>JAVFKF010000024.1:5000-1205000 GCA_036926295.1 Pachydiplax longipennis
ACCCAACCCAACCCAACCCAACCAACCAACCCAACCCAACCCAACCCAACCCAACCCCAACCCAACCCAACCCAACCCAACCCAACCCAACCCAACCCAACCCAACCCAACCCAACCCAACCCAACCCAACCCAACCCAACCCAACCCAACCCACCCAACCCAACCCAACCCAAACCAACCCAACCCAACCCAACCAACCCAACCCAACCCAACCCAACCCAACCCAACCCAACCCAACCCAACCCAAACCCAACCCAACCCAACCCAACCCAACCCAACCCAACCCAACCCAACCCAACCCAACCCCAACCCAACCCAACCCAACCCAACCCAAACCCAACCCAACCCAACCCAACCCAACCCAACCCAACCCCAACCCAACCCAACCCAACCCAACCCAACCCAACCCCAACCCAACCCAACCCAACCCAACCCAACCCAACCCAACCCAACCAACCCAACCCAACCCAACCCAACCCAACCCAACCCAACCCACCCAACCCAACCCAACCCAACCCAACCCAACCCAACCCACCCAACCCAACCCAACCCAACCCAACCCAACCCAACCCAACCCACCCAACCCAACCCAACCCAACCCACCCAACCCAACCCAACCCAACCCAACCCAACCCAACCCAACCCAACCCAACCCAACCAACCCAACCCAACCCAACCCAACCCAACCCAACCCAACCCAACCCAACCCAACCCAACCCAACCCAACCCAACCCAACCCAACCCATCCCAACCCAACCCAACCCAACCCAACCCAACCCAACCCAACCCAACCCAACCCAACCCAACCCAACCCAACCCAACCCAACCCAACCCAACCCAACCCAACCCAACCCAACCCAACCCAACCCAACCAACCCAACCCAACCCAACCCAACCCAACCCCAACCCAACCCAACCCAACCCAACCCAACCCAACCCAACCCAACCCAACCCAACCCAACCCAACCCAACCCAACCCAACCAAACCCAACCCAACCCAACCCAACCAACCCAACCCAACCCAACCCAACCCAACCCAACCCAACCCAACCCAACCCAACCCAACCCAACCCAACCCAACCCAACCCAACCCAACCCAACCCAACCAACCCAACCCAACCCAACCCAACCCAACCCAACCCAACCCAACCCAACCCAACCCAACCCAACCCAACCCCAACCCAACCCAACCCAACCCAACCCAACCCAACCCAACCCAACCCAACCCAACCCAACCCAACCCAACCCAACCCAACCCAACCCAACCCAACCCAACCCAACCCAACCCAACCCAACCCAACCCCAACCAACCCAACCCAACCCAACCCAACCCAACCCAACCCAACCCAACCCAAACCCAACCCAACCCAACCCAACCCAACCCAACCCAACCCAACCCAACCCAACCCAACCCAACCCAACCCAACCCAACCCAACCCAACCCAACCCAACCCAACCCAACCCAACCCAACCCAACCCAACCCAACCCAAACCCAACCCAACCCAACCCAACCCAACCCAACCCAACCCAACCCAACCCAACCCAACCCAACCCAACCCAACCCAACCCCAACCCAACCCAACCCAACCCAACCCAACCCAACCCAACCCAACCCAACCCAACCCAACCCAACCCAACCCAACCCAACCCACCAACCCAACCCAACCCCAACCCAACCCAACCCACCCAACCCAACCCAACCCAACCCAACCCAACCCAACCCAACCCAACCCAACCCAACCCAACCCAACCCAACCCAACCCAACCCAACCCAACCCAACCCAACCCAACCCAACCCAACCCAACCCAACCCAACCCAACCCAACCCAACCCAACCCAACCCAACCCACCCAACCCAACCCAACCCAACCCAACCCAACCCAACCAACCCAACCCAACCCAACCCAACCCAACCCAACCCAACCCAACCCAACCAACCCAACCCAACCCAACCCAACCCAACCCAACCCAACCCAACCCAACCCACCCAACCCAACCAACCCAACCCAACCCAACCCAACCCAACCCAACCCAACCCAACCCAACCCAACCCAACCCAACCCAACCCAACCCCAACCCAACCCAACCCAACCCAACCCAACCCAACCCAACCCAACCCAACCCAACCCAACCCAACCCAACCCAACCCAACCCAACCCAACCCAACCCAACCCAACCCAACCCAACCCAACCCAACCCAACCCAACCCAACCCAACCCAACCAACCCAACCCAACCCAACCCAACCCAACCCAACCCAACCCAACCCAACCCAACCCAACCCAACCCAACCCAACCCAACCCAACCCAACCCAACCCAACCCAACCCAACCCAACCCAACCCAACCCAACCCAACCCAACCCAACCCAACCCAACCCAACCCAACCCAACCCAACCCAACCCAACCCAACCCAACCCAACCCAACCCAACCCAACCCAACCCAACCCAACCCAACCCAACCCAACCCAACCCAACCCAACCCAACCCAACCCAACCCAACCCAACCCCAACCCAACCCAACCCAACCCAACCCAACCCAACCCAACCCAACCCAACCCAACCCAACCCAACCCAACCCAACCCAACCCAACCCAACCCAACCCAACCCAACCCAACCCAACCCAACCCAACCCAACCCAACCCAACCCAACCCAACCCAACCCAACCCAACCCAACCCAACCCAACCCAACCCAACCCAACCCAACCCAACCCAACCCAACCCAACCCAACCCAACCCAACCCAACCCAACCCAACCCAACCCAACCCAACCCAACCCAACCCAACCCAACCCAACCCAACCCAACCCAACCCAACCCAACCCAACCCAACCCAACCCAACCCAACCCCAACCCAACCCAACCCAACCCAACCCAACCCAACCCAACCCAACCCAACCCAACCCAACCCAACCCAACCCAACCCAACCCAACCCAACCCAACCCAACCCAACCCAACCCAACCCAACCCAACCCAACCCAACCCAACCCAACCCAACCCAACCCAACCCAACCCAACCCAACCCAACCCAACCCAACCCAACCCAACCCAACCCAACCCAACCCAACCCAACCCAACCCAACCCAACCCAACCCAACCCAACCCAACCCAACCCAACCCAACCCAACCCAACCCAACCCAACCCAACCCAACCCAACCCAACCCAACCCAACCCAACCCAACCCAACCCAACCCAACCCAACCCAACCCAACCCAACCCAACCCAACCCAACCCAACCCAACCCAACCCAACCCAACCCAACCCAACCCAACCCAACCCAACCCAACCCAACCCAACCCAACCCAACCCAACCCAACCCAACCCAACCCAACCCAACCCAACCCAACCCAACCCAACCCAACCCAACCCAACCCAACCCAACCCAACCCAACCCAACCCAACCCAACCCAACCCAACCCAACCCAACCCAACCCAACCCAACCCAACCCAACCCAACCCAACCCAACCCAACCCAACCCAACCCAACCCAACCCAACCCAACCCAACCCAACCCAACCCAACCCAACCCAACCCAACCCAACCCAACCCAACCCAACCCAACCCAACCCAACCCAACCCAACCCAACCCAACCCAACCCAACCCAACCCAACCCAACCCAACCCAACCCAACCCAACCCAACCCAACCCAACCCAACCCAACCCAACCCAACCCAACCCAACCCAACCCAACCCAACCCAACCCAACCCAACCCAACCCAACCCAACCCAACCCAACCCAACCCAACCCAACCCAACCCAACCCAACCCAACCCAACCCAACCCAACCCAACCCAACCCAACCCAACCCAACCCAACCCAACCCAACCCAACCCAACCCAACCCAACCCAACCCAACCCAACCCAACCCAACCCAACCCAACCCAACCCAACCCAACCCAACCCAACCCAACCCAACCCAACCCAACCCAACCCAACCCAACCCAACCCAACCCAACCCAACCCAACCCAACCCAACCCAACCCAACCCAACCCAACCCAACCCAACCCAACCCAACCCAACCCAACCCAACCCAACCCAACCCAACCCAACCCAACCCAACCCAACCCAACCCAACCCAACCCAACCCAACCCAACCCAACCCAACCCAACCCAACCCAACCCAACCCAACCCAACCCAACCCAACCCAACCCAACCCAACCCAACCCAACCCAACCCAACCCAACCCAACCCAACCCAACCCAACCCAACCCAACCCAACCCAACCCAACCCAACCCAACCCAACCCAACCCAACCCAACCCAACCCAACCCAACCCAACCCAACCCAACCCAACCCAACCCAACCCAACCCAACCCAACCCAACCCAACCCAACCCAACCCAACCCAACCCAACCCAACCCAACCCAACCCAACCCAACCCAACCCAACCCAACCCAACCCAACCCAACCCAACCCAACCCAACCCAACCCAACCCAACCCAACCCAACCAATCCCAACGCAACCCAACGCAACCCAACCCAAATAAAACAGTTTCTTTCCACGTTATCGCGACGATTTTGACGCTTTTCGTCCAAAATTGAACTACAATCGCTTTTTCAGACGTTTTCTTGATTATTTTTACTTTTTCTTGATTATTTTTACCTTGTCAACCCAACCCAACCCAACCCAACTCAACCCAACCCAACCCAGACAAACGAAACCCAACCCTACCTAAAACGCTTTTATCGACGTTTTCGCGACGATTTTAACGTTTTTTGTCCAACCAAACCCATCCCATCCAAACCGAAAATCGTTTTTTCTACGTTTTAGCGACTATTTTCAAGTTTTTCGACCAAACCTGAGCTAAAATCGCTTTTTTTGACCATTTTGCGACGATTTTGACATTTTTCGTCCAAAATTCAGCTAAAATCGCTTTTTGAGAAGTTTTCGTGACTATTTTTACGTTTTCTGTCCAACCCAACCCAACCCAACTCAACGCAACCCAACTCAACCCAACCCAACCTAATGAAACCCAACCCAACCTAAAACGCTTTTATCGACAATTTCGTAACTATTTTCACCTTGATTTAGCAAACATGTAGTAAAATCGCTTTTTTGAACGCTTTCGCGACGATCTTGAGGTTTTTGTCCAAATTTGAGCCAAAATAGCTTTTTGCGACGTTTTCGTGACTATTTTTACGTTTTTTGTCCAACCCAACCCAACACAACCCATCGCAACCCTACCCAACACAACCAAACTCAACCCAACCCAAAACTCTTCTTTCAACGTTTTCGCGACTATTTTCACGTTTTTCGACCAAACCTGAGCTAAAATCGCTTTTCTCGAAGTTTTTGCGACGATTTTGACCTTTTTTGTCCAAAATTGAGCTAAAGTCGCTTTTTAAGACGTTTTCGTGAATATTTTTACGTTTCTTCTCCAACCCAACCCAACACAACCAATCCCAACGCAACCCAACCCAACCCAACTCAACCCAACCCAACCCAGACAAACGAAACCCAACCCAACCTAAAACGCTTTTATCGACGTTTTCGCGACGATTGTGACGTTTTTTGTCCAACCAAACCCAACCCATCCAAACCGAAAATCCTTTTTTCTACGTTTTAGAGACTATTTTCACGTTTTTCGACCAAACCTGAGCTAAAATCGCTTTCTGAGACGTTTTTGCTACGATTTAGACGTTTTTTGTCCAAAATTGAGCTACAATCGCTTTTTCAGACGTTTTCTTGACTATTTTTACTTTTTTTGTCCAACCCAACCCAACCCAACCCAACTCAACCCAACCCAACCCAGACAAACGAAACCCAACCCAACCTAAAACGCTTTTATCGACGTTTTCGCGACGATTGTGACGTTTTTTGTCCAACTAAACCCAACCCATCCAAACCGAAAATCCTTTTTTCTACGTTTTAGCGACTATTTTCACGTTTTTCGACCAAACCTGAGCTAAAATCGCTTTTTTCGACGTTTTTGCGACGATTTTGACGTTTTTCGTCCAAAATTCAGCTAAAATCGCTTTTTGAGACGTTTTCGTGACTATTTTTACGTTTTCTGTCCAACCCAACCCAACCCAACTCAACGCAACCCAACTCAACCCAACCCAACCTAACGAAACCCAACCCAACCTAAAACGCTTTTATCGACAATTTCGTGACTATTTTCACCTTTATTTAGCAAACCTGTAGTAAAATCGCTTTTTTGAACGCTTTCGCGACGATCTTGACGTTTTTGTCCAAATTTGAGCCAAAATCGCTTTTTGCGACGTTTTCGTGACTATTTTTACGTTTTTTGTCCAACCCAACCCAACACAACCCATCGCAACCCTACCCAACACAACCAAACTCAACCCAACCCAAAACTCTTCTTTCAACGTTTTCGCGACTATTTTCACGTTTTTCGACCAAACCTGAGCTAAAATCGCTTTTCTCGAAGTTTTTGCGACGATTTAGACGTTTTTTGTCCAAAATTGAGCTAAAGTCGCTTTTTAAGACGTTTTCGTGAATATTTTTACGTTTCTTCTCCAACCCAACCCAACACAACCAATCCCAACGCAACCCAACCCAACCCAACTCAACCCAACCCAACCCAGACAAACGAAACCCAACCCAACCTAAAACGCTTTTATCGACGTTTTCGCGACGATTGTGACGTTTTTTGTCCAACCAAACCCAACCCATCCAAACCGAAAATCCTTTTTTCTACGTTTTAGCGACTATTTTCACGTTTTTCGACCAAACCTGAGCTAAAATCGCTTTTTTCGACGTTTTTGCGACGATTTTGACGTTTTTCGTCCAAAATTCAGCTAAAATCGCTTTTTGAGACGTTTTCGTGACTATTTTTACGTTTTCTGTCCAACCCAACCCAACCCAACTCAACGCAACCCAACTCAACCCAACCCAACCTAACGAAACCTAACCCAACATAAAACGCTTTTATCGACAATTTCATGACTATTTTCACCTTTATTTAGCAAACCTGTAGTAGAATCGCTTTTTTGTACGCTTTCGCGACGATCTTCACGTTTTTGTCCAAATTTGAGCCAAAATCGCTTTTTGCGACGTTTTCGTGACTATTTTTACGTTTTTTGTCCAACCCAACATAACACAACCAAACTCAACCCAACCCAAAACTCTTCTTTCAACGTTTTCGCGACTATTTTCACGTTTTTCGACCAAACCTGAGCTAAAATCGCTTTTCTCGAAGTTTTTGCGACGATTTTGACCTTTTTTGTCCAAAATTGAGCTAAAGTCGCTTTTTAAGACGTTTTCGTGAATATTTTTACGTTTTTTCTCCAACCCAACCCAACACAACCCAAATAAAACGCTTTCTTTCCACGTTATCGCGACGATTTTGACGCTTTTCGTCCAAAATTGAGCTACAATCGCTTTTTCAGACGTTTTCTTGACTATTTTTACATTTTTGTCCAACCCAACCCAACCCAACCCAACTCAACCCAACCCAACCCAGACAAACGAAACCCAATCCAACCTAAAACGCTTTTATCGACGTTTTCGCGACGATTTTGACGTTTTTTGTCCAACCAAACCCAACCAATCCAAACCGAAAATCCTTTTTTCTACGTTTTAGCGACTATTTTCACGTTTTTCGACCAAACCTGAGCTAAAATCGCTTTTTTCGACGTTTTTGCGACGATTTTGACGTTTTTCGTCCAAAATTCAGCTAAAATCGCTTTTTGCGACGTTTTCGTGACTATTTTTACGTTTTTTGTCCAACCCAACCCAACACAACCCATCGCAACGCAACCCAACGCAACCCAACCCAAATAAAACGCTTTCTTTCCAAGTTATCGCGACGATTTTGACGCTTTTCGTCCAAAATTGAGCTACAATCGCTTTTTTAGACGTTTTCTTAACTATTTTTACTTTTTTTGTCCAACCCAACCCAACCCAACCCAACTCAACCCAACCCAACCCAGACAAAGGAAACCCAACCCAACCTAAAACGCTTTTATCGACGTTTTCGCGACGATTTTGACGTTTTTTGTCCAACCAAACCCAACCCATCCAAACCGAAAATCCTTTTTTCTACGTTTTAGCGACTATTTTCACGTTTTTCTACCAAACCTGAGCTAAAATCGCTTTTTTCGACGTTTTTGCGACGATTTTGACGTTTTTTGTCCAAAATTCAGCTAAAATCGCTTTTTGAGACGTTTTCGTGACTATTTTTACGTTTTCTGTCCAACCCAACCCAACCCAACTCAACGCAACCCAACTCAACCCAACCCAACCTAACGAAACCCAACCCAACCTAAAACGCTTTTATCAACAATTTCGTGACTATTTTCACCTTTATTTAGCAAACCTGTAGTAAAATCGCTTTTTTGAACGCTTTCGCGACGATCTTGACGTTTTTGTCCAAATTTGAGCCAAAATCGCTTTTTGCGACGTTTTCGTGACTATTTTTACGTTTTTTGTCCAACCCAACCCAACACAACCCATCGCAACCCTACCCAACACAACCAAACTCAACCCAACCCAAAACTCTTCTTTCAACGTTTTCGCGACTATTTTCACGTTTTTCGACCAAACCTGAGCTAAAATCGCTTTCTGAGACGTTTTTGCTACGATTTAGACGTTTTTGTCCAAAATTGAGCTACAATCGCTTTTTCAGATGTTTTCGTGACTATTTTTACGTTTTTTCTCCAACCCAACCCAACACAACCAATCCCAACGCAAACCAACGCAACCCAACCCAAATAAAACGCTTTCTTTCCACGTTATCGCGACGTTTTTGACGCTTTTCGTCCAAAATTGAGCTACAATCCCTTTTTCAGACGTTTTCGCGACGATTTTGACGTTTTTTGTCCAACCAAACCCAACCCATCCAAACCGAAAATCCTTTATTCTACGTTTTAGCGACTATTTTCACGTTTTTCGACCAAACCTGAGCCAAAATCGCTTTTTGCGACGTTTTCGTTACTATTTTTACGTTTTTTGTCCAACCCAACCCAACACAACCCATCGCAACCCTACCCAACACAACAAAACTCAACCCAACCCAAAACTCTTCTTTCAACGTTTTCGCGACTATTTTCACGTTTTTCGACCAAACCTGAGCTAAAATCGCTTTTCCCGAAGTTTTTGCGACGATTTTGACCTTTTTTGTCCAAAATTGAGCTAAAGTCGATTTTTAAGACGTTTTCGTGAATATTTTTACGTTTTTTCTCCAACCCAACCCAAGGCAACCAATCCCAACGCAACCCAACCCAAATAAAACGCTTTCTTTCCACGTTATCGCGACGATTTTGACGCTTTTCGTCCAAAATTGAGCTACAATCGCTTTTTCAGACGTTTTCTTGACTATTTTTACTTTTTTTGTCCAACCCAACCCAACCCAACCCAACTCAACCCAACCCAACCCAGACAAACGAAACCCAACCCAACCTAAAACGCTTTTATCGACGTTTTCGCGACGATTTTGACGTTTTTTGTCCAACCAAACCCAACCCATCCAAACCGAAAATCCTTTTTTCTACGTTTTCGCGACTATTTTCCCATTTTTCGACCAAACCTGAGCTAAAATCGCTTTTTTCGACATTTTTGCGACGATTTTGACGTTTTTCGTCCAAAATTCAGCTAAAATCGCTTTTTGAGGCGTTTTCGTGACTATTTTTACGTTTTCTGTCCAACCCAACCCAACCCAACTCAACGCAACCCAACTCAACCCAACCCAACCTAACGAAACCCAACCCAACCTAAAACGCTTTTATCGACAATTTCGTGACTATTTTCACCTTTATTTAGCAAACCTGTAGTAAAATCGCTTTTTTGAACGCTTTCGCGACGATCTTGACGTTTTTGTCCAAATTTGAGCCAAAATCGCTTTTTGCGACGTTTTCGTGACTATTTTTACGTTTTTCGTCCAACCCAACCCAACACAACCCATCGCAACCCTACCCAACACAACCAAACTCAACCCAACCCAAAACTCTTCTTTCAACGTTTTCGCGACTATTTTCACGTTTTTCGACCAAACCTGAGCTAAAATCGCTTTTCTCGAAGTTTTTGCGACGATTTTGACCATTTTTGTCCAAAATTGAGCTAAAGTCGCTTTTTAAGACGTTTTCGTGAATATTTTTACGTTTTTTGTCCAACCCAACCCAACGCAACCCAACCCAACCCAACTAAAAACGCTTTCTTTCCACGTTATTGCGACGATTTTGACGTTTTTCTCCAAAATTGAGCTAGAATTGCTTTTTGAGACGTTTTCGTGACTATTTTTTCATTCTTTTCAGCCAACCCAACCCAACCCAACCCAACTCAACGCAACCCAACTCAACCCAACCCAACCTAACGAAACCCAACCCAACCTAAAACGCTTTTATCGACAATTTCGTGACTATTTTCACCTTTATTCAGCAAACCTGTAGTAAAATCGCTTTTTTGAACGCTTTCGCGACGATCTTGACGTTTTTGTCCAAATTTGAGCCAAAATCGCTTTTTGCGACGTTTTCGTGACTATTTTTACGTTTTTTGTCCAACCCAACCCAACACAACCCATCGCAACCCTACCCAACACAACCAAACTCAACCCAACCCAAAACTCTTCTTTCAACGTTTTCGCGACTATTTTCACGTTTTTCGACCAAACCTGAGCTAAGATCGCTTTTTTCGACGTTTTTGCGACGATTTTGACGTTTTCTGTCCAACCCAACCCAACCCAACTCAACGCAACCCAACTCAACCCAACCCAACCTAACGAAACCCAACCCAACCTAAAACGCTTTTATCGACAATTTCATTACTATTTTCACCTTTATTCAGCAAACCTGTAGTAAAATCGCTTTTTTGAACGCTTTCGCGACGATCTTGACGTTTTTGTCCAAATTTGAGCCAAAATCGCTTTTTGCGACGTTTTCGTGACTATTTTTACGTGTTTTCTCCAACCCAACCCAACACAACCCATCGCAACCCTACCCAATACAACCAAACTCAACCCAACCCAAAACTCTTCTTTCAACTTTTTCGCGACTATTTTCACGTTTTTCGACCAAACCTGAGCTAAAATCGCTTTTCTCGAAGTTTTTGCGACGATTTTGACCTTTTTTGTCCAAAATTGAGCTAAAGTCGCTTTTTAAGACGTTTTCGTGAATATTTTTACGTTTTTTGTCCAACCCAACCCAACGCAACCCAACCCAACCCAACTAAAAACGCTTTCTTTCCACGTTATTGCGACGATTTTGACGTTTTTCTCCAAAATTGAGCTAGAATTGCTTTTTGAGACGTTTTCGTGACTATTTTTTCATTCTTTTCAGCCAACCCAACCCAACCCAACCCAACTCAACCCAACCCAACGAAACCCAACCCAACCCAAAACGCTTTTATCAACGTTTTCGTGATTATTTTCACCTTTATTTAGCAAACCTGTAGTAAAATCGCCTTTTTCTACGTTTTCGCGACGATTTTGACGTTTTTTGTGCAAAATTGAGCTAAAATCGCTTTTTCAGACGTTTTCGTGACTATTTATACGTTTTTTGACCAACCCAACCCAATCCAACCCAACGAAACCCTACTAAACCCAAAACACATTTATGGACGTTTTCGTGACTATTTTCAGCTTTATTTAGCAAATCTGTAGTAAAATCGCCTTTCTCTACGTTTTCGCGACGATTTTGACGTTTTTTGTCCAAAAATGAGCAAAGATCGCTTTTCTACATCTACATCTACATCTGTACCCTGCAAGCCGCCTTTCGGCGTGTGGCAGGGGGTGCAAGCACCAGGACTCTATTTGCCCAGTCGATTATTTTCGCGTATTGTTCTGGGAAAAAAAGAATTCTTGTATCGACTGGTTTTAGCATCTATTTCTCTGATCTTTCTCGCTGGATCAGAACGGCCTATAAAGCAAGGAGGGCGCATAATCTCGGCTACATCTTCTATGAACGTGCTCTGTCTGAATTTATCAAGTAATTTAAATCTCTGATTGAGCCTTCTTTCTTCTAAAGATTCCCATCCTGCCTCCTGAAGCATCCGAGTAACACTTACCGATTTATCATAGCAATTTTTTACGAAGCGTATTGCCTTTCTTTGTACCTTTTCTATCTCGCGAATACAACACTTTTCAGCAGGGTCCTAGACACTGAATGCGTACTCGAGGTGAGGCCTAACTAGCGCAAAATAACATACAAAGTAACCTTTTTCAGACGTTTTCTTGACTATTTGTACGTTTTTTGTCCAACCCAACCCAACCCAACCCAAAACGGTTATTTCTACGTTTTGGAGACTATTTTCACGTTTTTCGACCAAACCTGTGCTTAAATCGCTTTTTCGACGTTTTTGCTACGATTTTCACGTTTTTCTCCAAAATTGAGCTAGAATCGCTTTTTGAGACGTTTTCGTAACTATTTTTTCATTTTTTTTAGCCACCCTAACCCAACCCAACCCAACGAAACACAACCCAACCCAAAACGCTTTTATCGACGTTTTCGTCCCTTTATTTCACCTTTATTGAGCAAACCTGTAGACAAATCGCCTTTTTCTACGTTTTCGCGACAATTTTGACGTTTTTCGTCCAAAATTGAGCTAAAACCGCTTTTTGAGACGTTTTTGTGACTATTTTTAGTTTTTTTGTCCAACCCAACACAACCAAATCCAACCCAACCCAAAACGGTTATTTCTACGTTTTGGAGACTATTTTCACGTTTTTCGACCAAACCTGAGCTAAAATCGCTTTTTTGACGTTTTTGCTACGATTTATACGTTTTTTGTCCAAAATTGAGCTAAAATCGCTTCTTAAGACGTTTTCGTGACTATTTTTACGTTTTTTCTCCAACCCAACCCAACACAACCCATCCCAACGCAACCCAACGCAACCCAACCCAACTAAAACGCTTTCTTTCCACGTTATCGCGACGATTTTGACGCTTTTCGTCCAAAATTGAGCTACAATCGCTTTTTCAGACGTTTTCTTGACTATTTTTACTTTTTTTGTCCAATCCAACCCAACCCAACCCAACTCAACCCAACCCAACCCAGACAAACGAAACCCAACCCAACCTAAAACGCTTGTATCGACGTTTTCGCGACGATTTTGACGTTTTTTGTCCAACCAAACCCAACCCATCCAAACCGAAAATCCTTTTTTCTACGTTTTAGCGACTATTTTCACGTTTTTCGACCAAACCTGAGCTAAAATCGCTTTTTTCGACGTTTTTGCGACGATTTTGACGTTTTTCGTCCAAAATTCAGCTAAAATCGCTTTTTGAGACGTTTTCGTGACTATTTTTACGTTTTCTGTCCAACCCAACCCAACCCAACTCAACGCAACCCAACTCAACCCAACCCAACCTAACGAAACCCAACCCAACCTAACGAAACCCAACCCAACCTAACGAAACCCAACCCAACCTAAAACGCTTTTATCGACAATTTCGTGACTATTTTCACCTTTATTTAGCAAACCTGTAGTAAAATCGCTTTTTTGAACGCTTTCGCGACGATCTTGACGTTTTTGTCCAAATTTGAGCCTAAATCGCTTTTTGCGACGTTTTCGTGACTATTTTTACGTTTTTTGTCCAACCTAACCCAACACAACCCATCGCAACCCTACCCAACACAACCAAACTCAACCCAACCCAAAACTCTTCTTTCAACGTTTTCGCGACTATTTTCACGTTTTTCGACCAAACCTGAGCTAAAATCGCTTTTCTCGAAGTTTTTGCGACGATTTTGACCTTTTTTGTCCAAAATTGAGCTAAAGTCGTTTTTTAAGACGTTTTCGTGACTATTTTTACGTTTTTTCTCCAACCCAACCCAACACAACCAATCCCAACGCAACCCAACCCAAATAAAACGCTTTCTTTCCACGTTATCGCGACGATTTTGACGCTTTTCGTCCAAAATTGAGCTACAATCGCTTTTTCAGACGTTTTCTTAACTATTTTTACTTTTTTTGTCCAACCCAACCCAACCCAACCCAACTCAACCCAACCCAACCCAGACAAACGAAACCCAACCCAACCTAAAACGCTTTTATCGACGTTTTCGCGACGATTTTGACGTTTTTGTCCAACCAAACCCAACCCATCCAAACCGAAAATCCTTTTTTCTACGTTTTAGCGACGATTTTGACGTTTTTCGTCCAAAATTCAGCTAAAATCGCTTTTTGAGACGTTTTCGTGACTATTTTTACGTTTTCTGTCCAACCCAACCCAACCCAACTCAACGCAACCCAACTCAACCCAACCCAACCTAACGAAACCCAACCCAACCTAAAACGCTTTTATCGACAATTTCGTGACTGTTTTCACCTTTATTCAGCAAACCTGTAGTAAAATCGCTTTTTTGAACGCTTTCGCGACGATCTTGACGTTTTTGTCCAAATTTGAGCCAAAATCGCTTTTTGCGACGTTTTCGTGACTATTTTTACGTTTTTTGTCCAACCCAACCCAACACAACCCATCGCAACCCTACCCAACACAACCAAACTCAACCCAACCCAAAACTCTTCTTTCAACGTTTTCGCGACTATTTTCACGTTTTTCGACCAAACCTGAGCTAAGATCGCTTTTTTCGACGTTTTTGCGACGATTTTGACGTTTTCTGTCCAACCCAACCCAACCCAACTCAACGCAACCCAACTCAACCCAACCCAACCTAACGAAACCCAACCCAACCTAAAACGCTTTTATCGACAATTTCATTACTATTTTCACCTTTATTCAGCAAACCTGTAGTAAAATCGCTTTTTTGAACGCTTTCGCGACGATCTTGACGTTTTTGTCCAAATTTGAGCCAAAATCGCTTTTTGCGACGTTTTCGTGACTATTTTTACGTGTTTTCTCCAACCCAACCCAACACAACCCATCGCAACCCTACCCAATACAACCAAACTCAACCCAACCCAAAACTCTTCTTTCAACTTTTTCGCGACTATTTTCACGTTTTTCGACCAAACCTGAGCTAAAATCGCTTTTCTCGAAGTTTTTGCGACGATTTTGACCTTTTTTGTCCAAAATTGAGCTAAAGTCGCTTTTTAAGACGTTTTCGTGAATATTTTTACGTTTTTTGTCCAACCCAACCCAACGCAACCCAACCCAACCCAACTAAAAACGCTTTCTTTCCACGTTATTGCGACGATTTTGACGTTTTTCTCCAAAATTGAGCTAGAATTGCTTTTTGAGACGTTTTCGTGACTATTTTCTCATTCTTTTCAGCCAACCCAACCCAACCCAACCCAACTCAACCCAACCCAACGAAACCCAACCCAACCCAAAACGCTTTTATCAACGTTTTCGTGATTATTTTCACCTTTATTTAGCAAACCTGTAGTAAAATCGCCTTTTTCTACGTTTTCGCGACGATTTTGACGTTTTTTGTGCAAAATTGAGCTAAAATCGCTTTTTCAGACGTTTTCGTGACTATTTATACGATTTTTGACCAACCCAACCCAATCCAACCCAACGAAACCCTACTAAACCCAAGACACATTTATGGACGTTTTCGTGACTATTTTCAGCTTTATTTAGCAAATCTGTAGTAAAATCGCCTTTCTCTACGTTTTCGCGACGATTTTGACGTTTTTTGTCCAAAAATGAGCAAAGATCGCTTTTCTACATCTACATCTACATCTGTACCCTGCAAGCCGCCTTTCGGCGTGTGGCAGGGGGTGCAAGCACCAGGACTCTATTTGCCCAGTCGATTATTTTCGCGTATTGTTCTGGGAAAAAAAGAATTCTTGTATCGACTGGTTTTAGCATCTATTTCTCTGATCTTTCTCGCTGGATCAGAACGGCCTATAAAGCAAGGAGGGCGCATAATCTCGGCTACATCTTCTATGAACGTGCTCTGTCTGAATTTATCAAGTAATTTAAATCTCTGATTTAGCCTTCTTTCTTCTAAAGATTCCTATCCTGCCTCCTGAAGCATCCGAGTAACACTTACCGATTTATCATAGCAATTTTTTACGAAGCGTATTGCCTTTCTTTGTACCTTTTCTATCTCGCGAATACAACACTTTTCAGCAGGGTCCCATACACTGCATGCGTACTCGAGGTGAGGCCTAACTAGCGCAAAATAACATACAAAGTAACCTTTTTCAGACGTTTTCTTGACTATTTGTACGTTTTTTGTCCAACCCAACCCAACCCAACCCAAAACGGTTATTTCTACGTTTTGGAGACTATTTTCACGTTTTTCGACCAAACCTGTGCTTAAATCGCTTTTTCGACGTTTTTGCTACGATTTTGACGTTTTTCTCCAAAATTGAACTAGAATCGCTTTTTGAGACGTTTTCGTAACTATTTTTTCATTTTTTTTAGCCACCCTAACCCAACCCAACCCAACGAAACACAACCCAACCCAAAACGCTTTTATCGACGTTTTCGTCCCTTTATTTCACCTTTATTGAGCAAACCTGTAGACAAATCGCCTTTTTCTACGTTTTCGCGACAATTTTGACGTTTTTCGTCCAAAATTGAGCTAAAACCGCTTTTTGAGACGTTTTTGTGACTATTTTTAGTTTTCTTGTCCAACCCAACACAACCAAATCCAACCCAACCCAACCCAAAACGGTTATTTCTACGTTTTGGAGACTATTTTCACGTTTTTCGACCAAACCTGAGCTAAAATCGCTTTTTTGACGTTTTTGCTACGATTCATACGTTTTTTGTCCAAAATTGAGCTAAAATCGCTTCTTAAGACGTTTTCGTGACTATTTTTACGTGTTTTCTCCAACCCAACCCAACACAACCCATCCCAACGCAACCCAACGGAACCCAACCCAACTAAAACGCTTTCTTTCCACGTTATCGCGACGATTTTGACGCTTTTCGTCCAAAATTGAGCTACAATCGCTTTTTCAGACGTTTGCTTGACTATTTTTACTTTTTTTGTCCAATCCAACCCAACCCAACCCAACCCAGACAAACGAAACCCAACCCAACCTAAAACGCTTTTATCGACGTTTTCGCGACGATTTTGACGTTTTTTGTCCAACCAAACCCAACCCATCCAAACCGAAAATCCTTTTTTCTACGTTTTAGCGACTATTTTCACGTTTTTCTACCAAACCTGAGCTAAAATCGCTTTTTTCGACGTTTTTGCGACGATTTTGACGTTTTTCGTCCAAAATTCAGCTAAAATCGCTTTTTGAGACGTTTTCGTGACTATTTTTACGTTTTCTGTCCAACCCAACCCAACCCAACTCAACGCAACCCAACTCAACCCAACCCAACCTAACGAAACCCAACCCAACCTAAAACGCTTTTATCGACAATTTCGTGACTATTTTCACCTTTATTTAGCAAACCTGTAGTAAAATCGCTTTTTTGAACGCTTTCGCGACGATCCTGACGTTTTTGTCCAAATTTGAGCCAAAATCGCTTTTTGCGACGTTTTCGTGACTATTTTTACGTTTTTTGTCCAACCCAACCCAACACAACCCATCGCAACCCTACCCAACACAACCAAACTCAACCCAACCCAAAACTCTTCTTTCAACGTTTTCGCGACTATTTTCACGTTTTTCGACCAAACCTGAGCTAAAATCGCTTTCTGAGACGTTTTTGCGACGATTTTGACCTTTTTTGTCCAAAATTGAGCTACAATCGCTTTTTCAGATGTTTTCGTGACTATTTTTACGTTTTTTCTCCAACCCAACCCAACACAACCAATCCCAACGCAACCCAACGCAACCCAACCCAAATAAAACGCTTTCTTTCCACGTTATCGCGACGATTTTGACGCTTTTCGTCCAAAATTGAGCTACAATCGCTTTTTCAGACGTTTTCTTAACTATTTTTACTTTTTTTGTCCAACCCAACCCAACCCAACCCAACTCAACCCAACCCAACCCAGACAAACGAAACCCAACCCAACCTAAAACGCTTTTATCGACGTTTTCGCGACGATTTTGACGTTTTTTGTCCAACCAAACCCAACCCATCCAAACCGAAAATCCTTTTTTCTACGTTTTAGCGACTATTTTCACGTTTTTCGACCAAACCTGAGCTAAAATCGCTTTTTTCGACGTTTTTGCGACGATTTTGACGTTTTTCGTCCAAAATTCAGCTAAAATCGCTTTTTGAGACGTTTTCGTGACTATTTTTACGTTATCTGTCCAACCCAACCCAACCCAACTCAACGCAACCCAACTCAACCCAACCCAACCTAACGAAACCCAACCCAACCTAAAACGCTTTTATCGACAATTTCGTGACTATTTTCACCTTTATTTAGCAAACCTGTAGTAAAATCGCTTTTTTGAACGCTTTCGCGACGATCTTGACGTTTTTGTCCAAATTTGAGCCAAGATCGCTTTTTGCGACGTTTTCGTGACTATTTTTACGTATTTGTCCAACCCAACCCAACACAACCCATCGCAACCCTACCCAACACAACCAAACTCAACCCAACCCAAAACTCTTCATTCAACGTTTTCGCGACTATTTTCACGTTTTTCGACCAAACCTGAGCTAAAATCGCTTTCTGAGACGTTTTTGCTACGATTTAGACGTTTTTTGTCCAAAATTGAGCTAAAGTCGCTTTTTAAGACGTTTTCGTGACTATTTTTACGTTTTTTCTCCAACCAAACCAACACAACCAATCCCAACGCAACCCAACGCAACCCAACCCAAATAAAACGCTTTCTTTCCACGTTATCGCGACGATTTTGACGCTTTTCGTCCAAAATTGAGCTACAATCGCTTTTTCAGACCTTTTCTTGACTATTTTTACTTTTTTTGTCCAATCCAACCCAACCCAACCCAACTCAACCCAACCCAACCCAGACAAACGAAACCCAACCCAACCTAAAACGCTTTTATCGACGTTTTCGCGAAGATTTTGACGATTTTTGTCCAACCAAACCCAACCCATCCAAACCAAAAATCCTTTTTTCTACGTTTTAGCGACTATTTTCACGTTTTTCGACCAAACCTGAGCTAAAATCGCTTTTTTCGCCGTTTTTGCGACGATTTTGACGTTTTTCGTCCAAAATTCAGCTAAAATCGCTTTTTGCGACGTTTTCGTGACTATTTTTACGTTTTTTGTCCAACCCAACCCAACACAACCCATCGCAACCCTAACCAACACAACCAAAATCAACCCAACCCAAAACTCTTCTTTCAACTTTTTCGCGACTATTTTCACGTTTTTCGACCAAACCTGAGCTAAAATCGCTTTCTGAGACGTTTTTGCTACGATTTAGACGTTTTTTGTCCAAAATTGAGCTACAATCGCTTTTTCAGATGTTTTCGTGACTATTTTTACGTTTTTTCTCCAACCCAACCCAACACAACCAACCCCAACGCAACCCAACGCAACCGAACCAAAATAAAACGCTTTCTTTCCACGTTATCGCGACGATTTTGACGCTTTTCGTCCAAAATTGAGCTACAATCGCTTTTTCAGACGTTTTCTTAACTTTTTTTACTTTTTTTGTCCAACCCAACCCAACCCAACTCAACCCAACCCAACCCAGACAAACGAAACCCAACCCAACCTAAAACGCTTTTATCGACGTTTTCGCGACGATTTTGACGTTTTTTGTCCAACCAAACCCAACCCATCCAAACCGAAAATCCTTTTTTCTACGTTTTAGCGACTATTTTCACGTTTTTCGACCAAACCTGAGCTAAAATCGCTTTTTTCGACGTTTTTGCGAGGATTTTGACGTTTTTCGTCCAAAATTCAGCTAAAATCGCTTTTTGAGACGTTTTCGTGACTATTTTTACGTTTTCTGTCCAACCCAACCCAACCCAACTCAACGCAACCCAACTCAACCCAACCCAACCTAACGAAACCCAACCCAACCTAAAACGCTTTTATCGACAATTTCGTGACTATTTTCACCTTTATTTAGCAAACCTGTAGTAAAATCGCTTTTTTGAACGCTTTCGCGACGATCTTGACGTTTTTGTCCAAATTTGAGCCAAAATCGCTTTTTGCGACGTTTTCGTGACTATTTTTACGTTTTTTGTCCAACCCAACCCAACACAACTCATCGCAACCCTACCCAACACAACCAAACTCAACCCAACCCAAAACTCTTCTTTCAACGTTTTCGCGACTATTTTCACGTTTTTCGACCAAACCTGAGCTAAAATCGCTTTTCTCGAAGTTTTTGCGACGATTTAGACGTTTTTTGTCCAAAATTGAGCTAAAGTCGCTTTTTAAGACGTTTTCGTGAATATTTTTACGTTTCTTCTCCAACCCAACCCAACACAACCAATCCCAACGCAACCCAACCCAACCCAACTCAACCCAACCCAACCCAGACAAACGAAACCCAACCCAACCTAAAACGCTTTTATCGACGTTTTCGCGACGATTGTGACGTTTTTTGTCCAACCAAACCCAACCCATCCAAACCGAAAATCCTTTTTTCTACGTTTTAGCGACTATTTTCACGTTTTTCGACCAAACCTGAGCTAAAATCGCTTTTTTCGACGTTTTTGCGACGATTTTGACGTTTTTCGTCCAAAATTCAGCTAAAATCGCTTTTTGAGACGTTTTCGTGACTATTTTTACGTTTTCTGTCCAACCCAACCCAACCCAACTCAACGCAACCCAACTCAACCCAACCCAACCTAACGAAACCTAACCCAACCTAAAACGCTTTTATCGACAATTTCATGACTATTTTCACCTTTATTTAGCAAACCTGTAGTAGAATCGCTTTTTTGTACGCTTTCGCGACGATCTTCACGTTTTTGTCCAAATTTGAGCCAAAATCGCTTTTTGCGACGTTTTCGTGACTATTTTTACGTTTTTTGTCCAACCCAACATAACACAACCAAACTCAACCCAACCCAAAACTCTTCTTTCAACGTTTTCGCGACTATTTTCACGTTTTTCGACCAAACCTGAGCTAAAATCGCTTTTCTCGAAGTTTTTGCGACGATTTTGACCTTTTTTGTCCAAAATTGAGCTAAAGTCGCTTTTTAAGACGTTTTCGTGAATATTTTTACGTTTTTTCTCCAACCCAACCCAACACAACCCAAATAAAACGCTTTCTTTCCACGTTATCGCGACGATTTTGACGCTTTTCGTCCAAAATTGAGCTACAATCGCTTTTTCAGACGTTTTCTTGACTATATTTACTTTTTTTGTCCAACCCAACCCAACCCAACCCAACTCAACCCAACCCAACCCAGACAAACGAAACCCAACCCAACCTAAAACGCTTTTATCGACGTTTTCGCGACGATTGTGACGTTTTTTGTCCAACCAAACCCAACCCATCCAAACCGAAAATCCTTTTTTCTACGTTTTAGCGACTATTTTCACGTTTTTCGACCAAACCTGAGCTAAAATCGCTTTTTTCGACGTTTTTGCGACGATTTTGACGTTTTTCGTCCAAAATTCAGCTAAAATCGCTTTTTGAGACGTTTTCGTGACTATTTTTACGTTTTCTGTCCAACCCAACCCAACCCAACTCAACGCAACCCAACTCAACCCAACCCAACCTAACGAAACCCAACACAACCTAAAACGCTTTTATCGACTATTTCGTGACTATTTTCACCTTTATTCAGCAAACCTGTAGTAAAATCGCTTTTTTGAACGCTTTCGCGACGATCTTGACGTTTTTGTCCAAATTTGAGCCAAAATCGCTTTTTGCGACGTTTTCGTGACTATTTTTACGTTTTTTGTCCAACCCAACCCAACACAACCCATCGCAACCCTACCCAACACAACCAAACTCAACCCAACCCAAAACTCTTCTTTCAACGTTTTCGCGACTATTTTCACGTTTTTCGACCAAACCTGAGCTAAAATCGCTTTTTGAGACGTTTTTGCTACGATTTAGACGTTTTTTGTACAAAATTGAGCTACAATCGCTTTTTCAGATGTTTTCGTTACTATTTTTACGTATTTCTCCAACCCAACCCAACACAACCAATCCCAACGCAACCCAACGCAACCCAACCCAAATAAAACGCTTTCTTTACACATTATCGCGACGATTTTGACGCTTTTCGTCCAAAATTGAGCTACAATCGCTTTTTCAGACGTTTTCTTGACTATTTTTACATTTTTGTCCAATCCAACCCAACCCAACCCAACTCAACCCAACCCAACCCAGACAAACGAAACCCAATCCAACCTAAAACGCTTTTATCGACGTTTTCGCGACGATTTTGACGTTTTTTGTCCAACCAAACCCAACCCATCCAAACCGAAAATCCTTTTTTCTACGTTTTAGCGACTATTTTCACGTTTTTCGACCAAACCTGAGCTAAAATCGCTTTTTTCGACGTTTTTGCGACGATTTTGACGTTTTTCGTCCAAAATTCAGCTAAAATCGCTTTTTGAGACGTTTTCGTGACTATTTTTACGTTTTTTGTCCAACCCAACCCAACACAACCCATCGCAACGCAACCCAACGCAAGCCAACCCAAATAAAACGCTTTCTTTCCAAGTTATCGCGACGATTTTGACGCTTTTCGTCCAAAATTGAGCTACAATCGCTTTTTCAGACGTTTTCTTAACTATTTTTACTTTTTTTGTCCAACCCAACCCAACCCAACCCAACTCAACCCAACCCAACCCAGACAAAGGAAACCCAACCCAACCTAAAACGCTTTTATCGACGTTTTCGCGACGATTTTGACGTATTTTGTCCAACCAAACCCAACCCATCCAAACCGAAAATCCTTTTTTCTACGTTTTCGCGACCATTTTCCCATTTTTCGACCAAACCTGAGCTAAAATCGCTTTTTTCGACATTTTTGCGACGATTTTGACGTTTTTCGTCCAAAATTCAGCTAAAATCGCTTTTTGAGGCGTTTTCGTGACTATTTTTACGTTTTCTGTCCAACCCAACCCAACCCAACTCAACGCAACCCAACTCAACCCAACCCAACCTAACGAAACCCAACCCAACCTAAAACGCTTTTATCTACAATTTCGTGACTATTTTCACCTTTATTTAGCAAACCTGTAGTAAAATCGCTTTTTTGAACGCTTTCGCGACGATCTTGACGTTTTTGTCCAAATTTGAGCCAAAATCGCTTTTTGCGACGTTTTCGTGACTATTTTTACGTTTTTCGTCCAACCCAACCCAACACAACCCATCGCAACCCTACCCAACACAACCAAACTCAACCCAACCCAAAACTCTTCTTTCAACGTTTTCGCGACTATTTTCACGTTTTTCGACCAAACCTGAGCTAAAATCGCTTTTCTCGAAGTTTTTGCGAAGATTTTGACCATTTTTGTCCAAAATTGAGCTAAAGTCGCTTTTTAAGACGTTTTCGTGAATATTTTTACGTTTTTTGTCCAACCCAACCCAACGCAACCCAACCCAACCCAACTAAAAACGCTTTCTTTCCACGTTATTGCGACGATTTTGACGTTTTTCTCCAAAATTGAGCTAGAATTGCTTTTTGAGACGTTTTCGTGACTATTTTTTCATTCTTTTCAGCCAACCCAACCCAACCCAACCCAACTCAACCCAACCCAACGAAACCCAACCCAACCCAAAACGCTTTTATCAACGTTTTCGTGATTATTTTCACCTTTATTTAGCAAACCTGTAGTAAAATCGCCTTTTTCTACGTTTTCGCGACGATTTTGACGTTTTTTGTGCAAAATTGAGCTAAAATCGCTTTTTCAGACGTTTTCGTGACTATTTATACGTTTTTTGACCAACCCAACCCAATCCAACCCAACGAAACCCTACTAAACCCAAAACACATTTATGGACGTTTTCGTGACTATTTTCAGCTTTATTTAGCAAATCTGTAGTAAAATCGCCTTTCTCTACGTTTTCGCGACGATTTTGACGTTTTTTGTCCAAAAATGAGCAAAGATCGCTTTTCTACATCTACATCTACATCTGTACCCTGCAAGCCGCCTTTCGGCGTGTGGCAGGGGGTGCAAGCACCAGGACTCTATTTGCCCAGTCGATTATTTTCGCGTATTGTTCTGGGAAAAAAAGAATTCTTGTATCGACTGGTTTTAGCATCTATTTCTCTGATCTTTCTCGCTGGATCAGAACGGCCTATAAAGCAAGGAGGGCGCATAATCTCGGCTACATCTTCTATGAACGTGCTCTGTCTGAATTTATCAAGTAATTTAAATCTCTGATTGAGCCTTCTTTCTTCTAAAGATTCCCATCCTGCCTCCTGAAGCATCCGAGTAACACTTACCGATTTATCATAGCAATTTTTTACGAAGCGTATTGCCTTTCTTTGTACCTTTTCTATCTCGCGAATACAACACTTTTCAGCAGGGTCCTATACACTGCATGCGTACTCGAGGTGAGGCCTAACTAGCGCAAAATAACATACAAAGTAACCTTTTTCAGACGTTTTCTTGACTATTTGTACGTTTTTTGTCCAACCCAACCCAACCCAACCCAAAACGGTTATTTCTACGTTTTGGAGACTATTTTCACGATTTTCGACCAAACCTGTGCTTAAATCGCTTTTTCGACGTTTTTGCTACGATTTTCACGTTTTTCTCCAAAATTGAGCTAGAATCGCTTTTTGAGACGTTTTCGTAACTATTTTTTCATTTTTTTTAGCCACCCTAACCCAACCCAACCCAACGAAACACAACCCAACCCAAAACGCTTTTATCGACGTTTTCGTCCCTTTATTTCACCTTTATTGAGCAAACCTGTAGACAAATCGCCTTTTTCTACGTTTTCGCGACAATTTTGACGTTTTTCGTCCAAAATTGAGCTAAAACCGCTTTTTGAGACGTTTTTGTGACTATTTTTAGTTTTTTTGTCCAACCCAACACAACCAAATCCAACCCAACCCAAAACGGTTATTTCTACGTTTTGGAGACTATTTTCACGTTTTTCGACCAAACCTGAGCTAAAATCGCTTTTTTGACGTTTTTGCTACGATTTATACGTTTTTTGTCCAAAATTGAGCTAAAATCGCTTCTTAAGACGTTTTCGTGACTATTTTTACGTTTTTTCTCCAACCCAACCCAACACAACCCATCCCAACGCAACCCAACGCAACCCAACCCAACTAAAACGCTTTCTTTCCACGTTATCGCGACGATTTTGACGCTTTTCGTCCAAAATTGAGCTACAATCGCTTTTTCAGACGTTTTCTTGACTATTTTTACTTTTTTTGTCCAATCCAACCCAACCCAACCCAACTCAACCCAACCCAACCCAGACAAACGAAACCCAACCCAACCTAAAACGCTTGTATCGACGTTTTCGCGACGATTTTGACGTTTTTTGTCCAACCAAACCCAACCCATCCAAACCGAAAATCCTTTTTTCTACGTTTTAGCGACTATTTTCACGTTTTTCGACCAAACCTGAGCTAAAATCGCTTTTTTCGACGTTTTTGCGACGATTTTGACGTTTTTCGTCCAAAATTCAGCTAAAATCGCTTTTTGAGACGTTTTCGTGACTATTTTTACGTTTTCTGTCCAACCCAACCCAACCCAACTCAACGCAACCCAACTCAACCCAACCCAACCTAACGAAACCCAACCCAACCTAACGAAACCCAACCCAACCTAAAACGCTTTTATCGACAATTTCGTGACTATTTTCACCTTTATTTAGCAAACCTGTAGTAAAATCGCTTTTTTGAACGCTTTCGCGACGATCTTGACGTTTTTGTCCAAATTTGAGCCAAAATCGCTTTTTGCGACGTTTTCGTGACTATTTTTACGTTTTTTGTCCAACCCAACCCAACACAACCCATCGCAACCCTACCCAACACAACCAAACTCAACCCAACCCAAAACTCTTCTTTCAACGTTTTCGCGACTATTTTCACGTTTTTCGACCAAACCTGAGCTAAAATCGCTTTTCTCGAAGTTTTTGCGACGATTTTGACCTTTTTTGTCCAAAATTGAGCTAAAGTCGTTTTTTAAGATGTTTTCGTGACTATTTTTACGTTTTTTCTCCAACCCAACCCAACACAACCAATCCCAACGCAACCCAACGCAACCCAACCCAAATAAAACGCTTTCTTTCCACGTTATCGCGACGATTTTGACGCTTTTCGTCCAAAATTGAGCTACAATCGCTTTTTCAGACGTTTTCTTGACTATTTTTACTTTTTTTGTCCAACCCAACCCAACCCAACCCAACTCAACCCAACCCAACCCAGACAAACGAAACCCAACCCAACCTAAAACGCTTTTATCGACGTTTTCGCGACGATTTTGACGTTTTTTGTCCAACCAAACCCAACCCATCCAAACCGAAAATCCTTTTTTCTACGTTTTCGCGACCATTTTCCCATTTTTCGACCAAACCTGAGCTAAAATCGCTTTTTTCGACATTTTTGCGACGATTTTGACGTTTTTCGTCCAAAATTCAGCTAAAATCGCTTTTTGAGGCGTTTTCGTGACTATTTTTACGTTTTCTGTCCAATCCAACCCAACCCAACTCAACGCAACCCAACTCAACCCAACCCAACCTAACGAAACCCAACCCAACCTAAAACGCTTTTATCGACAATTTCGTGACTATTTTCACCTTTATTTAGCAAACCTGTAGTAAAATCGCTTTTTTGAACGCTTTCGCGACGATCTTGACGTTTTTGTCCAAATTTGAGCCAAAATCGCTTTTTGCGACGTTTTCGTGACTATTTTTACGTTTTTCGTCCAACCCAACCCAACACAACCCATCGCAACCCTACCCAACACAACCAAACTCAACCCAACCCAAAACTCTTCTTTCAACGTTTTCGCGACTATTTTCACGTTTTTCGACCAAACCTGAGCTAAAATCGCTTTTCTCGAAGTTTTTGCGAAGATTTTGACCATTTTTGTCCAAAATTGAGCTAAAGTCGCTTTTTAAGACGTTTTCGTGAATATTTTTACGTTTTTTGTCCAACCCAAGCCAACGCAACCCAACCCAACCCAACTAAAAACGCTTTCTTTCCACGTTATTGCGACGATTTTGACGTTTTTCTCCAAAATTGAGCTAGAATTGCTTTTTGAGACGTTTTCGTGACTATTTTTTCATTCTTTTCAGCCAACCCAACCCAACCCAACCCAACTCAACCCAACCCAACGAAACCCAACCCAACCCAAAACGCTTTTATCAACGTTTTCGTGATTATTTTCACCTTTATTTAGCAAACCTGTAGTAAAATCGCCTTTTTCTACGTTTTCGCGACGATTTTGACGTTTTTTGTGCAAAATTGAGCTAAAATCGCTTTTTCAGACGTTTTCGTGACTATTTATACGTTTTTTGACCAACCCAACCCAATCCAACCCAACGAAACCCTACTAAACCCAAAACACATTTATGGACGTTTTCGTGACTATTTTCAGCTTTATTTAGCAAATCTGTAGTAAAATCGCCTTTCTCTACGTTTTCGCGACGATTTTGACGTTTTTTGTCCAAAAATGAGCAAAGATCGCTTTTCTACATCTACATCTACATCTGTACCCTGCAAGCCGCCTTTCGGCGTGTGGCAGGGGGTGCAAGCACCAGGACTCTATTTGCCCAGTCGATTATTTTCGCGTATTGTTCTGGGAAAAAAAGAATTCTTGTATCGACTGGTTTTAGCATCTATTTCTCTGATCTTTCTCGCTGGATCAGAACGGCCTATAAAGCAAGGAGGGCGCATAATCTCGGCTACATCTTCTATGAACGTGCTCTGTCTGAATTTATCAAGTAATTTAAATCTCTGATTGAGCCTTCTTTCTTCTAAAGATTCCCATCCTGCCTCCTGAAGCATCCGAGTAACACTTACCGATTTATCATAGCAATTTTTTACGAAGCGTATTGCCTTTCTTTGTACCTTTTCTATCTCGCGAATACAACACTTTTCAGCAGGGTCCTATACACTGCATGCGTACTCGAGGTGAGGCCTAACTAGCGCAAAATAACATACAAAGTAACCTTTTTCAGACGTTTTCTTGACTATTTGTACGTTTTTTGTCCAACCCAACCCAACCCAACCCAAAACGGTTATTTCTACGTTTTGGAGACTATTTTCACGATTTTCGACCAAACCTGTGCTTAAATCGCTTTTTCGACGTTTTTGCTACGATTTTCACGTTTTTCTCCAAAATTGAGCTAGAATCGCTTTTTGAGACGTTTTCGTAACTATTTTTTCATTTTTTTTAGCCACCCTAACCCAACCCAACCCAACGAAACACAACCCAACCCAAAACGCTTTTATCGACGTTTTCGTCCCTTTATTTCACCTTTATTGAGCAAACCTGTAGACAAATCGCCTTTTTCTACGTTTTCGCGACAATTTTGACGTTTTTCGTCCAAAATTGAGCTAAAACCGCTTTTTGAGACGTTTTTGTGACTATTTTTAGTTTTTTTGTCCAACCCAACACAACCAAATCCAACCCAACCCAAAACGGTTATTTCTACGTTTTGGAGACTATTTTCACGTTTTTCGACCAAACCTGAGCTAAAATCGCTTTTTTGACGTTTTTGCTACGATTTATACGTTTTTTGTCCAAAATTGAGCTAAAATCGCTTCTTAAGACGTTTTCGTGACTATTTTTACGTTTTTTCTCCAACCCAACCCAACACAACCCATCCCAACGCAACCCAACGCAACCCAACCCAACTAAAACGCTCTCTTTCCACGTTATCGCGACGATTTTGACGCTTTTCGTCCAAAATTGAGCTACAATCGCTTTTTCAGACGTTTTCTTGACTATTTTTACTTTTTTTGTCCAATCCAACCCAACCCAACCCAACTCAACCCAACCCAACCCAGACAAACGAAACCCAACCCAACCTAAAACGCTTGTATCGACGTTTTCGCGACGATTTTGACGTTTTTTGTCCAACCAAACCCAACCCATCCAAACCGAAAATCCTTTTTTCTACGTTTTAGCGACTATTTTCACGTTTTTCGACCAAACCTGAGCTAAAATCGCTTTTTTCGACGTTTTGCGACGATTTTGACGTTTTTCGTCCAAAATTCAGCTAAAATCGCTTTTTGAGACGTTTTCGTGACTATTTTTACGTTTTCTGTCCAACCCAACCCAACCCAACTCAACGCAACCCAACTCAACCCAACCCAACCTAACGAAACCCAACCCAACCTAACGAAACCCAACCCAACCTAAAACGCTTTTATCGACAATTTCGTGACTATTTTCACCTTTATTTAGCAAACCTGTAGTAAAATCGCTTTTTTGAACGCTTTCGCGACGATCTTGACGTTTTTGTCCAAATTTGAGCCAAAATCGCTTTTTGCGACGTTTTCGTGACTATTTTTACGTTTTTTGTCCAACCCAACCCAACACAACCCATCGCAACCCTACCCAACACAACCAAACTCAACCCAACCCAAAACTCTTCTTTCAACGTTTTCGCGACTATTTTCACGTTTTTCGACCAAACCTGAGCTAAAATCGCTTTTCTCGAAGTTTTTGCGACGATTTTGACCTTTTTTGTCCAAAATTGAGCTAAAGTCGTTTTTTAAGACGTTTTCGTGACTATTTTTACGTTTTTTCTCCAACCCAACCCAACACAACCAATCCCAACGCAAGCCAACGCAACCCAACCCAAATAAAACGCTTTCTTTCCACGTTATCGCGACGATTTTGACGCTTTTCGTCCAAAATTGAGCTACAATCGCTTTTTCAGACGTTTTCTTAACTATTTTTACTTTTTTTGTCCAACCCAACCCAACCCAACCCAACTCAACCCAACCCAACCCAGACAAACGAAACCCAACCCAACCTAAAACGCTTTTATCGACGTTTTCGCGACGATTTTGACGTTTTTGTCCAACCAAACCCAACCCATCCAAACCGAAAATCCTTTTTTCTACGTTTTAGCGACGATTTTGACGTTTTTCGTCCAAAATTCAGCTAAAATCGCTTTTTGAGACGTTTTCGTGACTATTTTTACGTTTTCTGTCCAACCCAACCCAACCCAACTCAACGCAACCCAACTCAACCCAACCCAACCTAAAACGCTTTTATCGACAATTTCGTGACTATTTTCACCTTTATTCAGCAAACCTGTAGTAAAATCGCTTTTTTGAACGCTTTCGCGACGATCTTGACGTTTTTGTCCAAATTTGAGCCAAAATCGCTTTTTGCGACGTTTTCGTGACTATTTTTACGTTTTTTGTCCAACCCAACCCAACACAACCCATCGCAACCCTACCCAACACAACCAAACTCAACCCAACCCAAAACTCTTCTTTCAACGTTTTCGCGACTATTTTCACGTTTTTCGACCAAACCTGAGCTAAGATCGCTTTTTTCGACGTTTTTGCGACGATTTTGACGTTTTCTGTCCAACCCAACCCAACCCAACTCAACGCAACCCAACTCAACCCAACCCAACCTAACGAAACCCAACCCAACCTAAAACGCTTTTATCGACAATTTCGTTACTATTTTCACCTTTATTCAGCAAACCTGTAGTAAAATCGCTTTTTTGAACGCTTTCGCGACGATCTTGACGTTTTTGTCCAAATTTGAGCCAAAATCGCTTTTTGCGACGTTTTCGTGACTATTTTTACGTGTTTTCTCCAACCCAACCCAACACAACCCATCGCAACCCTACCCAATACAACCAAACTCAACCCAACCCAAAACTCTTCATTCAACGTTTTCGCGACTATTTTCACGTTTTTCGACCAAACCTGAGCTAAAATCGCTTTTCTCGAAGTTTTTGCGACGATTTTGACCTTTTTTGTCCAAAATTGAGCTAAAGTCGCTTTTTAAGACGTTTTCGTGAATATTTTTACGTTTTTTGTCCAACCCAACCCAACGCAACCCAACCCAACCCAACTAAAAACGCTTTCTTTCCACGTTATTGCGACGATTTTGACGTTTTTCTCCAAAATTGAGCTAGAATTGCTTTTTGAGACGTTTTCGTGACTATTTTTTCATTCTTTTCAGCCAACCCAACCCAACCCAACTCAACCCAACCCAACGAAACCCAACCCAACCCAAAACGCTTTTATCAACGTTTTCGTGATTATTTTCACCTTTATTTAGCAAACCTGTAGTAAAATCGCCTTTTTCTACGTTTTCGCGACGATTTTGACGTTTTTTGTGCAAAATTGAGCTAAAATCGCTTTTTCAGACGTTTTCGTGACTATTTATACGTTTTTTGACCAACCCAACCCAATCCAACCCAACGAAACCCTACTAAACCCAAGACACATTTATGGACGTTTTCGTGACTATTTTCAGCTTTATTTAGCAAATCTGTAGTAAAATCGCCTTTCTCTACGTTTTCGCGACGATTTTGACGTTTTTTGTCCAAAAATGAGCAAAGATCGCTTTTCTACATCTACATCTACATCTGTACCCTGCAAGCCGCCTTTCGGCGTGTGGCAGGGGGTGCAAGCACCAGGACTCTATTTGCCCAGTCGATTATTTTCGCGTATTGTTCTGGGAAAAAAAGAATTCTTGTATCGATTGGTTTTAGCTTCTATTTCTCTGATCTTTCTCGCTGGATCAGAACGGCCTATAAAGCAAGGAGGGCGCATAATCTCGGCTACATCTTCTATGAACGTGCTCTGTCTGAATTTATCAAGTAATTTAAATCTCTGATTTAGCCTTCTTTCTTCTAAAGATTCCTATCCTGCCTCCTGAAGCATCCGAGTAACACTTACCGATTTATCATAGCAATTTTTTACGAAGCGTATTGCCTTTCTTTGTACCTTTTCTATCTCGCGAATACAACACTTTTCAGCAGGGTCCCATACACTGCATGCGTACTCGAGGTGAGGCCTAACTAGCGCAAAATAACATACAAAGTAACCTTTTTCAGACGTTTTCTTGACTATTTGTACGTTTTTTGTCCAACCCAACCCAACCCAACCCAAAACGGTTATTTCTACGTTTTGGAGACTATTTTCACGTTTTTCGACCAAACCTGTGCTTAAATCGCTTTTTCGACGTTTTTGCTACGATTTTGACGTTTTTCTCCAAAATTGAACTAGAATCGCTTTTTGAGACGTTTTCGTAACTATTTTTTCATTTTTTTTAGCCACCCTAACGCAACCCAACCCAACGAAACACAACCCAACCCAAAACGCTTTTATCGACGTTTTCGTCCCTTTATTTCACCTTTATTGAGCAAACCTGTAGACAAATCGCCTTTTTCTACGTTTTCGCGACAATTTTGACGTTTTTCGTCCAAAATTGAGCTAAAACCGCTTTTTGAGACGTTTTTGTGACTATTTTTAGTTTTCTTGTCCAACCCAACACAACCAAATCCAACCCAACCCAACCCAAAACGGTTATTTCTACGTTTTGGAGACTATTTTCACGTTTTTCGACCAAACCTGAGCTAAAATCGCTTTTTTGACGTTTTTGCTACGATTCATACGTTTTTTGTCCAAAATTGAGCTAAAATCGCTTCTTAAGACGTTTTCGTGACTATTTTTACGTGTTTTCTCCAACCCAACCCAACACAACCCATCCCAACGCAACCCAACGCAACCCAACCCAACTAAAACGCTTTCTTTCCACGTTATCGCGACGATTTTGACGCTTTTCGTCCAAAATTGAGCTACAATCGCTTTTTCAGACGTTTGCTTGACTATTTTTACTTTTTTTGTCCAATCCAACCCAACCCAACCCAACTCAACCCAACCCAACCCAGACAAACGAAACCCAACCCAACCTAAAACGCTTTTATCGACGTTTTCGCGACGATTTTGACGTTTTTTGTCCAACCAAACCCAACCCATCCAAACCGAAAATCCTTTTTTCTACGTTTTAGCGACTATTTTCACGTTTTTCTACCAAACCTGAGCTAAAATCGCTTTTTTCGACGTTTTTGTGACGATTTTGACGTTTTTCGTCCAAAATTCAGCTAAAATCGCTTTTTGAGACGTTTTCGTGACTATTTTTACGTTTTCTGTCCAACCCAACCCAACCCAACTCAACGCAACCCAACTCAACCCAACCCAACCTAACGAAACCCAACCCAACCTAAAACGCTTTTATCGACAATTTCGTGACTATTTTCACCTTTATTTAGCAAACCTGTAGTAAAATCGCTTTTTTGAACGCTTTCGCGACGATCCTGACGTTTTTGTCCAAATTTGAGCCAAAATCGCTTTTTGCGACGTTTTCGTGACTATTTTTACGTTTTTTGTCCAACCCAACCCAACACAACCCATCGCAACCCAACCCAACACAACCAAACTCAACCCAACCCAAAACTCTTCTTTCAACGTTTTCGCGACTATTTTCACGTTTTTCGACCAAACCTGAGCTAAAATCGCTTTCTGAGACGTTTTTGCGACGATTTTGACCTTTTTTGTCCAAAATTGAGCTACAATCGCTTTTCAGATGTTTTCGTGACTATTTTTACGTTTTTTCTCCAACCCAACCCAACACAACCAATCCCAACGCAACCCAACGCAACCCAACCCAAATAAAACGCTTTCTTTCCACGTTATCGCGACGATTTTGACGCTTTTCGTCCAAAATTGAGCTACAATCGCTTTTTCAGACGTTTTCTTAACTATTTTTACTTTTTTTGTCCAACCCAACCCAACCCAACCCAACTCAACCCAACCCAACCCAGACAAACGAAACCCAACCCAACCTAAAACGCTTTTATCGACGTTTTCGCGACGATTTTGACGTTTTTTGTCCAACCAAACCCAACCCATCCAAACCGAAAATCCTTTTTTCTACGTTTTAGCGACTATTTTCACGTTTTTCGACCAAACCTGAGCTAAAATCGCTTTTTTCGACGTTTTTGCGACGATTTTGACGTTTTTCGTCCAAAATTCAGCTAAAATCGCTTTTTGAGACATTTTCGTGACTATTTTTACGTTATCTGTCCAACCCAACCCAACCCAACTCAACGCAACCCAACTCAACCCAACCCAACCTAACGAAACCCAACCCAACCTAAAACGCTTTTATCGACAATTTCGTGACTATTTTCACCTTTATTTAGCAAACCTGTAGTAAAATCGATTTTTTGAACGCTTTCGCGACGATCTTGACGTTTTTGTCAAAATTTGAGCCAAGATCGCTTTTTGCGACGTTTTCGTGACTATTTTTACGTATTTGTCCAACCCAACCCAACACAACCCATCGCAACCCTACCCAACACAACCCAACCCAACCCAACCCAAAACGGTTATTTCCACGTTTTGGAGACTATTTTCACGTTTTTCGACCAAACCTGTGCTTAAATCGCTTTTTCGACGTTTTTGCTACGATTTTGACGTTTTTCTCCAAAATTGAACTAGAATCGCTTTTTGAGACGTTTTCGTAACTATTTTTTCATTTTTTTTAGCCACCCTAACCCAACCCAACCCAACGAAACACAACCCAACCCAAAACGCTTTTATCGACGTTTTCGTCCCTTTATTTCACCTTTATTGAGCAAACCTGTAGACAAATCGCCTTTTTCTACGTTTTCGCGACAATTTTGACGTTTTTCGTCCAAAATTGAGCTAAAACCGCTTTTTGAGACGTTTTTGTGACTATTTTTAGTTTTCTTGTCCAACCCAACACAACCAAATCCAACCCAACCCAACCCAAAACGGTTATTTCTACGTTTTGGAGACTATTTTCACGTTTTTCGACCAAACCTGAGCTAAAATCGCTTTTTTGACGTTTTTGCTACGATTCATACGTTTTTTGTCCAAAATTGAGCTAAAATCGCTTCTTAAGACGTTTTCGTGACTATTTTTACGTGTTTTCTCCAACCCAACCCAACACAACCCATCCCAACGCAACCCAACGCAACCCAACCCAACTAAAACGCTTTCTTTCCACGTTATCGCGACGATTTTGACGCTTTTCGTCCAAAATTGAGCTACAATCGCTTTTTCAGACGTTTGCTTGACTATTTTTACTTTTTTTGTCCAATCCAACCCAACCCAACCCAACTCAACCCAACCCAACCCAGACAAACGAAACCCAACCCAACCTAAAACGCTTTTGTCGACGTTTTCGCGACGATTTTGACGTTTTTTGTCCAACCAAACCCAACCCATCCAAACCGAAAATCCTTTTTTCTACGTTTTAGCGACTATTTTCACGTTTTTCTACCAAACCTGAGCTAAAATCGCTTTTTTCGACGTTTTTGCGACGATTTTGACGTTTTTCGTCCAAAATTCAGCTAAAATCGCTTTTTGAGACGTTTTCGTGACTACTTTTACGTTTTCTGTCCAACCCAACCCAACCCAACTCAACGCAAACCAACTCAACCCAACCCAACCTAACGAAACCCAACCCAACCTAAAACGCTTTTATCGACAATTTCGTGACTATTTTCACCTTTATTTAGCAAACCTGTAGTAAAATCGCTTTTTTGAACGCTTTCGCGACGATCCTGACGTTTTTGTCCAAATTTGAGCCAAAATCGCTATTTGCGACGTTTTCGTGACTATTTTTACGTTTTTTGTCCAACCCAACCCAACACAACCCATCGCAACCCTACCCAACACAACCAAACTCAACCCAACCCAAAACTCTTCTTTCAACGTTTTCGCGACTATTTTCACGTTTTTCGACCAAACCTGAGCTTAAATCGCTTTCTGAGACGTTTTTGCGACGATTTTGACCTTTTTTGTCCAAAATTGAGCTACAATCGCTTTTTCAGATGTTTTCGTGACTATTTTTACGTTTTTTCTCCAACCCAACCCAACACAACCAATCCCAACGCAACCCAACGCAACCCAACCCAAATAAAACGCTTTCTTTCCACGTTATCGCGACGATTTTGACGCTTTTCGTCCAAAATTGAGCTACAATCGCTTTTTCAGACGTTTTCTTAACTATTTTTACTTTTTTTGTCCAACCCAACCCAACCCAACCCAACTCAACCCAACCCAACCCAGACAAACGAAACCCAACCCAACCTAAAACGCTTTTATCGACGTTTTCGCGACGATTTTGACGTTTTTTGTCCAACCAAACCCAACCCATCCAAACCGAAAATCCTTTTTTCTACGTTTTAGCGACTATTTTCACGTTTTTCGACCAAACCTGAGCTAAAATCGCTTTTTTCGCCGTTTTTGCGACGATTTTGACGTTTTTCGTCCAAAATTCAGCTAAAATCGCTTTTTGCGACGTTTTCGTGACTATTTTTACGTTTTTTGTCCAACCCAACCCAACACAACCCATCGCAACCCTAACCAACACAACCAAAATCAACCCAACCCAAAACTCTTCTTTCAACTTTTTCGCGACTATTTTCACGTTTTTCGACCAAACCTGAGCTAAAATCGCTTTCTGAGACGTTTTTGCTACGATTTAGACGTTTTTTGTCCAAAATTGAGCTAAAGTCGCTTTTTAAGACGTTTTCGTGACTATTTTTACGTTTTTTCTCCAACCCAACCCAACACAACCAATCCCAACGCAACCCAACGCAACCCAACCCAAATAAAACGCTTTCTTTCCACGTTATCGCGACGATTTTGACGCTTTTCGTCCAAAATTGAGCTACAATCGCTTTTTCAGACGTTTTCTTGACTATTTTTACTTTTTTTGTCCAATCCAACCCAACCCAACCCAACTCAAACCAACCCAACCCAGACAAACGAAACCCAACCCAACCTAAAACGCTTTTATCGACGTTTTCGCGACGATTTTGACGTTTTTTGTCCAACCAAACCCAACCCATCCAAACCGAAAATCCTTTTTTCTACGTTTTAACGACTATTTTCACGTTTTTAAACTAAACCTGAGCTAAAATCGCTTTTTTCGACGTTTTTGCGACGATTTTGACGTTTTTCGTCCAAAATTCAGCTAAAATCGCTTTTTGAGACGTTTTCGTGACTATTTTTACGTTTTCTGTCCAACCCAACCCAACCCAACTCAACGCAACCCAACTCAACCCAACCCAACCTAACGAAACCCAACCCAACCTAAAACGCTTTTATCGACAATTTCGTGACTATTTTCACCTTTATATAGCAAACCTGTAGTAAAATCGCTTTTTTGAACGCTTTCGCGACGATCTTGACGTTTTTGTCCAAATTTGAGCCAAAATCGCTTTTTGCGACGTTTTCGTGACTATTTTTACGTATTTGTCCAACCCAACCCAACACAACCCATCGCAACCCTACCCAACACAATCAAACTCAACCCAACCCAAAACTCTTCATTCAACGTTTTCGCGACTATTTTCACGTTTTTCGACCAAACCTGAGCTAAAATCGCTTTCTGAGACGTTTTTGCTACGATTTAGACGTTTTTTGTCCAAAATTGAGCTAAAGTCGCTTTTTAAGACGTTTTCGTGACTATTTTTACGATTTTCTCCAACCCAACCCAACACAACCAATCCCAACGCAACCCAACGCAACCCAACCCAAATAAAACGCTTTCTTTCCACGTTATCGCGACGATTTTGACGCTTTTCGTCCAAAATTGAGCTACAATCGCTTTTTCAGACGTTTTCTTGACTATTTTTACTTTTTTTGTCCAATCCAACCCAACCCAACCCAACTCAACCCAACCCAACCCAGACAAACGAAACCCAACCCAACGTAAAACGCTTTTATCGACGTTTTCGGACGATTTTGACGTTTTTTGTCCAACCAAACCCAACCCATCCAAACCGAAAATCCTTTTTTCTACGTTTTAACGACTATTTTCACGTTTTTAAACCAAACCTGAGCTAAAATCGCTTTTTTCGACGTTTTTGCGACGATTTTGACGTTTTTCGTCCAAAATTCAGCTAAAATCGCTTTTTGAGACGTTTTCGTGACTATTTTTACGTTTTTTCTCCAACCAAACCAACACAACCAATCCCAACGCAACCCAACGCAACCCAACCCAAATACAACGCTTTCTTTCCACGTTATCGCGACGATTTTGACGCTTTTCGTCCAAAATGGAGCTACAATCGCTTTTTCAGACCTTTTCTTGACTATTTTTACTTTTTTTGTCCAATCCAACCCAACCCAACCCAACTCAACCCAACCCAACCCAGACAAACGAAACCCAACCCAACCTAAAACGCTTTTATCGACGTTTTCGCGAAGATTTTGACGATTTTTGTCCAACCAAACCCAACCCATCCAAACCGAAAATCCTTTTTTCTACGTTTTAGCGACTATTTTCACGTTTTTCGACCAAACCTGAGCTAAAATCGCTTTTTTCGCCGTTTTTGCGACGATTTTGACGTTTTTCGTCCAAAATTCAGCTAAAATCGCTTTTTGCGACGTTTTCGTGACTATTTTTACGTTTTTTGTCCAACCCAACCCAACACAACCCATCGCAACCCTAACCAACACAACCAAAATCAACCCAACCCAAAACTCTTCTTTCAACTTTTTCGCGACTATTTTCACGTTTTTCGACCAAACCTGAGCTAAAATCGCTTTCTGAGACGTTTTTGCTACGATTTAGACGTTTTTTGTCCAAAATTGAGCTAAAGTCGCTTTTTAAGACGTTTTCGTGACTATTTTTACGTTTTTTCTCCAACCCAACCCAACACAACCAATCCCAACGCAACCCAACGCAACCCAACCCAAATAAAACGCTTTCTTTCCACGTTATCGCGACGATTTTGACGCTTTTCGTCCAAAATTGAGCTACAATCGCTTTTTCAGACGTTTTCTTGACTATTTTTACTTTTTTTGTCCAATCCAACCCAACCCAACCCAACTCAAACCAACCCAACCCAGACAAACGAAACCCAACCCAACCTAAAACGCTTTTATCGACGTTTTCGCGACGATTTTGACGTTTTTTGTCCAACCAAACCCAACCCATCCAAACCGAAAATCCTTTTTTCTACGTTTTAACGACTATTTTCACGTTTTTAAACTAAACCTGAGCTAAAATCGCTTTTTTCGACGTTTTTGCGACGATTTTGACGTTTTTCGTCCAAAATTCAGCTAAAATCGCTTTTTGAGACGTTTTCGTGACTATTTTTACGTTTTCTGTCCAACCCAACCCAACCCAACTCAACGCAACCCAACTCAACCCAACCCAACCTAACGAAACCCAACCCAACCTAAAACGCTTTTATCGACAATTTCGTGACTATTTTCACCTTTATATAGCAAACCTGTAGTAAAATCGCTTTTTTGAACGCTTTCGCGACGATCTTGACGTTTTTGTCCAAATTTGAGCCAAAATCGCTTTTTGCGACGTTTTCGTGACTATTTTTACGTATTTGTCCAACCCAACCCAACACAACCCATCGCAACCCTACCCAACACAACCAAACTCAACCCAACCCAAAACTCTTCATTCAACGTTTTCGCGACTATTTTCACGTTTTTCGACCAAACCTGAGCTAAAATCGCTTTCTGAGACGTTTTTGCTACGATTTAGACGTTTTTTGTCCAAAATTGAGCTAAAGTCGCTTTTTAAGACGTTTTCGTGACTATTTTTACGTTTTTTCTCCAACCCAACCCAACACAACCAATCCCAACGCAACCCAACGCAACCCAACCCAAATAAAACGCTTTCTTTCCACGTTATCGCGACGATTTTGACGCTTTTCGTCCAAAATTGAGCTACAATCGCTTTTTCAGACGTTTTCTTGACTATTTTTACTTTTTTTGTCCAATCCAACCCAACCCAACCCAACTCAACCCAACCCAACCCAGACAAACGAAACCCAACCCAACGTAAAACGCTTTTATCGACGTTTTCGGACGATTTTGACGTTTTTTGTCCAACCAAACCCAACCCATCCAAACCGAAAATCCTTTTTTCTACGTTTTAACGACTATTTTCACGTTTTTAAACCAAACCTGAGCTAAAATCGCTTTTTTCGACGTTTTTGCGACGATTTTGACGTTTTTCGTCCAAAATTCAGCTAAAATCGCTTTTTGAGACGTTTTCGTGACTATTTTTACGTTTTTTCTCCAACCAAACCAACACAACCAATCCCAACGCAACCCAACGCAACCCAACCCAAATACAACGCTTTCTTTCCACGTTATCGCGACGATTTTGACGCTTTTCGTCCAAAATGGAGCTAAAATCGCTTTTTCAGACCTTTTCTTGACTATTTTTACTTTTTTTGTCCAATCCAACCCAACCCAACCCAACTCAACCCAACCCAACCCAGACAAACGAAACCCAACCCAACCTAAAACGCCTTTATCGACGTTTTCGCGAAGATTTTGACGATTTTTGTCCAACCAAACCCAACCCATCCAAACCGAAAATCCTTTTTTCTACGTTTTAGCGACTATTTTCACGTTTTTCGACCAAACCTGAGCTAAAATCGCTTTTTTCGCCGTTTTTGCGACGATTTTGACGTTTTTCGTCCAAAATTCAGCTAAAATCGCTTTTTGCGACGTTTTCGTGACTATTTTTACGTTTTTTGTCCAACCCAACCCAACACAACCCATCGCAACCCTAACCAACACAACCAAAATCAACCCAACCCAAAACTCTTCTTTCAACTTTTTCGCGACTATTTTCACGTTTTTCGACCAAACCTGAGCTAAAATCGCTTTCTGAGACGTTTTTGCTACGATTTAGACGTTTTTTGTCCAAAATTGAGCTAAAGTCGCTTTTTAAGACGTTTTCGTGACTATTTTTACGTTTTTTCTCCAACCCAACCCAACACAACCAATCCCAACGCAAACCAACGCAACCCAACCCAAATAAAACGCTTTCTTTCCACGTTATCGCGACGATTTTGACGCTTTTCGTCCAAAATTGAGCTACAATCGCTTTTTCAGACGTTTTCTTGACTATTTTTACTTTTTTTGTCCAATCCAACCCAACCCAACCCAACTCAAACCAACCCAACCCAGACAAACGAAACCCAACCCAACCTAAAACGCTTTTATCGACGTTTTCGCGACGATTTTGACGTTTTTTGTCCAACCAAACCCAACCCATCCAAACCGAAAATCCTTTTTTCTACGTTTTAACGACTATTTTCACGTTTTTAAACTAAACCTGAGCTAAAATCGCTTTTTTCGACGTTTTTGCGACGATTTTGACGTTTTTCGTCCAAAATTCAGCTAAAATCGCTTTTTGAGACGTTTTCGTGACTATTTTTACGTTTTCTGTCCAACCCAACCCAACCCAACTCAACGCAACCCAACTCAACCCAACCCAACCTAACGAAACCCAACCCAACCTAAAACGCTTTTATCGACAATTTCGTGACTATTTTCACCTTTATATAGCAAACCTGTAGTAAAATCGCTTTTTTGAACGCTTTCGCGACGATCTTGACGTTTTTGTCCAAATTTGAGCCAAAATCGCTTTTTGCGACGTTTTCGTGACTATTTTTACGTATTTGTCCAACCCAACCCAACACAACCCATCGCAACCCTACCCAACACAATCAAACTCAACCCAACCCAAAACTCTTCATTCAACGTTTTCGCGACTATTTTCACGTTTTTCGACCAAACCTGAGCTAAAATCGCTTTCTGAGACGTTTTTGCTACGATTTAGACGTTTTTTGTCCAAAATTGAGCTAAAGTCGCTTTTTAAGACGTTTTCGTGACTATTTTTACGTTTTTTCTCCAACCCAACCCAACACAACCAATCCCAACGCAACCCAACGCAACCCAACCCAAATAAAACGCTTTCTTTCCACGTTATCGCGACGATTTTGACGCTTTTCGTCCAAAATTGAGCTACAATCGCTTTTTCAGACGTTTTCTTGACTATTTTTACTTTTTTTGTCCAATCCAACCCAACCCAACCCAACTCAACCCAACCCAACCCAGACAAACGAAACCCAACCCAACCTAAAACGCTTTTATCGACGTTTTCGGACGATTTTGACGTTTTTTGTCCAACCAAACCCAACCCATCCAAACCGAAAATCCTTTTTTCTACGTTTTAACGACTATTTTCACGTTTTTAAACCAAACCTGAGCTAAAATCGCTTTTTTCGACGTTTTTGCGACGATTTTGACGTTTTTCGTCCAAAATTCAGCTAAAATCGCTTTTTGAGACGTTTTCGTGACTATTTTTACGTTTTCTGTCCAACCCAACCCAACCCAACACAACCCAACCCAACCTAACGAAACCCAACCACACCTAAAACGCTTTTATCGACAATTTCGTGACTATTTTCACCTTTATTTAGCAAACCTGTAGTAAAATCGCTTTTTTGAACGCTTTCGCGACGATCTTGACGTTTTTATCCAAATTTGAGCCAAAATCGCTTTTTGCGACGTTTTCGTGACTATTTTTACGTTTTTTGTCCAACCCAACCCAACACAACCCATCGCAACCCTACCCAACACAACCAAACTCAACCCAACCCAAAACTCTTCTTTCAACGTTTTCGCGACTATTTTCACGTTTTTCGACCAAACCTGAGCTAAAATCGCTTTTCTCGAAGTTTTTGCGACGATTTTGACCTTTTTTGTCCAAAATTGAGCTAAAGTCGCTTTTTAAGACGTTTTCGTGACTATTTTTACGTTTTTTCTCCAACCCAACCCAACACAACCAATCCCAGCGCAACCCAACGCAACCCAACCCAAATAAAACGCTTTCTTTCCACGTTATCGCGACGATTTTGACGCTTTTCATCCAAAATTGAGCTACAATCGCTTTTTCAGACGTTTTCTTAACTATTTTTATTTTTTTTGTCCAACCCAACCCAACCCAACCCAACTCAACCCAACCCAACCCAGACAAAGGAAACCCAACCCAACCTAAAACGCTTTTATCGACGTTTTCGCGACGATTTTGACGTTTTTTGTCCAACCCAACCCAACCCAACCCAACCCAACCCAACCCAACCCAACCCAACCCAACCCAACCCAACCCAACCCATCCAAACCGAAAATCCTTTTTTCTACGTTTTAACGACTATTTTCACGTTTTTAAACTAAACCTGAGCTAAAATCGCTTTTTTCGACGTTTTTGCGACGATTTTGACGTTTTTCGTCCAAAATTCAGCTAAAATCGCTTTTTGAGACGTTTTCGTGACTATTTTTACGTTTTCTGTCCAACCCAACCCAACCCAACTCAACGCAACCCAACTCAACCCAACCCAACCTAACAAAACCCAACCCAACCTAAAACGCTTTTATCGACAATTTCGTGACTATTTTCACCTTTATATAGCAAACCTGTAGTAAAATCGCTTTTTTGAACGCTTTCGCGACGATCTTGACGTTTTTGTCCAAATTTGAGCCAAGATCGCTTTTTGCGACGTTTTCGTGACTATTTTTACGTATTTGTCCAACCCAACCCAACACAACCCATCGCAACCCTACCCAACACAACCAAACTCAACCCAACCCAAAACTCTTCATTCAACGTTTTCGCGACTATTTTCACGTTTTTCGACCAAACCTGAGCTAAAATCGCTTTCTGAGACGTTTTTGCTACGATTTAGACGTTTTTTGTCCAAAATTGAGCTAAAGTCGCTTTTTAAGACGTTTTCGTGACTATTTTTACGTTTTTTCTCCAACCCAACCCAACACAACCAATCCCAACGCAACCCAACGCAACCCAACCCAAATAAAACGCTTTCTTTCCACGTTATCGCGACGATTTTGACGCTTTTCGTCCAAAATTGAGCTACAATCGCTTTTTCAGACGTTTTCTTGACTATTTTTACTTTTTTTGTCCAATCCAACCCAACCCAACCCAACTCAACCCAACCCAACCCAGACAAACGAAACCCAACCCAACCTAAAACGCTTTTATCGACGTTTTCGGACGATTTTGACGTTTTTTGTCCAACCAAACCCAACCCATCCAAACCGAAAATCCTTTTTTCTACGTTTTAGCGACTATTTTCACGTTTTTCGACCAAACCTGAGCTAAAATCGCTTTTTTCGCCGTTTTTGCGACGATTTTGACGTTTTTCGTCCAAAATTCAGCTAAAATCGCTTTTTGCGACGTTTTCGTGACTATTTTTACGTTTTTTGTCCAACCCAACCCAACACAACCCATCGCAACCCTAACCAACACAACCAAAATCAACCCAACCCAAAACTCTTCTTTCAACTTTTTCGCGACTATTTTCACGTTTTTCGACCAAACCTGAGCTAAAATCGCTTTCTGAGACGTTTTTGCTACGATTTAGACGTTTTTTGTCCAAAATTGAGCTAAAGTCGCTTTTTAAGACGTTTTCGTGACTATTTTTACGTTTTTTCTCCAACCCAACCCAACACAACCAATCCCAACGCAACCCAACGCAACCCAACCCAAATAAAACGCTTTCTTTCCACGTTATCGCGACGATTTTGACGCTTTTCGTCCAAAATTGAGCTACAATCGCTTTTTCAGACGTTTTCTTGACTATTTTTACTTTTTTTGTCCAATCCAACCCAACCCAACCCAACTCAAACCAACCCAACCCAGACAAACGAAACCCAACCCAACCTAAAACGCTTTTATCGACGTTTTCGCGACGATTTTGACGTTTTTTGTCCAACCAAACCCAACCCATCCAAACCGAAAATCCTTTTTTCTACGTTTTAACGACTATATTCACGTTTTTAAACTAAACCTGAGCTAAAATCGCTTTTTTCGACGTTTTTGCGACGATTTTGACGTTTTTCGTCCAAAATTCAGCTAAAATCGCTTTTTGAGACGTTTTCGTGACTATTTTTACGTTTTCTGTCCAACCCAACCCAACCCAACTCAACGCAACCCAACTCAACCCAACCCAACCTAACGAAACCCAACCCAACCTAAAACGCTTTTATCGACAATTTCGTGACTATTTTCACCTTTATATAGCAAACCTGTAGTAAAATCGCTTTTTTGAACGCTTTCGCGACGATCTTGACGTTTTTGTCCAAATTTGAGCCAAAATCGCTTTTTGCGACGTTTTCGTGACTATTTTTACGTATTTGTCCAACCCAACCCAACACAACCCATCGCAACCCTACCCAACACAATCAAACTCAACCCAACCCAAAACTCTTCATTCAACGTTTTCGCGACTATTTTCACGTTTTTCGACCAAACCTGAGCTAAAATCGCTTTCTGAGACGTTTTTGCTACGATTTAGACGTTTTTTGTCCAAAATTGAGCCAAAATCGCTTTTTGCGACGTTTTCGTGACTATTTTTACGTATTTGTCCAACCCAACCCAACACAACCCATCGCAACCCTACCCAACACAATCAAACTCAACCCAACCCAAAACTCTTCATTCAACGTTTTCGCGACTATTTTCACGTTTTTCGACCAAACCTGAGCTAAAATCGCTTTCTGAGACGTTTTTGCTACGATTTAGACGTTTTTTGTCCAAAATTGAGCTAAAGTCGCTTTTTAAGACGTTTTCGTGACTATTTTTACGTTTTTTCTCCAACCCAACCCAACACAACCAATCCCAACGCAACCCAACACAACCCAACCCAAATAAAACGCTTTCTTTCCACGTTATCGCGACGATTTTGACGCTTTTCGTCCAAAATTGAGCTACAATCGCTTTTCAGACGTTTTCTTGACTATTTTTACTTTTTTTGTCCAATCCAACCCAACCCAACCCAACTCAACCCAACCCAACCCAGACAAACGAAACCCAACCCAACCTAAAACGCTTTTATCGACGTTTTCGGACGATTTTGACGTTTTTTGTCCAACCAAACCCAACCCATCCAAACCGAAAATCCTTTTTTCTACGTTTTAACGACTATTTTCACGTTTTTAAACCAAACCTGAGCTAAAATCGCTTTTTTCGACGTTTTTGCGACGATTTTGACGTTTTTCGTCCAAAATTCAGCTAAAATCGCTTTTTGAGACGTTTTCGTGACTATTTTTACGTTTTCTGTCCAACCCAACCCAACCCAACTCAACCCAACCCAACCTAACGAAACCCAACCCAACCTAAAACGCTTTTATCGACAATTTCGTGACTATTTTCACCTTTATTTAGCAAACCTGTAGTAAAATCGCTTTTTTGAACGCTTTCGCGACGATCTTGACGTTTTTAACCAAATTTGAGCCAAAATCGCTTTTTGCGACGTTTTCGTGACTATTTTTACGTTTTTTGTCCAACCCAACCCAACACAACCCATCGCAACCCTACCCAACACAACCAAACTCAACCCAACCCAAAACTCTTCTTTCAACGTTTTCGCGACTATTTTCACGTTTTTCGACCAAACCTGAGCTAAAATCGCTTTCTGAGACGTTTTTGCTACGATTTAGACGTTTTTTGTCCAAAATTGAGCTAAAGTCGCTTTTTAAGACGTTTTCGTGACTATTTTTACGTTTTTTCTCCAACCCAACCCAACACAACCAATCCCAACGCAACCCAACGCAACCCAACCCAAATAAAACGCTTTCTTTCCACGTTATCGCGACGATTTTGACGCTTTTCGTCCAAAATTGAGCTACAATCGCTTTTTCAGACGTTTTCTTGACTATTTTTACTTTTTTTGTCCAATCCAACCCAACCCAACCCAACTCAACCCAACCCAACCCAGACAAACGAAACCCAACCCAACCTAAAACGCTTTTATCGACGTTTTCGCGACGATTTTGACGTTTTTTGTCCAACCAAACCCAACCCATCCAAACCGAAAATCCTTTTTTCTACATTTAACGACTATTTTCACGTTTTTAAACTAAACCTGAGCTAAAATCGCTTTTTTCGACGTTTTTGCGACGATTTTGACGTTTTTCGTCCAAAATTCAGCTAAAATCGCTTTTTGAGACGTTTTCGTGACTATTTTTACGTTTTCTGTCCAACCCAACCCAACCCAACTCAACGCAACCCAACTCAACCCAACCCAACCTAACGAAACCCAACCCAACCTAAAACGCTTTTATCGACAATTTCGTGACTATTTTCACCTTTATATAGCAAACCTGTAGTAAAATCGCTTTTTTGAACGCTTTCGCGACGATCTTGACGTTTTTGTCCAAATTTGAGCCAAAATCGCTTTTTGCGACGTTTTCGTGACTATTTTTACGTATTTGTCCAACCCAACCCAACACAACCCATCGCAACCCTACCCAACACAATCAAACTCAACCCAACCCAGAACTCTTCATTCAACGTTTTCGCGACTATTTTCACGTTTTTCGACCAAACCTGAGCTAAAATCGCTTTCTGAGACGTTTTTGCTACGATTTAGACGTTTTTTGTCCAAAATTGAGCTAAAGTCGCTTTTTAAGACGTTTTCGTGACTATTTTTACGTTTTTTCTCCAACCCAACCCAACACAACCAATCCCAACGCAACCCAACGCAACCCAACCCAAATAAAACGCTTTCTTTCCACGTTATCGCGACGATTTTGACGCTTTTCGTCCAAAATTGAGCTACAATCGCTTTTTCAGACGTTTTCTTGACTATTTTTACTTTTTTTGTCCAATCCAACCCAACCCAACCCAACTCAACCCAACCCAACCCAGACAAACGAAACCCAACCCAACCTAAAACGCTTTTATCGACGTTTTCGGACGATTTTGACGTTTTTTGTCCAACCAAACCCAACCCATCCAAACCGAAAATCCTTTTTTCTACGTTTTAACGACTATTTTCACGTTTTTAAACCAAACCTGAGCTAAAATCGCTTTTTTCGACGTTTTTGCGACGATTTTGACGTTTTTCGTCCAAAATTCAGCTAAAATCGCTTTTTGAGACGTTTTCGTGACTATTTTTACGTTTTCTGTCCAACCCAACCCAACCCAACTCAACCCAACCCAACCTAACGAAACCCAACCCAACCTAAAACGCTTTTATCGACAATTTCGTGACTATTTTCACCTTTATTTAGCAAACCTGTAGTAAAATCGCTTTTTTGAACGCTTTCGCGACGATCTTGACGTTTTTATCCAAATTTGAGCCAAAATCACTTTTTGCGACGTTTTCGTGACTATTTTTACGTTTTTTGTCCAACCCAACCTAACACAACCCATCGCAACCCTACCCAACACATCCAAACTCAACCCAACCCAAAACTCTTCTTTCAACGTTTTCGCGACTATTTTCACGTTTTTCGACCAAACCTGAGCTAAAATCGCTTTTCTCGAAGTTTTTGCGACGATTTTGACCTTTTTTGTCCAAAATTGAGCTAAAGTCGCTTTTTAAGACGTTTTCGTGACTATTTTTACGTTTTTTCTCCAACCCAACCCAACACAACCAATCCCAGCGCAACCCAACGCAACCCAACCCAAATAAAACGCTTTCTTTCCACGTTATCGCGACGATTTTGACGCTTTTCATCCAAAATTGAGGTACAATCGCTTTTTCAGACGTTTTCTTAACTATTTTTACTTTTTTTGTCCAACCCAACCCAACCCAACCCAACTCAACCCAACCCAACCCAGACAAAGGAAACCCAACCCAACCTAAAACGCTTTTATCGACGTTTTCGCGACGATTTTGACGTTTTTTGTCCAACCCAACCCAACCCAACCCAACCCAACCCAACCCAACCCAACCCAACCCAACCCAACCAAACCCAACCCATCCAAACCGAAAATCCTTTTTTCTACGTTTTAACGACTATTTTCACGTTTTTAAACCAAACCTGAGCTAAAATCGCTTTTTTCGACGTTTTTGCGACGATTTTGACGTTTTTCGTCCAAAATTCAGCTAAAATCGCTTTTTGAGACGTTTTCGTGACTATTTTTACGTTTTCTGTCCAACCCAACCCAACCCAACTCAACCCAACCCAACCTAACGAAACCCAACCCAACCTAAAACGCTTTTATCGACAATTTCGTGACTATTTTCACCTTTATTTAGCAAACCTGTAGTAAAATCGCTTTTTTGAACGCTTTCGCGACGATCTTGACGTTTTTATCAAAATTTGAGCCAAAATCGCTTTTTGCGACGTTTTCGTGACTATTTTTACGTTTTTTGTCCAACCCAACCCAACACAACCCATCGCAACCCTACCCAACACAACCAAACTCAACCCAACCCAAAACTCTTCTTTCAACGTTTTCGCGACTATTTTCACGTTTTTCGACCAAACCTGAGCTAAAATCGCTTTCTGAGACGTTTTTGCTACGATTTAGACGTTTTTGTCCAAAATTGAGCTACAATCGCTTTTTCAGATGTTTTCGTGACTATTTTTACGTTTTTTCTCCAACCCAACCCAACACAACCAATCCCAACGCAAACCAACGCAAACCAACCCAAATAAAACGCTTTCTTTCCACGTTATCGCGACGATTTTGACGCTTTTCGTCCAAAATTGAGCTACAATCCCTTTTTCAGACGTTTTCGCGACGATTTTGACGTTTTTTGTCCAACCAAACCCAACCCATCCAAACCGAAAATCCTTTTTTCTACGTTTTAGCGACTATTTTCACGTTTTTCGACCAAACCTGAGCCAAAATCGCTTTTTGCGACGTTTTCGTGACTATTTTTACGTTTTTTGTCCAACCCAACCCAACACAACCCATCGCAACCCTACCCAACACAACAAAACTCAACCCAACCCAAAACTCTTCTTTCAACGTTTTCGCGACTATTTTCACGTTTTTCGACCAAACCTGAGCTAAAATCGCTTTTCCCGAAGTTTTTGCGACGATTTTGACCTTTTTTGTCCAAAATTGAGCTAAAGTCGCTTTTTAAGACGTTTTCGTGAATATTTTTACGTTTTTTCTCCAACCCAACCCAACGCAACCCAACCCAAATAAAACGCTTTCTTTCCACGTTATCGCGACGATTTTGACGCTTTTCGTCCAAAATTGAGCTACAATCGCTTTTTCAGACGTTTTCTTGACTATTTTTACTTTTTTTGTCCAACCCAACCCAACTCAACCCAACCCAACCCAGACAAACGAAACCCAACCCAACCTAAAACGCTTTTATCGACGTTTTCGCGACGATTTTGACGTTTTTTGTCCAACCAAACCCAACCCATCCAAACCGAAAATCCTTTTTTCTACGTTTTCGCGACTATTTTCCCATTTTTCGACCAAACCTGAGCTAAAATCGCTTTTTTCGACATTTTTGCGACGATTTTGACGTTTTTCGTCCAAAATTCAGCTAAAATCGCTTTTTGAGGCGTTTTCGTGACTATTTTTACGTTTTCTGTCCAACCCAACCCAACCCAACTCAACGCAACCCAACTCAACCCAACCCAACCTAACGAAACCCAACCCAACCTAAAACGCTTTTATCGACAATTTCGTGACTATTTTCACCTTTATTTAGCAAACCTGTAGTAAAATCGCTTTTTTGAACGCTTTCGCGACGATCTTGACGTTTTTGTCCAAATTTGAGCCAAAATCGCTTTTTGCGACGTTTTCGTGACTATTTTTACGTTTTTCGTCCAACCCAACCCAACACAACCCATCGCAACCCTACCCAACACAACCAAACTCAACCCAACCCAAAACTCTTCTTTCAACGTTTTCGCGACTATTTTCACGTTTTTCGACCAAACCTGAGCTAAAATCGCTTTTCTCGAAGTTTTTGCGACGATTTTGACCATTTTTGTCCAAAATTGAGCTAAAGTCGCTTTTTAAGACGTTTTCGTGAATATTTTTACGTTTTTTGTCCAACCCAACCCAACGCAACCCAACCCAACCCAACTAAAAACGCTTTCTTTCCACGTTATTGCGACGATTTTGACGTTTTTCTCCAAAATTGAGCTAGAATTGCTTTTTGAGACGTTTTCGTGACTATTTTTTCATTCTTTTCAGCCAACCCAACCCAACCCAACCCAACTCAACCCAACCCAACGAAACCCAACCCAACCCAAAACGCTTTTATCAACGTTTTCGTGATTATTTTCACCTTTATTTAGCAAACCTGTAGTAAAATCGCCTTTTTCTACGTTTTCGCGACCATTTTGACGTTTTTTGTGCAAAATTGAGCTAAAATCGCTTTTTCAGACGTTTTCGTGACTATTTATACGTTTTTTGACCAACCCAACCCAATCCAACCCAACGAAACCCTACTAAACCCAAAACACATTTATGGACGTTTTCGTGACTATTTTCAGCTTTATTTAGCAAATCTGTAGTAAAATCGCCTTTCTCTACGTTTTCGCGACGATTTTGACGTTTTTTGTCCAAAAATGAGCAAAGATCGCTTTTCTACATCTACATCTACATCTGTACCCTGCAAGCCGCCTTTCGGCGTGTGGCAGGGGGTGCAAGCACCAGGACTCTATTTGCCCAGTCGATTATTTTCGCGTATTGTTCTGGGAAAAAAAGAATTCTTGTATCGACTGGTTTTAGCATCTATTTCTCTGATCTTTCTCGCTGGATCAGAACGGCCTATAAAGCAAGGAGGGCGCATAATCTCGGCTACATCTTCTATGAACGTGCTCTGTCTGAATTTATCAAGTAATTTAAATCTCTGATTTAGCCTTCTTTCTTCTAAAGATTCCCATCCTGCCTCCTGAAGCATCCGAGTAACACTTACCGATTTATCATAGCAATTTTTTACGAAGCGTATTGCCTTTCTTTGTACCTTTTCTATCTCGCGAATACAACACTTTTCAGCAGGGTCCTATACACTGCATGCGTACTCGAGGTGAGGCCTAACTAGCGCAAAATAACATACAAAGTAACCTTTTTCAGACGTTTTCTTGACTATTTGTACGTTTTTTGTCCAACCCAACCCAACCCAACCCAAAACGGTTATTTCTACGTTTTGGAGACTATTTTCACGTTTTTCGACCAAACCTGTGCTTAAATCGCTTTTTCGACGTTTTTGCTACGATTTTCACGTTTTTCTCCAAAATTGAGCTAGAATCGCTTTTTGAGACGTTTTCGTAACTATTTTTTCATTTTTTTTAGCCACCCTAACCCAACCCAACCCAACGAAACACAACCCAACCCAAAACGCTTTTATCGACGTTTTCGTCCCTTTATTTCACCTTTATTGAGCAAACCTGTAGACAAATCGCCTTTTTCTACGTTTTCGCGACAATTTTGACGTTTTTCGTCCAAAATTGAGCTAAAACCGCTTTTTGAGACGTTTTTGTGACTATTTTTAGTTTTTTTGTCCAACCCAACACAACCAAATCCAACCCAACCCAAAACGGTTATTTCTACGTTTTGAAGACTATTTTCACGTTTTTCGACCAAACCTGAGCTAAAATCGCTTTTTTGACGTTTTTGCTACGATTTTGACGCTTTTCATCCAAAATTGAGCTACAATCGCTTTTTCAGACGTTTTCTTAACTATTTTTACTTTTTTTGTCCAACCCAACCCAACCCAACCCAACTCAACCCAACCCAACCCAGACAAAGGAAACCCAACCCAACCTAAAACGCTTTTATCGACGTTTTCGCGACGATTTTGACGTTTTTTGTCCAACCCAACCCAACCCAACCCAACCCAACCCAACCCAACCCAACCCAACCCAACCCAACCCAACCAAACCCAACCCATCCAAACCGAAAATCCTTTTTTCTACGTTTTAACGACTATTTTCACGTTTTTAAACCAAACCTGAGCTAAAATCGCTTTTTTCGACGTTTTTGCGACGATTTTGACGTTTTTCGTCCAAAATTCAGCTAAAATCGCTTTTTGAGACGTTTTCGTGACTATTTTTACGTTTTCTGTCCAACCCAACCCAACCCAACTCAACCCAACCCAACCTAACGAAACCCAACCCAACCTAAAACGCTTTTATCGACAATTTCGTGACTATTTTCACCTTTATTTAGCAAACCTGTAGTAAAATCGCTTTTTTGAACGCTTTCGCGACGATCTTGACGTTTTTATCAAAATTTGAGCCAAAATCGCTTTTTGCGACGTTTTCGTGACTATTTTTACGTTTTTTGTCCAACCCAACCCAACACAACCCATCGCAACCCTACCCAACACAACCAAACTCAACCCAACCCAAAACTCTTCTTTCAACGTTTTCGCGACTATTTTCACGTTTTTCGACCAAACCTGAGCTAAAATCGCTTTCTGAGACGTTTTTGCTACGATTTAGACGTTTTTGTCCAAAATTGAGCTACAATCGCTTTTTCAGATGTTTTCGTGACTATTTTTACGTTTTTTCTCCAACCCAACCCAACACAACCAATCCCAACGCAAACCAACGCAACCCAACCCAAATAAAACGCTTTCTTTCCACGTTATCGCGACGATTTTGACGCTTTTCGTCCAAAATTGAGCTACAATCCCTTTTTCAGACGTTTTCGCGACGATTTTGACGTTTTTTGTCCAACCAAACCCAACCCATCCAAACCGAAAATCCTTTTTTCTACGTTTTAGCGACTATTTTCACGTTTTTCGACCAAACCTGAGCCAAAATCGCTTTTTGCGACGTTTTCGTGACTATTTTTACGTTTTTTGTCCAACCCAACCCAACACAACCCATCGCAACCCTACCCAACACAACAAAACTCAACCCAACCCAAAACTCTTCTTTCAACGTTTTCGCGACTATTTTCACGTTTTTCGACCAAACCTGAGCTAAAATCGCTTTTCCCGAAGTTTTTGCGACGATTTTGACCTTTTTTGTCCAAAATTGAGCTAAAGTCGCTTTTTAAGACGTTTTCGTGAATATTTTTACGTTTTTTCTCCAACCCAACCCAACGCAACCAATCCCAACGCAACCCAACCCAAATAAAACGCTTTCTTTCCACGTTATCGCGACGATTTTGACGCTTTTCGTCCAAAATTGAGCTACAATCGCTTTTTCAGACGTTTTCTGGACTATTTTTACTTTTTTTGTCCAACCCAACCCAACTCAACCCAACCCAACCCAGACAAACGAAACCCAACCCAACCTAAAACGCTTTTATCGACGTTTTCGCGACGATTTTGACGTTTTTTGTCCAACCAAACCCAACCCATCCAAACCGAAAATCCTTTTTTCTACGTTTTCGCGACTATTTTCCCATTTTTCGACCAAACCTGAGCTAAAATCGCTTTTTTCGACATTTTTGCGACGATTTTGACGTTTTTCGTCCAAAATTCAGCTAAAATCGCTTTTTGAGGCGTTTTCGTGACTATTTTTACGTTTTCTGTCCAACCCAACCCAACCCAACTCAACGCAACCCAACTCAACCCAACCCAACCTAACGAAACCCAACCCAACCTAAAACGCTTTTATCGACAATTTCGTGACTATTTTCACCTTTATTTAGCAAACCTGTAGTAAAATCGCTTTTTTGAACGCTTTCGCGACGATCTTGACGTTTTTGTCCAAATTTGAGCCAAAATCGCTTTTTGCGACGTTTTCGTGACTATTTTTACGTTTTTCGTCCAACCCAACCCAACACAACCCATCGCAACCCTACCCAACACAACCAAACTCAACCCAACCCAAAACTCTTCTTTCAACGTTTTCGCGACTATTTTCACGTTTTTCGACCAAACCTGAGCTAAAATCGCTTTTCTCGAAGTTTTTGCGACGATTTTGACCATTTTTGTCCAAAATTGAGCTAAAGTCGCTTTTTAAGACGTTTTCGTGAATATTTTTACGTTTTTTGTCCAACCCAACCCAACGCAACCCAACCCAACCCAACTAAAAACGCTTTCTTTCCACGTTATTGCGACGATTTTGACGTTTTTCTCCAAAATTGAGCTAGAATTGCTTTTTGAGACGTTTTCGTGACTATTTTTTCATTCTTTTCAGCCAACCCAACCCAACCCAACCCAACTCAACCCAACCCAACGAAACCCAACCCAACCCAAAACGCTTTTATCAACGTTTTCGTGATTATTTTCACCTTTATTTAGCAAACCTGTAGTAAAATCGCCTTTTTCTACGTTTTCGCGACCATTTTGACGTTTTTTGTGCAAAATTGAGCTAAAATCGCTTTTTCAGACGTTTTCGTGACTATTTATACGTTTTTTGACCAACCCAACCCAATCCAACCCAACGAAACCCTACTAAACCCAAAACACATTTATGGACGTTTTCGTGACTATTTTCAGCTTTATTTAGCAAATCTGTAGTAAAATCGCCTTTCTCTACGTTTTCGCGACGATTTTGACGTTTTTTGTCCAAAAATGAGCAAAGATCGCTTTTCTACATCTACATCTACATCTGTACCCTGCAAGCCGCCTTTCGGCGTGTGGCAGGGGGTGCAAGCACCAGGACTCTATTTGCCCAGTCGATTATTTTCGCGTATTGTTCTGGGAAAAAAAGAATTCTTGTATCGACTGGTTTTAGCATCTATTTCTCTGATCTTTCTCGCTGGATCAGAACGGCCTATAAAGCAAGGAGGGCGCATAATCTCGGCTACATCTTCTATGAACGTGCTCTGTCTGAATTTATCAAGTAATTTAAATCTCTGATTTAGCCTTCTTTCTTCTAAAGATTCCCATCCTGCCTCCTGAAGCATCCGAGTAACACTTACCGATTTATCATAGCAATTTTTTACGAAGCGTATTGCCTTTCTTTGTACCTTTTCTATCTCGCGAATACAACACTTTTCAGCAGGGTCCTATACACTGCATGCGTACTCGAGGTGAGGCCTAACTAGCGCAAAATAACATACAAAGTAACCTTTTTCAGACGTTTTCTTGACTATTTGTACGTTTTTTGTCCAACCCAACCCAACCCAACCCAAAACGGTTATTTCTACGTTTTGGAGACTATTTTCACGTTTTTCGACCAAACCTGTGCTTAAATCGCTTTTTCGACGTTTTTGCTACGATTTTCACGTTTTTCTCCAAAATTGAGCTAGAATCGCTTTTTGAGACGTTTTCGTAACTATTTTTTCATTTTTTTTAGCCACCCTAACCCAACCCAACCCAACGAAACACAACCCAACCCAAAACGCTTTTATCGACGTTTTCGTCCCTTTATTTCACCTTTATTGAGCAAACCTGTAGACAAATCGCCTTTTTCTACGTTTTCGCGACAATTTTGACGTTTTTCGTCCAAAATTGAGCTAAAACCGCTTTTTGAGACGTTTTTGTGACTATTTTTAGTTTTTTTGTCCAACCCAACACAACCAAATCCAACCCAACCCAAAACGGTTATTTCTACGTTTTGAAGACTATTTTCACGTTTTTCGACCAAACCTGAGCTAAAATCGCTTTTTTGACGTTTTTGCTACGATTTATACGTTTTTTGTCCAAAATTGAGCTAAAATCGCTTCTTAAGACGTTTTCGTGACTATTTTTACGTTTTTTCTCCAACCCAACCCAACACAACCCATCCCAACGCAACCCAACGCAACCCAACCCAACTAAAACGCTTTCTTTCCACGTTATCGCGACGATTTTGACGCTTTTCGTCCAACATTGAGCTACAATCGCTTTTTCAGACGTTTTCTTGACTATTTTTACTTTTTTTGTCCAATCCAACCCAACCCAACCCAACTCAACCCAACCCAACCCAGACAAACGAAACCCAACCCAACCTAAAACGCTTGTATCGACGTTTTCGCGACGATTTTGACGTTTTTTGTCCAACCAAACCCAACCCATCCAAACCGAAAATCCTTTTTTCTACGTTTTAGCGACTATTTTCACGTTTTTCGACCAAACCTGAGCTAAAATCGCTTTTTTCGACGTTTTTGCGACGATTTTGACGTTTTTCGTCCAAAATTCAGCTAAAATCGCTTTTTGAGACGTTTTCGTGACTATTTTTACGTTTTCTGTCCAACCCAACCCAACCCAACTCAACGCAACCCAACTCAACCCAACCCAACCTAACGAAACCCAACCCAACCTAACGAAACCCAACCCAACCTAAAACGCTTTTATCGACAATTTCGTGACTATTTTCACCTTTATTTAGCAAACCTGTAGTAAAATCGCTTTTTTGAACGCTTTCGCGACGATCTTGACGTTTTTGTCCAAATTTGAGCCAAAATCGCTTTTTGCGACGTTTTCGTGACTATTTTTACGTTTTTTGTCCAACCCAACCCAACACAACCCATCGCAACCCTACCCAACACAACCAAACTCAACCCAACCCAAAACTCTTCTTTCAACGTTTTCGCGACTATTTTCACGTTTTTCGACCAAACCTGAGCTAAAATCGCTTTTCTCGAAGTTTTTGCGACGATTTTGACCTTTTTTGTCCAAAATTGAGCTAAAGTCGTTTTTTAGACGTTTTCGTGACTATTTTTACGTTTTTTCTCCAACCCAACCCAACACAACCAATCCCAACGCAACCCAACGCAACCCAACCCAAATAAAACGCTTTCTTTCCACGTTATCGCGACGATTTTGACGCTTTTCGTCCAAAATTGAGCTACAATCGCTTTTTCAGACGTTTTCTTAACTATTTTTACTTTTTTTGTCCAACCCAACCCAACCCAACCCAACTCAACCCAACCCAACCCAGACAAACGAAACCCAACCCAACCTAAAACGCTTTTATCGACGTTTTCGCGACGATTTTGACGTTTTTGTCCAACCAAACCCAACCCATCCAAACCGAAAATCCTTTTTTCTACGTTTTAGCGACGATTTTGACGTTTTTCGTCCAAAATTCAGCTAAAATCGCTTTTTGAGACGTTTTCGTGACTATTTTTACGTTTTCTGTCCAACCCAACCCAACCCAACTCAACGCAACCCAACTCAACCCAACCCAACCTAAAACGCTTTTATCGACAATTTCGTGACTATTTTCACCTTTATTCAGCAAACCTGTAGTAAAATCGCTTTTTTGAACGCTTTCGCGACGATCTTGACGTTTTTGTCCAAATTTGAGCCAAAATCGCTTTTTGCGACGTTTTCGTGACTATTTTTACGTTTTTTGTCCAACCCAACCCAACACAACCCATCGCAACCCTACCCAACACAACCAAACTCAACCCAACCCAAAACTCTTCTTTCAACGTTTTCGCGACTATTTTCACGTTTTTCGACCAAACCTGAGCTAAGATCGCTTTTTTCGACGTTTTTGCGACGATTTTGACGTTTTCTGTCCAACCCAACTCAACCCAACTCAACGCAACCCAACTCAACCCAACCCAACCTAACGAAACCCAACCCAACCTAAAACGCTTTTATCGACAATTTCGTTACTATTTTCACCTTTATTCAGCAAACCTGTAGTAAAATCGCTTTTTTGAACGCTTTCGCGACGATCTTGACGTTTTTGTCCAAATTTGAGCCAAAATCGCTTTTTGCGACGTTTTCGTGACTATTTTTACGTGTTTTCTCCAACCCAACCCAACACAACCCATCGCAACCCTACCCAATACAACCAAACTCAACCCAACCCAAAACTCTTCTTTCAACGTTTTCGCGACTATTTTCACGTTTTTCGACCAAACCTGAGCTAAAATCGCTTTTCTCGAAGTTTTTGCGACGATTTTGACCTTTTTTGTCCAAAATTGAGCTAAAGTCGCTTTTTAAGACGTTTTCGTGAATATTTTTACGTTTTTTGTCCAACCCAACCCAACGCAACCCAACCCAACCCAACTAAAAACGCTTTCTTTCCACGTTATTGCGACGATTTTGACGTTTTTCTCCAAAATTGAGCTAGAATTGCTTTTTGAGACGTTTTCGTGACTATTTTTTCATTCTTTTCAGCCAACCCAATCCAACCCAACCCAACTCAACCCAACCCAACGAAACCCAACCCAACCCAAAACGCTTTTATCAACGTTTTCGTGATTATTTTCACCTTTATTTAGCAAACCTGTAGTAAAATCGCCTTTTTCTACGTTTTCGCGACGATTTTGACGTTTTTTGTGCAAAATTGAGCTAAAATCGCTTTTTCAGACGTTTTCGTGACTATTTATACGTTTTTTGACCAACCCAACCCAATCCAACCCAACGAAACCCTACTAAACCCAAGACACATTTATGGACGTTTTCGTGACTATTTTCAGCTTTATTTAGCAAATCTGTAGTAAAATCGCCTTTCTCTACGTTTTCGCGACGATTTTGACGTTTTTTGTCCAAAAATGAGCAAAGATCGCTTTTCTACATCTACATCTACATCTGTACCCTGCAAGCCGCCTTTCGGCGTGTGGCAGGGGGTGCAAGCACCAGGACTCTATTTGCCCAGTCGATTATTTTCGCGTATTGTTCTGGGAAAAAAAGAATTCTTGTATCGACTGGTTTTAGCATCTATTTCTCTGATCTTTCTCGCTGGATCAGAACGGCCTATAAAGCAAGGAGGGCGCATAATCTCGGCTACATCTTCTATGAACGTGCTCTGTCTGAATTTATCAAGTAATTTAAATCTCTGATTTAGCCTTCTTTCTTCTAAAGATTCCTATCCTGCCTCCTGAAGCATCCGAGTAACACTTACCGATTTATCATAGCAATTTTTTACGAAGCGTATTGCCTTTCTTTGTACCTTTTCTATCTCGCGAATACAACACTTTTCAGCAGGGTCCCATACACTGCATGCGTACTCGAGGTGAGGCCTAACTAGCGCAAAATAACATACAAAGTAACCTTTTTCAGACGTTTTCTTGACTATTTGTACGTTTTTTGTCCAACCCAACCCAACCCAACCCAAAACGGTTATTTCTACGTTTTGGAGACTATTTTCACGTTTTTCGACCAAACCTGTGCTTAAATCGCTTTTTCGACGTTTTTGCTACGATTTTGACGTTTTTCTCCAAAATTGAACTAGAATCGCTTTTTGAGACGTTTTCGTAACTATTTTTTCATTTTTTTTAGCCACCCTAACCCAACCCAACCCAACGAAACACAACCCAACCCAAAACGCTTTTATCGACGTTTTCGTCCCTTTATTTCACCTTTATTGAGCAAACCTGTAGACAAATCGCCTTTTTCTACGTTTTCGCGACAATTTTGACGTTTTTCGTCCAAAATTGAGCTAAAACCGCTTTTTGAGACGTTTTTGTGACTATTTTTAGTTTTCTTGTCCAACCCAACACAACCAAATCCAACCCAACCCAACCCAAAACGGTTATTTCTACGTTTTGGAGACTATTTTCACGTTTTTCGACCAAACCTGAGCTAAAATCGCTTTTTTGACGTTTTTGCTACGATTCATACGTTTTTTGTCCAAAATTGAGCTAAAATCGCATCTTAAGACGTTTTCGTGACTATTTTTACGTGTTTTCTCCAACCCAACCCAACACAACCCATCCCAACGCAACCCAACGCAACCCAACCCAACTAAAACGCTTTCTTTCCACGTTATCGCGACGATTTTGACGCTTTTCGTCCAAAATTGAGCTACAATCGCTTTTTCAGACGTTTGCTTGACTATTTTTACTTTTTTTGTCCAATCCAACCCAACCCAACCCAACTCAACCCAACCCAACCCAGACAAACGAAACCCAACCCAACCTAAAACGCTTTTATCGACGTTTTCGCGACGATTTTGACGTTTTTTGTCCAACCAAACCCAACCCATCCAAACCGAAAATCCTTTTTTCTACGTTTTAGCGACTATTTTCACGTTTTTCTACCAAACCTGAGCTAAAATCGCTTTTTTCGACGTTTTTGCGACGATTTTGACGTTTTTCGTCCAAAATTCAGCTAAAATCGCTTTTTGAGACGTTTTCGTGACTATTTTTACGTTTTCTGTCCAACCCAACCCAACCCAACTCAACGCAACCCAACTCAACGCAACCCAACTCAACCCAACCCAACCTAACGAAACCCAACCCAACCTAACGAAACCCAACCCAACCTAAAACGCTTTTATCGACAATTTCGTGACTATTTTCACCTTTATTTAGCAAACCTGTAGTAAAATCGCTTTTTTGAACGCTTTCGCGACGATCCTGACGTTTTTGTCCAAATTTGAGCCAAAATCGCTTTTTGCGACGTTTTCGTGACTATTTTTACGTTTTTTGTCCAACCCAACCCAACACAACCCATCGCAACCCTACCCAACACAACCAAACTCAACCCAACCCAAAACTCTTCTTTCAACGTTTTCGCGACTATTTTCACGTTTTTCGACCAAACCTGAGCTAAAATCGCTTTCTGAGACGTTTTTGCGACGATTTTGACCTTTTTTGTCCAAAATTGAGCTACAATCGCTTTTTCAGATGTTTTCGTGACTATTTTTACGTTTTTTCTCCAACCCAACCCAACACAACCAATCCCAACGCAACCCAACGCAACCCAACCCAAATAAAACGCTTTCTTTCCACGTTATCGCGACGATTTTGACGCTTTTCGTCCAAAATTGAGCTACAATCGCTTTTTCAGACGTTTTCTTAACTATTTTTACTTTTTTTGTCCAACCCAACCCAACCCAACCCAACTCAACCCAACCCAACCCAGACAAACGAAACCCAACCCAACCTAAAACGCTTTTATCGACGTTTTCGCGACGATTTTGACGTTTTTTGTCCAACCAAACCCAACCCATCCAAACCGAAAATCCTTTTTTCTACGTTTTAGCGACTATTTTCACGTTTTTCGACCAAACCTGAGCTAAAATCGCTTTTTTCGACGTTTTTGCGACGATTTTGACGTTTTTCGTCCAAAATTCAGCTAAAATCGCTTTTTGAGACGTTTTCGTGACTATTTTTACGTTATCTGTCCAACCCAACCCAACCCAACTCAACGCAACCCAACTCAACCCAACCCAACCTAACGAAACCCAACCCAACCTAAAACGCTTTTATCGACAATTTCGTGACTATTTTCACCTTTATTTAGCAAACCTGTAGTAAAATCGCTTTTTTGAACGCTTTCGCGACGATCTTGACGTTTTTGTCCAAATTTGAGCCAAGATCGCTTTTTGCGACGTTTTCGTGACTATTTTTACGTATTTGTCCAACCCAACCCAACACAACCCATCGCAACCCTACCCAACACAACCAAACTCAACCCAACCCAAAACTCTTCATTCAACGTTTTCGCGACTATTTTCACGTTTTTCGACCAAACCTGAGCTAAAATCGCTTTCTGAGACGTTTTTGCTACGATTTAGACGTTTTTTGTCCAAAATTGAGCTAAAGTCGCTTTTTAAGACGTTTTCGTGACTATTTTTACGTTTTTTCTCCAACCAAACCAACACAACCAATCCCAACGCAACCCAACGCAACCCAACCCAAATAAAACGCTTTCTTTCCACGTTATCGCGACGATTTTGACGCTTTTCGTCCAAAATTGAGCTACAATCGCTTTTTCAGACCTTTTCTTGACTATTTTTACTTTTTTTGTCCAATCCAACCCAACCCAACCCAACTCAACCCAACCCAACCCAGACAAACGAAACCCAACCCAACCTAAAACGCTTTTATCGACGTTTTCGCGAAGATTTTGACGATTTTTGTCCAACCAAACCCAACCCATCCAAACCGAAAATCCTTTTTTCTACGTTTTAGCGACTATTTTCACGTTTTTCGACCAAACCTGAGCTAAAATCGCTTTTTTCGCCGTTTTTGCGACGATTTTGACGTTTTTCGTCCAAAATTCAGCTAAAATCGCTTTTTGCGACGTTTTCGTGACTATTTTTACGTTTTTTGTCCAACACAACCCAACACAACCCATCGCAACCCTAACCAACACAACCAAAATCAACCCAACCCAAAACTCTTCTCTCAACTTTTTCGCGACTATTTTCACGTTTTTCGACCAAACCTGAGCTAAAATCGCTTTCTGAGACGTTTTTGCTACGATTTAGACGTTTTTTGTCCAAAATTGAGCTACAATCGCTTTTTCAGATGTTTTCGTGACTATTTTTACGTTTTTTCTCCAACCCAACCCAACACAACCAACCCCAACGCAACCCAACGCAACCCAACCAAAATAAAACGCTTTCTTTCCACGTTATCGCGACGATTTTGACGCTTTTCGTCCAAAATTGAGCTACAATCGCTTTTTCAGACGTTTTCTTAACTTTTTTTACTTTTTTTGTCCAACCCAACCCAACCCAACTCAACCCAACCCAACCCAGACAAACGAAACCCAACCCAACCTAAAACGCTTTTATCGACGTTTTCGCGACGATTTTGACGTTTTTTGTCCAACCAAACCCAACCCATCCAAACCGAAAATCCTTTTTCCTACGTTTTAACGACTATTTTCACGTTTTTAAACTAAACCTGAGCTAAAATCGCTTTTTTCGACGTTTTTGCGACGATTTTGACGTTTTTCGTCCAAAATTCAGCTAAAATCGCTTTTTGAGACGTTTTCGTGACTATTTTTACGTTTTCTGTCCAACCCAACCCAACCCAACTCAACGCAACCCAACTCAACCCAACCCAACCTAACGAAACCCAACCCAACCTAAAACGCTTTTATCGACAATTTCGTGACTATTTTCACCTTTATTTAGCAAACCTGTAGTAAAATCGCTTTTTTGAACGCTTTCGCGACGACCTTGACGTTTTTGTCCAAATATGAGCCAAAATCGCTTTTTGCGACGTTTTCGTGACTATTTTTACGTATTTGTCCAACCCAACCCAACACAACCCATCGCAACCCTACCCAACACAATCAAACTCAACCCAACCCAAAACTCTTCATTCAACGTTTTCGCGACTATTTTCACATTTTTCGACCAAACCTGAGCTAAAATCGCTTTCTGAGACGTTTTTGCTACGATTTAGACGTTTTTTGTCCAAAATTGAGCTAAAGTCGCTTTTTAAGACGTTTTCGTGACTATTTTTACGTTTTTTCTCCAACCCAACCCAACACAACCAATCCCAACGCAACCCAACGCAACCCAACCCAAATAAAACGCTTTCTTTCCACGTTATCGCGACGATTTTGACGCTTTTCGTCCAACCCAACCCAACTCAACCCAACCCAACCCAGACAAACGAAACCCAACCCAACCTAAAACGCTTTTATCGACGTTTTCGCGACGATTTTGACGTTTCTTGTCCAACCAAACCCAACCCATTAAAACCGAAAATCCTTTTTTCTACGTTTTAACGACTATTTTCACGTTTTTAAACTAAACCTGAGCTAAAATCGCTTTTTTCGACGTTTTTGCGACGATTTTGACGTTTTTCGTCCAAAATTCAGCTAAAATCGCTTTTTGAGACGTTTTCGTGACTATTTTTACGTATTTGTCCAACCCAACCCAACACAACCCATCGCAACCCTACCCAACACAATCAAATTCAACCCAACCCAAAACTCTTCATTCAACGTTTTCGCGACTATTTTCACGTTTTTCGACCAAACCTGAGCTAAAATCGCTTTCTGAGACGTTTTTGCTACGATTTAGACGTTTTTTGTCCAAAATTGAGCTAAAGTCGCTTTTTAAGACGTTTTCGTGACTATTTTTACGTTTTTTCTCCAACCCAACCCAACACAACCAATCCCAACGCAACCCAACGCAACCCAACCCAAATAAAACGCTTTCTTTCCACGTTATCGCGACGATTTTGACGCTTTTCGTCCAAAATTGAGCTACAATCGCTTTTTCAGACGTTTTCTTGACTATTTTTACTTTTTTTGTCCAATCCAACCCAACCCAACCCAACTCAACCCAACCCAACCCAGACAAACGAAACCCAACCCAACCTAAAACGCTTTTATCGACGTTTTCGGACGATTTTGACGTTTTTTGTCCAACCAAACCCAACCCATCCAAACCGAAAATCCTTTTTTCTACGTTTTAACGACTATTTTCACGTTTTTAAACCAAACCTGAGCTAAAATCGCTTTTTTCGACGTTTTTGCGACGATTTTGACGTTTTTCGTCCAAAATTCAGCTAAAATCGCTTTTTGAGACGTTTTCGTGACTATTTTTACGTTTTCTGTCCAACCCAACCCAACCCAACTCAACGCAACCCAACTCAACCCAACCCAACCTAACGAAACCCAACCCAACCTAAAACGCTTTTATCGACAATTTCGTGACTATTTTCACCTTTATTTAGCAAACCTGTAGTAAAATCGCTTTTTTGAACGCTTTCGCGACGATCTTGACGTTTTTGTCCAAATTTGAGCCAAAATCGCTTTTTGCGACGTTTTCGTGACTATTTTTACGTTTTTTGTCCAACCCAACCCAACGCAACCAAACTCAACCCAACCCAAAACTCTTCTTTCAACGTTTTCGCGACTATTTTCACGTTTTTCGACCAAACCTGAGCTAAAATCGCTTTTTGAGACGTTTTTGCTACGATTTAGACGTTTTTTGTCCAAAATTGAGCTACAATCGCTTTTTCAGATGTTTTCGTGACTATTTTTACGTTTTTTCTCCAACCCAACCCAACACAACCAATCCCAACGCAACCCAACGCAACCCAACCCAAATAAAACGCCTTCTTTCCACGTTATCGCGACGATTTTGACGCTTTTCGTCCAAAATTGAGCTACAATCGCTTTTTCAGACGTTTTCTTGACTATTTTTACTTTTTTTGTCCAATCCAACCCAACCCAACCCAACTCAACCCAACCCAACCCAGACAAACGAAACCCAACCCAACCTAAAACGCTTTTATCGACGTTTTCGCGACGATTTTGACGTTTTTTGTCCAACCAAACCCAACCCATCCAAACCGAAAATCCTTTTTTCTACGTTTTAACGACTATTTTCACGTTTTTCGACCAAACCTGAGCTAAAATCGCTTTTTTCGACGTTTTTGCGACGATTTTGACGTTTTTCGTCCAAAATTCAGCTAAAATCGCTTTTTGAGACGTTTTCGTGACTATTTTTACGTTTTCTGTCCAACCCAACCCAACCCAACTCAACGCAACCCAACTCAACCCAACCCAACCTAACGAAACCCAACCCAACCTAAAACGCTTTTATCGACAATTTCGTGACTATTTTCACCTTTATTTAGCAAACCTGTAGTAAAATCGCTTTTTTGAACGCTTTCGCGACGATCTTGACGTTTTTGTCCAAATTTGAGCCAAAATCGCTTTTTGCGACGTTTTCGTGACTATTTTTACGTTTTTTGTCCAACCCAACCCAACACAACCCATCGCAACCCTACCCAACACAACCAAACACAACCCAACCCAAAACTCTTCTTTCAACGTTTTCGCGACTATTTTCACGTTTTTCGACCAAACCTGAGCTAAAATCGCTTTTCTCGAAGTTTTTGCGACGATTTTGACCTTTTTTGTCCAAAATTGAGCTAAAGTCGCTTTTTAAGACGTTTTCGTGAATATTTTTACGTTTTTTGTCCAACCCAACCCAACGCAACCCAACCCAACCCAACTAAAAACGCTTTCTTTCCACGTTATTGCAACGATTTTGACGTTTTTCTCCAAAATTGAGCTAGAATTGCTTTTTGAGACGTTTTCGTGACTATTTTTTCATTCTTTTCAGCCAACCCAACCCAACCCAACCCAACTCAACCCAACCCAACGAAACCCAACCCAACCCAAAACGCTTTTATCAACGTTTTCGTGATTATTTTCACCTTTATTTAGCAAACCTGTAGTAAAATCGCCTTTTTCTACGTTTTCGCGACGATTTTGACGTTTTTTGTGCAAAATTGAGCTAAAATCGCTTTTTCAGACGTTTTCGTGACTATTTATACGTTTTTTGACCAACCCAACCCAATCCAACCCAACGAAACCCTACTAAACCCAAAACACATTTATGGACGTTTTCGTGACTATTTTCAGCTTTATTTAGCAAATCTGTAGTAAAATCGCCTTTATCTACGTTTTCGCGACGATTTTGACGTTTTTTGTCCAAAAATGAGCAAAGATCGCTTTTTCAGACGTTTTCTTGACTATTTGTACGTTTTTTGTCCAACCCAACCCAACCCAACCCAAAACGGTTATTTCTACGTTTTGGAGACTATTTTCACGTTTTTCGACCAAACCAGTGCTTAAATCGCTTTATCGACGTTTTTGCTACGATTTTGACGTTTTTCTCCAAAATTGAGCTAGAATCGCTTTTTGAGACGTTTTCGTAACTATTTTTTCATTTTTTTTAGCCACCCTAACCCAACCCAACCCAACGAAACACAACCCAACCCAAAACGCTTTTATCGACGTTTTCGTCCCTTTATTTCACCTTTATTGAGCAAACCTGTAGACAAATCGCCTTTTTCCACGTTATCGCGACGATTTTGACGCTTTTCGTCCAAAATTGAACTACAATCGCTTTTTCAGACGTTTTCTTTATTATTTTTACTTTTTCTTGATTTTTTTTACTTTGTCCAACCCAACCCAACCCAACCCAACTCAACCCAACCCAACCCAGACAAAGGAAACCCAACCCAACCTAAAACGCTTTTATCGACGTTTTCGCGACGATTGTGAGGTTTTCTGTCCAACCAAACCAACCCATCCAAACCGAAAATCCTTTTTTCTACGTTTTAGCGACTATTTTCACGTTCTTCGACCAAACCTGAGCTAAAATCGCTTTTTTCGACGTTTTTGCGACGATATTGACGTTTTTCGTCCAAAATTCAGCTAAAATCGCTTTTTGAGACGTTTTCGTGACTAATTTTACGTTTTCTGTCCAACCCAACCCAACCCAACTCAACGCAACCCAACTCAACCCAACCAAACCCAACCCAACCTAAAACGCTTTTATCGACAATTTCGTGACTATTTTCACCTTTATTTAGCAAACCTGTAGTTAAATCGCTTTTTTGAACGTTTTCGCACGATCTTGACGTTTTTGTCCAAATTTGAGCCAAAATCGCTTTTTGCGACGTTTTCGTGACTATTTTTACGTTTTTTGTCCAACCCAACCCAACACAACCCATAGCAACCCTACCCAACACAACCAAACTCAACCCAACCCAAAACTCTTCTTTCAACGTTTTCGCGACTATTTTCACGTTTTTCGACCAAACCTGAGCTAAAATCGCTTTTCTCGAAGTTTTTGCGACGATTTTGACCTTTTTTGTCCAAAATTGAGCTAAAGTCGCTTTTTAAGACGTTTTCGTGAATATTTTTACGTTTTTTGTCCAACCCAACCCAACGCAACCCTACCCAACCCAACTAAAAACGCTTTCTTTCCACGTTATTGCGACGAATTTGACGTTTTTCTCCAAAATTGAGCTAGAATTGCTTTTTGAGACGTTTTCGTGACTATTTTTTCATTCTTTTCAGCCAACCCAACCCAACCCAACCCAACTCAACCCAACCCAACGAAACCCAACCGAACCCAAAACGCTTTTATCAACGTTTTCGTGATTATTTTCACCTTTATTTAGCAAACCTGTAGTAAAATCGCCTTTTTCTACGTTTTCGCGACGATTTTTACGTTTTTTGTGCAAAATTGAGCTAAAATCGCTTTTTCAGACGTTTTCGTGACTATTTATACGTTTTTTGACCAACCCAACCCAATCCAACCCAACGAAACCCTACTAAACCCAAAGCACATTTATGGACGTTTTCGAGACTATTTTCAGCTTTATTTAGCAAATCTGTAGTAAAATCGCCTTTCTCTACGTTTTCGCGACGATTTTGACGTTTTTTGTCCAAAAATGAGCAAAGATCGCTTTTTCAGACGTTTTCTTGACTATTTGTACGTTTTTTGTCCAACCCAACCCAACCCAACCCAAAACGGTTATTTCTACGTTTTGGAGACTATTTTCACGTTTTTCGACCAAACATGTGCTTAAATCGCTTTTTCGACGTTTTTGCTACGATTTTGACGTTTTTCTCCAAAATTGAGCTAGAATCGCTTTTTGAGACGTTTTCGTAACTATTTTTTCATTTTTTTTAGCCACCCTAACCCAACCCAACCCAACGAAACACAACCCAACCCAAAACGCTTTTATCGACGTTTTCGTCCCTTTATTTCACCTTTATTGAGCAAACCTGTAGACAAATCGCCTTTTTCTACTTTTTCGCGACAATTTTGACGTTTTTCGTCCAAAATTGAGCTAAAACCGCTTTTTGAGACGTTTTTGTGACTATTTTTAGTTTTTTTGTCCAACCCAACACAACCAAATCCAACCCAACCCAACCCAAAACGGTTATTTCTACGTTTTGGAGACTATTTTCACGTTTTTCGACCAAACCTGAGCTAAAATCGCTTTTTTTGACGTTTTTGCTACGATTTAGACGTTTTTTGTCCAAAATTGAGCTAAAATCGCTTCTTAACACGTTTTCGTGACTATTTTTACGTTTTTTCTCCAACCCAACCCAACACAACCCATCCCAACGCAACCCAACGCAACCCAACCCAAATAAAACGCTTTCTTTCCACGTTATCGCGACGATTTTGACGCTTTTCGTCCAAAATTGAGCTACAATCGCTTTTTCAGACGTTTTCTTGACTATTTTTACTTTTTTTGTACAACCCAACCCAACCCAACCCAACTCAACCCAACCCAACCCAGACAAACGAAACCCAACCCAACCTAAAACGCTTTTATCGACGTTTTCGAGACGATTTTGACGTTTTTTGTCCAACCAAACCCAACCCATCCAAACCGAAAATCCTTTTTTCTACGTTTTAGCGACTATTTTCACGTTTTTCGGCCAAACCTGAGCTAAAATCTCTTTTTTCGACGTTTTTGCGACGATTTTGACGTTTTTCGTCCAAAATTCAGCTAAAATCGCTTTTTGAGACGTTTTCGTGACTATTTTTACGTTTTCTGTCCAGCCCAACCCAACCCAACTCAACGCAACCCAACTCAACCCAACCCAACCTAACGAAACCCAACCCAACCTAAAACGCTTTTATCGACAATTTCGTGACTATTTTCACCTTTATTTAGCAAACCTGTAGTAAAATCGCTTTTTTGAACGCTTTCGCGACGATCTTGACGTTTTTGTCCAAATTTGAGCCAAAATCGCTTTTTGCGACGTTTTCGTGACTATTTTTACGTTTTTTGTCCAACCCAACCCAACACAACCCATAGCAACCCTACCCAACACAACCAAACTCAACCCAACCCAAAACTCTTCTTTCAACGTTTTCGCGACTATTTTCACGTTTTTCGACCAAACCTGAGCTAAAATCGCTTTCTGAGACGTTTTTGCTACGATTTAGACGTTTTTTGTCCAAAATTGAGCTAAAGTCGCTTTTTAAGACGTTTTCGTGACTATTTTTACGTTTTTTCTCCAACCCAACCCAACACAACCAATCCCAACGCAACCCAACGCAACCCAACCCAAATAAAACGCTTTCTTTCCACGTTATCGCGACGATTTTGACGCTTTTCGTCCAAAATTGAGCTACAATCGCTTTTTCAGACGTTTTCTTGACTATTTTTACTTTTTTTGTCCAATCCAACCCAACCCAACCCAACTCAAACCAACCCAACCCAGACAAACGAAACCCAACCCAACCTAAAACGCTTTTATCGACGTTTTCGCGACGATTTTGACGTTTTTTGTCCAACCAAACCCAACCCATCCAAACCGAAAATCCTTTTTTCTACGTTTTAACGACTATTTTCACGTTTTTAAACTAAACCTGAGCTAAAATCGCTTTTTTCGACGTTTTTGCGACGATTTTGACGTTTTTCGTCCAAAATTCAGCTAAAATCGCTTTTTGAGACGTTTTCGTGACTATTTTTACGTATTTGTCCAACCCAACCCAACACAACCCATCGCAACCCTACCCAACACAATCAAACTCAACCCAACCCAAAACTCTTCATTCAACGTTTTCGCGACTATTTATACGTTTTTTGACCAACCCAACCCAATCCAACCCAACGAAACCCTACTAAACCCAAAGCACATTTATGGACGTTTTCGTGACTATTTTCAGCTTTATTTAGCAAATCTGTAGTAAAATCGCCTTTCTCTACGTTTTCGCGACGATTTTGACGTTTTTTGTCCAAAAATGAGCAAAGATCGCTTTTTCAGACGTTTTCTTGACTATTTGTACGTTTTTTGTCCAACCCAACCCAACCCAACCCAAAACGGTTATTTCTACGTTTTGGAGACTATTTTCACGTTTTTCGACCAAACATGTGCTTAAATCGCTTTTTCGACGTTTTTGCTACGATTTTGACGTTTTTCTCCAAAATTGAGCTAGAATCGCTTTTTGAGACGTTTTCGTAACTATTTTTTCATTTTTTTTAGCCACCCTAACCCAACCCAACCCAACGAAACACAACCCAACCCAAAACGCTTTTATCGACGTTTTCGTCCCTTTATTTCACCTTTATTGAGCAAACCTGTAGACAAATCGCCTTTTTCTACGTTTTCGCGACAATTTTGACGTTTTTCGTCCAAAATTGAGCTAAAACCGCTTTTTGAGACGTTTTTGTGACTATTTTTAGTTTTTTTGTGCAACCCAACACAACCAAATCCAACCCAACCCAACCCAAAACGGTTATTTCTACGTTTTGGAGACTATTTTCACGTTTTTCGACCAAACCTGAGCTAAAATCGCTTTTTTTGACGTTTTTGCTACGATTTAGACGTTTTTTGTCCAAAATTGAGCTAAAATCGCTTCTTAACACGTTTTCGTGACTATTTTTACGTTTTTTCTCCAACCCAACCCAACACAACCCATCCCAACGCAACCCAACGCAACCCAACCCAAATAAAACGCTTTCTTTCCACGTTATCGCGACGATTTTGACGCTTTTCGTCCAAAATTGAGCTACAATCGCTTTTTCAGACGTTTTCTTGACTATTTTTACTTTTTTTGTCCAACCCAACCCAACCCAACCCAACTCAACCCAACCCAACCCAGACAAACGAAACCCAACCCAACCTAAAACGCTTTTATCGACGTTTTCGTGACGATTTTGACGTTTTTTGTACAACCAAACCCAACCCATCCAAACCGAAAATCCTTTTTTCTACATTTTAGCGACTATTTTCACGTTTTTCGACCAAACCTGAGCTAAAATCGCTTTTTTCGACGTTTTTGCGACGATTTTGACGTTTTTCGTCCAAAATTCAGCTAAAATCGCTTTTTGAGACGTTTTCGTGACTATTTTTACGTTTCCTGTCCAACCCAACCCAACCCAACTCAACGCAACCCAACTCAACCTAACCCAACCTAACGAAACCCAACCCAACCTAAAACGCTTTTATCGACAATTTCGTGACTATTTTCACCTTTATTCAGCAAACCTATAGTAAAATCGCTTTTTTGAACGCTTTCGCGACGATCTTGACGTTTTTGTCCAAATTTGAGCCAAAATCGCTTTTTGCGACGTTTTCGTGACTATTTTTACGTTTTTTGTCCAACCCAACCCAACACAACCCATAGCAACCCTACCCAACACAACCAAACTCAACCCAACCCAAAACTCTTCTTTCAACGTTTTCGCGACTATTTTCACGTTTTTCGACCAAACCTGAGCTAAAATCGCTTTTCTCGAAGTTTTTGCGACGATTTTGACCTTTTTTGTCCAAAATTGAGCTAAAGTCGCTTTTTAAGACGTTTTCGTGAATATTTTTACGTTTTTTGTCCAACCCAACCCAACGCAACCCTACCCAACCCAACTAAAAACGCTTTCTTTCCACGTTATTGCGACGAATTTGACGTTTTTCTCCAAAATTGAGCTAGAATTGCTTTTTGAGACGTTTTCGTGACTATTTTTTCATTCTTTTCAGCCAACCCAACCCAACCCAACCCAACTCAACCCAACCCAACGAAACCCAACCCAACCCAAAACGCTTTTATCAACGTTTTCGTGATTATTTTCACCTTTATTTAGCAAACCTGTAGTAAAATCGCCTTTTTCTACGTTTTCGCGACGATTTTTACGTTTTTTGTGCAAAATTGAGCTAAAATCGCTTTTTCAGACGTTTTCGTGACTATTTATACGTTTTTTGACCAACCCAACCCAATCCAACCCAACGAAACCCTACTAAACCCAAAGCACATTTATGGACGTTTTCGTGACTATTTTCAGCTTTATTTAGCAAATCTGTAGTAAAATCGCCTTTCTCTACGTTTTCGCGACGATTTTGACGTTTTTTGTCCAAAAATGAGCAAAGATCGCTTTTTCAGACGTTTTCTTGACTATTTGTACGTTTTTTGTCCAACCCAACCCAACCCAACCCAAAACGGTTATTTCTACGTTTTGGAGACTATTTTCACGTTTTTCGACCAAACATGTGCTTAAATCGCTTTTTCGACGTTTTTGCTACGATTTTGACGTTTTTCTCCAAAATTGAGCTAGAATCGCTTTTTGAGACGTTTTCGTAACTATTTTTTCATTTTTTTTAGCCCCCCTAACCCAACCCAACCCAACGAAACACAACCCAACCCAAAACGCTTTTATCGACGTTTTCGTCCCTTTATTTCACCTTTATTGAGCAAACCTGTAGACAAATCGCCTTTTTCTACGTTTTCGCGACAATTTTGACGTTTTTCGTCCAAAATTGAGCTAAAACCGCTTTTTGAGACGTTTTTGTGACTATTTTTAGTTTTTTTGTCCAACCCAACACAACCAAATCCAACCCAACCCAACCCAAAACGGTTATTTCTACGTTTTGGAGACTATTTTCACGTTTTTCGACCAAACCTGAGCTAAAATCGCTTTTTTTGACGTTTTTGCTACGATTTAGACGTTTTTTGTCCAAAATTGAGCTAAAATCGCTTCTTAACACGTTTTCGTGACTATTTTTACGTTTTTTCTCCAACCCAACCCAACACAACCCATCCCAACGCAACCCAACGCAACCCAACCCAAATAAAACGCTTTCTTTCCACGTTATCGCGACGATTTTGACGCTTTTCGTCCAAAATTGAGCTACAATCGCTTTTTCAGACGTTTTCTTGACTATTTTTACTTTTTTTGTCCAACCCAACCCAACCCAACCCAACTCAACCCAACCCAACCCAGACAAACGAAACCCAACCCAACCTAAAACGCTTTTATCGACGTTTTCGTGACGATTTTGACGTTTTTTGTACAACCAAACCCAACCCATCCAAACCGAAAATCCTTCTTTCTACATTTTAGCGACTATTTTCACGTTTTTCGACCAAACCTGAGCTAAAATCGCTTTTTTCGACGTTTTTGCGACGATTTTGACGTTTTTCGTCCAAAATTCAGCTAAAATCACTTTTTGAGACGTTTTCGTGACTATTTTTACGTTTTCTGTCCAACCCAACCCAACCCAACTCAACGCAACCCAACTCAACCTAACCCAACCTAACGAAACCCAACCCAACCTAAAACGCTTTTATCGACAATTTCGTGACTATTTTCACCTTTATTCAGCAAACCTATAGTAAAATCGCTTTTTTGAACGCTTTCGCGACGATCTTGACGTTTTTGTCCAAATTTGAGCCAAAATCGCTTTTTGCGACGTTTTCGTGACTATTTTTACGTTTTTTGTCCAACCCAACCCAACACAACCCATAGCAACCCTACCCAACACAACCAAACTCAACCCAACCCAAAACTCTTCTTTCAACGTTTTCGCGACTATTTTCACGTTTTTCGACCAAACCTGAGCTAAAATCGCTTTTCTCGAAGTTTTTGCGACGATTTTGACCTTTTTTGTCCAAAATTGAGCTAAAGTCGCTTTTTAAGACGTTTTCGTGAATATTTTTACGTTTTTTGTCCAACCCAACCCAACGCAACCCTACCCAACCCAACTAAAAACGCTTTCTTTCCACGTTATTGCGACGAATTTGACGTTTTTCTCCAAAATTGAGCTAGAATTGCTTTTTGAGACGTTTTCGTGACTATTTTTTCATTCTTTTCAGCCAACCCAACCCAACCCAACCCAACTCAACCCAACCCAACGAAACCCAACCCAACCCAAAACGCTTTTATCAACGTTTTCGTGATTATTTTCACCTTTATTTAGCAAACCTGTAGACAAATCGCCTTTTTCTACGTTTTCGCGACAATTTTGACGTTTTTCGTCCAAAATTGAGCTAAAACCGCTTTTTGAGACGTTTTTGTGACTATTTTTAGTTTTTTTGTCCAACCCAACACAACCAAATCCAACCCAACCCAACCCAAAACGGTTATTTCTACGTTTTGGAGACTATTTTCACGTTTTTCGACCAAACCTGAGCTAAAATCGCTTCTTAAGACGTTTTCGTGACTATTTTTACGTTTTTTCTCCATCCCAACCCAACACAACCCATCCCAACCCAACCCAACCCAACCCAAAACGCTTTTATCAACGTTTTCGTGATTTTTTTCACCTTTATTTAGCAAACCTGTAGTAAAATCGCCTTTTTCTACGTTTTCGCGACGATTTTGACGTTTTTTGTGCAAAATTGAGCTAAAATCGCTTTTTCAGACGTTTTCGTGACTATTTATACGTTTTTTGACCAACCCAACCCAATCCAACCCAACGAAACCCTACTAAACCCAAAACACATTTATGGACGTTTTCGTGACTATTTTCAGCTTTATGTAGCTAATCTGTAGTAAAATCGCCTTTCTCTACGTTTTCGCGGCGATTTTGACATTTTTTGTCCAAAAATGAGCAAAGATCGCTTTTTCAGACGTTTTCTTGACTATTTGTACGTTTTTTGTCCAACCCAACCCAACCCAACCCAAAACGGTTATTTCTACGTTTTGGAGACTATTTTCACGTTTTTCTACCAAACCTGTGCTTAAATCGCTTTTTCGACGTTTTTGCTACGATTTTGACGTTTTTCTCCAAAATTGAGCTAGAATCGCTTTTTGAGACGTTTTCGTAACTATTTTTTCATTTTTTTTAGCCCCCCTAACCCAACCCAACCCAACGAAACACAACCCAACCCAAAACGCTTTTATCGACGTTTTCGTCCCTTTATTTCACCTTTATTGAGCAAACCTGTAGACAAATCGCCTTTTTCTACGTTTTCGCGACAATTTTGACGTTTTTCGTCCAAAATTGAGCTAAAACCGCTTTTTGAGACGTTTTTGTGACTATTTTTAGTTTTTTTGTCCAACCCAACACAACCAAATCCAACCCAACCCAACCCAAAACGGTTATTTCTACGTTTTGGAGACTATTTTCACGTTTTTCGACCAAAACTGAGCTAAAATCGCTTTTTTTGACGTTTTTGCTACGATTTAGACGTTTTTTGTCCAAAATTGAGCTAAAATCGCTTCTTAACACGTTTTCGTGACTATTTTTACGTTTTTTCTCCAACCCAACCCAACACAACCCATCCCAACGCAACCCAACGCAACCCAACCCAAATAAAACGCTTTCTTTCCACGTTATCGCGACGATTTTGACGCTTTTCGTCCAAAATTGAACTACAATCGCTTTTTCAGACGTTTTCTTGACTATTTTTACTTTTTTTGTCCAACCCAACCCAACCCAACTCAACGCAACCCAACTCAACCTAACCCAACCTAACGAAACCCAACCCAACCTAAAACGCTTTTATCGACAATTTCGTGACTATTTTCACCTTTATTCAGCAAACCTATAGTAAAATCGCTTTTTTGAACGCTTTCGCGACGATCTTGACGTTTTTGTCCAAATTTGAGCCAAAATCGCTTTTTGCGACGTTTTCGTGACTATTTTTACGTTTTTTGTCCAACCCAACCCAACACAACCCATAGCAACCCTACCCAACACAACCAAACTCAACCCAACCCAAAACTCTTCTTTCAACGTTTTCGCGACTATTTTCACGTTTTTCGACCAAACCTGAGCTAAAATCGCTTTTCTCGAAGTTTTTGCGACGATTTTGACCTTTTTTGTCCAAAATTGAGCTAAAGTCGCTTTTTAAGACGTTTTCGTGAATATTTTTACGTTTTTTGTCCAACCCAACCCAACGCAACCCTACCCAACCCAACTAAAAACGCTTTCTTTCCACGTTATTGCGACGAATTTGACGTTTTTCTCCAAAATTGAGCTAGAATTGCTTTTTGAGACGTTTTCGTGACTATTTTTTCATTCTTTTCAGCCAACCCAACCCAACCCAACCCAACTCAACCCAACCCAACGAAACCCAACCCAACCCAAAACGCTTTTATCAACGTTTTCGTGATTATTTTCACCTTTATTTAGCAAACCTGTAGACAAATCGCCTTTTTCTACGTTTTCGCGACAATTTTGACGTTTTTCGTCCAAAATTGAGCTAAAACCGCTTTTTGAGACGTTTTTGTGACTATTTTTAGTTTTTTTGTCCAACCCAACACAACCAAATCCAACCCAACCCAACCCAAAACGGTTATTTCTACGTTTTGGAGACTATTTTCACGTTTTTCGACCAAACCTGAGCTAAAATCGCTTCTTAAGACGTTTTCGTGACTATTTTTACGTTTTTTCTCCATCCCAACCCAACACAACCCATCCCAACCCAACCCAACCCAACCCAAAACGCTTTTATCAACGTTTTCGTGATTTTTTTCACCTTTATTTAGCAAACCTGTAGTAAAATCGCCTTTTTCTACGTTTTCGCGACGATTTTGACGTTTTTTGTGCAAAATTGAGCTAAAATCGCTTTTTCAGACGTTTTCGTGACTATTTATACGTTTTTTGACCAACCCAACCCAATCCAACCCAACGAAACCCTACTAAACCCAAAACACATTTATGGACGTTTTCGTGACTATTTTCAGCTTTATTTAGCAAATCTGTAGTAAAATCGCCTTTCTCTACGTTTTCGCGGCGATTTTGACATTTTTTGTCCAAAAATGAGCAAAGATCGCTTTTTCAGACGTTTTCTTGACTATTTGTACGTTTTTTGTCCAACCCAACCCAACCCAACCCAAAACGGTTATTTCTACGTTTTGGAGACTATTTTCGCGTATTTCGACCAAACCTGTGCTTAAATCGCTTTTTCGACGTTTTTGCTACGATTTTGACGTTTTTCTCCAAAATTGAGCTAGAATCGCTTTTTGAGACTTTTTCGTAACTATTTTTTCATTTTTTTTAGCCACCCTAACCCAACCCAACCCAACGAAACACAACCCAACCCAAAACGCTTTTATCGACGTTTTCGTCCCTTTATTTCACCTTTATTGAGCAAACCTGTAAACAAATCGCCTTTTTCTACGTTTTCGCGACAATTTTGACGTTTTTCGTCCAAAATTGAGCTAAAACCGCTTTTTGAGACGTTTTTGTGACTATTTTTAGTTTTTTTGTCCAACCCAACACAACCAAATCCAACCCAACCCAACCCAAAACGGTTATTTCAACGTTTTGGAGACTATTTTCACGTTTTTCGACCAAACCTGAGCTAAAATCGCTTTTTTTGACGTTTTTGCTACGATTTAGACGTTTTTTGTCCAAAATTGAGCTAACATCGCTTCTTAAGACGTTTTCGTGACTATTTTTACGTTTTTTCTCCAACCCAACCCAACACAACCCATCCCAACGCAACCCAACGCAACCCAACCCAACTAAAACGCTTTCTTTCCACGTTATCGCGACGATTTTGACGCTTTTCGTCCAAAATTGAACTACAATCGCTTTTTCAGACGTTTTCTTGATTATTTTTACTTTTTCTTGATTATTTTTACTTTGTCCAACCCAACCCAACCCAACCCAACTCAACCCAACCCAACCCAGACAAACGAAACCCAACCCAACCTAAAACGCTTTTATCGACGTTTTCACGACGAATTTAACGTTTTTTGTCCAACCAAACCCAACCCATCCAAACCGAAAATCCTTTTTTCTACGTTTTAGCGTCTATTTTCACGTTTTTCGACCAAACCTGAGCTAAAATCTCTTTTTTCGACGTTTTTGCGACGATATTGACGTTTTTCGTCCGAAATTCAGCTAAAATCGCTTTTTGAGACGTTTTCGTGACTATTTTTACGTTTTCTGTCCAACCCAACCCAACCCAACTCAACGCAACCCAACTCAACCCAACCAAACCCAACCCAACCTAAAACGCTTTTATCGACAATTTCGTGACTATTTTCACCTTTATTTAGCAAACCTGTAGTAAAATCGCTTTTTTGAACGTTTTCGCACGATCTTGACGTTTTTGTCCAAATTTGAGCCAAAATCGCTTTTTGAGACGTTTTCGTGACTATTTTTACGTTTTTTCTCCAACCCAACCCAACACAACCCATCCCAACCTAACCCAACGCAACCCAACGCAACGCAACCCAACTAAAACGCTTTCTTTCCACGTTATCGCGACGATTTTGACGTTTCTTGTCCAACCAAACCCAACCCATCCAAACCGAAAATCCTTTTTTCTACGTTTTAGCGACTATTTTGACGTTTTTCGTCCAAAATTCAGCTAAAATCGCTTTTTGAGACGTTTTCGTGACTATTTTTACGTTTTCTGTCCAACCAAACCCAACCCAACTCAACCCAACCCAACGAAACCCAACACAACCTAAAACGCTTTTATCGACAATTTCGTGAGTATTTACACCTTTATTTAGCAAGCCTGTAGTAAAATCGCTTTTTTGTACGTTTTCGCGACGATCTTGACTTTTTTGTCCAGATTTGAGCCAAAATCGCTTTTTGAGACGTTTTAGTGACTATTTTTACGTTTTTTGTCCAACCCAACCCAACACAACCCATCACAACCCAACCAAACCCAACAAAACCCAACCCAACCCAAAACTCTTTTTTCAATGTTTTCGCTACTATTTTCATGTTTTTCGACCAAACCTGAGCTAAAATCGCTTTTCTCGAAGTTTTTGCGACGATTTTGACCTTTTTTGTCCAAAATTGAGCTAAAGTCGCTTTTTGAGACGTTTTCGTGAATATTTTTACGTTTTTTGTCCAACCCAACCCAACGAAACCCAACCCAACCCATAACGCTTTTATCGACGTTTTCGTGATTATTTTCACCTTTATTGAGCAAACCTGTAGTAAAATCGCTTTATCAGACGTTTTCGTGACTATTTATACGTTTTTTGACCAACCCAACCCAACCCAACCCAACGTAACCCTACTAAACCCAAAACGCTTTTATGGACGTTTTCGTGACTATTTTCACCTTAATTGAGCAAACATTTAGTAAAATTGCCTTTTTCTTCGTTTTCGCGACGATTTTGAAGTTTTTTGTCAAAAAATGACCTAAAATTGCTTTTTCAGACGTTTTCTTAACTATTGGATCGTTTTTTGTCCAACCCACCCCAACCCAACACAACCAAATCCAACTTAACCCAACCCAAAACGGTTATTCCTACGTTTTGGAGACTATTTTCACGTTTTTCGACCAAACCTGAGCTTAAATCGCTTTTTTCGACGTTTTTGCGACGATTTTGACGTTTTTCGTCCAAAATTCAGCTAAAATCGCTTTTTGAGACGTTTTTGTGACTATTTTTAGTTTTTTTGTCCAACCCAACACAACCAAATCCAACCCAACCCAACCCAAAACGGTTATTTCAACGTTTTGTAGACTATTTTCACGTTTTTCGACCAAACCTGAGCTAAAATCGCTTTTTTTGACGTTTTTGCTACGATTTAGACGTTTTTTGTCCAAAATTGAGCTAACATCGCTTCTTAAGATGTTTTCGTGACTATTTTTACGTTTTTTCTCCAACCCAACCCAACACAACCCATCCCAACGCAACCCAACGCAACCCAACCCAACTAAAACGCTTTCTTTCCACGTTATCGCGACGATTTTGTCGCTTTTCGTCCAAAATTGAACTACAATCGCTTTTTCAGACGTTTTCTTGATTATTTTTACTTTTTCTTGATTATTTTTACTTTGTCCAACCCAACCCAACCCAACCCAACTCAACCCAACCCAACCCAGACAATCGAAACCCAACCCAACCTAAAACGCTTTTATCGACGTTTTCACGACGATTTTAACGTTTTTTGTCCAACCAAACCCAACCCATCCAAACCGAAAATCCTTTTTTCTACGTTTTAGCGACTATTTTGACGTTTTTCGTCCAAAATTCAGCTAAAATCGCTTTTTGAGACGTTTTCGTGACTATTTTTACGTTTTCTGTCCAACCCAACCCAACCCAACTCAACCCAACCCAACGAAACCCAACACAACCTAAAACGCTTTTATCGACAATTTCGTGAGTATTTACACCTTTATTTAGCAAGCCTGTAGTAAAATCGCTTTTTTGTACGTTTTCGCGACGATCTTGACGTTTTTGTCCAGATTTGAGCCAAAATCGCTTTTTGAGACGTTTTAGTGACTATTTTTACGTTTTTTGTCCAACCCAACCCAACACAACCCATCACAACCCAACCAAACCCAACAAAACCCAACCCAACCCAAAACTCTTTTTTCAATGTTTTCGCTACTATTTTCATGTTTTTCGACCAAACCTGAGCTAAAATCGCTTTTTTCGACGTTTTTGCGACGATTTTGACCTTTTTTGTCCAAAATTGAGCTAAAGTCGCTTTTTAAGACGTTTTCGTGAATATTTTTACGTTTTTTGTCCAACCCAACCCAACGAAACCCAACCCAACCCATAACGCTTTTATCGACGTTTTCGTGATTATTTTCACCTTTATTGAGCAAACCTGTAGTAAAATCGCTTTATCAGACGTTTTCGTGACTATTTATACGTTTTTTGACCAACCCAACCCAACCCAACCCAACGAAACCCTACTAAACCCAAAACGCTTTTATGGACGTTTTCGTGACTATTTTCACCTTAATTGAGCAAACATTTAGTAAAATTGCCTTTTTCTACGTTTTCGCGACGATTTTGACGTTTTTTGTCAAAAAATGACCTAAAATTGCTTTTTCAGACGTTTTCTTGACTATTTGATCGTTTTTTGTCCAACCCACCCCAACCCAACACAACCAAATCCAACTTAACCCAACCCAAAACGGTTATTCCTACGTTTTGGAGACTATTTTCAAGTTTTTCGACCAAACCTGAGCTTAAATCGCTTTTTTCGACGTTATTGCGACGATTTTGACGTTTTTCGTCCAAAATTCAGCTAAAATCGCTTTTTGAGACGTTTTCGTGACTATTTTTACGTTTTCTGTCCAACCCAACCCAACCCAACTCAACGCAACCCAACTCCACCTAACCCAACCTAACGAAACCCAACCCAACCTAAAACGCTTTTATCGACGATTTCGTGACTATTTTCCCCTTTATTCAGCAAACCTGTAGTAAAATCGCTTTTTTGAACGCTTTCGCGACGATCTTGACGTTTTTGTCCAAATTTGAGCCAAAATCGCTTTTTGCGACGTTTTCGTGACTATTTTTACGTTTTTTGTCCAACCCAACCCAACACAACCCATCGCAACCCTACCCAACACAACCAAACTCAACCCAACCCAAAACTCTTCTTTCAACGTTTTCGCGACTATTTTCACGTTTTTCGACCAAACCTGAGCTAAAATCGCTTTTCTCGAAGTTTTTGCGACGATTTTGACCTTTTTTGTCCAAAATTGAGCTAAAGTCGCTTTTTAAGACGTTTTCGTGAATATTTTTACGTTTTTTGTCCAACCCAACCCAACGCAACCCTACCCAACCCAACTAAAAACGCTTTCTTTCCACGTTATTGCGACGATTTTGACGTTTTTCTCCAAAATTGAGCTAGAATTGCTTTTTGAGACGTTTTCGTGACTATTTTTTCATTCATTTCAGCCAACCCAACCCAACCCAACCCAATTCAACCCAACCCAACGAAACCCAACCCAACCCAAAACGCTTTTATCAACGTTTTCGTGATTATTTTCACCTTTATTTAGCAAACCTGTAGTAAAATCGCCTTTTTCTACGTTTTCGCGACGATTTTGACGTTTTTTGTGCAAGATTGAGCTAAAATCGCTTTTTCAGACGTTTTCGTGACTATTTATACGTTTTTTGACCAACCCAACCCAATCCAACCCAACGAAACCCTACTAAACCCAAAACACATTTATGGACGTTTTCGTGACTATTTTCAGCTTTATGTAGCTAATCTGTAGTAAAATCGCCTTTCTCTACGTTTTCGCGACGATTTTGACGTTTTTTGTCCAAAAATGAGCAAAGATCGCTTTTTCAGACGTTTTCTTGACTATTTGTACGTTTTTTGTCCAACCCAACCCAACCCAACCCAAAACGGTTATTTCTACGTTTTGGAGACTATTTTCACGTTTTTCGAACAAACCTGTGCTTAAATCGCTTTTTCGACGTTTTTGCTACGATTTTGACGTTTTTCTCCAAAATTGAGCTAGAATCGCTTTTTGAGACGTTTTCGTAACTATTTTTTCATTTTTTTTAGCCACCCTAACCCAACCCAACCCAACGAAACACAACCCAACCCAAAACGCTTTTATCGACGTTTTCGTCCCTTTATTTCACCTTTATTGAGCAAACCTGTAGACAAATCGCCTTTTTCTACGTTTTCGCGACAATTTTGACGTCTTTCGTCCAAAATTGAGCTAAAACCGCTTTTTGAGACGTTTTTGTGACTATTTTTAGTTTTTTTGTCCAACCCAACACAACCAAATCCAACCCAACCCAAACCAAAACAGTTATTTCTACGTTTTGGAGACTATTTTCACGTTTTTCCACCAAACCTGAGCTAAAATCGCTTTTTTTGACGTTTTTGCTACGATTTAGACGTTTTTTGTCCAAAATTGAGCTAAAATCGCTTCTTAAGACGTTTTCGTGACTATTTTTACGTTTTTTCTACAACCCAACCCAACACAACCCATCCCAACGCAACCCAACGCAACCCAACCCAACTAAAACGCTTTCTTTCCACGTTATCGCGACGATTTTGACGCTTTTCGTCCAAAATTGAACTACAATCGCTTTTTCAGACGTTTTCTTATTATTTTTACTTTTTCTTGTTTATTTTTACTTTGTCCAACCCAACCCAACCCAACCCAACTCAACCCAACCAAACCCAACCCAACCTAAAACGCTTTTATCGACAATTTCGTGACTATTTTCACCTTTATTTAGCAAACCTGTAGTAAAATCGCTTTTTTGAACGTTTTCGCACGATCTTGACGTTTTTGTCCAAATTTGAGCCAAAATCGCTTTTTGCGACGTTTTCGTGACTATTTTTACGTTTTTTGTCCAACCCAACCCAACACAACCCATCGCAACCCTACCCAAAACTCTTCTTTCAACGTTTCCGCGACTATTTTCACGTTTTTCGACCGAACCTGAGCTAAAATCGCTTTTCTCGAAGTTTTTGCGACGATTTTGACCTTTTTTGTCCAAAATTGAGCTAAAGTCGCTTTTTAAGACGTTTTCGTGAATATTTTTACGTTTTTCCTCCAACCCAACCCAACACAACCAATCCCAACGCAACCCAACGCAACCCAACCCAAATAAAACGCTTTCTTTCCACGTTATCGCGACGATTTTGACGCTTTTCGTCCAAAATTGAGCTACAATCGCTTTTTCAGACGTTTTCTTGACTATTTTTACTTTTTTTGTCCAACCCAACCCAACCCAATCCAACTCAACCCAACCCAACCCAGACAAACGAAACCCAACCCAACCTAAAACGCTTTTATCGACGTTTTCAAGACGATTTTGACGTTTTTTCTCCAACCAAACCCAACCCATTCAAACCGAAAATCCTTTTTTCTACGTTTTAGCGACTATTTTCACGTTTTTCGACCAAACCTGAGCTAAAATCGCTTTTTTCGACGTTTTTGCGACGATTTTGACGTTTTTCGTCCAAAATTCAGCTAAAATCGCTTTTTGAGACGTTTTCGTGACTATTTTTACGTTTTCTGTCCAACCCCACCCAACCCAACTCAACGCAACCCAACTCAACCCAACCCAGCCTAACGAAACCCAACCCAACCTAAAACGCTTTTATCGACAATTTCGTGACTATTTTCACCTTTATTCAGCAAACCTGTAGTAAAATCGCTTTTTTGAACGCTTTCGCGACGATCTTGACGTTTTTTGTGCAAAATTGAGCTACAATCGCTTTTTGCGACGTTTTCGTGACTATTTTTACGTTTTTTGTCCAACCCAACCCAACACAACCCATCGCAACCCTACCCAACACAACCAAACTCAACCCAACCCAAAACTCTTCTTTCAACGTTTTCGCGACTATTTTCACGTTTTTCGACCAAACCTGAGCTAAAATCGCTTCTCTCGAAGTTTTTGCGACGATTTTGACCTTTTTTGTCCAAAATTGAGCTAAAGTCGCTTTTTAAGACGTTTTCGTTAATATGTTTACGTTTTTTGTCCAACCCAACCCAACCCAAACCAACTAAAAACGCTTTCTTTCCACGTTATTGCGACGATTTTGACGTTTTTCTCCAAAATTGAGCTAGAATTGCTTTTTGAGACGTTTTCGTGACTATTTTTTCATTCTTTTCAGCCAACCCAACCCAACCCAACCCAACTCAACCCAACCCAACAAACCCGACCCAACCCAAAACGCTTTTATCAACGTTTTCGTGATTATTTTCACCTTTATTTAGCAAACCTGTAGTAAAATCGCCTTTTTCTACGTTTTCGCGACCATTTTGACGTTTTTTGTGCAAAATTGAGCTAAAATCGCTTTTTCAGACGTTTTCGTGACTATTTATACGTTTTTTGACCAACCCAACCCAATCCAACCCAACAAAACCCTACTAAACCCAAAACACATTTATGGACGTTTTCGTGACTATTTTCAGCTTTATTTAGCAAATCTGTAGTAAAATCGCCTTTCTCTACGTTTTCGCGACGATTTTGACGTTTTTTGTCCAAAAATGAGCAAAGATCGCTTTTTCAGACGTTTTCTTGACTATTTGTACGTTTTTTGTCCAACCCAACCCAACCCAACCCAAAACGGTTATTTCTACGTTTTGGAGACTATTTTCACGTTTTTCTACCAAACCTGTGCTTAAATCGCTTTTTCGACGTTTTTGCTACGATTTTGACGTTTTTCTCCAAAATTGAGCTAGAATCGCTTTTTGAGACGTTTTCGTAACTATTTTTTCATTTTTTTTAGCCACCCTAACCCAACCCAACCCAACGAAACACAACCCTACCCAAAACGCTTTTATCGACGTTTTCGTCCCTTTATTTCACCTTTATTGAGCAAACCTGTAGACAAATCGCCTTTTTCTACGTTTTCGCGACAATTTTGACGTTTTTCGTCCAAAATTGAGCTAAAACCGCTTTTTGAGACGTTTTTGTGACTATTTTTAGTTTTTTGTCCAACCCAACACAACCAAATCCAACCCAACCCAACCCAAAACGGTTATTTCTACGTTTTGGAGACTATTTTCACGTTTTTCGACCAAACCTGAGCTAAAATCGCTTTTTTTGACGTTTTTGCTACGATTTAGACGTTTTTTGTCCAAAATTGAGCTAAAATCGCTTCTTTAGACGTTTTCGTGACTATTTTTACGTTTTTTCTCCAACCCAACCCAACACAACCCATCCCAACGCAACCCAACGCAACCCAACCCAACTAAAACGCTTTCTTTCCACGTTATCGCGACGATTTTGACGCTTTTCGTCCAAAATTGGACTACAACCGCTTTTTCAGACGTTTTCTTGATTATTTTTACTTTTTCTTGATTATTTTTACTTTGTCCAACCCAACCCAACCCAACCCAACTCAACCCAACCCAACCCAGACAAACGAAACCCATCCCAACCTAAAACGCTTTTATCGACGTTTTCGCGACGATTTTAACGTTTTTTGTCCAACCAAACCCAACCCATCCAAACCGAAAATCCTTTTTTCTACGTTTTAGCGTCTATTTTCACGTTTTTCCACCAAACCTGAGCTAAAATGGCTTTTTTCGACGTTTTTGCGACGATTTTGACGTTTTTCGTCCAAAATTCAGCTAAAATCGCTTTTTGAGACGTTTTCGTGACTATTTTTACGTTTTCTGTCCAACCCAACCCAACCCAACTCAACGCAACCCAACTCAACCCAACCAAACCCAACCCAACCTAAAACGCTTTTATCGACAATTTCGTGACTATTTTCACCTTTATTTAGCAAACCTGTAGTAAAATCGCTTTTTTGAACGTTTTCGCACGATCTTGACGTTTTTGTCCAAATTTGAGCCAAAATCGCTTTTTGAGACGTTTTCGTGACTATTTTTACGTTTTCTGTCCAACCCAACCCAACACAACCCATCGCAACCCAACCCAACACACCCAAACCCAACCCAACCCAAAACACTTTTTTCAACGTTTTCGCGACTATTTTCACGTTTTTCGACCAAACCTGAGCTAAAATCGCTTTTCTCGAAGTTTTTGCGACGATTTTGACCTTTTTTGTCCAAAATTGAGCTAATGTCGATTTTTAAGACGTTTTCGTGAATATTTTCACCTTTATTTAGCAAACCTGTAGTAAATCGTCTTTTTCTTCGTTTTCACGACGATTTTGACGTTTTTTGTCCAAAAATTAGCAAAGATCGTCTTTTCAGACGTTTTCTTGACTATTTGTACGTTTTTTGTCCAACCCAACCCAACCCAACCCAATACGGTTATTTCTACGTTTTGGAGACTATTTTCACGTTTTTCGACCAAACCTGTGCTTAAATCGCTTTTTCGACGTTTTTGCTACGATTTTGACGTTTTTCTCCAAAATTGAGTTAGAATCGCTTTTTGAGACGTTTTCGTAACTATTTTTTCATTTTTTTTAGCCACCCTAACCCAACCCAACCCAACGAAACACAACCCAACCCAAAACGCTTTTATCGACGTTTTCGTCCCTTTATATCACCTTTATTGAGCAAACCTGTAGACAAATCGCCTTTTTCTACGTTTTCGCGACAATTTTGACGTTTTTCGTCCAAAATTGAGCTAAAACCGCTTTTTGAGACGTTTTTGTGACTATTTTTAGTTTTTTTGTCCAACCCAACACAACCAAATCCAACCCAACCCAACCCAAAACGGTTATTTCTACGTTTTGGAGACTATTTTCACGTTTTTCGACCAAACCTGAGCTAAAATCGCTTTTTTTGACGTTTTTGCTACGATTTAGACGTTTTTTGTCCAAAATTGAGCTAAAATCGCTTCTTTAGACGTTTTCGTGACTATTTTTACGTTTTTTCTCCAACCCAACCCAACACAACCCATCCCAACGCAACCCAACGCAACCCAACCCAACTAAAACGCTTTCTTTCCACGTTATCGCGACGATTTTGACGCTTTTCGTCCAAAATTGGACTACAACCGCTTTTTCAGACGTTTTCTTGATTATTTTTACTTTTACTTGATTATTTTTACTTTGTCCAACCCAACCCAACCCAACCCAACTCAACCCAACCCAACCCAGACAAACGAAACCCAACCCAACCTAAAACGCTTTTATCGACGTTTTCGCGACGATTTTAACGTTTTTTGTCCAACCAAACCCAACCCATCCAAACCGAAAATCCTTTTTTCTACGTTTTAGCGTCTATTTTCACGTTTTTCCACCAAACCTGAGCTAAAATGGCTTTTTTCGACGTTTTTGCGACGATTTTGACGTTTTTCGTCCAAAATTCAGCTAAAATCGCTTTTTGAGACGTTTTCGTGACTATTTTTACGTTTTCTGTCCAACCCAACCCAACCCAACTCAACGCAACCCAACTCAACCCAACCAAACCCAACCCAACCTAAAACGCTTTTATTGACAATTTCGTGACTATTTTCACCTTTATTTAGCAAACCTGTAGTAAAATCGCTTTTTTGTACGTTTTCGCGACGATCTTCACGTTTTTGTCGAAATTTGAGCCAAAATCGCTTTTTGAGACGTTTTCGTGACTATTTTTACGTTTTCTGTCCAACCCAACCCAACACAACCCATCGCAACCCAACCCAACACACCCAAACCCAACCCAACCCAAAACACTTTTTTCAACGTTTTCGCGACTATTTTCACGTTTTTCGACCAAACCTGAGCTAAAATCGCTTTTCTCGAAGTTTTTGCGACGATTTTGACCTTTTTTGTCCAAAATTGAGCTAATGTCGATTTTTAAGACGTTTTCGTGAATATTTTCACCTTTATTTAGCAAACCTGTAGTAAAATCGTCTTTTTCTTCGTTTTCGCGTCGATTTTGACGTTTTTTGTCCAAAAATTAGCAAAGATCGTCTTTTCAGACGTTTTCTTGACTATTTGTACGTTTTTTGTCCAACCCAACCCAACCCAACCCAATACGGTTATTTCTACGTTTTGGAGACTATTTTCACGTTTTTCGACCAAACCTGTGCTTAAATCGCTTTTTCGACGTTTTTGCTACGATTTTGACGTTTTTCTCCAAAATTGAGTTAGAATCGCTTTTTGAGACGTTTTCGTAACTATTTTTTCATTTTTTTTAGCCACCCTAACCCAACCCAACCCAACGAAACACAACCCAACCCAAAACGCTTTTATCGACGTTTTCGTCCCTTTATTTCACCTTTATTGAGCAAACCTGTAGACAAATCGCCTTTTTCTACGTTTTCGCGACAATTTTGACGTTTTTCGTCCAAAATTGAGCTAAAACCGCTTTTTGAGACGTTTTTGTGACTATTTTTAGTTTTTTTGTCCAACCCAACACAACCAAATCCAACCCAACCCAACCCAAAACGGTTATTTCTACGTTTTGGAGACTATTTCCACGTTTTTCGACCAAACCTGAGCTAAAATCGCTTTTTTTGACGTTTTTGCTACGATTTAGACGTTTTTTGTCCAAAATTGAGCTAAAATCGCTTCTTCAGACGTTTTCGTGACTATTTTTACGTTTTTTGTCCAACCCAACCCAACGGAACCCTACCCAACCCAACTAAAAACGCTTTCTTTCCACGTTATTGCGACGATTTTGACGTTTTTCTCCAAAATTGAGCTAGAATTGCTTTTTGAGACGTTTTCGTGACTATTTTTTCATTCATTTCAGCCAACCCAACCCAACCCAACCCAATTCAACCCAACCCAACGAAACCCAACCCAACCCAAAACGCTTTTATCAACGTTTTCGTGATTATTTTCACCTTTATTTAGCAAACCTGTAGTAAAATCGCCTTTTTCTACGTTTTCGCGACGATTTTGACGTTTTTTGTGCAAAATTGAGCTAAAATCGCTTTTTGCGACGTTTTCGTGACTATTTTTACGTTTTTTGTCCAATCCAACCCAACACAACCCATCGCAACCCTACCCAAAACTCTTCTTTCAACGTTTCCGCGACTATTTTCACGTTTTTCGACCGAACCTGAGCTAAAATCGCTTTTCTCGAAGTTTTTGCGACGATTTTGACCTTTTTTGTCCAAAATTGAGCTAAAGTCGCTTTTTAAGACGTTTTCTTGAATATTTTTACGTTTTTCCTCCAACCCAACCCAACACAACCAATCCCAACGCAACCCAACGCAACCCAACCCAAATAAAACGCTTTCTTTCCACGTTATCGCGACGATTTTGACGCTTTTCGTCCTAAATTGAGCTACAATCGCTTTTTCAGACGTTTTCTTGACTATTTTTACTTTTTTTGTCCAACCCAACCCAACCCAATCCAACTCAACCCAACCCAACCCAGACAAACGAAACCCAACCCAACCTAAAACGCTTTTATCGACGTTTTCGCGACGATTTTGACGTTTTTTGTCCAACCAAACCCAACCCATCCAAACCGAAAATCCTTTTTTCTACGTTTTAGCGACTATTTTCACGTTTTTCGACCAAACCTGAGCTAAAATCGCTTTTTTCGACGTTTTTGCGACGATTTTGACGTTTTTCGTCCAAAATTCAGCTAAAATCGCTTTTTGAGACGTTTTCGTGACTATTTTTACGTTTTCTGTCCAACCCCACCCAACACAACTCAACGCAACCCAACTCAACCCAACCCAGCCTAACGAAACCCAACCCAACCTAAAACGCTTTTATCGACAATTTCGTGACTATTTTCACCTTTATTCAGCAAACCTGTAGTAAAATCGCTTTTTTGAACGCTTTCGCGACGATCTTGACGTTTTTGTCCAAATTTGAGCCAAAATCGCTTTTTGCGACGTTTTCGTGACTATTTTTACGTTTTTTGTCCAACCCAACCCAACACAACCCATCGCAACCCTACCCAACACAACCAAACTCAACCCAACCCAAAACTCTTCTTTCAACGTTTTCGCGACTATTTTCACGTTTTTCGACCAAACCTGAGCTAAAATCGCTTCTCTCGAAGTTTTTGCGACGATTTTGACCTTTTTTGTCCAAAATTGAGCTAAAGTCGCTTTTTAAGACGTTTTCGTTAATATGTTTACGTTTTTTGTCCAACCCAACCCAACCCAAACCAACTAAAAACGCTTTCTTTCCACGTTATTGCGACGATTTTGACGTTTTTCTCCAAAATTGAGCTAGAATTGCTTTTTGAGACGTTTTCGTGACTATTTTTTCATTCTTTTCAGCCAACCCAACCCAACCCAACCCAACTCAACCCAACCCAACAAACCCAACCCAACCCAAAACGCTTTTATCAACGTTTTCGTGATTATTTTCACCTTTATTTAGCAAACCTGTAGTAAAATCGCCTTTTTCTACGTTTTCGCGACCATTTTGACGTTTTTTGTGCAAAATTGAGCTAAAATCGCTTTTTCAGACGTTTTCGTGACTATTTATACGTTTTTTGACCAACCCAACCCAATCCAACCCAACGAAACCCTACTAAACCCAAAACACATTTATGGACGTTTTCGTGACTATTTTCAGCTTTATGTAGCTAATCTGTAGTAAAATCGCCTTTCTCTACGTTTTCGCGACGATTTTGACGTTTTTTGTCCAAAAATGAGCAAAGATCGCTTTTTCAGACGTTTTCTTGACTATTTGTACGTTTTTTGTCCAACCCAACCCAACCCAACCCAAAACGGTTATTTCTACGTTTTGGAGACTATTTTCACGTTTTTCGAACAAACCTGTGCTTAAATCGCTTTTTCGACGTTTTTGCTACGATTTTGACGTTTTTCTCCAAAATTGAGCTAGAATCGCTTTTTGAGACGTTTTCGTAACTATTTTTTCATTTTTTTTAGCCACCCTAACCCAACCCAACCCAACGAAACACAACCCAACCCAAAACGCTTTTATCGACGTTTTCGTCCCTTTATTTCACCTTTATTGAGCAAACCTGTAGACAAATCGCCTTTTTCTACGTTTTCGCGACAATTTTGACGTCTTTCGTCCAAAATTGAGCTAAAACCGCTTTTTGAGACGTTTTTGTGACTATTTTTAGTTTTTTTGTCCAACCCAACACAACCAAATCCAACCCAACCCAAACCAAAACAGTTATTTCTACGTTTTGGAGACTATTTTCACGTTTTTCCACCAAACCTGAGCTAAAATCGCTTTTTTTGACGTTTTTGCTACGATTTAGACGTTTTTTGTCCAAAATTGAGCTAAAATCGCTTCTTAAGACGTTTTCGTGACTATTTTTACGTTTTTTCTACAACCCAACCCAACACAACCCATCCCAACGCAACCCAACGCAACCCAACCCAACTAAAACGCTTTCTTTCCACGTTATCGCGACGATTTTGACGCTTTTCGTCCAAAATTGAACTACAATCGCTTTTTCAGACGTTTTCTTATTATTTTTACTTTTTCTTGTTTATTTTTACTTTGTCCAACCCAACCCAACCCAACCCAACTCAACCCAACCAAACCCAACCCAACCTAAAACGCTTTTATCGACAATTTCGTGACTATTTTCACCTTTATTTAGCAAACCTGTAGTAAAATCGCTTTTTTGAACGTTTTCGCACGATCTTGACGTTTTTGTCCAAATTTGAGCCAAAATCGCTTTTTGCGACGTTTTCGTGACTATTTTTACGTTTTTTGTCCAACCCAACCCAACACAACCCATCGCAACCCTACCCAAAACTCTTCTTTCAACGTTTCCGCGACTATTTTCACGTTTTTCGACCGAACCTGAGCTAAAATCGCTTTTCTCGAAGTTTTTGCGACGATTTTGACCTTTTTTGTCCAAAATTGAGCTAAAGTCGCTTTTAAGGACGTTTTCGTGAATATTTTTACGTTTTTCCTCCAACCCAACCCAACACAACCAATCCCAACGCAACCCAACGCAACCCAACCCAAATAAAACGCTTTCTTTCCACGTTATCGCGACGATTTTGACGCTTTTCGTCCAAAATTGAGCTACAATCGCTTTTTCAGACGTTTTCTTGACTATTTTTACTTTTTTTGTCCAACCCAACCCAACCCAATCCAACTCAACCCAACCCAACCCAGACAAACGAAACCCAACCCAACCTAAAACGCTTTTATCGACGTTTTCAAGACGATTTTGACGTTTTTCTCCAACCAAACCCAACCCATTCAAACCGAAAATCCTTTTTTCTACGTTTTAGCGACTATTTTCACGTTTTTCGACCAAACCTGAGCTAAAATCGCTTTTTTCGACGTTTTTGCGACGATTTTGACGTTTTTCGTCCAAAATTCAGCTAAAATCGCTTTTTGAGACGTTTTCGTGACTATTTTTACGTTTTCTGTCCAACCCCACCCAACCCAACTCAACGCAACCCAACTCAACCCAACCCAGCCTAACGAAACCCAACCCAACCTAAAACGCTTTTATCGACAATTTCGTGACTATTTTCACCTTTATTCAGCAAACCTGTAGTAAAATCGCTTTTTTGAACGCTTTCGCGACGATCTTGACGTTTTTTGTGCAAAATTGAGCTACAATCGCTTTTTGCGACGTTTTCGTGACTATTTTTACGTTTTTTGTCCAACCCAACCCATCGCAACCCTACCCAACACAACCAAACTCAACCCAACCCAAAACTCTTCTTTCAACGTTTTCGCGACTATTTTCACGTTTTTCGACCAAACCTGAGCTAAAATCGCTTCTCTCGAAGTTTTTGCGACGATTTTGACCTTTTTTGTCCAAAATTGAGCTAAAGTCGCTTTTTAAGACGTTTTCGTTAATATGTTTACGTTTTTTGTCCAACCCAACCCAACCCAAACCAACTAAAAACGCTTTCTTTCCACGTTATTGCGACGATTTTGACGTTTTTCTCCAAAATTGAGCTAGAATTGCTTTTTGAGACGTTTTCGTGACTATTTTTTCATTCTTTTCAGCCAACCCAACCCAACCCAACCCAACTCAACCCAACCCAACAAACCCGACCCAACCCAAAACGCTTTTATCAACGTTTTCGTGATTATTTTCACCTTTATTTAGCAAACCTGTAGTAAAATCGCCTTTTTCTACGTTTTCGCGACCATTTTGACGTTTTTTGTGCAAAATTGAGCTAAAATCGCTTTTTCAGACGTTTTCGTGACTATTTATACGTTTTTTGACCAACCCAACCCAATCCAACCCAACGAAACCCTACTAAACCCAAAACACATTTATGGACGTTTTCGTGACTATTTTCAGCTTTATTTAGCAAATCTGTAGTAAAATCGCCTTTCTCTACGTTTTCGCGACGATTTTGACGTTTTTTGTCCAAAAATGAGCAAAGATCGCTTTTTCAGACGTTTTCTTGACTATTTGTACGTTTTTTGTCCAACCCAACCCAACCCAACCCAAAACGGTTATTTCTACGTTTTGGAGACTATTTTCACGTTTTTCTACCAAACCTGTGCTTAAATCGCTTTTTCGACGTTTTTGCTACGATTTTGACGTTTTTCTCCAAAATTGAGCTAGAATCGCTTTTTGAGACGTTTTCGTAACTATTTTTTCATTTTTTTTAGCCACCCTAACCCAACCCAACCCAACGAAACACAACCCTACCCAAAACGCTTTTATCGACGTTTTCGTCCCTTTATTTCACCTTTATTGAGCAAACCTGTAGACAAATCGCCTTTTTCTACGTTTTCGCGACAATTTTGACGTTTTTCGTCCAAAATTGAGCTAAAACCGCTTTTTGAGACGTTTTTGTGACTATTTTTAGTTTTTTGTCCAACCCAACACAACCAAATCCAACCCAACCCAACCCAAAACGGTTATTTCTACGTTTTGGAGACTATTTTCACGTTTTTCGACCAAACCTGAGCTAAAATCGCTTTTTTTGACGTTTTTGCTACGATTTAGACGTTTTTTGTCCAAAATTGAGCTAAAATCGCTTCTTTAGACGTTTTCGTGACTATTTTTACGTTTTTTCTCCAACCCAACCCAACACAACCCATCCCAACGCAACCCAACGCAACCCAACCCAACTAAAACGCTTTCTTTCCACGTTATCGCGACGATTTTGACGCTTTTCGTCCAAAATTGGACTACAACCGCTTTTTCAGACGTTTTCTTGATTATTTTTACTTTTTCTTGATTATTTTTACTTTGTCCAACCCAACCCAACCCAACCCAACTCAACCCAACCCAACCCAGACAAACGAAACCCATCCCAACCTAAAACGCTTTTATCGACGTTTTCGCGACGATTTTAACGTTTTTTGTCCAACCAAACCCAACCCATCCAAACCGAAAATCCTTTTTTCTACGTTTTAGCGTCTATTTTCACGTTTTTCCACCAAACCTGAGCTAAAATGGCTTTTTTCGACGTTTTTGCGACGATTTTGACGTTTTTCGTCCAAAATTCAGCTAAAATCGCTTTTTGAGACGTTTTCGTGACTATTTTTACGTTTTCTGTCCAACCCAACCCAACCCAACTCAACGCAACCCAACTCAACCCAACCAAACCCAACCCAACCTAAAACGCTTTTATCGACAATTTCGTGACTATTTTCACCTTTATTTAGCAAACCTGTAGTAAAATCGCTTTTTTGAACGTTTTCGCACGATCTTGACGTTTTTGTCCAAATTTGAGCCAAAATCGCTTTTTGAGACGTTTTCGTGACTATTTTTACGTTTTCTGTCCAACCCAACCCAACACAACCCATCGCAACCCAACCCAACACACCCAAACCCAACCCAACCCAAAACACTTTTTTCAACGTTTTCGCGACTATTTTCACGTTTTTCGACCAAACCTGAGCTAAAATCGCTTTTCTCGAAGTTTTTGCGACGATTTTGACCTTTTTTGTCCAAAATTGAGCTAATGTCGATTTTTAAGACGTTTTCGTGAATATTTTCACCTTTATTTAGCAAACCTGTAGTAAATCGTCTTTTTCTTCGTTTTCGCGACGATTTTGACGTTTTTTGTCCAAAAATTAGCAAAGATCGTCTTTTCAGACGTTTTCTTGACTATTTGTACGTTTTTTGTCCAACCCAACCCAACCCAACCCAATACGGTTATTTCTACGTTTTGGAGACTATTTTCACGTTTTTCGACCAAACCTGTGCTTAAATCGCTTTTTCGACGTTTTTGCTACGATTTTGACGTTTTTCTCCAAAATTGAGTTAGAATCGCTTTTTGAGACGTTTTCGTAACTATTTTTTCATTTTTTTTAGCCACCCTAACCCAACCCAACCCAACGAAACACAACCCAACCCAAAACGCTTTTATCGACGTTTTCGTCCCTTTATTTCACCTTTATTGAGCAAACCTGTAGACAAATCGCCTTTTTCTACGTTTTCGCGACAATTTTGACGTTTTTCGTCCAAAATTGAGCTAAAACCGCTTTTTGAGACGTTTTTGTGACTATTTTTAGTTTTTTTGTCCAACCCAACACAACCAAATCCAACCCAACCCAACCCAAAACGGTTATTTCTACGTTTTGGAGACTATTTTCACGTTTTTCGACCAAACCTGAGCTAAAATCGCTTTTTTTGACGTTTTTGCTACGATTTAGACGTTTTTTGTCCAAAATTGAGCTAAAATCGCTTCTTTAGACGTTTTCGTGACTATTTTTACGTTTTTTCTCCAACCCAACCCAACACAACCCATCCCAACGCAACCCAACGCAACCCAACCCAACTAAAACGCTTTCTTTCCACGTTATCGCGACGATTTTGACGCTTTTCGTCCAAAATTGGACTACAACCGCTTTTTCAGACGTTTTCTTGATTATTTTTACTTTTACTTGATTATTTTTACTTTGTCCAACCCAACCCAACCCAACCCAACTCAACCCAACCCAACCCAGACAAACGAAACCCAACCCAACCTAAAACGCTTTTATCGACGTTTTCGCGACGATTTTAACGTTTTTTGTCCAACCAAACCCAACCCATCCAAACCGAAAATCCTTTTTTCTACGTTTTAGCGTCTATTTTCACGTTTTTCCACCAAACCTGAGCTAAAATGGCTTTTTTCGACGTTTTTGCGACGATTTTGACGTTTTTCGTCCAAAATTCAGCTAAAATCGCTTTTTGAGACGTTTTCGTGACTATTTTTACGTTTTCTGTCCAACCCAACCCAACCCAACTCAACGCAACCCAACTCAACCCAACCAAACCCAACCCAACCTAAAACGCTTTTATCGACAATTTCGTGACTATTTTCACCTTTATTTAGCAAACCTGTAGTAAAATCGCTTTTTTGTACGTTTTCGCGACGATCTTCACGTTTTTGTCGAAATTTGAGCCAAAATCGCTTTTTGAGACGTTTTCGTGACTATTTTTACGTTTTCTGTCCAACCCAACCCAACACAACCCATCGCAACCCAACCCAACACACCCAAACCCAACCCAACCCAAAACACTTTTTTCAACGTTTTCGCGACTATTTTCACGTTTTTCGACCAAACCTGAGCTAAAATCGCTTTTCTCGAAGTTTTTGCGACGATTTTGACCTTTTTTGTCCAAAATTGAGCTAATGTCGATTTTTAAGACGTTTTCGTGAATATTTTCACCTTTATTTAGCAAACCTGTAGTAAATCGTCTTTTTCTTCGTTTTCGCGTCGATTTTGACGTTTTTTGTCCAAAAATTAGCAAAGATCGTCTTTTCAGACGTTTTCTTGACTATTTGTACGTTTTTTGTCCAACCCAACCCAACCCAACCCAATACGGTTATTTCTACGTTTTGGAGACTATTTTCACGTTTTTCGACCAAACCTGTGCTTAAATCGCTTTTTCGACGTTTTTGCTACGATTTTGACGTTTTTCTCCAAAATTGAGTTAGAATCGCTTTTTGAGACGTTTTCGTAACTATTTTTTCATTTTTTTTAGCCACCCTAACCCAACCCAACCCAACGAAACACAACCCAACCCAAAACGATTTTATCGACGTTTTCGTCCCTTTATTTCACCTTTATTGAGCAAACCTGTAGACAAATCGCCTTTTTCTACGTTTTCGCGACAATTTTGACGTTTTTCGTCCAAAATTGAGCTAAAACCGCTTTTTGAGACGTTTTTGTGACTATTTTTAGTTTTTTTGTCCAACCCAACACAACCAAATCCAACCCAACCCAACCCAAAACGGTTATTTCTACGTTTTGGAGACTATTTCCACGTTTTTCGACCAAACCTGAGCTAAAATCGCTTTTTTTGACGTTTTTGCAACGATTTAGACGTTTTTTGTCCAAAATTGAGCTAAAATCGCTTCTTCAGACGTTTTCGTGACTATTTTTACGTTTTTTGTCCAACCCAACCCAACGGAACCCTACCCAACCCAACTAAAAACGCTTTCTTTCCACGTTATTGCGACGATTTTGACGTTTTTCTCCAAAATTGAGCTAGAATTGCTTTTTGAGACGTTTTCGTGACTATTTTTTCATTCATTTCAGCCAACCCAACCCAACCCAACCCAATTCAACCCAACCCAACGAAACCCAACCCAACCCAAAACGCTTTTATCAACGTTTTCGTGATTATTTTCACCTTTATTTAGCAAACCTGTAGTAAAATCGCCTTTTTCTACGTTTTCGCGACGATTTTGACGTTTTTTGTGCAAAATTGAGCTAAAATCGCTTTTTGCGACGTTTTCGTGACTATTTTTACGTTTTTTGTCCAATCCAACCCAACACAACCCATCGCAACCCTACCCAAAACTCTTCTTTCAACGTTTCCGCGACTATTTTCACGTTTTTCGACCGAACCTGAGCTAAAATCGCTTTTCTCGAAGTTTTTGCGACGATTTTGACCTTTTTTGTCCAAAATTGAGCTAAAGTCGCTTTTTAAGACGTTTTCTTGAATATTTTTACGTTTTTCCTCCAACCCAACCCAACACAACCAATCCCAACGCAACCCAACGCAACCCAACCCAAATAAAACGCTTTCTTTCCACGTTATCGCGACGATTTTGACGCTTTTCGTCCTAAATTGAGCTACAATCGCTTTTTCAGACGTTTTCTTGACTATTTTTACTTTTTTTGTCCAACCCAACCCAACCCAATCCAACTCAACCCAACCCAACCCAGACAAACGAAACCCAACCCAACCTAAAACGCTTTTATCGACGTTTTCGCGACGATTTTGACGTTTTTTGTCCAACCAAACCCAACCCATCCAAACCGAAAATCCTTTTTTCTACGTTTTAGCGACTATTTTCACGTTTTTCGACCAAACCTGAGCTAAAATCGCTTTTTTCGACGTTTTTGCGACGATTTTGACGTTTTTCGTCCAAAATTCAGCTAAAATCGCTTTTTGAGACGTTTTCGTGACTATTTTTACGTTTTCTGTCCAACCCCACCCAACACAACTCAACGCAACCCAACTCAACCCAACCCAGCCTAACGAAACCCAACCCAACCTAAAACGCTTTTATCGACAATTTCGTGACTATTTTCACCTTTATTCAGCAAACCTGTAGTAAAATCGCTTTTTTGAACGCTTTCGCGACGATCTTGACGTTTTTGTCCAAATTTGAGCCAAAATCGCTTTTTGCGACGTTTTCGTGACTATTTTTACGTTTTTTGTCCAACCCAACCCAACACAACCCATCGCAACCCTACCCAACACAACCAAACTCAACCCAACCCAAAACTCTTCTTTCAACGTTTTCGCGACTATTTTCACGTTTTTCGACCAAACCTGAGCTAAAATCGCTTCTCTCGAAGTTTTTGCGACGATTTTGACCTTTTTTGTCCAAAATTGAGCTAAAGTCGCTTTTTAAGACGTTTTCGTTAATATGTTTACGTTTTTTGTCCAACCCAACCCAACCCAAACCAACTAAAAACGCTTTCTTTCCACGTTATTGCGACGATTTTGACGTTTTTCTCCAAAATTGAGCTAGAATTGCTTTTTGAGACGTTTTCGTGACTATTTTTTCATTCTTTTCAGCCAACCCAACCCAACCCAACCCAACTCAACCCAACCCAACAAACCCAACCCAACCCAAAACGCTTTTATCAACGTTTTCGTGATTATTTTCACCTTTATTTAGCAAACCTGTAGTAAAATCGCCTTTTTCTACGTTTTCGCGACCATTTTGACGTTTTTTGTGCAAAATTGAGCTAAAATCGCTTTTTCAGACGTTTTCGTGACTATTTATACGTTTTATGACCAACCCAACCCAATCCAACCCAACGAAACCCTACTAAACCCAAAACACATTTATGGACGTTTTCGTGACTATTTTCAGCTTTATGTAGCAAATCTGTAGTAAAATCGCCTTTCTCTACGTTTTCGCGACGATTTTGACGTTTTTTGTCCAAAAATGAGCAAAGATCGCTTTTTCAGACGTTTTCTTGACTATTTGTACGTTTTTTGTCCAACCCAACCCAACCCAACCCAAAACGGTTATTTCTACGTTTTGGAGGCTATTTTCACGTTTTTCTACCAAACCTGTGCTTAAATCGCTTTTTCGACGTTTTTGCTACGATTTTGACGTTTTTCTCCAAAATTGAGCTAGAATCGCTTTTTGAGACGTTTTCGTAACTATTTTTTCATTTTTTTTAGCCACCCTAACCCAACCCAACCCAACGAAACACAACCCTACCCAAAACGCTTTTATCGACGTTTTCGTCCCTTTATTTCACCTTTATTGAGCAAACCTGTAGACAAATCGCCTTTTTCTACGTTTTCGCGACAATTTTGACGTTTTTCGTCCAAAATTGAGCTAAAACCGCTTTTTGAGACGTTTTTGTGACTATTTTTAGTTTTTTGTCCAACCCAACACAACCAAATCCAACCCAACCCAACCCAAAACGGTTATTTCTATGTTTTGGAGACTATTTTCACGTTTTTCGACCAAACCTGAGCTAAAATCGCTTTTTTTGACGTTTTTGCTACGATTTAGACGTTTTTTGTCCAAAATTGAGCTGAAATCGCTTCTTTAGACGTTTTCGTGACTATTTTTACGTTTTTTCTCCAACCCAACCCAACACAACCCATCCCAACGCAACCCAACGCAACCCAACCCAACTAAAACGCTTTCTTTCCACGTTATCGCGACGATTTTGACGCTTTTCGTCCAAAATTGGACTACAACCGCTTTTTCAGACGTTTTCTTGATTATTTTTACTTTTTCTTTATTATTTTTACTTTGTCCAACCCAACCCAACCCAACCCAACTCAACCCAACCCAACCCAGACAAACGAAACCCAACCCAACCTAAAACGCTTTTATCGACGTTTTCGCGACGATTTTAACGTTTTTTGTCCAACCAAACCCAACCCATCCAAACCGAAAATCCCTTTTTCTACGTTTTAGCGTCTATTTTCACGTTTTTCCACCAAACCTGAGCTAAAATGGCTTTTTTCGACGTTTTTGCGACGATTTTGACGTTTTTCGTCCAAAATTCAGCTAAAATCGCTCTTTGAGACGTTTTCGTGACTATTTTTACGTTTTCTGTCCAACCCAACCCAACCCAACTCAACGCAACCCAACTCAACCCAACCAAACCCAACCCAACCTAAAACGCTTTTATCGACAATTTCGTGACTATTTTCACCTTTATTTAGCAAACCTGTAGTAAAATCGCTTTTTTGAACGTTTTCGCACGATCTTGACGTTTTCGTCCAAATTTGAGCCAAAATCGCTTTTTGAGACGTTTTCGTGACTATTTTTACGTTTTCTGTCCAACCCAACCCAACACAACCCATCGCAACCCAACCCAACACAAACAAACCCAACCCAACCCAAAACACTTTTTTCAACGTTTTCGCGACTATTTTCACGTTTTTCGACCAAACCTGAGCTAAAATCGCTTTTCTCGAAGTTTTTGCGACGATTTTGACCTTTTTTGTCCAAAATTGAGCTAATGTCGATTTTTAAGACGTTTTCGTGAATATTTTCACCTTTATTTAGCAAACCTGTAGTAAAATCGTCTTTTTCTTCGTTTTCGCGACGATTTTGACGTTTTTTGTCCAAAAATTAGCAAAGATCGTCTTTTCAGACGTTTTCTTGACTATTTGTACGTTTTTTGTCCAACCCAACCCAACCCAACCCAATACGGTTATTTCTACGTTTTGGAGACTATTTTCACGTTTTTCGACCAAACCTGTGCTTAAATCGCTTTTTCGACGTTTTTGCTACGATTTTGACGTTTTTCTCCAAAATTGAGTTAGAATCGCTTTTTGAGACGTTTTCGTAACTATTTTTTCATTTTTTTTAGCCACCCTAACCCAACCCAACCCAACGAAACACAACCCAACCCAAAACGCTTTTATCGACGTTTTCGTCCCTTTATTTCTCCTTTATTGAGCAAACCTGTTGACAAATCGCCTTTTTCTACGTTTTCGCGACAATTTTGACGTTTTTCGTCCAAAATTGAGCTAAAACCGCTTTTTGAGACGTTTTTGTGACTATTTTTAGTTTTTTTGTCCAACCCAACACAACCAAATCCAACCCAACCCAACCCAAAACGGTTATTTCTACGTTTTGGAGACTATTTCCACGTTTTTCGACCAAACCTGAGCTAAAATCGCTTTTTTTGACGTTTTTGCTACGATTTAGACGTTTTTTGTCCAAAATTGAGCTAAAATCGCTTCTTCAGACGTTTTCGTGACTATTTTTACGTTTTTTCTCCAACCCAACCCAACACAACCCATCGCAACCCTACCCAACACAACCAAACTCAACCCAACCCAAAACTCTTTTTTCAATGTTTTCGCTACTATTTTCATGTTTTTCGACCAAACCTGAGCTAAAATCGTTTTTTTCGACGTTTTTGCGACGATTTTGACCTTTTTTGTCCAAAATTGAGCTAAAGTCGCTTTTTAAGACGTTTTCGTGAATATTTTTACGTTTTTTGTCCAACCCAACCCAACGAAACCCAACGCAACCCAAAACGCTTTTATCGACGTTTTCGTCCCTTTATTTCACCTTTATTGAGCAAACCTGTAGACATCGTCGCCTTTTTCTACGTTTTCGCGACAATTTTGACGTTTTTCGTCCAAAATTGAGCTAAAACCGCTTTTTGAGACGTTTTTGTGACTATTTTTAGTTTTTTTGTCCAACTCAACACAACCAAATCCAACCCAACCCAACCCAAAACGGTTATTTCTACGTTTTGGAGACTATTTTCACGTCTTTCGACCAAACCTGACCTAAAATCGCTTTTTTTGACGTTTTTGCTACGATTTAGACGTTTTTTGTCCAAAATTGAGCTAAAATCGCTTCTTCAGACGTTTTCGTGACTATTTTTACGTTTTTTCTCCAACCCAACCCAACACAAGCCATCCCAACCTAACCCAACGCAACCCAACGCAACGCAACCCAACTAAAACGCTTTCTTTCCACGTTATCGCGACGATTTTGACGTTTCTTGTCCAACCAAACCCAACCCATCCAAACCGAAAATCCTTTTTTCTACGTTTTAGCGACTATTTTGACGTTTTTCGTCCAAAATTCAGCTAAAATCGCTTTTTGAGACGTTTTCGTGACTATTTTTACGTTTTCTGTCCAACCCAACCCAACCCAACTCAACCCAACACAACCTAAAACGCTTTTATCGACAATTTCGTGAGTATTTACACCTTTATTTAGCAAGCCTGTAGTAAAATCGCTTTTTTGTACGTTTTCGCGACGATCTTGACGTTTTTGTCCAGATTTGAGCCAAAATCGCTTTTTGAGACGTTTTAGTGACTATTTTTACGTTTTGTGTCCAACCCAACCCAACACAACCCATCACAACCCAACCCAACCCAACTCAACGCAACCCAACTCAACCCAACCCAACCTAACGAAACCCAACCCAACCTAAAACGCTTTTATCGACAATTTCGTGACTATTTTCACCTTTATTTAGCAAACCTGTAGTAAAATCGCTTTTTTGAACGCTTTCGCGACGATCTTGACGTTTTTGTCCAAATTTGAGCCAAAATCGCTTTTTCCGACGTTTTCGTGACTATTTTTACGTTTTTTGTCCAACCCAACCCAACACAACCCATCGCAACCCTACCCAACGCAACCAAACTCAACCAACCCAAAACTCTTCTTTCAACGTTTTCGCGACTATTTTCACGTTTTTCGACCAAACCTGAGCTAAAATCGCTTTTCTCGAAGTTTTTGCGACGATTTTGACCTTTTTTGTCCAAAATTGAGCTAAAGTCGCTTTTTAAGACGTTTTCGTGAATATTTTTACGTTTTTTCTCCAACCCAACCCAACACAACCAATCCCAACGCAACCCAACGCAACCCAACCCAAATAAAACGCTTTCTTTCCACGTTATCGCGACGATTTTGACGCTTTTCGTCCAAAATTGAGCTACAATCGCTTTTTCAGACGTTTTCTTGACTATTTTTACTTTTTTTGTCCAACCCAACCCAACCCAATCCAACTCAACCCAACCCAACCCAGACAAACGAAACCCAACCCAACCTAAAACGCTTTTATCGACGTTTTCGCGACGATTTTGTCGTTTTTTGTCCAACCAAACCCAACCCATCCAAACCGAAAATCCTTTTTTCTACGTTTTAGCGACTATTTTCACGTTTTTCGACCAAACCTGAGCTAAAATGCTTTTTTCGACGTTTTTGCGACGATTTTGACGTTTTTCGTCCAAAATTCATCTAAAATCGCTTTTTGAGACGTTTTCGTGACTATTTTTACGTTTTCTGTCCAACCCAACCCAACCCAACTCAACGCAACCCAACTCAACCCAACCCAACCTAACGAAACCCAACCCAACCTAAAACGCTTTTATCGACAATTTCGCGACTATTTTCACCTTTATTCAGCAAACCTGTAGTAAAATCGCTTTTTTGAACGCTTTCGCGACGATCTTGACGTTTTTGTCGAAATTTGAGCCAAAATCGCTTTTTGCGACGTTTTCGTGACTATTTTTACGTTTTTTGTCCAACCCAACCCAACACAACCCATCGCAACCCTACCCAACACAACCAAACTCAACCCAACCCAAAACTCTTCTTTCAACGTTTTCGCGACTATTTTCACGTTTTTCGACCAAACCTGAGCTAAAATCGCTTTTCTCGAAGTTTTTGCGACGATTTTGACCTTTTTTGTCCAAAATTGAGCTAGAATTGCTTTTTGAGACGTTTTCGTGACTATTTTTTCATTCTTTTCAGCCAACCCAACCCAACCCAACCCAACTCAACCCAACCCAACGAAACCCAACCCAACCCAAAACGCTTTTATCAACGTTTTCGTGATTATTTTCACCTTTATTTAGCAAACCTGTAGTAAAATCGCCTTTTTCTACGTTTTCGCGACGATTTTGACGTTTCTTGTGCAAAATTGAGCTAAAATCGCTTTTTCAGACGTTTTCGTGACTATTTATACGTTTTTTGACCAACCCAACCCAATCCAACCCAACGAAACCCTACTAAACCCAAAACACATTTATGGACGTTTTCGTGACTATTTTCAGCTTTATTTAGCAAATCTGTAGTAAAATCGCCTTTCTCTACGTTTTCGCGGCGATTTTGACATTTTTTGTCCAAAAATGAGCAAAGATCGCTTTTTCAGACGTTTTCTTGACTATTTGTACGTTTTTTGTCCAACCCAACCCAACCCAACCCAAAACGGTTATTTCTACGTTTTGGAGACTATTTTCGCGTATTTCGACCAAACCTGTGCTTAAATCGCTTTTTCGACGTTTTTGCTACGATTTTGACGTTTTTCTCCAAAATTGAGCTAGAATCGCTTTTTGAGACTTTTTCGTAACTATTTTTTCATTTTTTTTAGCCACCCTAACCCAACCCAACCCAACGAAACACAACCCAACCCAAAACGCTTTTATCGACGTTTTCGTCCCTTTATTTCACCTTTATTGAGCAAACCTGTAAACAAATCGCCTTTTTCTACGTTTTCGCGACAACTTTGACGTTTTTCGTCCAAAATTGAGCTAAAACCGCTTTTTCAGACGTTTTTGTGACTATTTTTAGTTTTTTGTCCAACCCAACACAACCAAATCCAACCCAACCCAACCCAAAACGGTTATTTCAACGTTTTGGAGACTATTTTCACGTTTTTCGACCAAACCTGAGCTAAAATCGCTTTTTTGACGTTTTTGCTACGATTTAGACGTTTTTTGTCCAAAATTGAGCTAAACTCGCTTCTTAAGACGTTTTAGTGACTATTTTTACGTTTTTTCTCTAACCCAACCCAAAACAACCCATCCCAACGCAACCCAACGCAACCCAACCCAACTAAAACGCTTTCTTTCCACGTTATCGCGACGATTTTGACGCTTTTCGTCCAAAATTGAACTACAATCGCTTTTTCAGACGTTTTCGTGACTATTTTTACGTTTTCTGTCCAACCCAACCCAACCCAACTCAACGCAACCCAACTCAACCCAACCAAACCCAACCCAACCTAAAACGCTTTTATCGACAATTTCGTTACTATTTTCACCTTTATTTAGCAAACCTGTAGTAAAATCGCTTTTTTGAACGTTTTCGCACGATCTTGACGTTTTTGTCCAAATTTGAGCCAAAATCGCTTTTTGAGACGTTTTCGTGACTATTTTTACGTTTTTTCTCCAACCCAACCCAACACAACCCATCCCAACCTAACCCAACGCAACCCAACGCAACGCAAGCCAACTAAAACGCTTTCTTTCCACGTTATCGCGACGATTTTGACGTTTCTTGTCCAACCAAACCCAACCCATCCAAACGGAAAATCCTTTTTTCTACGTTTTAGCGACTATTTTGACGTTTTTCGTCCAAAATTCAGCTAAAATCGCTTTTTGAGACGTTTTCGTGACTATTTTTACGTTTTCTGTCCAACCCAACCCAACCCAACTCAACCCAACCCAACGAAACCCAACACAACCTAAAACGCTTTTATCGTCAATTTCGTGAGTATTTACACCTTTATTTAGCAAGCCTGTAGTAAAATCGCTTTTTTGTACGTTTTCGCGACGATCTTGACGTTTTTGTTCAGATTTGAGCCAAAATCGCTTTTTGAGACTTTTTAGTGACTATTTTTACGTTTTTTGTCCAACCCAACCCATCACAACCCATCACAACCCAGCCAAACCGAACAAAACCCAACCCAACCCAAAACTCTTTTTTCAAGGTTTTCGCTACTATTTTCATGTTTTTCGACCAAACCTGAGCTAAAATCGCTTTTTTCGACGTTTTTGCGACGATTTTGACCTTTTTTGTCCAAAATTGAGCTAAAGTCGCTTTTTAAGACGTTTTCGTGAATATTTTTACGTTTTTTGTCCAACCCAACCCAACGAAACCAAACCCAACCCATAACGCTTTTATCGACGTTTTCGTGATTATTTTCACCTTTATTGAGCAAACCTGTAGTAAAATCGACTTTTTCTACGTTTTCGCGACGATTTTGACGTTTTTGTGCAAAATTGAGCTAAAATCGCTTTATCAGACGTTTTCGTGACTATTTATACGTTTTTTGACCAACCCAACCCAACGAAACCCTACTAAACCCAAAACGCTTTTATGGACGTTTTCGTGACTATCTTCACCTTAATTGAGCAAATATTTAGTAAAATTGCCTTTTTCTACGTTTTCGCGACGATTTTGACGTTTTTTGTCAAAAAATGACCTAAAATTGCTTTTTCAGACGTTTTCTAGACTATTTGAACGTTTTTCGTCCAACCCACCCCAACCCAACACAACCAAATCCAACTTAACCCAACCCAAAACGGTTATTCCTACGTTTTGGAGACTATTTTCACGTTTTTCGACCAAACCTGAGCTAAAATCGCTTTTTTCGACGTTTTTGCGACGATTTTGACGTTTTTCGTCCAAAATTCAGCTAAAATCGCTTTTTGAGACGTTTTCGTGACTATTTTTACGTTTTCTGTCCAACCCAACCCAACCCAACTCAACGCAACCCAACTCAACCTAACCCAACCTAACGAAACCCAACCCAACCTAAAACGCTTTTATCGACGATTTCGTGACTATTTTCCCCTTTATTCAGCAAACCTGTAGTAAAATCGCTTTTTTGAACGCTTTCGCGACGATCTTGACGTTTTTGTCCAAATTTGAGCCAAAATCGCTTTTTGCGACGTTTTCGTGACTATTTTTACGTTTTTTGTCCAACCCAACCCAACACAACCCATCGCAACCCTACCCAACACAACCAAACTCAACCCAACCCAAAACTCTTCTTTCAACGTTTTCGCGACTATTTTCACGTTTTTCGACCAAACCTGAGCTAAAATCGCTTTTCTCGAAGTTTTTGCGACGATTTTGACCTTTTTTGTCCAAAATTGAGCTAAAGTCGCTTTTTAAGAAGTTTTCGTGAATATTTTTACGTTTTTTGTCCAACCCAACCCAACGCAACCCTACCCAACCCAACTAAAAACGCTTCTTTCCACGTTATTGCGACGATTTTGACGTTTTTCTCCAAAATTGAGCTAGAATTGCTTTTTGAGACGTTTTCGTGACTATTTTTTCATTCATTTCAGCCAACCCAACCCAACCCAACCCAACTCAACCCAACCCAACGAAACCCAACCCAACCCAAAACGCTTTTATCAACGTTTTCGTGATTATTTTCACCTTTATTTAGCAAACCTGTAGTAATATCGCCTTTTTCTACGTTTTCGCGACGATTTTGACGTTTTTTGTGCAAAATTGAGCTAAAATCGCTTTTTCAGACGTTTTCGTGACTATTTATACGTTTTTTGACCAACCCAACCCAATCCAACCCAACGAAACCCTACTAAACCCAAAACACATTTATGGACGTTTTCGTGACTATTTTCAGCTTTATGTAGCAAATCTGTAGTAAAATCGCCTTTCTCTACGTTTTCGCGACGATTTTGACGTTTTTTGTCCAAAAATGAGCAAAGATCGCTTTTTCAGACGTTTTCTTGACTATTTGTACGTTTTTTGTCCAACCCAACCCAACCCAACCCAAAACGGTTATTTCTACGTTTTGGAGACTATTTTCACGTTTTTCGAACAAACCTGTGCTTAAATCGCTTTTTCGACGTTTTTGCTACGATTTTGACGTTTTTCTCCAAAATTGAGCTAGAATCGCTTTTTGAGACGTTTTCGTAACTATTTTTTCATTTTTTTTAGCCACCCTAACCCAACCCAACCCAACGAAACACAACCCAACCCAAAACGCTTTTATCGACGTTTTCGTCCCTTTATTTCACCTTTATTGAGCAAACCTGTAGACAAATCGCCTTTTTCTACGTTTTCGCGACAATTTTGACGTTTTTCGTCCAAAATTGAGCTAAAACCGCTTTTTGAGACGTTTTTGTGACTATTTTTAGTTTTTTTGTCCAACCCAACACAACCAAATCCAACCCAACCCAAACCAAAACGGTTATTTCTACGTTTTGGAGACTATTTTCACGTTTTTCGACCAAACCTGAGCTAAAATCGCTTTTTTTGACGTTTTTGCTACGATTTAGACGATTTTGTCCAAAATTGAGCTAAAATCGCTTCTTAAGACGTTTTCGTGACTATTTTTACGTTTTTTCTCCAACCCAACCCAACACAACCCATCCCAACGCAACCCAACGCAACCCAACCCAACTAAAACGCTTTCTTTCCACGTTATCGCGACGATTTTGACGCTTTTCGTCCAAAATTGAGCTACAATCGCTTTTTCAGACGTTTTCTTGACTATTTTTACTTTTTTTGTCCAACCCAACCCAACCCAACCCAACTCAACCCAACCCAACCCAGACAAACGAAACCCAACCCAACCTAAAACGCTTTTATCGACGTTTTCGCGACGATTTTGACGTTTTTTTCCAACCAAACCCAACCCATCCAAACCGAAAATCCTTTTTTCTACGTTTTAGCGACTATTTTCACGTTTTTCGACCAAACCTGAGCTAAAATCGTTTTTTTCGACGTTTTTGCGACGATTTTGACGTTTTTCGTCCAAAATTCAGCTAAAATCGCTTTTTGAGACGTTTTCGTGACTATTTTTACGTTTTCTGTCCAACCCAACCCAACCCAACTCAACGCAACCCAACTCAACCCAACCCAACCTAACGAAACCCAACCCAACCTAAAACGCTTTTATCGACAATTTCGTGACTATTTTCACCTTTATTTAGCAAACCTGTAGTAAAATCGCTTTTTTGAACGCTTTCGCGACGATCTTGACGTTTTTGTCCAAATTTGAGCCAAAATCGCTTTTTGCGACGTTTTCGTGACTATTTTTACGTTTTTTGTCCAACCCAACCCAACACAACCCATCGCAACCCTACCCAACGCAACCAAACTCAACCCAACCCAAAACTCTTCTTTCAACATTTTCGCGACTATTTTCACGTTTTTCGACCAAACCTGAGCTAAAATCGCTTTTCTCGAAGTTTTTGCGACGATTTTGACCTTTTTTGTCCAAAATTGAGCTAAAGTCGCTTTTTAAGACGTTTTCATGAATATTTTTACGTTTTTTCTCCAACCCAACCCAACACAACCAATCCCAACGCAACCCAACGCAACCCAACCCAAATAAAACGCTTTCTTTCCACGTTATCGCGACGATTTTGACGCTTTTCGTCCAAAATTGAGCTACAATCGCTTTTTCAGACGTTTTCTTGACTATTTTTACTTTTTTTGTCCAACCCAACCCAACCCAATCCAACTCAACCCAACCCAACCCAGACAAACGAAACCCAACCCAACCTAAAACGCTTTTATCGACGTTTTCGCGACGATTTTGACGTTTTTTGTCCAACCAAACCCAACCCATCCAAACCGAAAATCCTTTTTTCTACATTTTAGCGACTATTTTCACGTTTTTCGACCAAACCTGAGCTAAAATCGCTTTTTTCGACGTTTTTGCGACGATTTTGACGTTTTTCGTCCAAAATTCAGCTAAAATTGCTTTTTGAGACGTTTTCGTGACTATTTTTACGTTTTCTGTCCAACCCAACCCAACCCAACTCAACGCAACCCAACTCAACCCAACCCAGCCTAACGAAACCCAACCCAACCTAAAACGCTTTTATCGATAATTTCGTGACTATTTTCACCTTTATTCAGCAAACCTGTAGTAAAATCGCTTTTTTGAACGCTTTCGCGACGATCTTGACGTTTTTGTCCAAATTTGAGCCAAAATCGCTTTTTGCGACGTTTTCGTGACTATTTTTACGTTTTTTGTCCAACCCAACCCAACACAACCCATCGCAACCCTACCCAACACAACCAAACTCAACCCAACCCAAAACTCTTCTTTCAACGTTTTCGCGACTATTTTCACGTTTTTCGACCAAACCTGAGCTAAAATCGCTTTTCTCGAAGTTTTTGCGACGATTTTGACCTTTTTTGTCCAAAATTGAGCTAAAGTCGCTTTTTAAGACGTTTTCGTTAATATTTTTACGTTTTTTGTCCAACCCAACCCAACGCAACCCAACCCAAACCAACTAAAAACGCTTTCTTTCCACGTTATTGCGACGATTTTGACGTTTTTCTCCAAAATTGAGCTAGAATTGCTATTTGAGACGTTTTCGTGACTATTTTTTCATTCTTTTCAGCCAACCCAACCCAACCCAACCCAACTCAACCCAACCCAACGAAACCCAACCCAACCCAAAACGCTTTTATCAACGTTTTCGTGATTATTTTCACCTTTATTTAGCAAACCTGTAGTAAAATCGCCTTTTTCTACGTTTTCGCGACCATTTTGACGTTTTTTGTGCAAAATTGAGCTAAAATCGCTTTTTCAGACGTTTTCGTGACTATTTATACGTTTTTTGACCAACCCAACCCATTCCAACCCAACGAAACCCTACTAAACCCAAAACACATTTATGGACGTTTTCGTGACTATTTTCAGCTTTATTTAGCAAATCTGTAGTAAAATCGCCTTTCTCTACGTTTTCGCGACGATTTTGACGTTTTTTGTCAAAAAATGAGCAAAGATCGCTTTTTCAGACGTTTTCTTGACTATTTGTACGTTTTTTGTCCAACCCAACCCAACCCAACCCAAAACGGTTATTTCTACGTTTTGGAGACTATTTTCACGTTTTTCTACCAAACCTGTGCTTAAATCGCTATTTCGACGTTTTTGCTACGATTTTGACGTTTTTCTCCAAAATTGAGCTAGAATCGCTTTTTGAGACGTTTTCGTAACTATTTTTTCATTTTTTTTAGCCACCCTAACCCAACCCAACCCAACGAAACACAACCCAACCCAAAACGCTTTTATCGACGTTTTCGTCCCTTTATTTCACCTTTATTGAGCAAACCTGTAGACAAATCGCCTTTTTCTACGTTTTCGCGACAATTTTGACGTTTTTCGTCCAAAATTGAGCTAAAACCGCTTTTTGAGACGTTTTTGTGACTATTTTTAGTTTTTTTGTCCAACCCAACACAACCAAATCCAACCCAACCCAACCCAAAACGGTTATTTCTACGTTTTGGAGACTATTTTCACGTTTTTCGACCAAACCTGAGCTAAAATCGCTTTTTATGACGTTTTTGCTACGATTTAGACGTTTTTTGTCCACAATTGAGCTAAAATTGCTTCTTAAGACGTTTTCGTGACTATTTTTACGTTTTTTCTCCAACCCAACCCAACACAACCCATCCCAACGCAACCCAACGCAACCCAACCCAACTAAAACGCTTTCTTTCCACGTTATCGCGACGATTTTGAAGCTTTTCGTCCAAAATTGGACTACAACCGCTTTTTCAGACGTTTTCTTGATTATTTTTACTTTTTCTTGATTATTTTTACTTTGTCCAACCCAACCCAACCCAACCCAACTCAACCCAACCCAACCCAGACAAACGAAACCCAACCCAACCTAAAACGCTTTTATCGACGTTTTCGCGACGATTTTAACGTTTTTTGTCCAACCAAACCCAACCCATCCAAACCGAAAATCCTTTTTTCTACGTTTTAGCGTCTATTTTCACGTTTTTCCACCAAACCTGAGCTAAAATGGCTTTTTTCGACGTTTTTGCGACGATTTTGACGTTTTTCGTCCAAAATTCAGCTAAAATCGCTTTTTGAGACGTTTTCGTGACTATTTTTACGTTTTCTGTCCAACCCAACCCAACACAACTCAACGCAACCCAACTCAACCCAACCAAACCCAACCCAACCTAAAACGCTTTTATCGACAATTTCGTGACTATTTTCACCTTTATTTAGCAAACCTGTAGTAAAATCGCTTTTTTGAACGTTTTCGCACGATCTTGACGTTTTTGTCCAAATTTGAGCCAAAATCGCTTTTTGAGACGTTTTCGTGACTATTTTTACGTTTTCTGTCCAACCCAACCCAACACAACCCATCGCAACCCAACCCAACACAACCAAACCCAACCCAACCCAAAACACTTTTTTCAACGTTTTCGCGACTATTTTCACGTTTTTCGACCAAACCTGAGCTAAAATCGCTTTTTTGACGTTTTTGCTACGATTTAGACGTTTTTTGTCCACAATTGAGCTAAAATTGCTTCTTAAGACGTTTTCGTGACTGTTTTTACGTTTTTTCTCCAACCCAACCCAACACAACCCATCCCAACGCAACCCAACGCAACCCAACCCAACTAAAACGCTTTCTTTCCACGTTATCGCGACGATTTTGAAGCTTTTCGTCCAAAATTGGACTACAACCGCTTTTTCAGACGTTTTCTTGATTATTTTTACTTTTTCTTGATTATTTTTACTTTGTCCAACCCAACCCAACCCAACCCAACTCAACCCAACCCAACCCAGACAAACGAAACCCAACCCAACCTAAAACGCTTTTATCGACGTTTTCGCGACGATTTTAACGTTTTTTGTCCAACCAAACCCAACCCATCCAAACCGAAAATCCTTTTTTCTACGTTTTAGCGTCTATTTTCACGTTTTTCCACCAAACCTGAGCTAAAATGGCTTTTTTCGACGTTTTTGCGACGATTTTGACGTTTTTCGTCCAAAATTCAGCTAAAATCGCTTTTTGAGACGTTTTCGTGACTATTTTTACGTTTTCTGTCCAACCCAACCCAACACAACTCAACGCAACCCAACTCAACCCAACCAAACCCAACCCAACCTAAAACGCTTTTATCGACAATTTCGTGACTATTTTCACCTTTATTTAGCAAACCTGTAGTAAAATCGCTTTTTTGAACGTTTTCGCACGATCTTGACGTTTTTGTCCAAATTTGAGCCAAAATCGCTTTTTGAGACGTTTTCGTGACTATTTTTACGTTTTCTGTCCAACCCAACCCAACACAACCCATCGCAACCCAACCCAACACAACCAAACCCAACCCAACCCAAAACACTTTTTTCAACGTTTTCGCGACTATTTTCACGTTTTTCGACCAAACCTGAGCTAAAATCGCTTTTCTCGAAGTTTTTGCGACGATTTTCACCTTTTTTGTCCAAAATTGAGCTAATGTCGCTTTTTTAGACGTTTTCGTGAATATTTTCACCTTTATTTATCAAACCTGTAGTAAAATCGTCTTTTTCTTCGTTTTCGCGACGATTTTGACGTTTTTTGTCCAAAAATGAGCAAAGATCGTCTTTTCAGACGTTTTCTTGACTATTTGTACGTTTTTTGTCCAACCCAACCCAATACGGTTATTTCTACGTTTTGGAGACTATTTTCACGTTTTTCGACCAAACCTGTGCTTAAATCGCTTTTTCGACGTTTTTGCTACGATTTTGACGTTTTTCTCCAAAATTGAGTTAGAATCGCTTTTTGAGACGTTTTCGTAACTATTTTTTCATTTTTTTAGCCACCCTAACCCAACCCAACCCAACGAAACACAACCCAACCCAAAACGCTTTTATCGACGTTTTCGTCCCTTTATTTCACCTTTATTGAGCTAACCTGTAGACAAATCGCCTTTTTCTACGTTTTCGCGACAATTTTGACGTTTTTCGTCCAAAATTGAGCTAAAACCGCTTTTTGAGACGTTTTTGTGACTATTTTTAGTTTTTTTGTCCAACCCAACACAACCAAATCCAACCCAACCCAACCCAAAACGGTTATTTCTACGTTTTGGAGACTATTTTCACGTTTTTCGACCAAACCTGAGCTAAAATCGCTTTTTTGACGTTTTTGCTACGATTTAGACGTTTTTTGTCCAAAATTGAGCTAAAATCGCTTCTTAAGACGTTTTCGTGACTATTTTTACGTTTTTTCTCCAACTTAACCCAACACAAGCCATCCCAACGCAACCCAACGCAACGCAACCCAACTAAAACGCTTTCTTTCCACGTTATCGCGACGATTTTGACGTTTCTTGTCCAACCAAACCCAACCCATCCAAACCGAAAATCCTTTTTTCTACGTTTTAGCGACTATTTTGACGTTTTTCGTCCAAAATTCAGCTAAAATCGCTTTTTGAGACGTTTTCGTGACTATTTTTACGTTTTCTGTCCAACCCAACCCAACCCAACTCAACCCAACCCAACGAAACCCAACACAACCTAAAACGCTTTTATCGACAATTTCGTGAGTATTTACACCTTTATTTAGCAAGCCTGTAGTAAAATCGCTTTTTTGTACGTTTTCGCGACGATCTTGACGTTTTTGTCCAGATTTGAGCCAAAATCGCTTTTTGAGACGTTTTAGTGACTATTTTTACGTTTTGTGTCCAACCCAACCCAACACAACCAATCACAACCCAACCAAACCCAACAAAACCCAACCCAACCCTTAACTCTTTTTTCAATGTTTTCGCTACTATTTTCATGTTTTTCGACCAAACCTGAGCTAAAATCGTTTTTTTCGACGTTTTTGCGACGATTTTGACCTTCTTTGTCCAAAATTGAGCTAAAGTCGCTTTTTAAGACGTTTTCGTGAATATTTTTACGTTTTTTGTCCAACCCAACCCAACGAAACCCAACCCAACCCAAAACGCTTTTATCGACGTTTTCGTGATTATTTTCACCTTTATTGAGCAAACCTGTAGTAAAATCGACTTTTTCGACATTTTTTCTACGATTTAGACGTTTTTTGTCCAAAACTGAGCTACAATCGCTTTTTCAGACGTTTTCGTGAATATTTTTACGTTTTTTCTCCAACCCAACCCAACACAACCCAACGCAACTCAACCCAACTAAAACGCTTTCTTTCCACCTTATCGCGACGATTTTGACGCTTTTCGTACAAAAATGAGCTACAATCGCTTTTTGAGACGGTTTCGTGACTATTTTTACGTTTTTTGTGCAGCCCAACCCAACCCAACTCAACCCAACCCAACCTAACGAAATCCAACCCAACATAAAACGCTTTTATCGTCAATTTCGTGACTATTTCCACCTTTATTAAGCAAACCCTGTAGTAAAATCGCTTTTTTGTACGTTTTCGCGACGATCTTCACGTTTTTGTCGAAATTTGAGCCAAAATCGCTTTTTGAGACGTTTTCGTGACTATTATTACGCTTTATGTCCAACCCAACCCAACACAACCCATCGCAACCCAACCCAACCCATCAAAACCCAACCCAACCCAAAACTCTTTTTTCAACGTTTTCGCTATTATTTTCACGTTTTTCGACCAAACCTGAGCTAAAATCGCTTTTTTAGACGTTTTTGCGACGATTTTGACCTTTTTTGTCCAAAATTGAGAAGAATTCGCTTTTTAAGACGTTTTCCTGAATATTTTTACGTTTTTTGTCCAACCCATCCCAACGAAACATTACCCAACCCAAAATGCTTTCATCGACGAATTCGTGACTATTTTCACCTTTATTGAGAAAACCTGTAGTAAAATCGACGCATTCTGAATTCAATGGAAATACGAATAATCATAGATATCAAAAAGTTTTCACATCAAAAAAAGGGAAAATTTTCGAGATAATTGAAACTTTTCGGAAACGGTTACACTAAAAATCACATATTTTTCGTAATGTTTCGAAATTATTAACCGCTTTTGTTGCAAATCGTTCATAATTTAATAGATTTATGGTATATATTAAATGCTGAGAAAAAATCCGCTCAAAAAACGTCTTTTTTTTCCAAATATATCATAAAATGTGGAAACGCTAGCTGCCGAAACCACAATTTCTTCGTTACATTTCGAAATTACGTGCGATTTTTTTGCGAAGTGATCTGAATTCAATGGAAATACGAAAAATCATAGATATCAAAAAGTCTTCACGTCAAAAAAAGTGAAATTTTTCGAGATAATTGAAACTTTTCGAAAACGGTTAAACTAAAAATCGAATATTTTTCGTAATGTTTCGATATTATTAACCGCTTTTGTTGCAAAACGTTCATAATTTTAGATTTATGGTATATTTTAAATGCTGAGAAAAAATCCGCTCAAAAAACTTCTTTTTTTTCAAATATATCATAAAATGTGGAAACGCTAGCTCCCGAAACCACAATTTTTCGTTACATTTCGAAATTACGTGCGATTTTTTTGCGAAGCATCCTCAATTCAATGGAAATAGGAATAATCATAGATATCAAAAAGTTTTCACGTCAAAAAAAGTGAAATTTTTCGAGATAATTGAAGCTTTTCGGAAACGGTGAAACTAAAAATTACATATTTTTCGTAATTTTTCGAAATTATTAACCGCTTTTGTTGCAAAACGTTCATAATTTAATAGATTTATGGTATATCTTAAATGCTGAGAAAAAATCCGCTCAAAAAACGTCTTTTTTTTCCAAATATATCATAAAATGTGGAAACGCTAGCTGCCGAAACCACAATTTCTTCGTTACATTTCGAAATTACGTGCGATTTTTTTCCGAAGCATCCTCAATTCAATGGAAATAGGAATAATCATAGATATCAAAAAGTTTTCACGTCAGAAAAAGTGAAATTTTTCGAGATAATTGATACTTTTCGGAAATGGTTAAACTAAATTACACATATTTTTCGTAATTTTTCGAAATTATTTACCGCTTTTGTTGCAAAACGTTCATAATTTAATAGATTTATGGTATATCTTAAATGCTGAGAAAAAATCCGCTCAAAAAACGTCTTTTTTTTCCAAATATATCATAAAATGTGGAAACGCTAGCTGCCGAAACCACAATTTCTTCGTTACATTTCGAAGTTACGTGCGATTTTTTTCCGAAGCATCCTCAATTCAATGGAAATAGGAATAATCATAGATATCAGAAAGTTTTCACGTCAGAAAAAGTGAAATTTTTCGAGATAATTGAAACTTTTCAGAAACGGTTAAACTAAAAATCACATATTTTTCGTAATTTTTCGAAATTATTAACCGCTTTTGTTGCAAAACGTTCATAATTTAATAGATTTATGGTATATCTTAAATGCTGAGAAAATATCCGCTCAAAAAACGTCTTCTTTTTCCAAATATATCATAAATTGTGGAAAAGCTGGCTGCCTAAACCACAATTTCTTCGTTACATTTCGAAATTACGTGCGATTTTTTTGCGAAGCATTCTGAATTCAATGGAAATACGAAAAATCATAGATATCATAAAGTTTTCACGTCAAAAAAAGTGAAATTTTTCGAGATAATTGAAAATTTTCGGAAACTGTTACACTAAATATCAAATATTTTTCGTAATTTTTCGAAATTATTAACAGCTTTTGTTGCAAAACGTTCGTAATTTAATAGATTTATGGTATATCTTAAATGCTGAGAAAAAATCCGTTCGAAAAACGTCTTTTTTTTCCAAATATATCATAAAATGTGGAAACGCTAGCTGCCGAAACAACAGTTTCTTCGTTATATTTCGAAATTACGTGCGATTTTTTTGCGAAGCGTTCTGAATTCAATGGAAATACGAATAATCATAGATATCAAAAAGTTTTCACGTCAAAAAACATGAAATTTTTCGAGATAATTGAAAATTTTCGGAAACGGTTACACTAAAAATCACATATTTTTCGTAATTTTCCGAAATTATTAACCGCTTTTGTTGCAAAACGTTCATAATTTAATAGATTTATGGTATGTCTTAAATGCTGAGAAAAAATCCGCTCAAAAAACGTCTTTTTTTTCCAAATATATCATAAAATGTGGAAACGCTGGCTGCCAAAACCACAATTTCTTCGTTACCTTTCCAAATTACGTGCGATTTTTTTGCGAAGCATCCTCAATTCAATGGAAATAGGAATAATCATAGATATAAAAAAGTTTTCACGTCAAAAAAAGTTAAATTTTTCGAGATAATTGAAACTTTTCGGAAATGGTTAACCTAAATTACACATATTTTTCGTAATTATTAACCGCTTTTGATCCAAAACGTTCATAATTTCATAGATTTATGGTATATCTTAAATGCTGAGAAAAAATCCGCTCAAAAAACGTCTTCTTTTTCCAAATATATCATAAATTGTGGAAAAGCTGGCTGCCGAAACCACAGTTTCTTCGTTACATTTCGAAATTACGTGCGATTTTTTTGCGAAGCGTTCTGAATTCAATGGAAATACGAAAAATCATAGATATCAAAAAGTTTTCACGTCAAAAAAAGTGAAATTTTTCGAGATAATTGAAAATTTTCGGAAACGGTTACACTAAAAATCACATATTTTTCGTAATTTTTCCAAATTATTAACCGCTTTTGTTGCAAAACGTTCATAATTTAATAGATTTATGGTATATCTTAAATGCTGAGAAAAAATCCACTCGAAAAACGTCTTTTTTTCCCAAATAGATCATAAAATGTGGAAACACTAGCTGTCGAAACCACAGTTTCTTCGTTATAATTCGAAATTACGTGCGATTTTTTTGCGAAGCATTCTGAATTCATTGGAAATACGAATAATTATACATATCTAAAAGTTTTCACGTCAAAAAACATGAAATGTTTCCAGATAATTGAAAATTTTCGGAAACGGTTCCACTAAAAATCACATATTTTTCGTAATTTTTCGAAATTATTAACCGCTTTTGTTGCAAAACGTTCATAATTTAATAGATATATGGTATATCTTAAATGCTGAGAAAAAATCCGCTCAAAAAACGCCTTTTTTTCCAAATATATCATAAAATGTGGAAACGCTAGCTGCCGAAACCAGTTTCGTCGTTATATTTCGAAATTACGTGCGATTCTTTTGCGAAGCGTTCTGAATTCAATGGAAATACGAATAATCATAGATATCAAAAAGTTTTCACGCCAAAAAACATAAAATTTTTCGAGATAATTGAAAATTTTCGGAAACGGTTACACTAAAAATCACATATTTTTCGTAATTTTTCAAAATTATTAACCGCTTTTGTTGCAAAACGTTCATAAATTAATAGATTTATGGAATATCTTAAATGCTGAGAAAAAATCCGCTCAAAAAACGTCTTTTTTTTCCAAATCTATCATAAATTGTGGAAAAGCTGGCTGCCGACACCACAATTTCTTCGTTATAATTCGAAATTACGTGCGATATTTTTGCGAAGCATTCTGAATTCAATGGATATACGAATAATCATAGATTTCAAAAAGTTTTCACGTCAAAAAAAGTGAAATTTTTCGAGATAATTGAAACTTTTCGGAAACGGTTAAACTAAAAATCACATATTTTTCGTAATTTTTCGAAATTATTAACCGCTTTTAATGCAAAACGTTCATAATTTAATAGATTTATGGTATATCTTAAATGCTGAGAAAAAATCCGTTCGAAAAACGTCTTTTTTTTCCAAATATATCATAAAATGTGGAAACGCTAGCTGCCGAAACCACAGTTTCTTCGTTATATTTCGAAATTACGTGCGATTTTTTTGCGAATCGTTCTGAATTCAATGGAAATACGAATAATCATAGATTTTAAAAAGTTTTCACGTCAAAAAACATGAAATTTCTCGAGATAATTGAAAATATTCGGAAACGGTTACACTAAAAATCACATATTTTTCGTAATTTTTCGAAATTATTAACCGCTTTTGTTGCAAAACGTTCATAATTTAATAGATTTATGGTATATTTTAAATGCTGAGAAAAAATCCGCTCAAAAAACGCCTTTTTTTACCAATTATATCATAAAATGTGGAAACGCTAGCTGCCGAAACCACAATTTTTCGTTACATTTCGAAATTACGTGCGATTTATTTGCGAAGCATCCTCAATTCAATGGAAATAGGAATAATCATAGATATCAAAAAGTTTTCACGTCAAAAAAAGTGAAATTTTTCGAGATAATTGAAACTTTTCGGAAACGGTTAAACTAAAAATCACATATTTTTCGTAATTTTTCGAAATTATTAACCGCTTTTGTTGCAAAACGTTCATAATTAAATAGATTTATGGTATATCTTAAATGCTGAGAAAAAATCCGCTCAAAAAACGTCTTCTTTTTCCAAATATATCATAAATTGTGGAAAAGCTGGCTGCCTAAACCACAATTTCTTCGTTACATTTCGAAATTACGTGCGATTTTTTTGCGAAGCATTCTGAATTCAATGGAAATACGAAAAATCATAGATAACATAAAGTTTTCACGTCAAAAAAAGTGAAATTTTTCGAGATAATTGAAAATTTTCGGAAACTGTTACACTAAATATCAAATATTTTTCGTAATTTTTCGAAATTATTAACAGCTTTTGTTGCAAAACGTTCGTAATTTAATAGATTTATGGTATATCTTATATGCTGAGAAAAAATCCGTTCGAAAAACGTCTTTTTTTTCCAAATATATCATAAAATGTGGAAACGCTAGCTGCCGAAACCACAATTTTTCGTTACATTTCGAAATTACGTGCGATTTATTTGCGAAGAATCCTCAATTCAATGGAAATAGGAATAATCATAGATATCAAAAAGTATTCACGTCAAAAAAAGTGAAATTTTTCGAGATAATTGAAACTTTTCGGAAACGGTTAAACTAAAAATCACATATTTTTCGTAATTTTTCGAAATTATTAACCGCTTTTGTTGCAAAACGTTCATAATTTAATAGATTTATGGAATATCTTAAATGCTGAGAAAAAATCCGCTCGAAAAACGACTTTTTTTTCCAAATATATCATAAAATGTGGAAACGCTAGCTGCCGAAACCACAATTTCTTCGTTACATTTCGAAATTACGTGCGATTTTTTTCCGAAGCATCCTCAATTCAATGAGAATAGGAATAATCATAGATATCAAAAAGTTTTCACGTCAAAAAAAGTGAAATTTTTCGAGATAATTGAAAATTTTCGGAAACTGTTACACTAAAAATCAAATAATTTTCGTAATTTTTCGTAAATATTAACAGCTTTTGTTGCAAAACGTTCATAATTAAATAGATTTATGGTATATCTTAAATGCTGAGAAAAAATCCGCTCAAAAAACGTCTTTTTTTTCCAAATATATCATAAATTGTGGAAAAGCTGGCTGCCAAAACCACAGTTTCTTCGTTACATTTCGAAATTACGTGCGATTTTTTTGCAAAGCGTTCTGAATTCAATGGAAATACGAAAAATCATAGATATCAAAAAGTTTTCACGTCAAAAAAAGTGAAATTTTTCGAGATAATTGAAAATTTTCGGAAACTGTTACACTAAAAATCAAATATTTTTCGTAATTTTTCGTAATTATTAACAGCTTTTGTTGCAAAACGGTCGTAATTTAATAGATTTATGGTATATCTTAAATGCTGAGAAACAATCCGTTCGAAAAACGTCTTTTTTTTTCAAATATATCATAAAATTTGGAAACGCTAGCTGCAGAAACCACAGTTTCTTCGTTATATTTCGAAATTACGTGCGATTTTTTTGCGAAGCGTCCTGAATTCAATGGAAATACGAAAAATCATAGATATCAAAAAGCTTCACGTCAAAAAACATGAAATTTTTCGAGATAATTGAAAATTTTCGGAAACGGTTACACTAAAAATCACATATTTTTCGTAATTTTTCGAAATTATTAACCGCTTTTGTTGCAAAACGTTCATAATTAAATAAATTTATGGTATATCTTAAATGCTGAGAAAAAATCCGCTCAAAAAACGTCTTTTTTTTCCAAATATATCATAAAATGTGGAAACGCTAGCTGCCGAAACCACAATTTCTTCGTTACATTTCGAAATTACGTGCGATTTTTTTGCGAAGCATTCTCAATTCAATGGAAATACGAATAATAATAGGTATCAAAAAGTTTTCACGTCAAAAAAAGTGAAATTTTTCGAGATAATTGAAACTTTTCGGAAATGGTTAAAATAAATTACACATATTTTTCGTAATTTTTCAAAATTATTAACCGCTTTTGTTGCAAAACGTTCATAATTTAATAGATTTATGGTATATCTTAAATGCTGAGAAAAAATCCGCTCAAAAAACGTCTTTTTTTTCCAAATATATCATAAATTGTGGAAAAGCTGGCTGCCGAAACCACAATTTCTTCGTTATAATTCGAAATTACGTGCGATATTTTTGCGAAGCATTCTGAATTCAATGGATATACGAATAATCATAGATATCAAAAAGTTTTCACGTCAAAAAAAGTGAAATTTTTCGAGATAATTGAAACTTTTCGGAAACGGTTAAACTAAAAATCACATATTTTTTGTAATGTTTCGAAATTATTAACCGCTTTTGTTGCAAAACGTTCATAATTTAATAGATTTATGGTATATCTTAAATGCTGAGAAATAATCCGCTCAAAAAACGTCTTTTTTTTCCAAATATATCATAAAATGTGGAAACGCTAGCTGCCTAAACCACAATTTCTTCGTTACATTTCGAAATTACGTGCGATATTTTTCCGAAGCATCCTCAATTCAATGGAAATAGGAATAATCATAGATATCAAAATGTTTTCACGTCAAAAAAAGTGAAATTTTTCGAGATAATTGAAACTTTTCGAAAACGGTTAAACTAAAAATCGCATATTTTTCGTAATTTTTTGATATTATTAACCGCTTTTGTTGCAAAACGTTCATAATTTTAGATTTATGGTATATCTTAAATGCTGAGAAAAAATCCGCTCAAAAAACGTCTTCTTTTTCCAAATATATCATAAAATGTGGAAACACTAGCTGCCGAATCCACAGTTTCTTCGTTATATTTCGAAATTACGTGCGATTTTTTTGCGAAGCATTCTCAATTCAATGGAAATAGGAATAATAATAGATATCAAAAAGTTTTCACGTCAAAAAAAGTGAAATTTTTCGAGATAATTGAAACTTTTCGGAAATGGTTAAACTAAATTACACATATTTCTCGTAATTTTTCCAAATTATTAACCGCTTTTGTTGCAAAACATTCATAATTTAATAGATTCATGGTATATCTTAAATGCTGAGAAAAAATCCACTCGAAAAACGTCTTTTTTTTCCAAATATATCATAAAATGTGGAAACACTAGCTGCCGAAACCACAGTTTCTTCGTCACATTTCGAAATTACGTGCGATTTTTTTTGCGAAGCGTTCTGAATTCAATGGAAATACGAATAATCATAGATATCAAAAAGTTTTCACGTCAAAAAAAGTGAAATTTTTCGAGATAATTGAAACTTTTCGGAAACGGTTAAACTAAAAATCACATATCTTTCGTAATTCTTCGAAATTATTAACCGCTTTTGTTGCAAAACGTTCATAATTTAATAGATTTATGGTATATCTTAAATGCTGAGAAAAAATCCGCTCAAAAAACGTCTTTTTTTTCCAAATATATCATAAAATGTGGAAACGCTAGCTGCCAAAACCACAATTTCTTCGTTTAATTTCGAAATTACGTGCGATTTTTTTGCGAAGCATCCTCAATTCAATGGAAATAGGAATAATCATAGATATCAAAAAGTTTTCACGTCAAAAAAAGTGAAATTTTTCGAGATAATTGAAACTTTTCGGAAACGGTTAAACTAAAAATCACATATTTTTCGTAATTTTTCGAAATTATTAACCGCTTTTATTGCAAAACGTTCATAATTTAATAGACTTATGGTATATCTTAAATGCTGAGAAAAAATCCGCTCAAAAAACGTCTTTTTTTTCCAAATATATCATAAAATGTGGAAACGCTAGCTGCCGAAACCAAAATTTCTTCGTTACATTTCGAAATTACGTGCGATTTTTTTCCGAAGCATCCTCAATTCAATGGAAATAGGAATAATCATAGATATCAAAAAGTTTTCACGTCAGAAAAAGTGAAATTTTTCGAGATAATTGATACTTTTCGGAAATGGTTAAACTAAATTACACATATTTTTCGTAATTTTTCAAAATTATTAACCGCTTTTGTTCCAAAACGTTCATAATTTCATAGATTTACGGCATATCTTAAATGCTGAGAAAAAATCCGCTCAAAAAACGTCTTCTTTTTCCAAATATATCATAAATTGTGGAAAAGCTGGCTGCCGAAACCACAGTTTCTTCGTTATATTTCGAAATTACGTGCGATTTTTTTGCGAAGCGTTCTGAATTCAATGGAAATACGAATAATCATAGATATCAAAAAGTTTTCACGTCAAAAAACATGAAATTTTTCGAGATAATTGAAAATTTTCGGAAACGGTTACACTAAAAATCACATATTTTTCGTAATTTTCCGAAATTATTAACCGCTTTTGTTGCAAAACGTTCATAATTTAATAGATTAATGGTATGTCTTAAATGCTGAGAAAAAATCCGCTCAAAAAACGTCTTTTTTTTCCAAATATATCATAACATGTGGAAACGCTAGCTGCCGAAACCACAATTTCTTCGTTACATTTCGAAATTACGTGCGATTTTTTTGCGAAGTGATCTGAATTCAATGGAAATACGAAAAATCATAGATATCAAAAAGTCTTCACGTCAAAAAAAGTGAAATTTTTCGAGATAATTGAAACTATTCGAAAACGGTTAAACTAAAAATTGCATATTTTTCGTAATTTTTCGATATTATTAACCGCTTTTGTTGCAAAACGTTCATAAGTTTAGATTTATGGTATATCTTAAATGCTGAGAAAAAATCCGCTCAAAAAACTTCTTTTTTTTCCAAATATATCATAAAATGTGGAAACGCTAGCTGCCGAAACCACAATTTTTCGTTACATTTCGAAATAACGTGCGATTTTTTTGCGAAGCATCCTCAATTCAATGGAAATAGGAATAATCATAGATATCAAAAAGTTTTCACGTCAAAAAAAGTGAAATTTTTCGAGATAATTGAAACTTTTCGGAAACAGTTAAACTAAAAATCACATATTTTTCGTAATTTTTCGAAATTATTAACCGCTATTGTTGCAAAACGTTCATAATTTAATAGATTTATGGTATATCTTAAATGCTGAGAAAAAATCCGCTCAAAAAACGTCTTTTTTTTCCAAATATATCATAAAATGTGGAAACGCTAGCTGCCGAAACCACAATTTCTTCGTTACATTTCGAAATTACGTGCGATTTTTTTCCGAAGCATCCTCAATTCAATGGAAATAGGAATAGTCATAGATATCAAAAAGTTTTCACGTCAGAAAAAGTGAAATTTTTCGAGATAATTGATACTTTTCGGAAATGGTTAAACTAAATTACACATATTTTTCGTAATTTTTCAAAATTATTAACCGCATTTGTTCCAAAACGTTCATAATTTCATAGATTTACGGCATATCTTAAATGCTGAGAAAAAATCCGCTCAAAAAACGTCTTCTTTTTCCAAATATATCATAAATTGTTGAAAAGCTGGCTGCCTAAACCACAATTTCTTCGTTACATTTCGAAATTACGTGCGATTTTTTGCGAAGCGTTCTGAATTCAATGGAAATACGAAAAATCATAGATATCATAAAGTTTTCACGTCAAAAAAAGTGAAATTTTTCGAGATAATTGAAAATTTTCGGAAACTGTTACACTAAATATCAAATATTTTTCGAAATTATTAACAGCTTTTGTTGCAAAACGTTCGTAATTTAATAGATTTATGGTATATCTTAAATGCTGAGAAAAAATCCGTTCGAAAAACGTCCTTTTTTTCCAAATATATCATAAAATGTGGAAACGCTAGCTGCCGAAACCACAGTTTCTTCGTTATATTTCGAAATTACGTGCGATTTTTTTGCGAAGCGTTCTGAATTCAATGGAAATACGAATAATCATAGATATCAAAAAGTTTTCACGTCAAAAAACATGAAATTTTTCGAGATAATTGAAAATTTTCGGAAATGGTTACACTAAAAATCACATATTTTTCGTAATTTTCCGAAATTAATAAACGCTTTTGTTGCAAAACGTTCATAATTTAATAGATTTATGGTATATCTTAAATGCTGAGAAAAAATCCGCTCAAAAAACACCTTTTTTTTCCAATTATATCATAAAATGTGGAAAGGCTAGCTGCCAAAACCACAATTTCTTCGTTACATTTCAAAATTACGTGCGATTTTTTTGCGAAGCATCCTCAATTCAATGGAAATAGGAATAATCATAGATATCAAAAAGTTTTCACGTCAAAAAAAGTGAAATTTTTCGAGATAATTGAAACTTTTCGGAAATGGTTAAACAAAATTACACATATTTTTCGTAATTTTTCGAAATTATTAACCGCTTTTGTTCCAAAACGTTCATAATTTCATAGATTTATGGTATATCTTAAATGCTGAGAAAAAATCCGCTCAAAAAAGGTCCTTTTTTTCCAAATATATCATAAATTGTGGAAAAGCTAGCTGCCGAAACCACAATTTCTTCGTTATAATTCGAAATTACGTGCGATTTTTTTGCAAGGCATTCTGAATTCAATGGAAATACGAATAATTATACATATCAAAAAGTTTTCACGTCAAAAAACATGAAATTTTTCGAGATAATTGAAAATTTTCGGAAACGGTTACACTAAATTACACATATTTTTCGTAATTTTTCGAAATTATTAACCGCTTTTGTTGCAAATCGTTCATAATTTAATAGATTTATGGTATATCTTAAATGCTGAGAAAAAATCCGCTCAAAAAACGTCTTTTTTTTCCAAATATATCATAAAATGTGGAAACGCTAGCTGCCAAAACCACAATTTCTTCGTTACATTTCCAAATTACGTGCGATTTTTTTCCGAAGCATCCTCAATTCAATGGAAATAGGAATAATCATAGATATCAAAAAGTTTTCACGTCAGAAAAAGTGAAATTTTTCGAGATAATTGATACTTTTCGGAAATGGTTAAACTAAATTACACATATTTTTCGTAATTTTTCAAAATTATTAACCGCATTTGTTCCAAAACGTTCATAATTTCATAGATTTACGGCATATCTTAAATGCTGAGAATAAATCCGCTCAAAAAACGTCTTCTTTTTCCAAATATATCATAAATTGTGGAAAAGCTGGCTGCCTAAACCACAATTTCTTCGTTACATTTCGAAATTACGTGCGATTTTTTGCGAAGCGTTCTGAATTCAATGGAAATACGAAAAATCATAGATATCATAAAGTTTTCACGTCAAAAAAAGTGAAATTTTTCGAGATAATTGAAAATTTTCGGAAACTGTTACACTAAATATCAAATATTTTTCGTAATTTTTCGAAATTATTAACAGCTTTTGTTGCAAAACGTTCGTAATTTAATAGATTTATGGTATATCTTAAATGCTGAGAAAAAATCAATTCGAAAAACGTCCTTTTTTTCCAAATATATCATAAAATGTGGAAACGCTAGCTGCCGAAACCACAGTTTCTTCGTTATATTTCGAAATTACGTGCGATTTTTTTGCGAAGCGTTCTGAATTCAATGGAAATACGAATCATCATAGATATCAAAAAGTTTTCACGTCAAAAAACATGAAATTTTTCGAGATAATTGAAAATTTTCGGAAATGGTTACACTAAAAATCACATATTTTTCGTAATTTTCCGAAATTATTAACCGCTTTTGTTGCAAAACGTTCATAATTTAATAGATTTATGGTATATCTTAAATGCTGAGAAAAAATCCGCTCAAAAAACACCTTTTTTTTCCAATTATATCATAAAATGTGGAAAGGCTAGCTGCCAAAACCACAATTTCTTCGTTACATTTCAAAATTACGTGCGATTTTTTTGCGAAGCATCCTCAATTCAATGGAAATAGGAATAATCATAGATATCAAAAAGTTTTCACGTCAAAAAAAGTAAAATTTTTCGAGATAATTGAAACTTTTCGGAAATGGTTAAACAAAATTACACATATTTTTCGTAATTTTTCGAAATTATTAACCGCTTTTGTTCCAAAACGTTCATAATTTCATAGATTTATGGTATATCTTAAATGCTGAGAAAAAATCCGCTCAAAAAAGGTCCTTTTTTTCCAAATATATCATAAATTGTGGAAAAGCTAGCTGCCGAAACCACAATTTCTTCGTTATAATTCGAAATTACGTCCGATTTTTTTGCAAGGCATTCTGAATTAAATGGAAATACGAATAATTATACATATCAAAAAGTTTTCACGTCAAAAAACATGAAATTTTTCGAGATAATTGAAAATTTTCGGAAACGGTTACACTAAAAATCACATATTTTTCGTAATTTTCCGAAATTATTAACCGCTTTTGTTGCAAAACGTTCATAATTTAATAGATTTATGGTATATCTTAATGCTGAGAAAAAATCCGCTCAAAAAACGTCTTTTTTTTCCAAATATATCATAAAATGTGGAAACGCTAGCTGCCAAAACCACAATTTCTTCGTGACATTTCCAAATTACGTGCGATTTTTTTGCAAAGCATCCTCAATTCAATGGAAATAGGAATAATCATAGATATCAAAAAGTTTTCACGTCAAAAAAAGTGAAATTTTTCGAGATAATTGAAACTTTTCGGAAACGGTTAAACTAAAAATCACATAAATTTCGTAATTTTTCGAAATTATTAACCGCTTTTGATGTAAAACGTTCATAACTTAATAGATTTATGGTATATCTTAAATGCTGAGAAAAAATCCGTTCGAAAAACGTCTTTTTTTTCCAAATATATCATAAAATGTGGAAACGCTAGCTGCCGAAACCACAGTTTCTTCGTTATATTTCGAAATTACGTGCGATTTTTTTGCGAAGCGTTCTGAATTCAATGGAAATACGAATAATCATAGATATCAAAAAGTTTTCACGTCAAAAAACATGAAATTTTTCAAGATAATTGAAAATTTTCGGAAACGGTTACACTAAAAATCACATTTTTTTCGTAATTTTTCGAAATTATTAACCGCTTTTGTTGCAAAACGTTCATAATTTAATAGATTTATGGTATATCTTAAATGCTGAGAAAAAATCCGCTCAAAAAACGTCTTTTTTTTCCAAATGTATCATAAAATGTGGAAACGCTAGCTGCCGAAACCACAATTTTTCGTTACATTTCGAAATTACGTGCGATTTATTTGCGAAGCATCCTCAATTCAATGGAAATAGGAATAATCATAGATATCAAAAAGTTTTCACGTCAAAAAAAGTGAAATTTTTCGAGATAATTGAAACTTTTCGAAAACGGTTAAACTAAAAATCACATATTTTTCGTAATTTTTCGAAATTATTAACCGCTTTTGTTGCAAAACGTTCATAATTTAATAGATTTATGGTATATCTTAAATGCTGAGAAAAAATCCGCTCAAAAAACGTCTTTTTTTCCAAATATATAATAAAATGTGGAAACGCTAGCTGCCGAAACCACAATTTCTTCGTTACATTTCGAAATTACGTGCGATTTTTTTCCGAAGCATCCTCAATTCAATGGAAATAGGAATAATCATAGATATAAAAAAGTTTTCACGTCAAAAAAAGTGAAATTTTTCGAGATAATTGAAACTTTTCGAAAACGGTTAAACTAAAAATCGCATATTTTTCGTAATTTTTCGATATTATTAACCGCTTTTGTTGCAAAACGTTCATAATTTAATTGATTTACGGTATATCTTAAATGCTGAGAAAAAATCCGCTCAAAAAACGTCTTTTTTTCCAAATATATCATAAATTGTGGAAAAGCTGGCTGCCGAAACCACAATTTCTTCGTTACATTTCCAAATTACGTGCGATTTTTTTGCGAAGTGTTCTGAATTCAATGGAAATACGAAAAATCATAGATATCAAAAAGTTTTCACGTCAAAAAACATGAAATTTTTCGAGATACTTGAAAATTTTCGGAAACGGTTACACTAAAAATCACATATTTTTCGTAATTTTTCGAAATTATTAACCGCTTTTGTTGCTAAACGTTCATAATTTAATAGATTTATGGTATATCTTATATGCTGAGAAAAAATCCGCTCAAAAAACGTCTTTTTTTTCCAAATATATCATAAATTGTGGAAAAGCTGGCTGCCGCAACCACAATTTCTTCGTTATAATTCGAAATTACGTGCGATTTTTTTGCGAAGCAATCTGAACTCAATGAAAATACAAATAATCATAGATATCAAAAAGTTTTCACGTCAAAAAAAGTGAAATTTTTCGAGATAATTGAAAATTTTCGTAAACGGTTAAACTTAAAATCACATATTTTTCGTAATTTTTCGAAATATAAACTGCTTTTGTTGCAAAACGTTCATAATTTAATAGATTCATGGTATATCTTAAATGCTGAGAAAAAATCCGCTCAAAGAAGGTTTTTTTTTCCAAATATATCATAAATTGTGGTAAAGCTAGCTGCCGAAAGCACAATTTCTTCGTTATATTTCGAAATTACGTGCGATTTTTTTGCGAAGCATTCTGAATTCAATGGAAATACGAACAATCATACATATCAAAAAGTTTTCACGTCAAAAAACATGAAATTTTTCGAGATAATTGAAAATTTTCGGAAACGGTTACACTAAAAATCACATATTTTTCGTAATTTTTCGAAATTATTAACAGCTTTTGTTGCAAAACGTTCGTAATTTAATAGATTTATGGCATATCTTAAATGCTGAGTAAAAATCCGCTCAAAAAACGTCTTTTTTTTCCAAATGTATCATAAAATGTGGAAACGCTAGCTGCCGAAACCAAAATTTCTTTGTTACATTTCGAAATTACGTGCGATTTTTTTGCGAAGCATTCTCAATTCAATGGGAATAGGAATAATTATAGATATCAAAAAGTTTTCACGTCAAAAACAGTGAAATTTTTCGAGATAATTGAAACTTTTCGGAAATGGTTAAACTAAATTACACATATTTTTCGTAATTTTTCAAAAGTATTAACCGCTTTTGTTACAAAACGTTCATTATTTAATAGATTTATGGTATATCTTAAATGCTGAGAAAGAATCCACTCGAAAAACGTGTTTTTTTTTCAAATATATCATAAAATGTGGAAACACTAGCTGCCGAAACCACAGTTTCTCTGTTACATTTCGAAATTACGTGCGATTTTTTTGCAAAGCATTCTCAATTCAATGGAAATATGAATAATCATAGATATCAAAAAAATTTCACGTCAAAAAAACTGAAATTTTTCGAGATATTTGAAAATTTTCGTAAACGGTTAAACTAAAAATCACATATTTTTCGTAATTTTTCGAAATATAAACTGCTTTTGTTGCAAAACGTTCATAATTTAATAGATTTATGGTATATCTTAAATGCTGAGAAAAAATCCGCTCAAAAAAGGTCCTTTTTTTCCAAATATATCATAAATTGTGGAAAAGCTAGCTGCCGAAACCACAATTTCTTCGTTATAATTCGAAATTACGTCCGATTTTTTTGCAAGGCATTCTGAATTAAATGGAAATACGAATAATTATACATATCAAAAAGTTTTCACGTCAAAAAACATGAAATTTTTCGAGATAATTGAAAATTTTCGGAAACGGTTACACTAAAAATCACATATTTTTCGTAATTTTCCGAAATTATTAACCGCTTTTGTTGCAAAACGTTCATAATTTAATAGATTTATGGTATATCTTAATGCTGAGAAAAAATCCGCTCAAAAAACGTCTTTTTTTTCCAAATATATCATAAAATGTGGAAACGCTAGCTGCCAAAACCACAATTTCTTCGTGACATTTCCAAATTACGTGCGATTTTTTTGCAAAGCATCCTCAATTCAATGGAAATAGGAATAATCATAGATATCAAAAAGTTTTCACGTCAAAAAAAGTGAAATTTTTCGAGATAATTGAAACTTTTCGGAAACGGTTAAACTAAAAATCACATAAATTTCGTAATTTTTCGAAATTATTAACCGCTTTTGATGTAAAACGTTCATAACTTAATAGATTTATGGTATATCTTAAATGCTGAGAAAAAATCCGTTCGAAAAACGTCTTTTTTTTCCAAATATATCATAAAATGTGGAAACGCTAGCTGCCGAAACCACAGTTTCTTCGTTATATTTCGAAATTACGTGCGATTTTTTTGCGAAGCGTTCTGAATTCAATGGAAATACGAATAATCATAGATATCAAAAAGTTTTCACGTCAAAAAACATGAAATTTTTCAAGATAATTGAAAATTTTCGGAAACGGTTACACTAAAAATCACATTTTTTTCGTAATTTTTCGAAATTATTAACCGCTTTTGTTGCAAAACGTTCATAATTTAATAGATTTATGGTATATCTTAAATGCTGAGAAAAAATCCGCTCAAAAAACGTCTTTTTTTTCCAAATGTATCATAAAATGTGGAAACGCTAGCTGCCGAAACCACAATTTTTCGTTACATTTCGAAATTACGTGCGATTTATTTGCGAAGCATCCTCAATTCAATGGAAATAGGAATAATCATAGATATCAAAAAGTTTTCACGTCAAAAAAAGTGAAATTTTTCGAGATAATTGAAACTTTTCGAAAACGGTTAAACTAAAAATCACATATTTTTCGTAATTTTTCGAAATTATTAACCGCTTTTGTTGCAAAACGTTCATAATTTAATAGATTTATGGTATATCTTAAATGCTGAGAAAAAATCCGCTCAAAAAACGTCTTTTTTTCCAAATATATAATAAAATGTGGAAACGCTAGCTGCCGAAACCACAATTTCTTCGTTACATTTCGAAATTACGTGCGATTTTTTTCCGAAGCATCCTCAATTCAATGGAAATAGGAATAATCATAGATATAAAAAAGTTTTCACGTCAAAAAAAGTGAAATTTTTCGAGATAATTGAAACTTTTCGAAAACGGTTAAACTAAAAATCGCATATTTTTCGTAATTTTTCGATATTATTAACCGCTTTTGTTGCAAAACGTTCATAATTTAATTGATTTACGGTATATCTTAAATGCTGAGAAAAAATCCGCTCAAAAAACGTCTTTTTTTCCAAATATATCATAAATTGTGGAAAAGCTGGCTGCCGAAACCACAATTTCTTCGTTACATTTCCAAATTACGTGCGATTTTTTTGCGAAGTGTTCTGAATTCAATGGAAATACGAAAAATCATAGATATCAAAAAGTTTTCACGTCAAAAAACATGAAATTTTTCGAGATACTTGAAAATTTTCGGAAACGGTTACACTAAAAATCACATATTTTTCGTAATTTTTCGAAATTATTAACCGCTTTTGTTGCTAAACGTTCATAATTTAATAGATTTATGGTATATCTTATATGCTGAGAAAAAATCCGCTCAAAAAACGTCTTTTTTTTCCAAATATATCATAAATTGTGGAAAAGCTGGCTGCCGCAACCACAATTTCTTCGTTATAATTCGAAATTACGTGCGATTTTTTTGCGAAGCAATCTGAACTCAATGAAAATACAAATAATCATAGATATCAAAAAGTTTTCACGTCAAAAAAAGTGAAATTTTTCGAGATAATTGAAAATTTTCGTAAACGGTTAAACTTAAAATCACATATTTTTCGTAATTTTTCGAAATATAAACTGCTTTTGTTGCAAAACGTTCATAATTTAATAGATTCATGGTATATCTTAAATGCTGAGAAAAAATCCGCTCAAAGAAGGTTTTTTTTTCCAAATATATCATAAATTGTGGTAAAGCTAGCTGCCGAAAGCACAATTTCTTCGTTATATTTCGAAATTACGTGCGATTTTTTTGCGAAGCATTCTGAATTCAATGGAAATACGAACAATCATACATATCAAAAAGTTTTCACGTCAAAAAACATGAAATTTTTCGAGATAATTGAAAATTTTCGGAAACGGTTACACTAAAAATCACATATTTTTCGTAATTTTTCGAAATTATTAACAGCTTTTGTTGCAAAACGTTCGTAATTTAATAGATTTATGGCATATCTTAAATGCTGAGTAAAAATCCGCTCAAAAAACGTCTTTTTTTTCCAAATGTATCATAAAATGTGGAAACGCTAGCTGCCGAAACCAAAATTTCTTTGTTACATTTCGAAATTACGTGCGATTTTTTTGCGAAGCATTCTCAATTCAATGGGAATAGGAATAATTATAGATATCAAAAAGTTTTCACGTCAAAAACAGTGAAATTTTTCGAGATAATTGAAACTTTTCGGAAATGGTTAAACTAAATTACACATATTTTTCGTAATTTTTCAAAAGTATTAACCGCTTTTGTTACAAAACGTTCATTATTTAATAGATTTATGGTATATCTTAAATGCTGAGAAAGAATCCACTCGAAAAACGTGTTTTTTTTTCAAATATATCATAAAATGTGGAAACACTAGCTGCCGAAACCACAGTTTCTCTGTTACATTTCGAAATTACGTGCGATTTTTTTGCAAAGCATTCTCAATTCAATGGAAATATGAATAATCATAGATATCAAAAAAATTTCACGTCAAAAAAACTGAAATTTTTCGAGATATTTGAAAATTTTCGTAAACGGTTAAACTAAAAATCACATATTTTTCGTAATTTTTCGAAATATAAACTGCTTTTGTTGCAAAACGTTCATAATTTAATAGATTCATGGTATATCTTAAATGCTGAGAAAAAATCCGCTCAAAGAAGGTTTTTTTTTCCAAATATTTCATAAATTGTGGTAAAGCTAGCTGCCGAAAGCACAATTTCTTCGTTATATTTCGAAATTACGTGCGATTTTTTTGCGAAGCATTCTGAATTCAATGGAAATACGAACAATCATACATATCAAAAAGTTTTCACGTCAAAAAACATGAAATTTTTCGAGATAATTGAAAATTTTCGGAAACGGTTACACTAAAAATCACATATTTTTCGTAATTTTTCGAAATTATTAACCGCTTTTGTTGCAAAACGTTCATAATTTAATAGATTTATGGTATATCTTAAATGCTGAGAAAAAATCCGCTCAAAAAACGTCTTTTTTTTCCAAATATATCATAAATTGTGGAAACGCTAGCTGCCGAAACAACAATTTCTTCGTTACATTTCGAAATTACGTGCGATTTTTTGGAAGCGTTCTGAATTCAATGGAAATACGAATAATCTTAGATATCAAAAAGTTTTCACTTCTAAAAAAGTGAAATTTTTCGAGATAATTGAAACTTTTTGGAAACGGTTACACTAAAAATCACATATTTTTCTTAATTTTTCGAAATTATTAACCGCTTTTGTTGCAAAACGTTCATAATTTCATAGATTTATGGTACATCTTAAAATGGTGAAAAAAATTCCTCTCAAAAAACGGCTTTTTTTTCCAAATATATCATAAATTGTGGAAAAGCTGGCTACCGAAACCACAATTTCTTCGTTACATTACGAAATTACTTGCGATTTTTTTGCGAAGCGTTCTGAATTCAATGGAAACACGAATAATCATAGATATCAAAAAGTTTTCACGTCAAAAAACATGAAATTTTTCGAGATACTTGAAAATTTTCGGAAACGGTTACACTAAAAATCACATATTTTTCGTAATTTTTCCAAATTATTAACCGCTTTTATTGCAAAACGTTCATAATTTAATAGATTTATGGTACATCTTAAATGCTGAGAAAAAATCCGCTCAACGAACGTCTTTTTTTCCCAAATAGATCATAAAATGTGGAAACACTAGCTGCCGAAACCACAGTTTCTTTGTTACATTTCGAAATTACGTGCGATTTTTTTGCGAAGCGTTCTGAATTCAATGGAAATACGAATAATCTTAGATATCAAAAAGTTTTCACTTCAAAAAAAGTGAAATTTTTCGAGATAATTGAAAATTTTCGAAAACGGTTACACTAAAAATCACATATTTTTCTTAATTTTACGAAATTATTAACCGCTTTTGTTGCAAAACGTTCATAATGTAATAGATTTATGGTACATCTTAAATGCTGAGAAAAAATCCGCTCAAAAAACGTCCTTTTTTCCAAATATATCATAAATTGTGGAAAAGCTGGCTGCCCAAACCACAATTTATTCGTTATAATTCGAAATTACGTGCGATTTTTTTGCGAAGCATTCTGAATTCAATGGAAATACGAATAATCATAGATATCAAAAAGTTTTCACGTCAAAAAGGTGAAATTTGTCGAGATAATTGAAACTTTTCCGAAACGGTTACACTAAAAATCACATATTTTTCTTAATTTTTCGAAATTATTAACCGCTTTTGTTGCAAAACGTTCATAATTTAATAGATTTATGGTATATCTTAAATGCTGAGAAAAAATTTGCTCAAAAAGCGTCCTTTTTTTCCAAATATATCATAAATTGTGGAAACGTTAGCTGCCTAAACCACAGTTTCTTCGTTACATTTCGAAATTACGTACGATTTTTTTGCGAAGCGTTCTGAATTCAATGGAAATACGAATAATCTTAGATATCAAAAAGTTTTCACTTCAAAAAGAGTGAAATTTTTCGAGATAATTGAAAATTTTCGGAAACGGTTACACTAAAAATCACATATTTTTCTTAATTTTTCGAAATTATTAACCGCTTTTGTTGCAAAACGTTCATAATGTAATAGATTTATGGTATATCTTAAATGCTGAGAAAATATCCGCTCAAAGAAGGTTTTTTTTTCCAAATATATCATAAAATGTGGAAACGCTAGCTGCCGAAACCACAATTTCTTCGTTACATTTCGAAATTACGTGCGATTTTTTTGCGAAGCGTTCAGAATTCAATGGAAATACGAATAATCATAGATATCAAAAAGTTTTCACGTCATAAAAACTGAAATTTTTCGAGATAATTGAAAATTTTCGTAAACGGTTAAACTAAAAATCACATATTTTTCATAATTTTTCGAAATTATTAACTGCCTTTGTTGCAAAACGTTCATAATTTAATAGATTTATGGTATATCTTAAATGCTGAGAAAAAATCCGCTCAAAGAAGGTTTTTTTTTCCAAATATATCATAAATTGTGGAAACGCTAGCTGCCGAAACCACAGTTTCTTCGTTACATTTCGAAATTACGTGTGATTTTTTTGCGAAGCGTTCTGAATTCAATCGAAATACGAATAATCATAGATATCAAAAAGTTTTCACGTCAAAAAACATGAAATTTTTCGAGATAATTGAAAATTTTCGGAAACGGTTACACTAAAAATCACATATTATTCGTAATTTTTCCAAATTATTAACCGCTTTTGTTGCAAAACGTTCAGAATTTCATAGATTTATGGTATATCTTACATGCTGAGAAAAAATCCGCGCAAAAAAGGTCCTTATTTTCCAAATATATCATAAATTGTGGAAAAGCTATCTGCCGAAACCACATTTTCTTCGTTATAATTCGAAATTACGTGCGATTTTTTTGCAAAGCATTCTAAATTCAATGGAAATACGAATAATCATACATATCAAAAAGTTTTCACGTCAATAAACATGAAATTTTTCGAGATAATTGAAAATTTTCGGAAACGGTTACACTAAAAATCACATATTTTTCGTAATTTTTCGAAATTATTAACCGCTTTTGTTGCAAAACGTTCATAATTTAATAGATTTATGGTATATCTTAAATGCTGAGAAAAAATCCGCTCAAAAAAGGTCCTTTTTTTCCAAATGTATCATAAATTGTGGAAAAGCTAGCTGCAGAATGCACAATTTCTTCGTTATATTACGAAATTACGTGCGTTTGTTTGCGAAGCATTCTGAATTCAATCGAAATAAAAATAATCATACATATCAAAAAGTTTTCACGTCAAAAAACATGAAATTTTGCGAGATAATTCAAAATTTTCGGAAACGGTTAAACTAAATTACACATATTTTTCGTAATTTTTCGAAATTATTAACCGCTTTTGTTCCTAAACGTTCATAATTTAATTGATTTACGGTATATCTTAAATGCTGAGAAAAAATCCGCTCAAAAAACGTCTTTTTTTCCAAATATATCATAAATTGTGGAAAAGCTGGCTGCCGAAACCACAATTTCTTCGTTACATTTCGAAATTACGTGCGATTTTTTTGCGAAGCGTTCTGAATTCAATGATAATACGAATAATCATAGAATTCAACACGTTTACACGTCAATAAAAGTGAAATTTTTCGAGATAATTGAAACTTTTCGGAAACGGTTACACTAAAAATCACATATTTTTCGTAATTGTTCGAAATTATTAACCGCTTTTGTTGCAATACTTTCTAAATTTAATAGATTAATGGTATACCTTAAATGCTGAGAAAAAATTCAGCTGAAAAAACGTCCTTTATTTCCAAATATATCATAAATTGTGGAAACGTTAGCTGCCAAAACCACAGTTTCTTCGTTACATTTCGAAATTACGTGCCATTTTTTTGCGAAGCGTTCTGAATTCAATGGAAATACGAATAATCTTACATATCAAAAAGTTTTCACGTCAAAAAACATGAAATTTATCGCGATAATTGAAACTTTTCGGAAACGGTTACACTAAAAATCACATATTTTTCGTAATTTTTCCAAATTATTAACCGCTTTTGTTGCAAAACGTTCATAATTTAATAGATTTATGGTATATTATAAATGCTGAGAAAAAATCCACTCGAAAAACGTCTTTTTTTCCCAAATAGATCATAAAATGTGGAAACACTAGCTGCCGAAACCACAGTTTCTTTGTTACATTTCGAAATTACGTGCGATTTTTTTGCGAAGCGTTCTGAATTCAATGGAAATACGAATAATCTTACATATCAAAAAGTTTTCACTTCAAAAAAAGTGAAATTTTTCGAGATAATTGAAAATTTTCGGAAACGGTTACACTAAAAATCACATATTTTTCGTAATTTTTCGAAATTATTAAACGCATTTGTTGCAAAACGTTCAGAATTTCATAGATTTATGGTATATCTTAAATGCTGAGAAAAAATCCGCGCAAAAAAGGTCCTTTTTTTCCAAATATATCATAAATTGTGGAAAAGCTAGCTGCCGAAACCATATTTTCTTCGTTATAATTCGAAATTACGTGCGATTTTTTTGCGAAGCATTCTGAATTCAATGGAAATACGAATAATCTTACATATCAAAAAGTTTTCACTTCAAAAAAAGTGAAATTTTTCGAGATAATTGAAAATTTTCGGAAACGGTTACACTAAAAATCACATATTTTTCTTAATTTTTCGAAATTATTAACCGCTTTTTTGGCAAAACGTTCATAATGTAATAGATTTATGGTACATCTTAAATGCTGAGAAAAAATCCGCTCAAGAAACGTCCTTTTTTTCCAAATATATCATAAATTGTGGTAAAGCTAGCTGCCGAAACCACAATTTCTTCGTTACATTTCGAAATTACGTGCGATTTTTTCGAAGCGTTCTGAATTCAATGGAAATACGAATAATCTTAGATATCAAAAAGTTTTCACTTCTAAAAAAGTGAAATTTTTCGAGATAATTGAAACTTTTCGGAAACGGTTACACTAAAAATCACATATTTTTCTTAATTTTTCGAAAGTATTAACCGCTTTTGTTGCAAAACGTTCATAATTTCATAGATTTATGGTACATCTTAAAATGCTGAGAAAAATTCCTCTCAAAAAACGTCTTTTTTTTTCCAAATATATCATAAATTGTGGAAAAGCTTGCTGCCGAAACCACAATTTCTTGGTTACATTACGAAATTACTTGCGATTTTTTTGCGAAGCGTTCTGAATTCAATGGAAACACGAATTATCATAGATATCAAAAAGTTTTCACGTCAAAAAACATGAAATTTTTCGAGATACTTGTAAATTTTCGGAAACGGTTACACTAAAAAATCACATATTTTTCGTAATTTTTCCAAATTATTAACCGCTTTTGTTGCAAATCGTTCATAATTTAATAGATTTATGGTATATCTTAAATGCTGAGAAAAAATACACTCGAAAAACGTCTTTTTTTCCCAAATAGATCATAAAATGTGGAAAAACTAGCTGCCGAAACCACAGTTTCTTCGTTACATTTCGAAATTACGTGTGATTTTTTTGCGAAGCGTTCTGAATTCAATGGAAATACAAATAATCTTAGATATCAAAAAGTTTTCACTTCAAAAAAAGTGAAATTTTTCGAGATAATTGAAAATTTTCGGAAACGGTTACACTAAAAATCACATATTTTTCTTAATTTTTCGAAATTATTAACCGCTTTTGTTGCAAAACGTTCATAATTTAATAGATTTATGGTACATCTTAAATGCTGAGAAAAAATCCGCTCAAAAAACGTCCTTTTTTTCCAAATATATCATAAATTGTGGAAAAGCTAGCTGCCGAAACCACAATTTCTTCGTTATAATTCGAAATTACGTGCGATTTTTTTGCGAAGCGTTCAGTATTCAATGGAAATACGAATAATCATAGATATCAAAAAGTTTTCACGTCAAAAAAACTGAAATTTTTCGAGATAATTGAAAATTTTCGTAAATGGTTAAATTAAAATTCACATATTTTTCGTAATTTTTCGAAATTATTAACTGCTTTAGTTGCAAAACGTTCATAATTTAATAGATTTATGGTATATCTTAAATGCTGAGAAAAAATTTGCTCAAAAAGCGTCCTTTTTTTCCAAATATATCATAAATTGTGGAAACGTTAGCTGCCTAAACCACAGTTTCTTCGTTACATTTCGAAATTACGTACGATTTTTTTGCGAAGCATTCTGAATTCAATGGAAATACGAATAATCATAGATATAAAAAAGTTTTCACGTCAAAAAAAGTGAAATTTTTCGAGATAATTGAAACTTTTCGGAAACGGTTAAACTAAAAATCACATTTTTTTCGTAATTTTTCGAAATTATTAACCGCTTTTGTTGCACAACGTTCATAATTTAATAGATTTATGGTACATCTTAAATGCTGAGAAAAAATCCGCTCAAAAAACGTCCTTTTTTTGCAAATATATCATAAATTGTAGAAAAGCTAGCTGCCGAAACCACAATTTCTTCGTTATAATTCGAAATTACGTGCAATTTTTTTGCGGAGCGTTCAGTATTCAATGGAAATACGAATAATCATAGATATCAAAAAGTTTTCACGTCAAAAAACAGAAATTTTTCGAGATAATTGAAAATTTTCGTAAATGGTTAAATTAAAAATCACATATTTTTCGTAATTTTTCGAAATTATTAACTGCTTTTGTTGCAAAACGTTCATAATTTCATAGATTTATGGTATATCTTAAATGCTGAGAAAAAATCCACTCGAAAAACGCCTTTTTTTCCCAAATAGATCATAAAATGTGGAAACACTAGCTGCCGAAACCACAGTTTCTTTGTTACATTTCGAAATTATGTGCGATTTTTTTGCGAAGCGTTCTGAATTCAATGGAAATACGAATAATCTTAGATATCAAAAAGTTTTCACTTCAAAAAAAGTGAAATTTTTCGAGAAAATTGAAAATTTTCGGAAACGGTTACACTAAAAATCACATATTTTTCTTAATTTTTCGAAATTATTAACCGCTTTTGTTGCAAAACGTTCATAATGTAATAGATTTATGGTACATCTTAAATGCTGAGAAAAAATCCGCTCAAAAAACGTCCTTTTTTTCCAAATATATCATAAATTGTGGAAAAGCTGGATGCCCAAACCACAATTTCTTCGTTATAATTCGAAATTACGTGCGATTTTTTTGCGAAGCATTCTGAATTCAATGGAAATACGAATAATCATAGATATCAAAAAGTTTTCACGTCAAAAAGGTGAAATTTGTCGAGATAATTGAAACTTTTCCGAAACGGTTACACTAAAAATCACATATTTTTCTTAATTTTTCGAAATTATTAACCGCTTTTGTTGCAAAACGTTCATAATTTAATAGATTTATGGTATATCTTAAATGCTGAGAAAAAATTTGCTCAAAAAGCGTCCTTTTTTTCCAAATATATCATAAATTGTGGAAACGTTAGCTGCCTAAACCACAGTTTCTTCGTTACATTTCGAAATTACGTGTGATTTTTTTGCGAAGCGTTCTGAATTCAATCGAAATACGAATAATCATAGATATCAAAAAGTTTTCACGTCAAAAAACATGAAATTTTTCGAGATAATTGAAAATTTTCGGAAACGGTTACACTAAAAATCACATATTATTCGTAATTTTTCCAAATTATTAACCGCTTTTGTTGCAAAACGTTCAGAATTTCATAGATTTATGGTATATCTTACATGCTGAGAAAAAATCCGCGCAAAAAAGGTCCTTATTTTCCAAATATATCATAAATTGTGGAAAAGCTATCTGCCGAAACCACATTTTCTTCGTTATAATTCGAAATTACGTGCGATTTTTTTGCAAAGCATTCTAAATTCAATGGAAATACGAATAATCATACATATCAAAAAGTTTTCACGTCAATAAACATGAAATTTTTCGAGATAATTGAAAATTTTCGGAAACGGTTACACTAAAAATCACATATTTTTTGTAATTTTTCGAAATTATTAACCGCTTTTGTTGCAAAACGTTCATAATTTAATAGATTTATGGTATATCTTAAATGCTGAGAAAAAATCCGCTCAAAAAAGGTCCTTCTTTTCCAAATGTATCATAAATTGTGGAAAAGCTAGCTGCAGAAAGCACAATTTCTTCGTTATATTACGAAATTACGTGCGTTTGTTTGCGAAGCATTCTGAATTCAATCGAAATAAAAATAATCATACATATCAAAAAGTTTTCACGTCAAAAAACATGAAATTTTGCGAGATAATTCAAAATTTTCGGAAACGGTTAAACTAAATTACACATATTTTTCGTAATTTTTCGAAATTATTAACCGCTTTTGTTCCTAAACGTTCATAATTTAATTGATTTACGGTATATCTTAAATGCTGAGAAAAAATCCGCTCAAAAAACGTCTTTTTTTCCAAATATATCATAAATTGTGGAAAAGCTGGCTGCCGAAACCACAATTTCTTCGTTACATTTCGAAATTACGTGCGATTTTTTTGCGAAGCGTTCTGAATTCAATGATAATACGAATAATCATAGAATTCAACACGTTTACACGTCAATAAAAGTGAAATCTTTCGAGATAATTGAAACTTTTCGGAAACGGTTACACTAAAAATCACATATTTTTCGTAATTGTTCGAAATTATTAACCGCTTTTGTTGCAATACGTTCATAATTTAATAGATTAATGGTATACCATAAATGCTGAGAAAAAATTCAGCTGAAAAAACGTCCTTTATTTCCAAATATATCATAAATTGTGGAAACGTTAGCTGCCAAAACCACAGTTTCTTTGTTACATTTCGAAATTACGTGCAATTTTTTTGCGGAGCGTTCAGTATTCAATGGAAATACGAATAATCATAGATATCAAAAAGTTTTCACGTCAAAAAACAGAAATTTTTCGAGATAATTGAAAATTTTCGTAAATGGTTAAATTAAAAATCACATATTTTTCGTAATTTTTCCAAATTATTAACTGCTTTTGTTGCAAAACGTTCATAATTTAATAGATTTATGGTATATCTTAAATGCTGAGAAAAAATCCACTCGAAAAACGCCTTTTTTTCCCAAATAGATCATAAAATCTGGAAACACTAGCTGCCGAAACCACAGTTTCTTTGTTACATTTCGAAATTATGTGCGATTTTTTTGCGAAGCGTTCTGAATTCAATGGAAATACGAATAATCATAGATATCAAAAAGTTTTCACTTCAAAAAAAGTGAAATTTTTCGAGATAATTGAAAATTTTCGGAAACGGTTACACTAAAAATCACATATTTTTCTTAATTTTTCGAAATTATTAACCGCTTTTTTGGCAAAACGTTCATAATGTAATAGATTTATGGTACATCTTAAATGCTGAGAAAAAATCCGCTCAAAAAACGTCCTTTTTTTCCAAATATATCATAAATTGTGGAAAAGCTGGATGCCCAAACCACAATTTCTTCGTTATAATTCGAAATTACGTGCGATTTTCTTGCGAAGCATTCTGAATTCAATGGAAATACGAATAATCATAGATATCAAAAAGTTTTGACGTCAAAAAGGTGAAATTTGTCGAGATAATTGAAACTTTTCCGAAACGGTTACACTAAAAATCACATATTTTTCTTAATTTTTCGAAATTATTAACCGCTTTTGTTGCAAAACGTTCATAATTTAATAGATTTATGGTATATCTTAAATGCTGAGAAAAAATTTGCTCAAAAAGCGTCCTTTTTTTCCAAATATATCATAAATTGTGGAAACGTTAGCTGCCTAAACCACAGTTTCTTCGTTACATTTCGAAATTACGTACGATTTTTTTGCGAAGCGTTCTGAATTCAATGGAAATACGAATAATCTTAGATATCAAAAAGTTTTCACTTCAAAAAGAGTGAAATTTTTCGAGATAATTGAAAATTTTCGGAAACGGTTACACTAAAAATCACATATTTTTCTTAATTTTTCGAAATTATTAACCGGTTTTGTTGCAAAACGTTCATAATGTAATAGATTTATGGTATATCTTAAATGCTGAGAAAATATCCGCTCAAAAAACGTCTTTTTTTCCAAATATATCATAAAATGTGGAAACGCTAGCTGCCGAAACCACAATTTCTTCGTTACATTTCGAAATTACGTGCGATTTTTTTGCGAAGCGTTCAGAATTCAATGCAAATACGAATAATCATAGATATCAAAAAGTTTTCACGTCATAAAAACTGAAATTTTTCGAGATAATTGAAAATTTTCGTAAACGGTTAAACTAAAAATCACATATTTTTCATAATTTTTCGAAATTATTAACTGCCTTTGTTGCAAAACGTTCATAATTTAATAGATTTATGGTATATCTTAAATGCTGAGAAAAAATCCGCTCAAAGAAGGTTTTTTTTTTCCAAATATATCATAAATTGTGGAAACGCTAGCTGCCGAAACCACAGTTTCTTCGTTACATTTCGAAATTACGTGTGATTTTTTTGCGAAGCGTTCTGAATTCAATCGAAATACGAATAATCATAGATATCAAAAAGTTTTCACGTCAAAAAACATGAAATTTTTCGAGATAATTGAAAATTTTCGGAAACGGTTACACTAAAAATCACATATTATTCGTAATTTTTCCAAATTATTAACCGCTTTTGATGCAAAACGTTCAGAATTTCATAGATTTATGGTATATCTTACATGCTGAGAAAAAATCCGCGCAAAAAAGGTCCTTATTTTCCAAATATATCATAAATTGTGGAGAACCTAGCTGCCGAAACCACAATTTCTTCATTACATTTCGAAATTACGTGCGATTTTTTTGCGAAGCGCTCTGAATTCAATGGAAATACGAATAATCATAGAATTCACCACGTTTACACGTCAATAAAAGTGAAATTTTTCGACATAATTGAAACTTTTCGGAAACGGTTACACTAAAAATCACATATTTTTCGTAATTGTTCGAAATTATTAACCGCTTTTGTTGCAATACGTTCATAATTTAATAGATTAATGGTATACCTAAAATGCTGAGAAAAAATTCAGCTGAAAAAACGTCCTTTATTTCCAAATATATCATAAATTGTGGAAACGTTAGCTGCCAAAACCACAGTTTCTTCGTTACATTTCGAAATTACGTGCCATTTTTTTGCGAAGCGTTCTGAATTCAATGGAAATACGAATAATCTTACATATCAAAAAGTTTTCACGTCAAAAAACATGAAATTTTTCGCGATAATTGAAACTTTTCGGAAACGGTTACACTAAAAATCACATATTTTTCGTAATTTTTCCAAATTATTAACCGCTTTTATTGCAAAACGTTCATAATTTAATAGATTTATGGTACATCGTAAATGCTGAGAAAAAATCCGCTCAAAGAACGTCTTTTTTTTCCAAATATATCATAAAATGTGGAAACATTAGCTGCCGAAACCACAGTTTCTTCGTTACATTTCGAAATTACGTGCCATTTTTTAGCGAAGCGTTCTGAATTAAATGGAAATACGAATAATCATAGATATCAAAAAGTTTTCACGTCAAAAAACATGAAATTTTTCGAGATACTTGAAAATTTTCAGAAACGGTTACACTAAAAATCACATATTTTTCGTAATTTTTCCAAATTATTAACCGCTTTTGTTGCAAAACGTTCATAATTTAATAGATTTATGGTATATCTTAAATGCTGAGAAAAAATCCACTCGAAAAACGTCTTTTTTTCCCAAATAGATCATAAAATGTGGAAACACTAGCTGCCGAAACCACAGTTTTTTTGTTACATTTCGAAATTACGTGCGATTTTTTTGCGAAGCGTTCTGAATTCAATGGAAATACGAATAATCTTACATATCAAAAAGTTTTCACTTCAAAAAAAGTGAAATTTTTCGAGATAATTGAAAATTTTCGGAAACGGTTACACTAAAAATCACATATTTTTCGTAATTTTTCGAAATTATTAACCGCATTTGTTGCAAAACGTTCAGAATTTCATAGATTTATGGTATATCTTAAATGCTGAGGAAAAATCCGCGCAAAAAAGGTCCTTTTTTTCCAAATATATCATAAATTGTGGAAAAGCTAGCTTCCGAAACCATATTTTCTTCGTTATAATTCGAAATTACGTGCGATTTTTTTGCAAAGCATTCTGAATTCAATGGAAATACGAATAATCATAGATATCAAAAAGTTTTCACATCAAAAACGTGAAATTTTTCGAGATAATTGAAACTTTTCCGAAACGGTTAAACTAAAAATCACATATTTTTCGTAATTTCTCGAAATTATTAACCGCTTTTGTTGCAATACGTTCATAATTTAATAGATTAATGGTATACCTTAAATGCTGAGAAAAAATTCAGCTGAAAAAACGTCCTTTATTTCCAAATATATCATAAATTGTGGAAACGTTAGCTGCCAAAACCACAGTTTCTTCGTTACATTTCGAAATTACGTGCCATTTTTTTGCGAAGCGTTCTGAATTCAATGGAAATACGAATAATCTTACATATCAAAAAGTTTTCACGTCAAAAAACATGAAATTTATCGCGATAATTGAAACTTTTCGGAAACGGTTACACTAAAAATCACATATTTTTCGAAATTATTCCAAATTATTAACCGCTTTTATTGCAAAACGTTCATAATTTAATAGATTTATGGGACATCGTAAATGCTGAGAAAAAATCCGCTCAAAGAACGTCTTTTTTTTCCAAATATATCATAAAATGTGGAAACATTAGCTGCCGAAACCACAGTTTCTTCGTTACATTTCGAAATTACGTGCCATTTCTTAGCGAAGCGTTCTGAATTCAATGGAAATACGAATAATCATAGATATCAAAAAGTTTTCACGTCAAAAAACATGAAATTTTTCGAGATACTTGAAAATTTTCGGAAACGGTTACACTAAAAATCACATATTTTTCGTAATTTTTCCAAATTATTAACCGCTTTTGTTGCAAAACGTTCATAATTTAATAGATTTATGGTATATCTTAAATGCTGAGAAAAAATCCACTCGAAAAACGTCTTTTTTTCCCAAATAGATCATAAAATGTGGAAACACTAGCTGCCGAAACCACAGTTTCTTTGTTACATTTCGAAATTACGTGCGATTTTTTTGCGAAGCGTTCTGAATTCAATGGAAATACGAATAATCTTACATATCAAAAAGTTTTCACTTCAAAAAAAGTGAAATTTTTCGAGATAATTGAAAATTTTCGGAAACGGTTACACTAAAAATCACATATTTTTCGTAATTTTTCGAAATTATTAAACGCATTTGTTGCAAAACGTTCAGAATTTCATAGATTTATGGTATATCTTAAATGCTGAGAAAAAATCCGCGCAAAAAAGGTCCTTTTTTTCCAAATATATCATAAATTGTGGAAAAGCTAGCTGCCGAAACCATATTTTCTTCGTTATAATTCGAAATTACGTGCGATTTTTTTGCGAAGCATTCTGAATTCAATGGAAATACGAATAATCTTACATATCAAAAAGTTTTCACTTCAAAAAAAGTGAAATTTTTCGAGATAATTGAAAATTTTCGGAAACGGTTACACTAAAAATCACATATTTTTCTTAATTTTTCGAAATTATTAACCGCTTTTTTGGCAAAACGTTCATAATGTAATAGATTTATGGTACATCTTAAATGCTGAGAAAAAATCCGCTCAAGAAACGTCCTTTTTTTCCAAATATATCATAAATTGTGGTAAAGCTAGCTGCCGAAAGCACAATTTCTTCGTTATATTTCGAAATTACGTGCGATTTTTTTGCGAAGCATTCTAAATTCAATGGAAATACGAACAATCATACATATCAAAAAGTTTTCACGTCAAAAAACATGAAATTTTTCGAGATAATTGAAAATTTTCGGAAACGGTTACACTAAAAATCACATATTTTTCGTAATTTTTCGAAATTATTAACCGCTTTTGTTGCAAAACGTTCATAATTTAATAGATTTATGGTATATCTTAAATGCTGAGAAAAAATCCGCTCAAAAAACGTCTTTTTTTTCCAAATATATCATAAATTGTGGAAACGCTAGCTGCCGAAACCACAATTTCTTCGTTACATTTCGAAATTACGTGCGATTTTTTCGAAGCGTTCTGAATTCAATGGAAATACGAATAATCATAGATATCAAAAAGTTTTCACGTCAAAAAACATGAAATTTTTCGAGATACTTGAAAATTTTCGGAAACGGTTACACTAAAAATCACATATTTTTCGTAATTTTTCCAAATTATTAACCGCTTTTATTGCAAAACGTTCATAATTTAATAGATTTATGGCACATCTTAAATGCTGAGAAAAAATCCGCTCAAAGAACGTCTTTTTTTTCCAAATATATCATAAAATGTGGAAATGTTAGCTGCCAAAACAGAGGTTTCTTCGTTACATTTCGAAATTACGTGCGATTTTTTTGCGAAGCGTTCTGAATTCAATGGAAATACGAATTATCATAGATATCAAAAAGTTTTCCCGTCAAAAACATGAAATTTTTCGAGATACTTGTAAATTTTCGGAAACGGTTACACTAAAAAATCACATATTTTTCGTAATTTTTCCAAATTATTAACCGCTTTTGTTGCAAATCGTTCATAATTTAATAGATTCATGGTATATCTTAAATGCTGAGAAAAAATACACTCGAAAAACGTCTTTTTTTCCCAAATAGATCATAAAATGTGGAAAAACTAGCTGCCGAAACCACAGTTTCTTCGTTACATTTCGAAATTACGTGTGATTTTTTTGCGAAGCGTTCTGAATTCAATGGAAATACGAATAATCTTAGATATCAAAAAGTTTTCACTTCAAAAAAAGTGAAATTTTTCGAGATAATTGAAAATTTTCGGAAACGGTTACACTAAAAATCACATATTTTTCTTAATTTTTCGAAATTATTAACCGCTTTTGTTGCAAAACGTTCATAATTTAATAGATTTATGGTACATCTTAAATGCTGAGAAAAAATCCGCTCAAAAAACGTCCTTTTTTTCCAAATATATCATAAATTGTGGAAAAGCTAGCTGCCGAAACCACAATTTCCTCGTTATAATTCGAAATTACGTGCGATTTTTTTGCGAAGCGTTCAGTATTCAATGGAAATACGAATAATCATAGATATCAAAAAGTTTTCACGTCAAAAAAACTGAAATTTTTCGAGATAATTGAAAATTTTCGTAAATGGTTAAATTAAAATTCACATATTTTTCGTAATTTTTCGAAATTATTAACTGCTTTAGTTGCAAAACGTTCATAATTTAATAGATTTATGGTATATCTTAAATGCTGAGAAAAAATTTGCTCAAAAAGCGTCCTTTTTTTCCAAATATATCATAAATTGTGGAAACGTTAGCTGCCTAAACCACAGTTTCTTCGTTACATTTCGAAATTACGTACGATTTTTTTGCGAAGCATTCTGAATTCAATGGAAATACGAATAATCATAGATATCAAAAAGTTTTTACGTCAAAAAAAGTGAAATTTTTCGAGATAATTGAAACTTTTCGGAAACGGTTAAACTAAAAATCACATTTTTTTCGTAATTTTTCGAAATTATTAACCGCTTTTGTTGCACAACGTTCATAATTTAATAGATTTATGGTACATCTTAAATGCTAAGAAAAAATCCGCTCAAAAAACGTCCTTTTTTTGCAAATATATCATAAATTGTAGAAAAGCTAGCTGCCGAAACCACAATTTCTTCGTTATAATTCGAAATTACGTGCAATTTTTTTGCGGAGCGTTCAGTATTCAATGGAAATACGAATAATCATAGATATCAAAAAGTTTTCACGTCAAAAAACAGAAATTTTTCGAGATAATTGAAAATTTTCGTAAATGGTTAAATTAAAAATCACATATTTTTCGTAATTTTTCGAAATTATTAACTGCTTTTGTTGCAAAACGTTCATAATTTAATAGATTTATGGTATATCTTAAATGCTGAGAAAAAATCCACTCGAAAAACGCCTTTTTTTCCCAAATAGATCATAAAATGTGGAAACACTAGCTGCCGAAACCACAGTTTCTTTGTTACATTTCGAAATTACGTGCGATTTTTTTGCGAAGCGTTCTGAATTCAATAGAAATACGAATAATCTTAGATATCAAAAAGTTTTCACTTCAAAAAAAGTGAAATTTTTCGAGATAATTGAAAATTTTCGGAAACGGTTACACTAAAAATCACATATTTTTCTTAATTTTTCGAAATTATTAACCGCTTTTGTTGCAAAACGTTCATAATGTAATAGATTTATGGTACATCTTAAATGCTGAGAAAAAATCCGCTCAAAAAACGTCCTTTTTTTCCAAATATATCATAAATTGTGGAAAAGCTGGATGCCCAAACCACAATTTCTTCGTTATAATTCGAAATTACGTGCGATTTTTTTGCGAAGCATTCTGAATTCAATGGAAATACGAATAATCATAGATATCAAAAAGTTTTCACGTCAAAAAGGTGAAATTTGTCGAGATAATTGAAACTTTTCCGAAACGGTTACACTAAAAATCACATATTTTTCTTAATTTTTCGAAATTATTAACCGCTTTTGTTGCAAAACGTTCATAATTTAATAGATTTATGGTATATCTTAAATGCTGAGAAAAAATTTGCTCAAAAAGCGTCCTTTTTTTCCAAATATATCATAAATTGTGGAAACGTTAGCTGCCTAAACCACAGTTTCTTCGTTACATTTCGAAATTACGTACGATTTTTTTGCGAAGCGTTCTGAATTCAATGGAAATACGAATAATCTTAGATATCAAAAAGTTTTCACTTCAAAAAGAGTGAAATTTTTCGAGATAATTGAAAATTTTCGGAAACGGTTACACTAAAAATCACATATTTTTCTTAATTTTTCGAAATTATTAACCGCTTTTGTTGCAAAACGTTCATAATGTAATAGATTTATGGTATATCTTAAATGCTGAGAAAATATCCGCTCAAAAAACGTCTTTTTTTCCAAATATATCATAAAATGTGGAAACGCTAGCTGCCGAAACCACAATTTCTTCGTTACATTTCGAAATTACGGGCGATTTTTTTGCGAAGCGTTCAGAATTCAATGCAAATACGAATAATCATAGATATCAAAAAGTTTTCACTTCAAAAAAAGTGAAATTTTTCGAGATAATTGAAAATTTTCGGAAACGGTTACACTAAAAATCACATATTTTTCGTAATTTTTCGAAATTATTAACCGCTTTTGTTGCAAAACGTTCATAATTTAATAGATTTATGGTATATCTTAAATGCTGAGAAAAAATCCACTCGAAAAACGTCTTTTTTTCCCAAATAGATCATAAAATGTGGAAACACTAGCTGCCGAAACCACAGTTTCTTCGTTACATTTCGAAATTACGTGCGATTTTTTGCGAAGCGTTCTGAATTCAATGGAAATACGAATAATCTTAGATATCAAAAAGTTTTCACGTAAAAAAACTGAAATTTTTCGAGATAATTGAAAATTTTCGTAAATGGTTAAAATAAAAATCACATATTTTTCGTAATTTTTCGAAATTATTAACTGCTTTTGTTGCAAAACGTTCATAATTTAATAGATTTATGGTATATCTTAAATGCTGAGAAATAATTTGCTCAAAAAGCGTCCTTTTTTTCCAAATATATCATAAATTGTGGAAACGTTAGCTGCCAAAACCACAGTTTCTTCGTTACATTTCGAAATTACGTACGATTTTTTTGCGAAGCGTTCTGAATTCAATGGAAATACGAATAATCATAGATATCAAAAAGTTTTCACGTCAAAAAACATGAAATTTTTCGAGATACTTGAAAATTTTCGGAAACGGTTACACTAAAAATCACATATTTTTCGTAATTTTTCCAAATTATTAACCGCTTTTGTTGCAAAACGTTCATAATTTAATAGATTTATGGTATATCTTAAATGCTGAGAAATAATTCACTCGAAAGACGTCTTTTTTTCCCAAATAGATCATAAAATGTGGAAACACTAGCTGCCGAAACCACAGTTTCTTTGTTACATTTCGAAATTACGTGCGATTTTTTTGCGAAGCGTTCTGAATTCAATGGAATTACGAATAATCTTAGATATCAAAAAGTTTTCACTTAAAAAAAAGTGAAATTTTTCGAGATAATTGAAAATTTTCGGAAACGGTTACACTGAAAATCACATATTTTTCTTAATTTTTCGAAATTATTAACCGCCTTTGTTGCAAAACGTTCATAATGTAATAGATTTATGGTACATCTTAAATGCTGAGAAAAAATCCGCTCAAAAAACGTCCTTTTTTTCCAAATATATCATAAATTGTGGAAAAGCTAGCTGCCTAAACCACAATTTCTTCGTTATAATTCGAAAGTACGTGCGATATTTTTTGCGAAGCATTCTGAATACAATGGAAATACGAATAATCATAGATATCAAAAAGTTTTCACGTCAAAAAGGTGAAATTTTTCGAGATAATTGAAACTTTTCCGAAACGGTTAAACTAAAAATCACATATTTTTCGTAATTTTTCGAAATTATTAACTGCTTTTGTTGCAAAACGTTCATAATTTAATAGATTTATGGTATATCTTAAATGCTGAGAAAAAATTTGCTCAAAAAGCGTCCTTTTTTCCAAATATATCATAAATTGTGGAAACGCTAGCTGCCAAACCAGTTTCTTCGTTACATTTCGAAATTACGTGCGATTTTTTTGCGAAGCGTTATGAATTCAATCGAAATACGAATAATCATAGATATGAAAAAGTTTTCACGTCAAAAAAACTGAAATTTTTCGAGATAATTGAAAATTTTCGTAAACGGTTAAACTAAAAATCACATATTTTTCGTAATTTTTCGAAATTATTAACTGCTTTTGTTGCAAAACGTTCATAATTTAATAGATTTATGGTATATCATAAATGCTGTGAAAAAACCCCTCAAAAAACGTCTTTTTTTTCCAAATATATCATAAAATGTGGAAACGCTAGCTGCCGAAACCACAGTTTCTTCGTTACATTTCGATATTACGTGCGATTTTTTTGGAAAGCGTTCTGAATTCAATGCAAATACGAATAATCATAGATATCAAAAAGTTTTCACGTCAAGAAACATGAAATTTTTCGAGATAATTGAAAATTTTCGGAAACGGTTACACTAAAAATCACATATTTTTCGTCATTTTTCGAATTTATTAACCGCTTTTGTTGCAAAACGTTCATAATTTAATAGATTTATGGTATATCTTAAATGCTGAGAAAAAATCCGCTCAAAGAAGGTCCTTTTCTTCAAAATATATCATAAATTGTGGAAAAGCTAGCTGCCGAAAGCACAATTTCTTCGTTATATTTCGAAATTTCGTGCGATTTTTTTGCGAAGCATTCTTAATTCAATGGAAATACGAACAATCATACATATCAAAAAGTTTTCACGTCAAAAAAAATGAATTTTTTCGAGATAATTGAAAATTTTCGGAAACGGTTACACTAAAAATCACATATTTTTCGTAATTTTTCGAAATTATTAACCGCTTTTGTTGCAAAACGTACATAATTTAATAAATTTATGGTATATCTTAAATTCTGAGCAACAAGTAGCTCAAAAAACGTCCTTTTTTACCAAATATATCATAAAATGTGGAAACGCTAGCTGCCGAAACCACAGTTTCTTCGTAACATTTCGATATTACGTGCGATTATTTTGCGAAGCGTTCTGAATTCAATGGAAATACGAATAATCATAGATATCAAAAAGTTTTCACTTCAAAAAAAGTGAAATTTTTCGAGATAATTGAAAATTTTCGGAAACGGTTACACTAAAAATCACATATTTTTCTTAATTTTTCGAAATTATTAACCGCTTTTGTTGCAAAACGTTCATAATATAATAGATTTATGGTACATCTTAAATGCTGAGAAAAAATCCGCTCAAAAAACGTCCTTTTTTTCCAAATATATCATAAATTGTGGAAAAGCTGGCTGCCCAAACCACAATTTCTTCGTTATAATTCGAAATTACGTGCGATTTTTTTGCGAAGCATTCTGAATTCAATGGAAATACGAATAATCATAGATATCAAAAAGTTTTCACGTCAAAAAGGTGAAATTTGTCGAGATAATTGAAACTTTTCCAAAACGGTTAAACTAAAAATCACATATTTTTCGTAATTTTTTTAAAATTATTAACCGCTTTTGTTGCTAAACGTTCATAATTTAATAGATTTATGGTATATCTTAAATGCTGAGAAAAAATCCGCTCAAAAAACGTCTTTTTTTTCCAAATATATCATAAATTGTGGAAACGCTAGCTGCCGAAACCACAGTTTCTTCATTACATTTCGAAATTACGTGTGATTTTTTTGCGAAGCGTTCTGAATTCAATCGAAATACGAATAATCATAGATATCAAAAAGTTTTCACGTCAAAAAACATGAAATTTTTTGAGATAATTGAAAATTTTCGGAAACGGTTACACTAAAAATCACATATTTTTCGTAATTTTTCCAAATTATTAACCGCTTTTGTTGCAAAACGTTCAGAATTTCATAGATTTATGGTATATCTTAAATGCTGAGAAAAAATCCGCGCAAAAAAGGTCCTTATTTTCCAAATATATCATAAAATGTGGAAACGCTAGCTGCCGAAACCACAGTTTCTTCGTTACATTTCGAAATTACGTGCGATTTTTTTGCGAAGCGTTCTCAATTCAATGGAAATACAATTAATCATAGATATCAAAAAGTTTTCACGTCAAAAAACATGAAATTTTTCGAGATAATTCAAAATTTTGGGAAACGGTTACACTAAAAATCACATATGTTTCGTAATTTTTCGAAATTATTAACCGCTTTTGTTGCAAAACGTTCATAATTTAATAGATTTATGGTATATCTTAAATGCTGAGAAAAAATCCGCTCAAAAAACGTCCTTTTTTCCAAATATATCATAAATTGTGGAAAAGCTAGCTGCCGAAACCACAATTTCTTCGTTTTATTTCGAAATTACGTGCGATTTTTTTGCGAAGCATTCTGAATTCAATGGAAATACGAAATATCATAGATATCGAAAAGTTTTCACGTCAAAAAAAGTGAAATTTTTCGAGATAATTGAAACTTTTCGGAAACGGTTACACTAAAAATCACATATTTTTCGTAATTTTTCAAAATTATTAACCGCTTTTGTTACAAAACGTTCATAATTTAATAGATTTATGGTATATCTTAAATGCTGAGAAAAAAATCCGCTCAAAAAACGTCTTTTTTTCCAAATATATCATAAAATGTGGAAAAGCTAGCTGCCGAAACCACAGTTTCTTCGTTACATTTCGAAATTACGTGCGATTTTTTTGCGAAGCGTTCTCAATTCAATGGAAATACGAATAGTCATAGATATGAAAAAGTTTTCACGTCAAAAAACATGAAATTTTTCGAGATAATTGAAAATTTTCGGAAACGGTTACACTAAAAATCACATATGTTTCGTAATTTTTCGAAATTATTAACCGCTTTTGTTGCAAAACGTTCATAATTTAATAGATTTATGGTATATCTTAAATGCTGAGAAAAAATCCGCTCAAAAAACGTCTTTTTTTTCCAATATATCATAAAATGTGGAAACGCTAGCTACCGAAACCACAATTTCTTCGTTATATTTCGAAATTACGTGCGATTTTTTTGCGAAGCATTCAGAATTCATTGGAAATACGAAATATCATAGATATCAAAAAGTTTTCACGTCAAAAAAAGTGAAATTTTTCGAGATAATTGAAAATTTTCGGAAATAGTTACACTAAAAATCACATATGTTTCGTAATTTTTCGAAATTATTAACCGCTTTTGTTTCAAAACGTTCGTAATTTAATAGATTTATGGTATATCTTAAACGCTGAGAAAGAATCCGCTTAAAAAACATCCTTTTTTTCTAAATATATCATAAATTGTGGAAATGCTAGCTGCCGAAACCACAGTTTCTTCGTTACATTTCGAAATTACGTGCGATTTTTTTGCGAAGCGTTCTCAATTCAATGGAAATAAGAATAATCATAGATATCAAAAAGTTTTCACGTCAAAAAACATGAAATTTTTCCAGATACTTGAAAATTTTCGGAAACGGTTACACTAAAAATCACATATTTTTCGTAATTTTTCGAAAATATTAACCGCTTTTGTTGCAAAACGTTCATAATTTAATAGATATATGGTATATCTTAAATTCTGAGAAAAAATTTGCTCAAAAAGCGTCCTTTTTTCCAAATATATCATAAATTGTGGAAACGCTAGCTGCCAAACCAGTTTCTTCGTTACATTTCGAAATTACGTGCGATTTTTTTGCGAAGCGTTATGAATTCAATCGAAATACGAATAATCATAGATATCAAAAAGTTTTCACGTCAAAAAAACTGAAATTTTTCGAGATAATTGAAAATTTTCGTAAACGGTTAAACTAAAAATCACATAATTTTCGTAATTTTTCGAAATTATTAACTGCTTTTGTTGCAAAACGTTCATAATTTAATAGATTTATGGTATATCATAAATGCTGTGAAAAAATCCGCTCAAAAAACGTCTTTTTTTTCCAAATATATCATAAAATGTGGAAACGCTAGCTGCCGAAACCACAGTTTCTTCGTTACATTTCGATATTACGTGCGATTTTTTTGGAAAGCGTTCTGAATTCAATGCAACTACGAATAATCATAGATATCAAAAAGTTTTCACGTCAAAAAGGTGAAATTTGTCGAGATAATTGAAAATTTTCGGAAACGGTTACACTAAAAATCACATATTTTTCGTCATTTTTCGAAATTATTAACCGCTTTTGTTGCAAAACGTTCATAATTTAATAGATTTATGGTATATCTTAAATGCTGAGAAAAAATCCGCTCAAAGAAGGTCCTTTTCTTCAAAATATATCATAAATTGTGGAAAAGCTAGCTGCCGAAAGCACAATTTCTTCGTTATATTTCGAAATTTCGTGCGATTTTTTTGCGAAGCATTCTTAATTCAATGGAAATACGAACAATCATACATATCAAAAAGTTTTCACGTCAAAAAAAATGAAATTTTTCGAGATAATTGAAAATTTTCGGAAACGGTTACACTAAAAATCACATATTTTTCGTAATTTTTCGAAATTATTAACCGCTTTTGTTGCAAAACGTACATAATTTAATAAATTTATGGTACATCTTAAATGCTGAGAAAAAATCCTCTCAAAAAACGTCCTTTTTTACCAAATATATCATAAAATGTGGAAACGCTAGCTGCCGAAACCACAGTTTCTTCGTAACATTTCGATATTACGTGCGATTATTTTGCGAAGCGTTCTGAATTCAATGGAAATACGAATAATCTTAGATATCAAAAAGTTTTCACTTCAAAAAAAGTGAAATTTTTCGAGATAATTGAAAATTTTCGGAAACGGTTACACTAAAAATCACATATTTTTCTTAATTTTTCGAAATTATTAACCGCTTTTGTTGCAAAACGTTCATAATGTAATAGATTTATGGTACATCTTAAATGCTGAGAAAAAATCCGCTCAAAAAACGTCCTTTTTTTCCAAATATATCATAAATTGTGGAAAAGCTGGCTGCCCAAACCACAATTTCTTCGTTATAATTCGAAATTACGTGCGATTTTTTTGCAAAGCATTCTGAATTCAATGGAAATACGAATAATCATAGATATCAAAAAGTTTTCACGTCAAAAAGGTGAAATTTGTCGAGATAATTGAAACTTTTCCAAAACGGTTAAACTAAAAATCACATATTTTTCGTAATTTTTCAAAATTATTAACCGCTTTTGTTGCTAAACGTTCATAATTTAATAGATTTATGGTATATCTTAAATGCTGAGAAAAAATCCGCTCAAAAAACGTCTTTTTTTTCCAAATATATCATAAATTGTGGAAACGCTAGCTGCCGAAACCACAGTTTCTTCATTACATTTCGAAATTACGTGTGATTTTTTTGCGAAGCGTTCTGAATTCAATCGAAATACGAATAATCATAGATATCAAAAAGTTTTCACGTCAAAAAACATGAAATTTTTCGAGATAATTGAAAATTTTCGGAAACGGTTACACTAAAAATCACATATTTTTCGTAATTTTTCCAAATTATTAACCGCTTTTGTTGCAAAACGTTCAGAATTTCATAGATTTATGGTATATCTTAAATGCTGAGAAAAAATCCGCGCAAAAAAGGTCCTTATTTTCCAAATATATCATAAAATGTGGAAACGCTAGCTGCCGAAACCACAGTTTCTTCGTTACATTTCGAAATTACGTGCGATTTTTTTGCGAAGCGTTCTCAATTCAATGGAAATACAATTAATCATAGATATCAAAAAGTTTTCACGTCAAAAAACATGAAATTTTTCGAGATAATTCAAAATTTTGGGAAACGGTTACACTAAAAATCACATATGTTTCGTAATTTTTCCAAATTATTAACCGCTATTGTTGCAAAACGTTCATAATTTAATAGATTTATGGTATATCTTAAATGCTGAGAAAAAATCCGCTCAAAAAACGTCCCTTTTTCCAAATATATCATAAATTGTGGAAAAGCTAGCTGCCGAAACCACAATTTCTTCGTTTTATTTCGAAATTACGTGCGATTTTTTTGCGAAGCATTCTGAATTCAATGGAAATACGAAATATCATAGATATCGAAAAGTTTTCACGTCAAAAAAAGTGAAATTTTTCGAGATAATTGAAACTTTTCGGAAACGGTTACACTAAAAATCACATATTTTTCGTAATTTTTCAAAATTATTAACCGCTTTTGTTACAAAACGTTCATAATTTAATAGATTTATGGTATATCTTAAATGCTGAGAAAAAAATCCGCTCAAAAAACGTCTTTTTTTCCAAATATATCATAAAATGTGGAAAAGCTAGCTGCCAAAACCACAGTTTCTTCGTTACATTTCGAAATTACGTGCGATATTTTTGCGAAGCGTTCTCAATTCAATGGAAATACGAATAGTCATAGATATGAAAAAGTTTTCACGTCAAAAAACATGAAATTTTTCGAGATAATTGAAAATTTTCGGAAACGGTTACACTAAAAATCACATATGTTTCGTAATTTTTCGAAATTATTAACCGCTTTTGTTGCAAAACGTTCATAATTTAATAGATTTATGGTATATCTTAAATGCTGAGAAAAAATCCGCTCAAAAAACGTCTTTTTTTTCCAATATATCATAAAATGTGGAAACGCTATCTACCGAAACCACAATTTCTTCGTTATATTTCGAAATTACGTGCGATTTTTTTGCGAAGCATTCAGAATTCATTGGAAATACAAAATATCATAGATATCAAAAAGTTTTCACGTCAAAAAAAGTGAAATTTTTCGAGATAATTGAAACTTTTCGGAAACGGTTACACTAAAAATCACATATTTTTCGTAATTTTTCGAAATTGTTAACCGCTTTTGTTGCAAAACGTTCATAATTTAATAGATTAATGGTATATCTTAAATGCTGAGAAAAAAATCCGCTCAAAAAACGTCTTTTTTTTCCAAATATATCATAAAATGTGGAAACGCTAGCTGCCGAAACCATAGTTTATTCGTTACATTTCGAAATTACGTGCGATTTTATTGCGAAGCGTTCTCAATTCAATGGAAATACGAATAATCATAGATATCAAAAAGTTTTCACGTCAAAAAACATGAAATTTTTCGAGATAATTGAAAATTTTCGGAAATAGTTACACTAAAAATCACATATGTTTCGTAATTTTTCGAAATTATTAACCGCTTCTGTTGCAAAACGATCATAATTTAATAGATTTATGGTATATCTTAAACGCTGAGAAAGAATCCGCTCAAAAAACGTCCTTTTTTTCTAAATATATCATAAATTGTGGAAATGCTAGCTGCCGAAACCACAGTTTCTTCGTTACATTTCGAAATTACGTGCGATTTTTTTGCGAAGCGTTCTCAATTCAATGGAAATACGAAATATCATAGATATCGAAAAGTTTTCACGTCAAAAAAAGTGAAATTTTTCGAGATAATTGAAACTTTTCGGAAACGGTTACACTAAAAATCACATATTTTTCGTAATTTTTCAAAATTATTAACCGCTTTTGTTACAAAACGTTCATAATTTAATAGATTTATGGTATATCTTAAATGCTGAGAAAAAAATCCGCTCAAAAAACGTCTTTTTTTCCAAATATATCATAAATTGTGGAAAAGCTAGCTGCCGAAACCACAGTTTCTTCGTTACATTTCGAAATTACGTGCGATTTTTTTGCGAAGCGTTCTCAATTCAATGGAAATACGAATAATCATAGATATCAAAAAGTTTTCACGTCAAAAAACATGAAATTTTTCGAGATAATTGAAAATTTTCGGAAACGGTTTCACTAAAAATCACATATGTTTGTAATTTTTCGAAACTATTAACCGCTTTTGTTGCAAAACGTTCATAATTCAATAGATTAATGGTATATCTTAAATGCTGAGAAAAAATCCGCTCAAAAAACGTCTTTTTTTTCCAAATATATGATAAATTGTGGAAACGCTAGCTGCCGAAACCACAGTTTCTTCCTTACATTTCGAAATTACGTGCGATTTTTTTGCGAAGCATTCAGAATTCATTGGAAATACAAAATATCATAGATATCAAAAAGTTTTCACGTCAAAAAAAGTGAAATTTTTCGAGATAATTGAAACTTTTCGGAAACGGTTACACTAAAAATCACATATTTTTCGTAATTTTTCGAAATTGTTAACCGCTTTTGTTGCAAAACGTTCATAATTTAATAGATTAATGGTATATCTTAAATGCTGAGAAAAAAATCCGCTCAAAAAACGTCTTTTTTTTCCAAATATATCATAAAATGTGGAAACGCTAGCTGCCGAAACCATAGTTTATTCGTTACATTTCGAAATTACGTGCGATTTTATTGCGAAGCGTTCTCAATTCAATGGAAATACGAATAATCATAGATATCAAAAAGTTTTCACGTCAAAAAACATGAAATTTTTCGAGATAATTGAAAATTTTCGGAAATAGTTACACTAAAAATCACATATGTTTCGTAATTTTTCGAAATTATTAACCGCTTCTGTTGCAAAACGATCATAATTTAATAGATTTATGGTATATCTTAAACGCTGAGAAAGAATCCGCTCAAAAAACGTCCTTTTTTTCTAAATATATCATAAATTGTGGAAATGCTAGCTGCCGAAACCACAGTTTCTTCGTTACATTTCGAAATTACGTGCGATTTTTTTGCGAAGCGTTCTCAATTCAATGGAAATAAGAATAATCATAGATATCAAAAAGTTTTCACGTCAAAAAACATGAAATTTTTCCAGATACTTGAAAATTTTCGGAAACGGTTACACTAAAAATCACATATTTTTCGTAATTTTTCGAAAATATTAACCGCTTTTGTTGCAAAACGTTCATAATTTAATAGAGTTATGGTATATCTTAAATTCTGAGAAAAAATTTGCTCAAAAATCGTCCTTTTTTCCAAATATATCATAAATTGTGGAAAAGCTAGCTGCCGAAACCACAGTTTCTTCGTTACATTTCGAAATTACGTGCGATTTTTTTGCGAAGCGTTCTCAATTCAATGGAAATACGAATAATCATAGATATCAAAAAGTTTTCACGTCAAAAAACATGAAATTTTTCCAGATAATTGAAAATTTTCGGAAACGGTTTCACTAAAAATCACATATGTTTGTAATTTTTCGAAACTATTAACCGCTTTTGTTGCAAAACGTTCATAATTCAATAGATTAATGGTATATCTTAAATGCTGAGAAAAAATCCGCTCAAAAAACGTCTTTTTTTTCCAAATATATGATAAATTGTGGAAACGCTAGCTGCCGAAACCACAGTTTCTTCCTTACATTTCGAAATTACGTGCGATTTTTTTGCGAAGCGTTCTCAATTCAATGGAAATACGTATGATCATAGATATCAAAAAGTTTTCACGTCGAAAAACATGAAATTTTTCGAGATAATTGAAACTTTTCGGAAACGGTTACACTAAAAATCACATATTTTTCGTAATTTCTCGAAATTATTAACCGCTTCTGTTGCAAAACGATCATAATTTAATAGATTTATGGTATATCTTAAACGCTGAGAAAGAATCCGCTCAAAAAACGTCCTTTTTTTCTAAATATATCATAAATTGTGGAAATGCTAGCTGCCGAAACCACAGTTTCTTCGTTACATTTCGAAATTACGTGCGATTTTTTTGCGAAGCGTTCTCAATTCAATGGAAATAGAATAATCATAGATATCAAAAAGTTTTCACATCAAAAAACATGAAACTTTTCCAGATACTTGAAAATTTTCGGAAACTGTTACACTTAAAATCACATATGTTTCGTAATTATTCGAAACTATTAACCGCTATTGTTGCAAAACGTTCATAATTTAATAGATTTATGGTATATCTTAAATGCTGAGAAAAAATCCACTCAAAATACGTCTTTTTTTTCCAAATATATCATAAAATGTGGAAACGCTAGCTGCCGAAACCACAGTTTCTTCGTTACATTTCGAAATTACGTGCGATTTTTTTGCGAAGCGTTCTCAATTCAATGGAAATACAATTAATCATGGATATCAAAAAGTTTTCACGTCAAAAAACATGAAATTTTTCGAGATAATTGAAAATTTTCGGAAACGGTTACACTAAAAATCACATATTTTTCGTAATTTTTCGAAATTATTAACCGCTTTTGTTGCAAAACGTTCATAATTTAATAGATTAATGGTATATCTTAAATGCTGAGAAAAAATCCGCTCAAAAAACGTCTTTTTTTTCCAAATATATCATAAAATGTGGAAACGCTAGCTGCCGAAACCACAGTTTCTTCGTTACATTTCGAAATTACGTGCGATTTTTTTGCGAAGCGTTCTCAATTCAATGGAAATAGAATAATCATAGATATCAAAAAGTTTTCACGTCAAAAAACATGAAATTTTTCGAGATAATTCAAAATTTTGGGAAACGGTTACACTAAAAATCACATGTTTCGTAATTTTTCGAAACTATTAACCGCTTTTGTTGCAAAACGTTCATAATTTAATAGATTTATGGTATATCTTAAATGCTGAGAAAAAATCCGCTCAAAATACGTCTTTTTTTCCAAATATATCATAAAATGTGGAAACGCTAGCTGCCGAAACCACAGTTTCTTCGTTACATTTCGAAATTACGTACGATTTTTTTGCGAAGCATTCTGAATTCAATGGAAATACAATTAATCATAGATATCAAAAAGTTTTCACGTCAAATAACATAAAATTTTTCGAGATACTTGAAAATTTTCGGAAACGGTTACACTAAAAATCACATATTTTCGTAATTTTTCAAAATTATTAACCGCTTTTGTTGCAAAACGTTCATAATTTAATAGATTAATGGTATATCTTAAATGCTGAGAAAAAATCCGCTCAAAAAACGTCTTTTTTTCCAAATATATCATAAAATGTGGAAACGCTAGCTGCCGAAACCATAGTTTCTTCGTTACATTTCGAAATTACGTGCGATTTTTTTGCGAAGCGTTCTCAATTCAATGGGAATACAATTAATCATAGATATCAAAAAGTTTTCACGTCAAAAAACATGAAATTTTTCGAGATAATTGAAACTTTTCGGAAACGGTTACACTAAAAATCACATATTTTTCGTAATTTTTCGAAATTATTAACCGCTTTTGTTGCAAAACGTTCATAATTTAATAGATTTATGGTATATCTTAAATGCTGAGAAAAAATCCGCTCAAAAAACGTCTTTTTTTCCAAATATATCATAAAATGTGGAAACGCTAGCTGCCGAAACCACAGTTTCTTCGTTACATTTCGAAATTACGTGCGATTTTTTTGCGAAGCATTCTGAATTCAATGGTAATACGAAATATCATAGATATCAAAAAGTTTTCACGTCAAAAAAAGTGAAATTTTTCGAGATAATTGAAAATTTTCGGAAACGGTTACACTAAAAATCACATATTTTTCGTAATTTTTCGAAATTATTAACCGCTTTTGTTGCAAAACGTTCATAATTTAATAGATTAATGGTATATCTTAAATGCTGAGAAAAAATCCGCTCAAAAAACGTCTTTTTTTCCAAATATATCATAAAATGTGGAAACGCTAGCTGCCGAAACCACAGTTTCTTCGTTACATTTCGAAATTACGTGCGATTTTTTTGCGAAGCGTTCTCAATTCAATGGAAATGCAATTAATCATAGATATCAAAAACTTTTCACGTCAAAAAACATGAAATTTTTCGAGATAATTGAAACTTTTCGGAAACAGTTACACTAAAAATCACATATTTTTCGTAATTTTTTGAAATTATTAACCGCTTTTGTTGAAAAACGTTCATAATTTAATTGATTTATGGCATATCTTAAATGCTGAGAAAAAATCCGCTCAAAGAAGGTCCTTTTCTTCAAAATATATCATAAATTGTGGAAAAGCTAGCTGCCGAAAGCACAATTTCTTCGTTATATTTCGAAATTTCGTGCGATTTTTTTGCGAAGCATTCTTAATTCAATGGAAATACGAACAATCATACATATCAAAAAGTTTTCACGTCAAAAAAAATGAAATTTTTCGAGATAATTGTAAATTTTCGGAAACGGTTACACTAAAAATCACATATTTTTCGTAATTTTTCGAAATTATTAACCGCTTTTGTTGCAAAACGTACATAATTTAATAAATTTATGGTACATCTTAAATGCTGAGAAAAAATCCTCTCAAAAAACGTCCTTTTTTACCAAATATATCATAAAATGTGGAAACGCTAGCTGCCGAAACCACAGTTTCTTCGTAACATTTCGATATTACGTGCGATTATTTTGCGAAGCGTTCTGAATTCAATGGAAATACGAATAATCTTAGATATCAAAAAGTTTTCACTTCAAAAAAAGTGAAATTTTTCGAGATAATTGAAAATTTTCGGAAACGGTTACACTAAAAATCACATATTTTTCTTAATTTTTCGAAATTATTAACCGCTTTTGTTGCAAAACGTTCATAATGTAATAGATTTATGGTACATCTTAAATGCTGAGAAAAAATCCGCTCAAAAAACGTCCTTTTTTTCCAAATATATCATAAATTGTGGAAAAGCTGGCTGCCCAAACCACAATTTCTTCGTTATAATTCGAAATTACGTGCGATTTTTTTGCGAAGCATTCTGAATTCAATGGAAATACGAATAATCATAGATATCAAAAAGTTTTCACGTCAAAAAGGTGAAATTTGTCGAGATAATTGAAACTTTTCCAAAACGGTTAAACTAAAAATCACATATTTTTCGTAATTTTTCAAAATTATTAACCGCTTTTGTTGCTAAACGTTCATAATTTAATAGATTTATGGTATATCTTAAATGCTGAGAAAAAATCCGCTCAAAAAACGTCTTTTTTTTCCAAATATATCATAAATTGTGGAAACGCTAGCTGCCGAAACCACAGTTTCTTCATTACATTTCGAAATTACGTGTGATTTTTTTGCGAAGCGTTCTGAATTCAATCGAAATACGAATAATCATAGATATCAAAAAGTTTTCACGTCAAAAAACATGAAATTTTTCGAGATAATTGAAAATTTTCGGAAACGGTTACACTAAAAATCACATATTTTTCGTAATTTTTCGAAATTATTAACCGCTTTTGTTGCAAAACGTTCAGAATTTCATAGATTTATGGTATATCTTAAATGCTGAGAAAAAATCCGCGCAAAAAAGGTCCTTATTTTCCAAATATATCATAAAATGTGGAAACGCTAGCTGCCGAAACCACAGTTTCTTCGTTACATTTCGAAATTACGTGCGATTTTTTTGCGAAGCGTTCTCAATTCAATGGAAATACAATTAATCATAGATATCAAAAAGTTTTCACGTCAAAAAACATGAAATTTTTCGAGATAATTCAAAATTTTGGGAAACGGTTACACTAAAAATCACATATGTTTCGTAATTTTTCGAAATTATTAACCGCTATTGTTGCAAAACGTTCATAATTTAATAGGTTTATGGTATATCTTAAATGCTGAGAAAAAATCCGCTCAAAAAACGTCCTTTTTTCCAAATATATCATAAATTGTGGAAAAGCTAGCTGCCGAAACCACAATTTCTTCGTTTTATTTCGAAATTACGTGCGATTTTTTTGCGAAGCATTCTGAATTCAATGGAAATACGAAATATCATAGATATCGAAAAGTTTTCACGTCAAAAAAAGTGAAATTTTTCGAGATAATTGAAACTTTTCGGAAACGGTTACACTAAAAATCACATATTTTTCGTAATTTTTCAAAATTATTAACCGCTTTTGTTACAAAACGTTCATAATTTAATAGATTTATGGTATATCTTAAATGCTGAGAAAAAAATCCGCTCAAAAAACGTCTTTTTTTCCAAATATATCATAAAATGTGGAAAAGCTAGCTGCCAAAACCACAGTTTCTTCGTTACATTTCGAAATTACGTGCGATTTTTTTGCGAAGCGTTCTCAATTCAATGGAAATACGAATAGTCATAGATATGAAAAAGTTTTCACGTCAAAAAACATGAAATGTTTCGAGATAATTGAAAATTTTCGGAAACGGTTACACTAAAAATCACATATGTTTCGTAATTTTTCGAAATTATTAACCGCTTTTGTTGCAAAACGTTCATAATTTAATAGATTTATGGTATATCTTAAATGCTGAGAAAAAATCCGCTCAAAAAACGTCTTTTTTTTCCAATATATCATAAAATGTGGAAACGCTAGCTACCGAAACCACAATTTCTTCGTTATATTTCGAAATTACGTGCGATTTTTTTGCGAAGCATTCAGAAATCATTGGAAATACAAAATATCATAGATATCAAAAAGTTTTCACGTCAAAAAAAGTGAAATTTTTCGAGATAATTGAAACTTTTCGGAAACGGTTACACTAAAAATCACATATTTTTCGTAATTTTTCGAAATTGTTAACCGCTTTTGTTGCAAAACGTTCATAATTTAATAGATTAATGGTATATCTTAAATGCTGAGAAAAAAATCCGCTCAAAAAACGTCTTTTTTTTCCAAATATATCATAAAATGTGGAAACGCTAGCTGCCGAAACCATAGTTTATTCGTTACATTTCGAAATTACGTGCGATTTTATTGCGAAGCGTTCTCAATTCAATGGAAATACGAATAATCATAGATATCAAAAAGTTTTCACGTCAAAAAACATGAAATTTTTCGAGATAATTGAAAATTTTCGGAAATAGTTACACTAAAAATCACATATGTTTCGTAATTTTTCGAAATTATTAACCGCTTTTGTTTCAAAACGTTCATAATTTAATAGATTTATGGTATATCTTAAACGCTGAGAAAGAATCTGCTTAAAAAACATCCTTTTTTTCTAAATATATCATAAATTGTGGAAATGCTAGCTGCCGAAACCACAGTTTCTTCGTTACATTTCGAAATTACGTGCGATTTTTTTGCGAAGCGTTCTCAATTCAATGGAAATAAGAATAATCATAGATATCAAAAAGTTTTCACGTCAAAAAACATGAAATTTTTCCAGATACTTGAAAATTTTCGGAAACGGTTACACTAAAAATCACATATTTTTCGTAATTTTTCGAAAATATTAACCGCTTTTGTTGCAAAACGTTCATAATTTAATAGAGTTATGGTATATCTTAAATTCTGAGAAAAAATTTGCTCAAAAATCGTCCTTTTTTCCAAATATATCATAAATTGTGGAAAAGCTAGCTGCCGAAACCACAGTTTCTTCGTTACATTTCGAAATTACGTGCGATTTTTTTGCGAAGCGTTCTCAATTCAATGGAAATACGAATAATCATAGATATCAAAAAGTTTTCACGTCAAAAAACATGAAATTTTTCCAGATAATTGAAAATTTTCGGAAACGGTTTCACTAAAAATCACATATGTTTGTAATTTTTCGAAACTATTAACCGCTTTTGTTGCAAAACGTTCATAATTTAATAGATTTATGGTATATCTTAAATGCTGAGAAAAAATCCGCTCAAAATATGTCTTTTTTTTCCAATATATCATAAAATGTGGAAACGCTAGCTGCCGAAACCACAGTTTCTTCGTTACATTTCGAAATTACGAGCGATTTTTTTGCGAAGCATTCTGAATTCAATGGAAATACGAAATATCATAGATATCAAAAAGTTTTCATGTCAAAAAAAGTGAAATTTTTCGAGATAATTGAAAATTTTCGGAAACGGTTACACTAAAAATCACATATTTTTCGTAATTTTTCGAAATTATTAACCGCTTTTGTTGCAAAACGTTCATAATTTAATAGATTAATGGTATATCTTAAATGCTGAGAAAAAATCCGCTCAAAAAACGTCTTTTTTTTCCAAATATATGATAAATTGTGGAAACGCTAGCTGCCGAAACCACAGTTTCTTCCTTACATTTCGAAATTACGTGCGATTTTTTTGCGAAGCGTTCTCAATTCAATGGAAATACGTATGATCATAGATATCAAAAAGTTTTCACGTCGAAAAACATGAAATTTTTCGAGATAATTGAAACTTTTCGGAAACGGTTACACTAAAAATCACATATTTTTCGTAATTTTTCGAAATTATTAACCGCTTTTGTTGCAAAACGTTCATAATTTAATAGATTTATGGTATATCTTAAATGCTGAGAAAAAATCCGCTCAAAAAACGTCTTTTTTTTCCAAATATATGATAAATTGTGGAAACGCTAGCTGCCGAAACCACAGTTTCTTCCTTACATTTCGAAATTACGTGCGATTTTTTTGCGAAGCGTTCTCAATTCAATGGAAATACGTATGATCATAGATATCAAAAAGTTTTCACGTCGAAAAACATGAAATTTTTCGAGATAATTGAAACTTTTCGGAAACGGTTACACTAAAAATCACATATTTTTCGTAATTTCTCGAAATTATTAACCGCTTCTGTTGCAAAACGTTCATAATTTAATAGATTTATGGTATATCTTAAACGCTGAGAAAGAATCCGCTCAAAAAACGTCCTTTTTTTCTAAATATATCATAAATTGTGGAAATGCTAGCTGCCGAAACCACAGTTTCTTCGTTACATTTCGAAATTACGTGCGATTTTTTTGCGAAGCGTTCTCAATTCAATAGAAATAGAATAATCATAGATATCAAAAAGTTTTCACATCAAAAAACATGAAACTTTTCCAGATACTTGAAAATTTTCGGAAACTGTTACACTTAAAATCACATATGTTTCGTAATTATTCGAAACTATTAACCGCTATTGTTGCAAAACGTTCATAATTTAATAGATTTATGGTATATCTTAAATGCTGAGAAAAAATCCACTCAAAATACGTCTTTTTTTTCCAAATATATCATAAAATGTGGAAACGCTAGCTGCCGAAACCACAGTTTCTTCGTTACATTTCGAAATTACGTGCGATTTTTTTGCGAAGCGTTCTCAATTCAATGGAAATACAATTAATCATGGATATCAAAAAGTTTTTACGTCAAAAAACATGAAATTTTTCGAGATAATTGAAAATTTTCGGAAACGGTTACACTAAAAATCACATATTTTTCGTAATTTTTCGAAATTATTAACCGCTTTTGTTGCAAAACGTTCATAATTTAATAGATTAATGGTATATCTTAAATGCTGAGAAAAAATCCGCTCAAAAAACGTCTTTTTTTTCCAAATATTTCATAAAATGTGGAAACGCTAGCTGCCGAAACCACAGTTTCTTCGTTACATTTCGAAATTACGTGCGATTTTTTTGCGAAGCGTTCTCAATTCAATGGAAATACAATTAGTCATAGATATCAAAAAGTTTTCACGTCAAAAAACATGAAATTTTTCGAGAAAATTCAAAATTTTGGGAAACGGTTACACTAAAAATCACATGTTTCGTAATTTTTCGAAACTATTAACCGCTTTTGTTGCAAAACATTCATAATTTAAAAGATTTATGGTATATCTTAAATGCTGAGAAAAAATCCGCTCAAAATACGTCTTTTTTTCCAAATATATCATAAAATGTGGAAACGCTAGCTGCCGAAACCACAGTTTCTTCGTTACATTTCGAAATTACGTGCGATTTTTTTGCGAAGCATTCTGAATTCAATGGAAATACAATTAATCATAGATATCAAAAAGTTTTCACGTCAAATAACATAAAATTTTTCGAGATACTTGAAAATTTTCGGAAACGGTTACACTAAAAATCACATATTTTCGTAATTTTTCAAAATTATTAACCGCTTTTGTTGCAAAACGTTCATAATTTAATAGATTAATGGTATATCTTAAATGCTGAGAAAAAATCCGCTCAAAAAACGTCTTTTTTTCCAAATATATCATAAAATGTGGAAACGCTAGCTGCCGAAACCATAGTTTCTTCGTTACATTTCGAAATTACGTGCGATTTTTTTGCGAAGCGTTCTCAATTCAATGGGAATACAATTAATCATAGATATCAAAAAGTTTTCACGTCAAAAAACATGAAATTTTTCGAGATAATTGAAACTTTTCGGAAACGGTTACACTAAAAATCACATATTTTTCGTAATTTTTCGAAATTATTAACCGCTTTTGTTGCAAAACGTTCATAATTTAATAGATTTATGGTATATCTTAAATGCTGAGAAAAAATCCGCTCAAAAAACGTCTTTTTTTCCAAATATATCATAAAATGTGGAAACGCTAGCTGCCGAAACCACAGTTTCTTCGATACATTTCGAAATTACGTGCGATTTTTTTGCGAAGCATTCTGAATTCAATGGTAATACGAAATATCATAGATATCAAAAAGTTTTCACGTCAAAAAAAGTGAAATTTTTCGAGATAATTGAAAATTTTCGGAAACGGTTACACTAAAAATCACATATTTTTCGTAATTTTTCGAAATTATTAACCGCTTTTGTTGCAAAACGTTCATAATTTAATAGATTAATGGTATATCTTAAATGCTGAGAAAAAATCCGCTCAAAAAACGTCTTTTTTTCCAAATATATCATAAAATGTGGAAACGCTAGCTGCCGAAACCACAGTTTCTTCGTTACATTTCGAAATTACGTGCGATTTTTTTGCGAAGCGTTCTCAATTCAATGGAAATGCAATTAATCATAGATATCAAAAACTTTTCACGTCAAAAAACATGAAATTTTTCGAGATAATTGAAACTTTTCGGAAACAGTTACACTAAAAATCACATATTTTTCGTAATTTTTTGAAATTATTAACCGCTTTTGTTGAAAAACGTTCATAATTTAATAGATTTATGGCATATCTTAAATGCTGAGAAAAAATCCACTCAAAAAACGTCTTTTTTTTCCAAATATATCATAAAATGTGGAAACGCTAGCTGCCGAAACCAAAGTTCCTTCGTTACATTTCGAAATTAAGTGCGATTTTTTTGCGAAGCGTTCTCAATTCAATGGAAATACGAATAATCATAGATATCAAAAAGTTTTCACGTCAATAAACATGAAATTTTTCGAGATAATTGAAAATTTTCGGAAACAATTACACTAAAAATTATATTTTTCGTAATTATTCGAAATTATTAACCGCTTTTATTGTAAAACGTTCATAATTTAATAGATTTATGGTATATCTTAAATGCTGAGAAAGAATCAACTCAAGAAACGTCTTTTTTTTTCAAATATATCATAAATTGTGGAAAAGCTAGCTGCCGAAACCAAAGTTCCTTCGTTACATTTCGAAATTAAGTGCGATTTTTTTGCGAAGCGTTCTCAATTCAATGGAAATACGAATATTCATAGATATCAAAAAGTTATCACGTCAAATAACATGAAATTTTTCGAGATACTTGAAAATTTTCGGAAACGGTTACACTAAAAATCACATATTTTTCGTAATTTTTCAAAATTATTAACCGCTTTTGTTGCAAAACGTTCATAATTTAATAGATTTATGGTATATCTTAAATGCTGAGAAAAAATCCGCTCAAAAAACGTCCTTTTTTTCCAAATATATCATAAATTGTAGAAAAGCTAGCTGCCGAAACGAAAATTTCTTCGTTATATTTCGAAAATACGTGCGATTTTTTTGCGAACCATTGTGAATTCAATGGAAATACGAAATATCATAGATACCAAAAAGTTTTCACGTCAAAAAGAGTGAAATTTTTCGAGATAATTGAAACTTTTCGGAAACGGTTACACTAAAAATCACATATTTTTCGTAATTTTTCGAAACTATTAACCGCTTTTGTTGCAAAACGTTCATAATTTTATAGATTATTGGTATATCTTAAATGCTGAGAAAAAATCCGCTCAAAAAACGTCCTTTTTTTCCAAATATATCATAAATTGTGGAAAAGCTAGCTGCCGAAACCACAATTTCTTCGTTATATTTCGAAATTACGTGCGATTCTTTTGCGAAGCATTCTGAATTCAATGGAAATACGAAATATCATAGATATCAAAAAGTTTTCACGTCAAAAAACGTGCAATTTTTCGAGATACTTGAAAATTTTCGGAAACGGTTACACTAAAAGTCACATATTTTTCGTAATTTTTCGAAATTATTAACAGCTTTTGTTGCAAAACGTTCATAATTTAATAGATTTATGGTATATCTTAACTGCTGAGAATAAATCCGCTCAAAAAAAGTTTTTTTTTCCAAATATATCATAAAATGTGGAAACGCTAGCTGCCGAAACCACAATTTCTTCGTTATATTTCGAAATTACGTGCGATTTTTTTGCGAAGCATTCTGAATTCAATGGAAATACGAATAAACATAGATATCAAAAGGTTTTCACGTCAGAAGAAGTGAAATTTTTCGAGATAATTGAAACTTTTCGGAAACGGTTACACTAAAAATCACATATTTTTCGTAATTTTTCGAAATTATTAACCGCTTTTGTTGCAAAACGTTCATAATTTAATAGATTTATGGTATATCTTAAATGCTGAGAAAGAATCAACTCAAGAAACGTCTTTTTTTTTCAAATATATCATAAATTGTGGAAAAGCTAGCTGCCGAAACCAAAGTTCCTTCGTTACATTTCGAAATTAAGTGCGATTTTTTTGCGAAGCGTTCTCAATTCAATGGAAATACGAATATTCATAGATATCAAAAAGTTTTCACGTCAAATAACATGAAATTTTTCGAGATACTTGAAAATTTTCGGAAACGGTTACACTAAAAATCACATATTTTTCGTAATTTTTCAAAATTATTAACCGCTTTTGTTGCAAAACGTTCATAATTTAATAGATTTATGGTATATCTTAAATGCTGAGAAAAAATCCGCTCAAAAAACGTCCTTTTTTTCCAAATATATCATAAATTGTAGAAAAGCTAGCTGCCGAAACGAAAATTTCTTCGTTATATTTCGAAAATACGTGCGATTTTTTTGCGAACCATTGTGAATTCAATGGAAATACGAAATATCATAGATACCAAAAAGTTTTCACGTCAAAAAGAGTGAAATTTTTCGAGATAATTGAAACTTTTCGGAAACGGTTACACTAAAAATCACATATTTTTCGTAATTTTTCGAAATTATTAACCGCTTTTGTTGCAAAACGTTCATAATTTAATAGATTAATGGTATATCTTAAATGCTGAGAAAAAATCCGCTCAAAAAACGTCTTTTTTTCCAAATATATCATAAAATGTGGAAACGCTAGCTGCCGAAACCACAGTTTCTTCGTTACATTTCGAAATTACGTGCGATTTTTTTGCGAAGCGTTCTCAATTCAATGGAAATGCAATTAATCATAGATATCAAAAACTTTTCACGTCAAAAAACATGAAATTTTTCGAGATAATTGAAACTTTTCGGAAACAGTTACACTAAAAATCACATATTTTTCGTAATTTTTTGAAATTATTAACCGCTTTTGTTGAAAAACGTTCATAATTTAATAGATTTATGGCATATCTTAAATGCTGAGAAAAAATCCACTCAAAAAACGTCTTTTTTTTCCAAATATATCATAAAATGTGGAAACGCTAGCTGCCGAAACCAAAGTTCCTTCGTTACATTTCGAAATTAAGTGCGATTTTTTTGCGAAGCGTTCTCAATTCAATGGAAATACGAATAATCATAGATATCAAAAAGTTTTCACGTCAATAAACATGAAATTTTTCGAGATAATTGAAAATTTTCGGAAACAATTACACTAAAAATTATATTTTTCGTAATTATTCGAAATTATTAACCGCTTTTATTGTAAAACGTTCATAATTTAATAGATTTATGGTATATCTTAAATGCTGAGAAAGAATCAACTCAAGAAACGTCTTTTTTTTTCAAATATATCATAAATTGTGGAAAAGCTAGCTGCCGAAACCAAAGTTCCTTCGTTACATTTCGAAATTAAGTGCGATTTTTTTGCGAAGCGTTCTCAATTCAATGGAAATACGAATATTCATAGATATCAAAAAGTTATCACGTCAAATAACATGAAATTTTTCGAGATACTTGAAAATTTTCGGAAACGGTTACACTAAAAATCACATATTTTTCGTAATTTTTCAAAATTATTAACCGCTTTTGTTGCAAAACGTTCATAATTTAATAGATTTATGGTATATCTTAAATGCTGAGAAAAAATCCGCTCAAAAAACGTCCTTTTTTTCCAAATATATCATAAATTGTAGAAAAGCTAGCTGCCGAAACGAAAATTTCTTCGTTATATTTCGAAAATACGTGCGATTTTTTTGCGAACCATTGTGAATTCAATGGAAATACGAAATATCATAGATACCAAAAAGTTTTCACGTCAAAAAGAGTGAAATTTTTCGAGATAATTGAAACTTTTCGGAAACGGTTACACTAAAAATCACATATTTTTCGTAATTTTTCGAAACTATTAACCGCTTTTGTTGCAAAACGTTCATAATTTTATAGATTATTGGTATATCTTAAATGCTGAGAAAAAATCCGCTCAAAAAACGTCCTTTTTTTCCAAATATATCATAAATTGTGGAAAAGCTAGCTGCCGAAACCACAATTTCTTCGTTATATTTCGAAATTACGTGCGATTCTTTTGCGAAGCATTCTGAATTCAATGGAAATACGAAATATCATAGATATCAAAAAGTTTTCACGTCAAAAAACGTGCAATTTTTCGAGATACTTGAAAATTTTCGGAAACGGTTACACTAAAAGTCACATATTTTTCGTAATTTTTCGAAATTATTAACAGCTTTTGTTGCAAAACGTTCATAATTTAATAGATTTATGGTATATCTTAACTGCTGAGAATAAATCCGCTCAAAAAAAGTTTTTTTTTCCAAATATATCATAAAATGTGGAAACGCTAGCTGCCGAAACCACAATTTCTTCGTTATATTTCGAAATTACGTGCGATTTTTTTGCGAAGCATTCTGAATTCAATGGAAATACGAATAAACATAGATATCAAAAGGTTTTCACGTCAGAAGAAGTGAAATTTTTCGAGATAATTGAAACTTTTCGGAAACGGTTACACTAAAAATCACATATTTTTCGTAATTTTTCGAAATTATTAACCGCTTTTGTTGCAAAACGTTCATAATTTAATAGATTTATGGTATATCTTAAATGCTGAGAAAGAATCAACTCAAGAAACGTCTTTTTTTTTCAAATATATCATAAATTGTGGAAAAGCTAGCTGCCGAAACCAAAGTTCCTTCGTTACATTTCGAAATTAAGTGCGATTTTTTTGCGAAGCGTTCTCAATTCAATGGAAATACGAATATTCATAGATATCAAAAAGTTTTCACGTCAAATAACATGAAATTTTTCGAGATACTTGAAAATTTTCGGAAACGGTTACACTAAAAATCACATATTTTTCGTAATTTTTCAAAATTATTAACCGCTTTTGTTGCAAAACGTTCATAATTTAATAGATTTATGGTATATCTTAAATGCTGAGAAAAAATCCGCTCAAAAAACGTCCTTTTTTTCCAAATATATCATAAATTGTAGAAAAGCTAGCTGCCGAAACGAAAATTTCTTCGTTATATTTCGAAAATACGTGCGATTTTTTTGCGAACCATTGTGAATTCAATGGAAATACGAAATATCATAGATACCAAAAAGTTTTCACGTCAAAAAGAGTGAAATTTTTCGAGATAATTGAAACTTTTCGGAAACGGTTACACTAAAAATCACATATTTTTCGTAATTTTTCGAAACTATTAACCGCTTTTGTTGCAAAACGTTCATAATTTAATAGATTATTGGTATATCTTAAATGCTGAGAAAAAATCCGCTGAAAAAACGTCCTTTTTTTCCAAATATATCATAAATTGTGGAAAAGCTAGCTGCCGAAACCACAATTTCTTCGTTATATTTCGAAATTACGTGCGATTTTTTTGCGAAGCATTCTGAATTCAATGGTAATACGAAATATCATAGATATCAAAAAGTTTTCACGTCAAAAAACATGCAATTTTTCGAGATACTTGAAAATTTTCGGAAACGGTTACACTAAAAATCACATATTTTTCGTAAATTTTCGAAATTCTTAACCGCATCAGTTGCAAAACGTTCATAATTTAATACATTAATGGTATATCTTAAATGCTGAGAAAAAATCCGCTCAAAAAACGTCTTTTTTTTCCAAATATATCATAAAATGTGGAAACGCTAGCTGCCGAAACCACAATTTCTTCGTTATATTTCGAAATTACGTGCGATTTTTTTGCGAAGCATTCTGAATTCAATGGAAATACGAATAATCATAGATATCAAAAGGTTTTCACGTCAGAAGAAGTGAAATTTTTCGAGATACATGAAAATTTTCGGAAACGGTTACACTAAAAATCACATATTTTCGTAATTTTTCAAAATTATTAACCGCTTTTGTTGCAAAACGTTCATAATTTAATAGATTTATGGTATATCTTAAATGTTAAGAAAAAATCCGCTCAAAAAACGTCCTTTTTTTCCAAATATATCATAAATTGTGGAAAAGCTAGCTGCCGAAACGACAATTTCTTCGTTATATTTCGAAAATACGTGCGATTTTTTTGCGAACCATTGTGAATTCAATGGAAATACAAAATATCATAGATATCAAAAAGTTTTCACGTCAAAAAAAGTGAAATTTTTCGAGATAATTGAAACTTTTCGGAAATGGTTACACTAAAAATCACATATTTTTCGTAATTTTTCGAAACTATTAACCGCTTTTGTTGCAAAACGTAAATATTTTAATAGATTAATGGTATATCTTAAATGCTGAGAAAAAATCCGCTCAAAAAACGTCCTTTTTTTCCAAATATATCATAAATTGTGGAAAAGCTAGCTGCCGAAACCACAATTTCTTCGTTATATTTCGAAATTACGTGCGATTTTTTTGCGAAGCATTCTGAATTCAATGGAAATACGAAAAATCATAGATATCAAAAGGTTTTCACGTCAGAAAAAGTGAAATTTTCCGAGATAATTGAAACTTTTCGGAAACGGTTACACTAAAAATCACATATTTTTCGTAATTTTTCGAAATTATTAACCGCTATTGTTGCAAAACGTTCATAATTTAATAGATTTATGGTATACCTTAAATGCGGAGAAAAAATTCGCTCAAAAAACGTCCTTTTTTTCCAAATATATCATAAATTGTGGAAACGCTAGCTGCAGAAACCACAGTTTCTTCTATACATTTCGAAGTTACGTGCGATTTTTTTGCGAAGAATTCTCAATTCAATGGAAATACGAATAATCATAGATATCAAAAAGTTTTCACGTCAATAAACATGAAATTTTTCGAGATAATTGAAAATTTTCGGAAACGGTTACACTAAAAATTATATTTTTCGTAATTATTCGAAATTATTAACCGCTTTTATTGCAAAACGTTCATAATTTAATAGATTTATGGTATATCTTAAATGCTGAGAAAAAATCAGCTCAAGAAACGTCTTTTTTTTCCAAATATATCATAAATTGTGGAAACGCTAGCTGCCGAAACCACAGATTCTTCGTTACATTTCGAAATTACGTGCGATTTTTTTGCGAAGCGTTCTCAATTCAATGGAAATACGAATAATCATAGATATCGAAAAGTTTTCACGTCAAAAAAAGTGAAATTTTTCGAGATAATTCAAAATTTTGGGAAACGGTTACACTAAAAATCACATATTTTTCGTAATTTTTCGAAATTATTAACCTCTTTTGTTGCAAAACGTTCATAATTTAATAGATATATGGTATATATTAAATGCTGAGAAAAAATCCGCTCAAAAAACGTCTTTTTTATCCAAATATGTCATAAAAATGTGGAAACGCTAGCTGCCGAAACCAAAGTTCCTTCGTTACATTTCGAAATTAAGTGCGATTTTTTTGCGAAGCCTTCTCAATTCAATGGAAATACGAATAATCATGGATATCAAAAAGTTTTCACGTCAAAGAACATGAAATTTTTCGAGATAATTGAAACTTTTCGGAAACGGTTACACTAAAAATCACATATTTTTCGTAATTTTTCGAAATTATTAACAGCTTTTGTTGCAAAACGTTCATAATTTAATAGATTTATGGTATATCTTAACTGATGAGAAAAAATCCGCTCAAAAAACGTCTTTTTTTCCAAATATATCATAAAATGTGGAAACGCTAGCTGCCTAAACGAATGTTCCTTCGTTACATTTCGAAATTAAGTGCGATTTTTTTGCGAAGCGTTCTCAATTCAATGGAAATACGAATATTCATAGATATCAAAAAGTTTTCACGTCAAATAACATTAAATTTTTCGAGATACTTGAAAATTTTCGGAAACGGTTACACTAAAAATCACATATTTTCGTAATTTTTCAAAATTATTAACCGCTTTTGTTGCAAAACGTTCATAATTTAATAGATTTATGGTATATCTTAACTGCTGAGAAAAAATCCGCTCAAAAAACGTCTTTTTTTCCAAATATATCATAAAATGTGGAAAAGCTAGCTGCCGAAACGAAAATTTCTTCGTTATATTTCGAAAATACGTGCGATTTTTTTGCGAACCATTGTGAATTCAATGGAAATACGAAATATCATAGATACCAAAAAGTTTTCACGTCAAAAAGAGTGAAATTTTTCGAGATAATTGAAACTTTTCGGAAACGGTTACACTAAAAATCACATATTTTTCGTAATTTTTCGAAACTATTAACCGCTTTTGTTGCAAAACGTTCATAATTTAATAGATTATTGGTATATCTTAAATGCTGAGAAAAAATCCGCTCAAAAAACGTCCTTTTTTTCCAAATATATCATAAAATGTGGAAAAGCTAGCTGCCGAAACCACAATTTCTTCGTTATATTTCGAAATTACGTGCGATTTTTTTGCGAAGCATTCTGAATTCAATGGAAATACGAAATATCATAGATATCAAAAAGTTTTCACGTCAAAAAACATGCAATTTTTCGAGATACTTGAAAATTTTCGGAAACGGTTACACTAAAAATCACATATTTTTCGTAAATTTTCGAAATTCTTAACCGCATCAGTTGCAAAACGTTCATAATTTAATACATTAATGGTATATCTTAAATGCTGAGAAAAAATCCGCTCAAAAAACGTCTTTTTTTTCCAAATATATCATAAAATGTGGAAACGCTAGCTGCCGAAACCACAATTTCTTCGTTATATTTCGAAATTACGTGCGATTTTTTTGCGAAGCGTTCTGAATTCAATGGAAATACGAATAATCATAGATATCAAAAGGTTTTCACGTCAGAAGAAGTGAAATTTTTCGAGATACTTGAAAATTTTCGGAAACGGTTACACTAAAAATCACATATTTTCGTAATTTTTCAAAATTATTAACCGCTTTTGTTGCAAAACGTTCATAATTTAATAGGTTTATGGTATATCTTAAATGTTAAGAAAAAATCCGCTCAAATAACGTCCTTTTTTTCCAAATATATCATAAATTGTGGAAAAGCTAGCTGCCGAAACGACAATTTCTTCGTTATATTTCGAAAATACGTGCGATTTTTTTGCGAACCATTGTGAATTCAATGGAAATACAAAATATCATAGATATCAAAAAGTTTTCACGTCAAAAAAAGTGAAATTTTTCGAGATAATTGAAACTTTTCGGAAATGGTTACACTAAAAATCACATATTTTTCGTAATTTTTCGAAACTATTAACCGCTTTTGTTGCAAAACGTAAATATTTTAATAGATTAATGGTATATCTTAAATGCTGAGAAAAAATCCGCTCAAAAAACGTCCTTTTTTTCCAAATATATCATAAATTGTGGAAAAGCTAGCTGCCGAAACCACAATTTCTTCGTTATATTTCGAAATTACGTGCGATTTTTTTGCGAAGCATTCTGAATTCAATGGAAATACGAAAAATCATAGATATCAAAAGGTTTTCACGTCAGAAAAAGTGAAATTTTCCGAGATAATTGAAACTTTTCGGAAACGGTTACACTAAAAATCACATATTTTTCGTAATTTTTCGAAATTATTAACCGCTATTGTTGCAAAACGTTCATAATTTAATAGATTTATGGTATATCTTAAATGCGGAGAAAAAATTCGCTCAAAAAACGTCCTTTTTTTCCAAATATATCATAAATTGTGGAAACGCTAGCTGCAGAAACCACAGTTTCTTCTATACATTTCGAAGTTACGTGCGATTTTTTTGCGAAGAATTCTCAATTCAATGGAAATACGAATAATCATAGATATCAAAAAGTTTTCACGTCAATAAACATGAAATTTTTCGAGATAATTGAAAATTTTCGGAAACGGTTACACTAAAAATTATATTTTTCGTAATTATTCGAAATTATTAACCGCTTTTATTGCAAAACGTTCATAATTTAATAGATTTATGGTATATCTTAAATGCTGAGAAAAAATCAGCTCAAGAAACGTCTTTTTTTTCCAAATATATCATAAATTGTGGAAACGCTAGCTGCCGAAACCACAGATTCTTCGTTACATTTCGAAATTACGTGCGATTTTTTTGCGAAGCGTTCTCAATTCAATGGAAATACGAATAATCATAGATACCGAAAAGTTTTCACGTCAAAAAAAGTGAAATTTTTCGAGATAATTCAAAATTTTGGGAAACGGTTACACTAAAAATCACATATTTTTCGTAATTTTTCGAAATTATTAACCTCTTTTGTTGCAAAACGTTCATAATTTAATAGATATATGGTATATATTAAATGCTGAGAAAAAATCCGCTCAAAAAACGTCTTTTTTATCCAAATATGTCATAAAAATGTGGAAACGCTAGCTGCCGAAACCAAAGTTCCTTCGTTACATTTCGAAATTAAGTGCGATTTTTTTGCGAAGCCTTCTCAATTCAATGGAAATACGAATAATCATGGATATCAAAAAGTTTTCACGTCAAAGAACATGAAATTTTTCGAGATAATTGAAACTTTTCGGAAACGGTTACACTAAAAATCACATATTTTTCGTAATTTTTCGAAATTATTAACAGCTTTTGTTGCAAAACGTTCATAATTTAATAGATTTATGGTATATCTTAACTGATGAGAAAAAATCCGCTCAAAAAACGTCTTTTTTTCCAAATATATCATAAAATGTGGAAACGCTAGCTGCCTAAACGAATGTTCCTTCGTTACATTTCGAAATTAAGTGCGATTTTTTTGCGAAGCGTTCTCAATTCAATGGAAATACGAATATTCATAGATATCAAAAAGTTTTCACGTCAAATAACATAAAATTTTTCGAGATACTTGAAAATTTTCGGAAACGGTTACACTAAAAATCACATATTTTCGTAATTTTTCAAAATTATTAACCGCTTTTGTTGCAAAACGTTCATAATTTAATAGATTTATGGTATATCTTAACTGCTGAGAAAAAATCCGCTCAAAAAACGTCTTTTTTTCCAAATATATCATAAAATGTGGAAACGCTAGCTGCCGAAACCACAGATTCTTCGTTACATTTCGAAATTACGTGCGATTTTTTTGCGAAGCGTTCTCAATTCAATGGAAATACGAATAATCATAGATATCGAAAAGTTTTTACGTCAAAAAAAGTGAAATTTTTCGAGATAATTCAAAATTTTGGGAAACGGTTACACTAAAAATCACATATTTTTCGTAATTTTTCGAAATTATTAACCTCTTTTGTTGCAAAACGTTCATAATTTAATAGATATATGGTATATATTAAATGCTGAGAAAAAATCCGCTCAAAAAACGTCTTTTTTATCCAAATATGTCATAAAAATTTGGAAACGCTAGCTGCCGAAACCAAAGTTCCTTCGTTACATTTTGAAATTAAGTGCGATTTTTTTGCGAAGCCTTCTCAATTCAATGGAAATACGAATAATCATGGATATCAAAAAGTTTTCACGTCAAAGAACATAAAATTTTTCGAGATAATTGAAACTTTTCGGAAACGGTTACACTAAAAATCACATATTTTTCGTAATTTTTCGAAATTATTAACAGCTTTTGTTGCAAAACGTTCATAATTTAATAGATTTATGGTATATCTTAACTGCTGAGAAAAAATCCGCTCAAAAAACGTCTTTTTTTCCAAATATATCATAAAATGTGGAAACGCTAGCTGCCTAAACGAATGTTCCTTCGTTACATTTCGAAATTAAGTGCGATTTTTTTGCGAAGCGTTCTCAATTCAATGGAAATACGAATATTCATTAATATCAAAAAGTTTTCACGTCAAATAACATAAAATTTTTCGAGAAACTTGAAAATTTTCGGAAACGGTTACACTAAAAATCACATATTTTTCGTAATTTTTCGAAATTCTTAACCGCATCTGTTGCAAAACGTTCATAATATAATAGATTAATGGTATATCTTAAATGCTGAGAAAAAATCCGCTCAAAAAACGTCTTTTCTTTCCAAATATATCATAAAATGTGGAAACGCTAGCTGCCGAAACCACAATTTCTTCGTTATATTTCGAAATTACGTGCGATTTTTTTGCGAAGCATTCTGAATTCAATGGAAATACGGAAAATCATAGATATCAAAAGGTTTTCACGTAAGAAAAAGTGAAATTTTCCGAGATAATTGAAACTTTTCCGAAACGGTTACACTAAAAACCACATATTTTTCGTAATTTTTCGAAATTATAAATCGCTTTTGTTGCAAAACGTTCATAATTGAATAGATTTATGGCATATCTTAAATGCTGAGAAAAAATCCGCTCAAAAAACGTCTTTTTTTTCCAAATATATCATAAAAAGTGGAAACGCTAGCTGCCGAAACCACAGTTTCTTCGTTACATTTCGAAATTACGTGCGATTTTTTTGCGAAGCGTTCTCAATTCAATGGAAATACGAATAATCATAGATATCGAAAAGTTTTTACGTCAAAAAAAGTGAAATTTTTCGAGATAATTGAAAATTTTCGGAAACGGTTACACACAAAATCACATATTTTTCGTAATTTTTCGAAATTATTATCCGCTTTTGGTGCAAAACGTTCATAATATAATAGATGAATGGTATATCTTAAATGCTGAGAAAAAATCCGCTCAAAAAACGTCCTTTTTTTCCAAATATATCATAAATTGTGGAAAAGCTAGCTGCCGAAACTAAAATTTCTTCGTTACATTTCGAAATTACGTGCGATTTTTTTGCGAAGCGTTCTCAATTCAATGGAAATACGAATAATCATGGATATCAAAAAGTTTTGACGTCAAAAAACATGAAATTTTTCGAGATAATTGAAACTTTTCAGGAACGGTTACACTAAAAATCACATATTTTTCGTAATTTTTCGAAATTATTAACAGCTTCTGTTGCAAAACGTTCATAATTTAATAGAATTATGGTATATCTTAACTACTGAGAAAAAATCCGCTCAAAAAACGTCTTTTTTTCCAAATATATCATAAAATGTGGAAACGCTAGCTGCCGAAACCACAGATTCTTCGTTACATTTCGAAATTACGTGCGATTTTTTTGCGAAGCGTTCTCAATTCAATGGAAATACGAATAATCATAGATATCGAAAAGTTTTCACGTCAAAAAAAGTGAAATTTTTCGAGATAATTCAAAATTTTGGGAAACGGTTACACTAAAAATCACATATTTTTCGTAATTTTTCGAAATTATTAACCGCTTTTGTTGCAAAACGTTCATAATTTATTAGATTTATGGTATATCTTAAATGCTGAGAAAAAATTCGCTCAAAAAACGTCTTTTTTTTCAAATACATCATAAAATGTGGAAACGCTCGCTGCCGAAACCAAAGTTCCTTCGTTACATTTCGAAATTAAGTGCGATTTTTTTGCGAAGCGTTCTCAATTCAATGGAAATACGAATATTCATAGATATCAAAAAGTTTTCACGTCAAATAACATGAAATTTTTCGAGATACTTGAAAATTATCGGAAACCGTTACACTAAAAATCACATATTTTCGTAATTTTTCAAAATTATTAACCGCATTTGTTGCAAAACGTTCATAATTTAATAGATTTATGGTATATCTTAAATGCTGAGAAAATACCCGCTCAAAAAACGTCCTTTTTTTCCAAATATATCATAAATTGTGGAAAAGCTAGCTGCCGAAACGACAATTTCTTCGTTATATTTCGAAATTACGTGCGATTTTTTTGCCAAGCATTCTGAATTCAATGGAAATACGAAAAATCATAGATATCAAAAGGTTTTCACGTCAGAAAAAGTGAAATTTTCCGAGATAATTGAAACTTTTCGGAAACGGTTACACTAAAAATCACATATTTTTCGTAATTTTTCGAAATTATTAACCGCTTTTGTTGCAAAACGTTCATAAATTAATAGATTTATGGTATATCTTAAATGCGGGGAAAAAATTCGCTCAAAAAACGTCTTTTTTTTCCAAATATATCATAAATTGTGGAAACGCTAGCTGCAGAAACCACAGTTTCTTCGTTACATTTCGAAGTTACATGCGATTTTTTTGCGAAGAATTCTCAATTCAATGGAAATACGAATAATCATAGATATCAAAAAGTTTTCACGTCAATAAACATGAAATTTTTCGAGATAATTCAAACTTTTCGGAAACGGTTACACTAAAAATTATATTTTTCGTAATTATTCGAAATTATTAACCGCTTTTATTGCAAAACGTTCATAATTTAATAGATTTATGGTATATCTTAAATGCTGAGAAAAAATCAGCTCAAGAAACGTCTTTTTTTCCAAATATATCATAAATTGTGGAAAAGCTAGCTTCCGAAACCACAATTTCTTCGTTACATTTCGAAATTACGTCTGATTTTTTTGCGAAGCGTTCTCAATTCAATGGAAATACGAATAATCATGGATATCAAAAAGTTTTCCCGTCAAAGAACATGAAATTTTTCGAGATAATTGAAACTTTTCGGAAACGGTTACACTAAAAATCACATATTTTTCGTAATTTTTCGAAATTATTAACAGCTTTTGTTGCAAAACGTTCATAATTTAATAGATTTATGGTATATCTTAACTGCTGAGAAAAAATCCGCACAAAAAACGTCTTTTTTTCCAAATATATCATAAAATGTGGAAACGCTAGCTGCCGAAACGACAATTTCTTCGTTATATTTCGAAAATACGTGCGATTTTTTTGCGAACCATTGTGAATTCAATGGAAGTACGAAATATCATAGATATCAAAAAGTTTTCACATCAAAAAAAGTGAAATTTTTCGAGATAATTGAAACTTTTCGGAAACGGTTACACTAAAAATCACATAATTTTCGTAATTTTTCGAAACTATTAACCGCTTTTGTTGCAAAACGTTCATAATTTAATAGATTAATGGTATATCTTAAATGCTGAGAAAAAATCCGCTCAAAAAACGTCCTTTTTTTCCAAATATATCATAAATTGTGGAAAAGCTAGCTGCCGAAACCACAATTTCTTCGTTATATTTCGAAATTACGTGCGATTTTTTTGCGAAGCATTCTCAATTCAATGGAAATACGAAATATCATAGATATCAAAAAGTTTTCACGTCAAAAAAAGTGAAATTTTTCGAGATAATTGAAACTTTTCGGAAACGGTTACACTAAAAATCACATATTTTTCGTAATTTTTCGAAATTCTTAACCGCATCTGTTGCAAAACGTTCATAATTTAGTAGATTAATGGTATATCTTAAATGCTGAGAAAAAATCCGCTCAAAAAACGTCTTTTCTTTCCAAATATATCATAAAATGTGGAAACGCTAGCTGCCGAAACCACAATTTCTTCGTTATATTTCGAAATTACGTGCGATTTTTTTGCGAAGCATTCTGAATTCAATGGAAATACGAAAAATCATAGATATCAAAAGGTTTTCACGTCAGAAAAAGTGAAATTTTCCGAGATAATTGAAACTTTTCCGAAACGGTTACACTAAAAATCACAAATTTTTCGTAATTTTTCGAAATTATTAACCGCTTTTGTTGCTAAACGTTCATAATTTAATAGATTTATGGTATATCTTAAATGTTGAGAAAAAAATCCGCTCAAAAAACGTCTTTTTTTCCAAATATATCATAAAATGTGGAAACGCTAGCAGCCGAAACCACAGTTTCTTCGTTACATTTCGAAATTACGTGCGATTTTTTTGCGAAGCGTTCTCAATTCAATGGAAATACAATTAATCATTAATATCAAAAAGTTTTCACGTCAAATAACATAAAATTTTTCGAGATACTTGAAAATTTTCGGAAACGGTTACACTAAAAATCACATATTTTTCGTAATTTTTCGAAATTCTTAACCGCATCTGTTGCAAAACGTTCATAATTTAATAGATTAATGGTATATCTTAAATGCTGAGAAAAAATCCGCTCAAAAAACGTCTTTTCTTTCCAAATATATCATAAAATGTGGAAACGCTAGCTGCCGAAACCACAATTTCTTCGTTATATTTCGAAATTACGTGCGATTTTTTTGCGAAGCATTCTGAATTCAATGGAAATACGGAAAATCATAGATATCAAAAGGTTTTCACGTAAGAAAAAGTGAAATTTTCCGAGATAATTGAAACTTTTCCGAAACGGTTACACTAAAAACCACATATTTTTCGTAATTTTTCGAAATTATAAATCGCTTTTGTTGCAAAACGTTCATAATTGAATAGATTTATGGCATATCTTAAATGCTGAGAAAAAATCCGCTCAAAAAACGTCTTTTTTTTCCAAATATATCATAAAAAGTGGAAACGCTAGCTGCCGAAACCACAGTTTCTTCGTTACATTTCGAAATTACGTGCGATTTTTTTGCGAAGCGTTCTCAATTCAATGGAAATACGAATAATCATAGATATCGAAAAGTTTTTACGTCAAAAAAAGTGAAATTTTTCGAGATAATTGAAAATTTTCGGAAACGGTTACACACAAAATCACATATTTTTCGTAATTTTTCGAAATTATTTTCCGCTTTTGGTGCAAAACGTTCATAATATAATAGATGAATGGTATATCTTAAATGCTGAGAAAAAATCCGCTCAAAAAACGTCCTTTTTTTCCAAATATATCATAAATTGTGGAAAAGCTAGCTGCCGAAACTAAAATTTCTTCGTTACATTTCGAAATTACGTGCGATTTTTTTGCGAAGCGTTCTCAATTCAATGGAAATACGAATAATCATGGATATCAAAAAGTTTTGACGTCAAAAAACATGAAATTTTTCGAGATAATTGAAACTTTTCAGGAACGGTTACACTAAAAATCACATATTTTCCGTAATTTTTCGAAATTATTAACAGCTTCTGTTGCAAAACGTTCATAATTTAATAGAATTATGGTATATCTTAACTACTGAGAAAAAATCCGCTCAAAAAACGTCTTTTTTTCCAAATATATCATAAAATGTGGAAACGCTAGCTGCCGAAACCACAGATTCTTCGTTACATTTCGAAATTACGTGCGATTTTTTTGCGAAGCGTTCTCAATTCAATGGAAATACGAATAATCATAGATATCGAAAAGTTTTCACGTCAAAAAAAGTGAAATTTTTCGAGATAATTCAAAATTTTGGGAAACGGTTACACTAAAAATCACATATTTTTCGTAATTTTTCGAAATTATTAACCGCTTTTGTTGCAAAACGTTCATAATTTATTAGATTTATGGTATATCTTAAATGCTGAGAAAAAATTCGCTCAAAAAACGTCTTTTTTTTCAAATACATCATAAAATGTGGAAACGCTCGCTGCCGAAACCAAAGTTCCTTCGTTACATTTCGAAATTAAGTGCGATTTTTTTGCGAAGCGTTCTCAATTCAATGGAAATACGAATATTCATAGATATCAAAAAGTTTTCACGTCAAATAACATGAAATTTTTCGAGATACTTGAAAATTATCGGAAACGGTTACACTAAAAATCACATATTTTCGTAATTTTTCAAAATTCTTAACCGCATCTGTTGCAAAACGTTCATAATTTAATAGATTTATGGTATATCTTAAATGCTGAGAAAATACCCGCTCAAAAAACGTCCTTTTTTTCCAAATATATCATAAATTGTGGAAAAGCTAGCTGCCGAAACGACAATTTCTTCATTATATTTCGAAAATAAGTGCGATTTTTTGCGAACCATTGTGAATTCAATGGAAATACAAAATATCATAGATATCAAAAAGTTTTCACGTCAAAAAAAGTAAAATTTTTCGAGATAATTGAAACTTTTTGGAAACGGTTACACTAAAAATCACATATTTTTCGTAATTTTTCGAAACTATTAACCGCTTTTGTTGCAAAACGTTAATATTTTAATAGATTAATGGTATATCTTAAATGCTGAGAAAAAATCCGCTCAAAAAACGTCCTTTTTTTCCAAATATATCATAAATTGTGGAAAAGCTAGCTGCCGAAACCACAATTTCTTCGTTATATTTCGAAATTACGTGCGATTTTTTTGCGAAGCATTCTGAATTCAATGGAAATACGAAATATCATAGATATCAAAAAGTTTTCACGTCAAAAAAAGTGAAATTTTTCGAGATAATTGAAACTTTTCGGAAACGGTTACACTAAAAATCACATATTTTTCGTAAATTTTCGAAATTCTTAACCGCATCTGTTGCAAAACGTTCATAATTTAATAGATTAATGGTATATCTTAAATGCTGAGAAAAAATCCGCTCAAAAAACGTCTTTTCTTTCCAAATATATCATAAAATGTGGAAACGATAGCTGCCGAAACCACAATTTCTTCGTTATATTTCGAAATTACGTGCGATTTTTTTGCCAAGCATTCTGAATTCAATGGAAATACGAAAAATCATAGATATCAAAAGGTTTTCACGTCAGAAAAAGTGAAATTTTCCGAGATAATTGAAACTTTTCGGAAACGGTTACACTAAAAATCACATATTTATCGTAATTTTTCGAAATTATTAACCGCTTTTGTTGCAAAACGTTCATAAATTAATAGATTTATGGTATATCTTAAATGCGGAGAAAAAATTCGCTCAAAAAACGTCCTTTTTTTCCAAATATATCATAAATTGTGGAAACGCTAGCTGCAGATACCACAGTTTCTTCGTTACATTTCGAAGTTACGTGCGATTTTTTTGCGAAGAATTCTCAATTCAATGGAAATACGAATAATCATAGATATCAAAAAGTTTTCACGTCAATAAACATGAAATTTTTCGAGATAATTGAAACTTTTCGGAAACGGTTACACTAAAAATTATATTTTTCGTAATTATTCGAAATTATTAACCGCTTTTATTGCAAAACGTTCATAATTTAATAGATTTATGGTATATCTTAAATGCTGAGAAAAAATCAGCTCAAGAAACGTCTTTTTTTTCCAAATATATCATAAATTGTGGAAAAGCTAGCTTCCGAAACCACAATTTCTTCGTTACATTTCGAAATTACGTCTGATTTTTTTGCGAAGCGTTCTCAATTCAATGGAAATACGAATAATCATGGATATCAAAAAGTTTTCCCGTCAAAGAACATGAAATTTTTCGAGATAATTGAAACTTTTCGGAAACGGTTACACTAAAAATCACATATTTTTCGTAATTTTTCGAAATTATTAACAGCTTTTGTTGCAAAACGTTCATAATTTAATAGATTTATGGTATATCTTAACTGCTGAGAAAAAATCCGCTCAAAAAACGTCTTTTTTTCCAAATATATCATAAAATGTGGAAACGCTAGCTGCCGAAACGACAATTTCTTCGTTATATTTCGAAAATACGTGCGATTTTTTTGCGAACCATTGTGAATTCAATGGAAGTACGAAATATCATAGATATCAAAAAGTTTTCACATCAAAAAAAGTGAAATTTTTCGAGATAATTGAAACTTTTCGGAAACGGTTACACTAAAAATCACATAATTTTCGTAATTTTTCGAAACTATTAACCGCTTTTGTTGCAAAACGTTCATAATTTAATAGATTAATGGTATATCTTAAATGCTGAGAAAAAATCCGCTCAAAAAACGTCCTTTTTTTCCAAATATATCATAAATTGTGGAAAAGCTAGCTGCCGAAACCACAATTTCTTCGTTATATTTCGAAATTACGTGCGATTTTTTTGCGAAGCATTCTCAATTCAATGGAAATACGAAATATCATAGATATCAAAAAGTTTTCACGTCAAAAAAAGTGAAATTTTTCGAGATAATTGAAACTTTTCGGAAACGGTTACACTAAAAATCACATATTTTTCGTAATTTTTCGAAATTCTTAACCGCATCTGTTGCAAAACGTTCATAATTTAGTAGATTAATGGTATATCTTAAATGCTGAGAAAAAATCCGCTCAAAAAACGTCTTTTCTTTCCAAATATATCATAAAATGTGGAAACGCTAGCTGCCGAAACCACAATTTCTTCGTTATATTTCGAAATTACGTGCGATTTTTTTGCGAAGCATTCTGAATTCAATGGAAATACGAAAAATCATAGATATCAAAAGGTTTTCACGTCAGAAAAAGTGAAATTTTCCGAGATAATTGAAACTTTTCCGAAACGGTTACACTAAAAATCACATATTTTTCGTAATTTTTCGAAATTATTAACCGCTCTTGTTGCTAAACGTTCCTAATTTAATAGATTTATGGTATATCTTAAATGCTGAGAAAAAAATCCGCTCAAAAAACGTCTTTTTTTCCAAATATATCATAAAATGTGGAAACGCTAGCAGCCGAAACCACAGTTTCTTCGTTACATTTCGAAATTACGTGCGATTTTTTTGCGAAGCGTTCTCAATTCAATGGAAATACAATTAATCATAGATATCAAAAAGTTTTCACGTCAAAAAAAGTGAAATTTTTCGAGATAATTGAAAATTTTCGGAAACGGTTACACACAAAATCACATATTTTTCGTAATTTTTCGAAATTATTAACCGCTTTTGGTGCAAAACGTTCATAATATAATAGATTAATGGTATATCTTAAATGCTGAGAAAAAATCCGCTCAAAAAACGTCCTTTTTTTTCAAATATATCATAAATTGTGGAAAAGCTAGCTGCCGAAACTACAATTTCTTCGTTACATTTCGAAATTACGTGCGATTTTTTTGCGAAGCGTTCTCAATTCAATGGAAATACGAATAATCATGGATATCAAAAAGTTTTGACGTCAAAAAAGATGAAATTTTTCGAGATAATTGAAACTTTTCAGGAACGGTTACACTAAAAATCACATATTTTTCGTAATTTTTCGAAATTATTAACAGCTTCTGTTGCAAAACGTTCATAATTTAATAGATTTATGGTATATCTTAACTGCTGAGAAAAAATCCGCTCAAAAAACGTCTTTTTTTCCAAATATATCATAAAATGTGGAAACGCTAGCTGCCGAAACCACAGATTCTTCGTTACATTTCGAAATTACGTGCGATTTTTTTGCGAAGCGTTCTCAATTCAATGGAAATACGAATAATCATAGATATCGAAAAGTTTTCACGTCAAAAAAAGTGAAATTTTTCGAGATAATTCAAAATTTTGGGAAACGGTTACACTAAAAATCACATATTTTTCGTAATTATTCGAAATTATTAACCGCTTTTGTTGCAAAACGTTCATAATTTAATAGATATATGGTATATATTAAATGCTGAGAAAAAATCCGCTCAAAAAACGTCTTTTTTATCCAAATATGTCATAAAAATGTGGAAACGCTAGCTGCCGAAACCAAAGTTCCTTCGTTACATTTCGAAATTAAGTGCGATTTTTTTGCGAAGCGTTCTCAATTCAATGGAAATACGAATATTCATAGATATCAAAAAGTTTTCACGTCAAATAACATGAAATTTTTCGAGATACTTGAAAATTTTCGGAAATGGTTAAACTAAAAATCACATATTTTCGTAATTTTTCGAAATTATTAACCGCTTATGAGCAAAACGTTCATAATTTAATAGATTTATGGTATATCTTAAATGCTGAGAAAAAATCCGCTCAAAAAAGGTCCTTTTTTTCCAAATATATCATAAATTGTGGAAAAGCTAGCTGCCGAAACCACAATTTCTTCGTTATATTTCGAAAATACGTGCGATTTTTTTGCGAACCATTGTGAATTCAATGGAAATACAAAATATCATAGATATCAAAAAGTTTTCACGTCAAAAAAAGTGAAATTTTTCGAGATAATTGAAACTTTTCGGAAACGGTTCCACTAAAAATCACATATGTTTCGTAATTTTTCGAAATTATTAACCGCTTTTGTTGCAAAACGTTCATAATTTAATAGATTTATGGTATATCTTAAATGCTGAGAAAAAATCCGCTCAAAAAACGTCCTTTTTTCCAAATATATCATAAATTGTGGAAAAGCCAGCTGCCGAAACCACAATTTCTTCGTTTTATTTCGAAATTACGTGCGCTTTTTTGCGAAGCATTCTGAATTCAATGGAAATACGAAATATCATAGATATCGAAAAGTTTTCACGTCAAAAAACATGAAATTTTTCGAGATAATTGAAACTTTTCGGAAACGGTTACACTAAAAATCACATATTTTTCGTAATTTTTCAAAATTATTAACCGCTTTTGTTACAAAACGTTCATAATTTAATAGATTTATGGTATATCTTAAATGCTGAGAAAAAAATCCGCTCAAAAAACGTCTTTTTTTCCAAATATATCATAAAATGTGGAAACGCTAGCTGCCGAAACCACAGATTCTTCGTTACATTTCGAAATTACGTGCGATTTTTTTGCGAAGCGTTCTCAATTCAATGGAAATACGAATAATCATAGATATCGAAAAGTTTTCACGTCAAAAAAAGTGAAATTTTTCGAGATAATTCAAAATTTTGGGAAACGGTTACACTAAAAATCACATATTTTTCGTAATTATTCGAAATTATTAACCGCTTTTGTTGCAAAACGTTCATAATTTAATAGATATATGGTATATATTAAATGCTGAGAAAAAATCCGCTCAATAAACGTCTTTTTTATCCAAATATGTCATAAAAATGTGGAAACGCTAGCTGCCGAAACCAAAGTTCCTTCGTTACATTTCGAAATTAAGTGCGATTTTTTTGCGAAGCGTTCTCAATTCAATGGAAATACGAATATTCATAGATATCAAAAAGTTTTCACGTCAAATAACATGAAATTTTTCGAGATACTTGAAAATTTTCGGAAATGGTTAAACTAAAAATCACATATTTTCGTAATTTTTCGAAATTATTAACCGCTTATGAGCAAAACGTTCATAATTTAATAGATTTATGGTATATCTTAAATGCTGAGAAAAAATCCGCTCAAAAAAGGTCCTTTTTTTCCAAATATATCATAAATTGTGGAAAAGCTAGCTGCCGAAACCACAATTTCTTCGTTACATTTCCAATTACGTGCGGTTTTTTTGCGAAGAATTCTCAATTCAATGGAAGTACGAATAATCATAGATATCAAAAAGTTTTCACGTCAAAAAAAGTGAAATTTTTCGAGATAATTGAAACTTTTCGGAAACGGTTCCACTAAAAATCACATATGTTTCGTAATTTTTCGAAATTATTAACCGCTTTTGTTGCAAAACGTTCATAATTTAATAGATTTATGGTATATCTTAAATGCTGAGAAAAAATCCGCTCAAAAAACGTCCTTTTTTCCAAATATATCATAAATTGTGGAAAAGCCAGCTGCCGAAACCACAATTTCTTCGTTTTATTTCGAAATTACGTGCGCTTTTTTGCGAAGCATTCTGAATTCAATGGAAATACGAAATATCATAGATATCGAAAAGTTTTCACGTCAAAAAACATGAAATTTTTCGAGATAATTGAAACTTTTCGGAAACGGTTCCACTAAAAATCACATATTTTTCGTAATTTTTCAAAATTATTAACCGCTTTTGTTACAAAACGTTCATAATTTAATAGATTTATGGTATATCTTAAATGCTGAGAAAAAAATCCGCTCAAAAAACGTCTTTTTTTCCAAATATATCATAAAATGTGGAAAAGCTAGCTGCCGAAACCACAGTTTCTTCGTTACATTTCGAAATTACGTGCGATTTTTTTGCGAAGCGTTCTCAATTCAATGGAAATACGAATAATCATAGATATCAAAAAGTTTTCACGTCAAAAAACATGAAATTTTTCGAGATAATTGAAAATTTTCGGAAACGGTTACACTAAAAATCACATATTTTTCGTAATTTTTCGAAATTGTTAACCGCTTTTGTTGCAAAACGTTCATAATTTAATAGATTAATGGTATATCTTAAATGCTGAGAAAAAATCCGCTCAAAAAACGTCCTTTTTTTCCAAATACATCATAAATTGTGGAAAAGCTAGCTGCCGAAACGACAATTTCTTGGTTATATTTCGAAAATACGTGCGATTTTTTTGCGAACCATTGTGAATTCAATGGAAATACGAAATATCATTGATATCAAAAAGTTTTCACGTCAAAAAAAGTGAAATTTTTCGAGATAATTGAAACTTTTCGGAAACGGATACACTAAAAATCACATATTTTTCGTAATTTTTCGAAAATATTAACCGCTTTTGTTGCAAAACGTTCATAATTTAATAGATTTATGGTATATCTTAAATTCTGAGAAAAAGTTTGCTCAAAAATCGTCCTTTTTTCCAAATATATCATAAATTGTGGAAAAGCTTGCTGCTGAAACCACAGTTTCTTCGTTACATTTAGAAATTACGTGCGATTTTTTTGCGAAGCGTTATCAATTCAATGGAAATACGAATAATCATAGATATCAAAAAGTTTTCACGCCAAAAAACATGAAATTTTTCCAGATAATTGAAAATTTTCGGAAAAGGTTTCACTAAAAATCACATATGTTTGTAATTTTTCGAAACTATTAACCGCTTTTGTTGCAAAACGTTCATAATTTAATAGATTTATGGTATATACTAAATGCTGAGAAAAAATCCGCTCAAAATACGTCTTTTTTTTCCAATATATCATAAAATGTGGAAACGCTAGCTGCTCAAGCCACAGTTTCTTCGTTACATTTCGAAATTACGTGCGATTTTTTTGCGAAGCATTCTGAATTCAATGGAAATACGAAATATCGTAGATATCAAGAAGTTTTCATGTCAAAAAAAGTGAAATTTTTCGAGATAATTGAAAATTTTCGGAAACGGTTACACTAAAAATCACATATTTTTCGTAATTTTTCGAAATTATTAACCGCATCAGTTGCAAAACGTTCATAATTTAATACATTAATGGTATATCTTAAATGCTGAGAAAAAATCCGCTCAAAAAACGTCTTTTTTTCCAAATATATCATAAAATGTGGAAACGCTAGCTGCCGAAACCACAGTTTCTTCGTTACATTTCGAAATTACGTGCGATTTTTATGCGAAGCGTTCTCAATTCAATGGAAATACAATTAATCATAGATATCAAAAAGTTTTCACTTCAAAAAAAGTGAAATTTTTCGAGATAATTGAAACTTTTCAGAAACGGTTACACTAAAAATCACATATTTTTCGTACTTTTTCGAAATTATTAACCGCTTTTGTTGCAAAACGTTCATAATTTAATAGATTTATGGTATATCTTAAATGCTGAGAAAAAATCCGCTCAAAAAACGTCTTTTTTTTCCAAATATATGATAAATTGTGGAAACGCTAGCTGCCGAAACCACAGTTTCTTCCTTACATTTCGAAATTACATACGATTTTTTTGCGAAGCGTTCTCAATTCAATGGAAATACGTATGATCATAGATATCAAAAAGTTTTCACGTCGAAAAACATGAAATTTTTCGAGATAATTGAAACTTTTCGGAAACGGTTACACTAAAAATCACATATTTTTCGTAATTTCTCGAAATTATTAACCGCTTTTGTTGCAAAACGTTCATAATTTAATAGATTTATGGAATATCTTAAACGCTGAGAAAGAATCCGCTCAAAAAACGTCCTTTTTTTCTAAATATATCATAAATTGTGGAAATGCTAGCTGCCGAAACCAAAGTTTCTTCGTTACATTTCGAAATTACGTGCGATTTTTTTGCGAAGCGTTCTCAATTCAATGGAAATAAGAATAATCATAGATATCAAAAAGTTTTCACGTTAAAAAAAGTGAAATTTTTCGAGATAATTGAAACTTTTCGGAAACGGTTACACTAAAAATCACATATGTTTCGTAATTATTCGAAACTATTAACCGCTTTTGTTGCAAAACGTTCATAATTTAATAGATTTATGGTATATCTTAAATGCTGAGAAAAAATCCGCTCAAAATACGTCTTTTTTTTCCAAATATATCATAAAATGTGGAAACGCTAGCTGCCGAAACCACAGTTTCTTCGTTACATTTCGAAATTACGTGCGATTTTTTTGCGAAGCGTTCTCAATTCAATGGAAATACAATTAATCATGGATATCAAAAAGTTTTCACGTCAAAAAACATGAAATTTTTCGAGATAATTGAAAATTCTCGGAAACGGTTACACTAAAAATCAAATATTTTTCGTAATTTTTCGAAAATATTAACCGCTTTTGTGTCAAAACGTTCATAGTTTAATAGATTTATGGTATATCTTAAATTCTGAGAAAAAGTTTGCTCAAAAATCGTCCTTTTTTCCAAATATATCATAAATTGTGGAAAAGCTAGCTGCCGAAACCAAAGTTTCTTCGTTACATTTCGAAATTACGTGCGATTTTTTTGCGAAGCGTTCTTAATTCAATGGAAATACGAATAATCATAGATATCAAAAAGGTTTCACGCCAAAAAACATGAAATTTTTCCAGATAATTGAAAATTTTCGGAAACGGTTTCACTAAAAATCACATATGTTTGTAATTTTTCAAAACTATTAACCGCTTTTGTTGCAAAACGTTCATAATTTAATAGATTTATGGTATATCTTAAATGCTGAGAAAAAATCCGCTCAAAATACGTCTTTTTTTTCCAATATATCATAAAATGTGGAAACGCTAGCTGCTGAAACCACAGTTTCTTCGTTACATTTCGAAATTACGTGCGATTTTTTTGCGAAGCATTCTGAATTCAATGGAAATACGAAATATCATAGATATCAAGAAGTTTTCATGTCAAAAAAAGTGAAATTTTTCGAGATAATTGAAAATTTTCGGAAACGGTTACACTGAAAAACACATATTTTTCGAAATTATTAACCGCTTTTGTTGCAAAACGTTCATAATTTAAAAGATTTATGGTATATCTTAAATGCTGAGAAAAAATCCGCTCAAAAAACGTCTTTTTTTTCCAAATATATGATATATTGTGGAAACGCTAGCTGCCGAAACCACAGTTTCTTCCTTACATTTCGAAATTACATGCGATTTTTTTGCGAAGCGTTCTCAATTCAATGGAAATACGTATGATCATAGATATCAAAAAGTTTTCACGTCGAAAAACATGAAATTTTTCGAGATAATTGAAACTTTTCGGAAACGGTTACACTAAAAATCACATATTTTTCGTAATTTCTCGAAATCATTAACCGCTTTTGTTGCAAAACGTTCATAATTTAATAGATTTATGGTATATCTTAAACGCTGAGAAAGAATCCGCTCAAAAAACGTCCTTTTTTTCTAAATATATCATAAATTGTGGAAATGCTAGCTGCCAAAACCACAGTTTCTTCGTTACATTTCGAAATTACGTGCGATTTTTTTGCGAAGCGTTCTCAATTCAATGGAAATAAGAATAATCATAGATATCAAAAAGTTTTCACGTCAAAAAACATGAAATTTTTCGAGGTAATTGAAACTTTTCGGAAACGGTTACACTAAAAATCACATATTTTTCGTAATTTTTCGAAATTATTAACCGCTTTTGTTGCAAAACGTTCATAATTTAATAGATTAATGGTATATCTTAAATGCTGAGAAAAAATCCGCTCAAAAAACGTCTTTTTTTCCAAATATATCATAAAATGTGGAAACGCTAGCTGCCGAAACCACAGTTTCTTCGTTACATTTCGAAATTACGTGCGATTTTTTTGCGAAGCGTTCTCAATTCAATGGGAATACAATTAATCATAGATAACAAAAAGTTTTCACGTCAAAAAACATGAAATTTTTCGAGATAATTGAAACTTTTCGGAAACGGTTACACTAAAAATCACATATTTTTCGTAATTTATCGAAATTATTAACCGCTTTTGTTGCAAAACGTTCATAATTTAATAGATTTATGGTATATCTTAAATGCTGAGAAAAAATCCGCTCAAAATACGTCTTTTTTATCCAAATATATCATAAAATGTGGAAACGCTAGCTGCCGAAACCACAGTTTCTTCGTTACATTTCGAAATTACGTGCGATTTTTTTGCGAAGCATTCTGAATTCAATGGAAATACGAAATATCATAGATATCAAAAAGTTTTCACGTCAAAAAAAGTGAAATTTTTCGAGATAATTGAAAATTTTCGGAAACGGTTACACTAAAAATCACATATTTTTCGTAATTTTTCGAAATTATTAACCGCTTTTGTTGCAAAACGTTCATAATTTAATAGATTAATGGTATATCTTAATGCTGAGAAAAAATCCGCTCCAAAAACGTCTTTTTTTCCAAATATATCATAAAATGTGGAAACGCTAGCTGCCGAAACCACAGTTTCTTCGTTCATTTCGAAATTACGTGCGATTTTTTTGCGAAGCGTTCTCAATTCAATGGAAATACGAATAATCATAGAATTCACCACGTTTACACGTCAATAAAAGTGAAATTTTTCGACATAATTGAAACTTTTCGGAAACGGTTACACTAAAAATCACATATTTTTCGTAATTGTTCGAAATTATTAACCGCTTTTGTTGCAATACGTTCATAATTTAATAGATTAATGGTATACCTAAAATGCTGAGAAAAAATTCAGCTGAAAAAACGTCCTTTATTTCCAAATATATCATAAATTGTGGAAACGTTAGCTGCCGAAACCACAGTTTCTTCGTTACATTTCGAAAATACGTGCGTTTTTTTGCGAAGCGTTCTCAATTCAATGGAAATACGAATAATCATAGATATCAAAAAGTTTTCACGCCAAAAAACATGAAATTTTTCCAGATAATTGAAAATTTTCGGAAACGGTTTCACTAAAAATCACATATGTTTGTAATTTTTCAAAACTATTAACCGCTTTTGTTGCAAAACGTTCATAATTTAATAGATTTATGGTATATCTTAAATGCTGACAAAAAATCCGCTCAAAATACGTCTTTTTTTCCAATATATCATAAAATGTGGAAACGCTAGCTGCTGAAACCACAGTTTCTTCGTTACATTTCGAAATTACGTGCGATTTTTTTGCGAAGCATTCTGAATTCAATGGAAATACGAAATATCATAGATATCAAGAAGTTTTCATGTCAAAAAAAGTGAAATTTTTCGAGATAATTGAAAATTTTCGGAAACGGTTACACTAAAAATCACATATTTTTCGTAATTTTTCGAAATTATTAACCGCTTTTGTTGCAAAACGTTCATAATTTAATAGATTAATAGTATATCTTAAATGCTGAGAAAAAATCCGCTCAAAAAACGTCTTTTTTTCCAAATATATCATAAAATGTGGAAACGCTAGCTGCCGAAACCACAGTTTCTTCGTTACATTTCGAAATTACGTGCGATTTTTTTGCGAAGCGTTCTCAATTCAATGGAAATACAATTAATCATAGATATCAAAAAGTTTTCACGTCAAAAAAAGTGAAATTTTTCGAGATAATTGAAACTTTTCGGAAACGGTTACACTGAAAAACACATATTTTTCGAAATTATTAACCGCTTCTGTTGCAAAACGTTCATAATTTAATAGATTTATGGTATATCTTAAATGCTGAGAAAAAATCCGCTCAAAAAACGTCTTTTTTTTCCAAATATATGATATATTGTGGAAACGCTAGCTGCCGAAACCACAGTTTCTTCCTTACATTTCGAAATTACATGCGATTTTTTTGCGAAGCGTTCTCAATTCAATGGAAATACGTATGATCATAGATATCAAAAAGTTTTCACGTCGAAAAACATGAAATTTTTCGAGATAATTGAAACTTTTCGGAAACGGTTACACTAAAAATCACATATTTTTCGTAATTTCTCGAAATCATTAACCGCTTTTGTTGCAAAACGTTCATAATTTAATAGATTTATGGTATATCTTAAACGCTGAGAAAGAATCCGCTCAAAAAACGTCCTTTTTTTCTAAATATATCATAAATTGTGGAAATGCTAGCTGCCAAAACCACAGTTTCTTCGTTACATTTCGAAATTACGTGCGATTTTTTTGCGAAGCGTTCTCAATTCAATGGAAATAAGAATAATGATAGATATCAAAAAGTTTTCACGTCAAAAAACATGAAATTTTTCGAGGTAATTCAAACTTTTCGGAAACGGTTACACTAAAAATCACATATTTTTCGTAATTTTTCGAAATTATTAACCGCTTTTGTTGCAAAACGTTCATAATTTAATAGATTAATGGTATATCTTAAATGCTGAGAAAAAATCCGCTCAAAAAACGTCTTTTTTTCCAAATATATCATAAAATGTGGAAACGCTAGCTGCCGAAACCACAGTTTCTTCGTTACATTTCGAAATTACGTGCGATTTTTTTGCGAAATGTTCTCAATTCAATGGGAATACAATTAATCATAGATAACAAAAAGTTTTCACGTCAAAAAACATGAAATTTTTCGAGATAATTGAAACTTTTCGGAAACGGTTACACTAAAAATCACATATTTTTCGTAATTTATCGAAATTATTAACCGCTTTTGTTGCAAAACGTTCATAATTTAATAGATTTATGGTATATCTTAAATGCTGAGAAAAAATCCGCTCAAAATACGTCTTTTTTATCCAAATATATCATAAAATGTGGAAACGCTAGCTGCCGAAACCACAGTTTCTTCGTTACATTTCGAAATTACGTGCGATTTTTTTGCGAAGCATTCTGAATTCAATGGAAATACGAAATATCATAGATATCAAAAAGTTTTCACGTCAAAAAAAGTGAAATTTTTCGAGATAATTGAAAATTTTCGGAAACGGTTACACTAAAAATCACATATTTTTCGTAATTTTTCGAAATTATTAACCGCTTTTGTTGCAAAACGTTCATAATTTAATAGATTAATGGTATATCTTAATGCTGAGAAAAAATCCGCTCCAAAAACGTCTTTTTTTCCAAATATATCATAAAATGTGGAAACGCTAGCTGCCGAAACCACAGTTTCTTCGTTCATTTCGAAATTACGTGCGATTTTTTTGCGAAGCGTTCTCAATTCAATGGAAATACGAATAATCATAGAATTCACCACGTTTACACGTCAATAAAAGTGAAATTTTTCGACATAATTGAAACTTTTCGGAAACGGTTACACTAAAAATCACATATTTTTCGTAATTGTTCGAAATTATTAACCGCTTTTGTTGCAATACGTTCATAATTTAATAGATTAATGGTATACCTAAAATGCTGAGAAAAAATTCAGCTGAAAAAACGTCCTTTATTTCCAAATATATCATAAATTGTGGAAACGTTAGCTGCCGAAACCACAGTTTCTTCGTTACATTTCGAAAATACGTGCGTTTTTTTGCGAAGCGTTCTCAATTCAATGGAAATACGAATAATCATAGATATCAAAAAGTTTTCACGTCAATAAACATGAAATTTTTGGAGATACTTGAAAATTTTCGGAAACGGTTACACTAAAAATCACATATTTTCGTAATTTTTCAAAATTATTAACCGCTTTTGTTGCAAAACGTTCATAATTTAATAGATTTATGGTATATCTTAAATGCTGAGAAAAAATCCGCTCATAAAACGTCCTTTTTTTCCAAATATATCATAAATTGTGGAAAAGCTAGCTGCCGAAACGAAAATTTCTTCGTTATATTTCGAAAATACGTGCGATTTTTTTGCGACCCATTGTGAATTCAATGGAAATACGAAATATCATAGATACCAAAAAGTTTTCACGTCAAAAAAAGTGAAATTTTTCGAGATAATTGAAACTTTTCGGAAACGGTTACACTAAAAATCACATATTTTTCGTAATTTTTCGAAACTATTAACCGCTTTTGTTGCAAAACGTTCATAATTTAATAGATTAATGGTATATCTTAAATGCTGAGAAAAAATCCGCTCAAAAAACGTCCTTTTTTTCCAAATATATCATAAATTGTGGAAAAGCTAGCTGCCGAAACCACAATTTCTTCGTTATATTTCGAAATTACGTGCGATTTTTTTGCGAAGCATTCTGAATTCAATGGAAATACGAAATATCATAGATATCAAAAAGTTTTCACGTCAAAAATGTGAAATTTTTCGAGATAATTGAAACTTTTCGGAAACGGTTACACTAAAAATCACATATTTTTCGTAAATTTTCGAAATTCTTAACCGCATCTGTTGCAAAACGTTCATAATTTAATAGATTAATGGTATATCTTAAATGCTGAGAAAAAATCCGCTCAAAAAACGTCTTTTTTTTCCAAATATATCATAAAATGTGGAAACGCTAGCTGCCGAAACCACAATTTCTTCGTTATATTTCGAAATTACGTGCGATTTTTTTGCGAAGCATTCTGAATTCAATGGAAATACGAAATAACATAGATATCAAAAAGTTTTCACGTCAAATAACATGAAATTTTTCGAGATACTTGAAAATTTTCGGAAACGGTTACACTAAAAATCACATATTTTCGTAATTTTTCAAAATTATTAACCGCTTTTGTTGCAAAACGTTCATAATTTAATAGATTTATGGTATATCTTAAATGCTAAGAAAAAATCCGCTCAAAAAACGTCCTTTTTTTCCAAATATATCATAAATTGTGGAAAAGCTAGCTGCCGAAACGACAATTTCTTCGTTATATTTCGAAAATACGTGCGATGTTTTTGCGAACCATTGTGAATTCAATGGAAATACAAAATATCGTAGATATCAAAAAGTTTTCACGTCAAAAAAAGTGAAATTTTTCGAGATAATTGAAACTTTTCGGAAACGGTTACACTAAAAATCACATATTTTTCGTAATTTTTCGAAACTATTAACCGCTTCTGTTGCAAAACGTTCATAATTTAATAGATTAATGGTATATCTTAAATGCTGAGAAAAAATCCGCTCAAAAAACGTCCTTTTTTTCCAAATATATCATAATTTGTGGAAAAGCTAGCTGCCGAAACGAAAATTTCTTCGTTATATTTCGAAAATACGTGCGATTTTTTTGCGAACCATTGTGAATTCAATGGAAATACGAAATATCATAGATACCAAAAAGTTTTCACGTCAAAAAAAGTGAAATTTTTCGAGATAATTGAAACTTTTCGGAAACGGTTACACTAAAAATCACATATTTTTCGTAATTTTTCGAAACTATTAACCGCTTTTGTTGCAAAACGTTCATAATTTAATAGATTAATGGTATATCTTAAATGCTGAGAAAAAATCCGCTCAAAAAACGTCCTTTTTTTCCAAATATATCATAAATTGTGGAAAAGCTAGCTGCCGAAACCACAATTTCTTCGTTATATTTCGAAATTACGTGCGATTTTTTTGCGAAGCATTCTGAATTCAATGGAAATACGAAATATCATAGATATCAAAAAGTTTTCACGTCAAAAATGTGAAATTTTTCGAGATAATTGAAACTTTTCGGAAACGGTTACACTAAAAATCACATATTTTTCGTAAATTTTCGAAATTCTTAACCGCATCTGTTGCAAAACGTTCATAATTTAATAGATTAATGGTATATCTTAAATGCTGAGAAAAAATCCGCTCAAAAAACGTCTTTTTTTTCCAAATATATCATAAAATGTGGAAACGCTAGCTGCCGAAACCACAATTTCTTCGTTATATTTCGAAATTACGTGCGATTTTTTTGCGAAGCATTCTGAATTCAATGGAAATACGAAATAACATAGATATCAAAAAGTTTTCACGTCAAATAACATGAAATTTTTCGAGATACTTGAAAATTTTCGGAAACGGTTACACTAAAAATCACATATTTTCGTAATTTTTCGAAATTATTAACAGCTTTTGTTGCAAAACGTTCATAATTTATTAGATTTATGGTATATCTTAAATGCTAAGAAAAAATCCGCTCAAAAAACGTCCTTTTTTTCCAAATATATCATAAATTGTGGAAAAGCTAGCTGCCGAAACGACAATTTCTTCGTTATATTTCGAAAATACGTGCGATGTTTTTGCGAACCATTGTGAATTCAATGGAAATACAAAATATCGTAGATATCAAAAAGTTTTCACGTCAAAAAAAGTGAAATTTTTCGAGATAATTGAAACTTTTCGGAAACGGTTACACTAAAAATCACATATTTTTCGTAATTTTTCGAAACTATTAACCGCTTCTGTTGCAAAACGTTCATAATTTAATAGATTAATGGTATATCTTAAATGCTGAGAAAAAATCCGCTCAAAAAACGTCCTTTTTTTCCAAATATATCATAATTTGTGGAAAAGCTAGCTGCCGAAACCACAATTTCTTCGTTATATTTCGAAATTACGTGCAATTTTTTTGCGAAGCATTCTGAATTCAATGGAAATACGAAATAACATAGATATCAAAAAGTTTTCACGTCAAAAAAGTGAAATTTTTCGAGATAATTGAAACTTTTCGGAAACGGTTACACTAAAAATCACATATTTTTCGTAAATTTTCGAAATTCTTAACCGCATCTGTTGCAAAACGTTCATAATTTAATAGATTTATGGTATATCTTAAATGCTGAGAAAAAATCCGCTCAAAAAACGTCCTTTTTTTCCAAATATATCATAAATTGTGGAAAAGCTAGCTGCCGAAACCACAATTTCTTCGTTATATTTCGAAAATACGTGCGATTTTTTGGCGAAGCATTCTGAATTCAATGGAAATACGAAATATCATAGATATCAAAAAGTTTTCACGTCAAAAGAAGTGAATTTTATCGAGATAATTGAAACTTTTCGGAAACGGTTACACTAAAAATCACATATTTTTCGTAAATTTTCGAAATTCTAAACCGCATCTGCTGCAAAACGTTCATATTTTAATAGATGTATGGTATATCTAAAATGCTGAGAAAAAATCCGCTCAAAAAACGTCTTTTTTTCCAAATATATCATAAAATGTGGAAACGCTAGCTGCCGAAACCACAATTTCTTCGTTATATTTCGAAATTACGTGCGATTTTTTTGCGAAGCATTCTGAATTCAATGGAAATACGAAATATCATTGATATCAAAAAGTTTTCACGTCAAAAATGTGAAATTTTTCGAGATAATTGAATCTTTTCGGAAACGGTTACACTAAAAATCACATATTTTTCGTAATTTTTCGAAATTATTAACCGCTTTTGTTGCAAAACGTTCATAATTTAATAGATTTATGGTATATCTTAAATGCTGAGAAAAAATTTGCTCAAAAAACGTCTTTTTTTCCAAATATATCATAAAATGTGGAAACGCTAGCTGCCGAAACCAAAGTTCCTTCGTTACATTTCGAAATTAAGTGCGATTTTTTTTCGAAGCGTTCTCAATTCAATGGAAATACGAATATTCATAGATATCAAAAAGTTTTCACGTCAAATAACATGAAATTTTTCGAGATACTTGAAAATTTTCGGAAACGGTTACACTAAAAATCACATATTTTCGTAATTTTTCAAAATTATTAACCGCTTTTGTTGCAAAACGTTCATAATTTAATAGATTTATGGTATATCTTAAATGCTAAGAAAAAATCCGCTCAAAAAACGTCCTTTTTTTCCAAATATATCATAAATTGTGGAAAAGCTAGCTGCCGAAACGACAATTTCTTCGTTATATTTCGAAAATACGTGCGATTTTTTTGCGAACCATTGTGAATTCAATGGAAATACAAAATATCATAGATATCAAAAAGTTTTCACGTCAAAAAAAGTGAAATTTTTCGAGATAATTGAAACTTTTCGGAAACGGTTACACTAAAAATCACATATTTTTCGTGATTTTTCGAAACTATTAACCGCTTTTGTTGCAAAACGTTCATAATTTAATAGATTAATGGTATATCTTAAATGCTGAGAAAAAATCCGCTCAAAAAACGTCCTTTTTTTCCAAATATATCATAAATTGTGGAAAAGCTAGCTGCCGAAACCACAATTTCTTCGTTATATTTCGAAATTACGTGCGATTTTTTTGCGAAGCATTCTGAATTCAATGGAAATACGAAATATCATAGATATCAAAAAGTTTTCACGTCAAAAAAAGTGAAATTTTTCGAGATAATTGAAACTTTTCGGAAACGGTTACACTAAAAATCACATATTTTTCGTAAATTTTCGAAATTCTTAACCGCATCTGTTGCAAAACGTTCATAATTTAATAGATTAATGGTATATCTTAAATGCTGAGAAAAAATCCGCTCAAAAAACGTCTTTTCTTTCCAAATATATCATAAAATGTGGAAACGCTAGCTGCCGAAACCACAATTTCTTCGTTATATTTCGAAATTACGTGCGATTTTTTTGCGAAGCATTCTGAATTCAATGGAAATACGAAAAATCATAGATATCAAAAGGTTTTCACGTCAGAAAAAGTGAAATTTTCCGAGATAATTGAAACTTTTCGGAAACGGTTACACTAAAAATCACATATTTTTCGTAATTTTTCGAAATTATTAACAGCTTTTGTTGCAAAACGTTCATAATTTAATAGATTTATGGTATATCTTAAATGCTGAGAAAAAATTCGCTCAAAAAACGTATTTTTTTTTCCAAATATATCATAAATTGTGGAAACGCTTGCTGCCAAAACCACAATTTCTTCGTTATAATTCGAAATTACGTGCGATTTTTTTGCGAAGAATTCTCAATTCAATGACATATACGAATAATCATAGATATCAAAAAGTTTTCACGTCAATAAACATGAAATTTTTCGAGATAATTGAAAATTTTCGGAAACGGTTACACTAAAAATTATATTTTTCGTAATTATTCGAAATTATTAACCGCTTTAATTGCAAAACGTTCATAATTTAATAGATTTATGGTATATCTTAAATGCTGAGAAAAAATCAGCTCAAGAAACGTCTTTTTTTTCCAAATATATCATAAATTGTGGAAAAGCTAGCTTCCGAAACCACAATTTCTTCGTTGCATTTCGAAATTACGTCTGATTTTTTTGCGAAGCGTTCTCAATTCAATGGAAATACGAATAATCATGGATATCAAAAAGTTTTCACGTCAAAGAACATGAAATTTTTCGAGATAATTGAAACTTTTCGGAAACGGTTACACTAAAAATCACATATGTTTCGTAATTTTTCGAAACTATTAACCGCTTTTGTTGCAAAACGTTCATAATTTAATAGATTAATGGTTTATCTTAAATGCTGAAAAAAAATCCGCTCAAAAAACGTCCTTTTTTTCCAAATATATCATAAATTGTGGAAAAGCTAGCTGCCGAAACCACAATTTCTTCGTTATATTTCGAAATTACGTGCGATTTTTTTGCGAAGCATTCTGAATTCAATGGAAATACGAAATAACTTAGTATCAAAAAGTTTTCACGTCAAATAACATGAAATTTTTCGAGATACTTGAAAATTTTCGGAAACGGTTACACTAAAAATCACATATTTTCGTAATTTTTCAAAATTATTAACCGCTTTTGTTGCAAAACGTTCATAATTTAATAGATTTATGGTATATCTTAAATGCTAAGAAAAAATCCGCTCAAAAAACGTCCTTTTTTTCCAAATATATCATAAATTGTGGAAAAGCTAGCTGCCGAAACGACAATTTCTTCGTTATATTTCGAAAATACGTGCGATTTTTTTGCGAACCATTGTGAATTCAATGGAAATACAAAATATCGTAGATATCAAAAAGTTTTCACGTCAAAAAAAGTGAAATTTTTCGAGATAATTGAAACTTTTCGGAAACGGTTACACTAAAAATCACATATTTTTCGTAATTTTTCAAAATTATGAACCGCTTCTGTTGCAAAACGTTCATAATTTAATAGATTTATGGTATATCTTAAATGCTGAGAAAAAATCCGCTCAAAAAACGTCCTTTTTTTCCAAATATATCATAAATTGTGGAAAAGCTAGCTGCCGAAACGACAATTTCTTCGTTATATTTCGAAAATACGTGCGATTTTTTGGCGAAGCATTCTGAATTCAATGGAAATACGAAATATCATAGATATCAAAAAGTTTTCACGTCAAAAGAAGTGAATTTTATCGAGATAATTGAAACTTTTCGGAAACGGTTACACTAAAAATCACATATTTTTCGTAAATTTTCGAAATTCTTAACCGCATCTGCTGCAAAACGTTCATATTTTAATAGATGTATGGTATATCTTAAATGCTGAGAAAAAATCCGCTCAAAAAACGTCTTTTCTTTCCAAATATATCATAAAATGTGGAAACGCTAGCTGCCGAAACCACAATTTCTTCGTTATATTTCGAAATTACGTGCGATTTTTTTGCGAAGCATTCTGAATTCAATGGAAATACGAAAAATCATAGATATCAAAAGGTTTTCACGTCAGAAAAAGTGAAATTTTCCGAGATAATTGAAACTTTTCGGAAACGGTTACACTAAAAATCACATATTTTTCGTAATTTTTCGAAATTATTAACCGCTTTTGTTGCAAAACGTTCATAATTTATTAGATTTATGGTATATCTTAAATGCTGAGAAAACATTTGCTCAAAAAACGTCCTTTTTTTCCAAATATATCATAAAATGTGGAAACGCTAGCTGCCGAAACCAAAGTTCCTTCGTTACATTTCGAAATTAAGTGCGATTTTTTTTCGAAGCGTTCTCAATTCAATGGAAATACGAATATTCATAGATATCAAGAAGTTTTCACGTCAAATAACATGAAATTTTTCGAGATACTTGAAAATTTTCGGAAACGGTTACACTAAAAATCACATATTTTCGTAATTTTTCAAAATTATTAACCGCTTTTGTTGCAAAACGTTCATAATTTAATAGATTTATGGTATATCTTAAATGCTGAGAAAATATCCGCTCAAAAAACGTCCTTTTTTTCCAAATATATCATAAATTGTGGAAAAGCTAGCTGCCGAAACGACAATTTCTTCGTTATATTTCGAAAATACGTGCGATTTTTTTGCGAAGCATTGTGAATTCAATGGAAATACGAAATATCATAGATATCAAAAAGTTTTCACGTCAAAAAAAGTGAAATTTTTCGAGATAATTGAAACTTTTCGGAAACGGTTACACTAAAAATCACATATTTTCGTAATTTTTCGAAACTATTAACCGCTTTTGTTGCAAAACGTTCATAATTTAATAGATTAATGGTATATCTTAAATGCTGAAAAAAAATCCGCTCAAAAAACGTCCTTTTTTTCCAAATATATCATAAATTGTGGAAAAGCTAGCTGCCGAAACCACAATTTCTTCGTTATATTTCGAAATTACGTGCGATTTTTTTGCGAAGTATTCTGAATTCAATGGAAATAAGAAATATCATAGATATCAAAAAGTTTTCACGTCAAATAACATAAAATTTTTCGAGATACTTGAAAATTTTCGGAAACGGTTACACTAAAAATCACATATTTTCGTAATTTTTCAAAATTATGAACCGCTTTTGTTGCAAAACGTTCATAATTTAATAGATTTATGGTATATCTTAAATGCTGAGAAAAAATCCGCTCAAAAAACGTCCTTTTTTTCCAAATATATCATAAATTGTGGAAAAGCTAGCTGCCGAAACCACAATTTCTTCGTTATATTTCGAAAATACGTGCGATTTTTTGGCGAAGCATTCTGAATTCAATGGAAATACGAAATATCATAGATATCAAAAAGTTTTCACGTCAAAAGAAGTGAATTTTATCGAGATAATTGAAACTTTTCGGAAATGGTTACACTAAAAATCACATATTTTTCGTAAATTTTCGAAATTCTTAACCGCATCTGCTGCAAAACGTTCATATTTTAATAGATTTATGATATATCTTAAATGCTGAGAAAAAATCCGCTCAAAAAACGTCTTTTTTTCCAAATATATCATAAAATGTGGAAACGCTAGCTGCCGAAACCAAAGTTCCTTCGTTACATTTCGAAATTAAGTGCGATTTTTTTTCGAAGCGTTCTCAATTCAATGGAAATACGAATATTCATAGATATCAAAAAGTTTTCACGTCAAATAACATGAAATTTTTCGAGATACTTGAAAATTTTCGGAAACGGTTACACTAAAAATCACATATTTTCGTAATTTTTCAAAATTATTAACCGCTTTTGTTGCAAAACGTTCATAATTTAATAGATTTATGGTATATCTTAAATGCTAAGAAAAAATCCGCTCAAAAAACGTCCTTTTTTTCCAAATATATCATAAATTGTGGAAAAGCTAGCTGCCGAAACGACAATTTCTTCGTTATATTTCGAAAATACGTGCGATTTTTTTGCGAACCATTGTGAATTCAATGGAAATACAAAATATCATAGATATCAAAAAGTTTTCACGTCAAAAAAAGTGAAATTTTTCGAGATAATTGAAACTTTTCGGAAACGGTTACACCAAAAATCACATATTTTTCGTAAATTTTCGAAATTCTTAACCGCATCTGTTGCAAAACGTTCATAATTTAATAGATTAATGGTATATCTTAAATGCTGAGAAAAAATCCGCTCAAAAAACGTCTTTTCTTTCCAAATATATCATAAAATGTGGAAACGCTAGCTGCCGAAACCACAATTTCTTCGTTATATTTCGAAATTACGTGCGATTTTTTTGCGAAGCATTCTGAATTCAATGGAAATACGAAAAATCATAGATATCAAAAGGTTTTCACGTTAGAAAAAGTGAAATTTTCCGAGATAATTGAAACTTTTCGGAAACGGTTACACTAAAAATCACATATTTTTCGTAATTTTTCGAAATTATTAACAGCTTTTGTTGCAAAACGTTCATAATTTAATAGATTTATGGTATATCTTAAATGCTGAGAAAAAATCCGCTCAAAAAACGTCTTTTTTTTCCAAATATATCATAAAATGTGGAAACGCTAGCTGCCGAAACCACAATTTCTTCGTTATATTTCGAAATTACGTGCGATTTTTTTGCGAAGCATTCTGAATTCAATGGAAATACGAAATAACATAGATATCAAAAAGTTTTCACGTCAAATAACATGAAATTTTTCGAGATACTTGAAAATTTTCGGAAACGGTTACACTAAAAATCACATATTTTCGTAATTTTTCAAAATTATTAACCGCTTTTGTTGCAAAACGTTCATAATTTAATAGATTTATGGTATATCTTAAATGCTAAGAAAAAATCCGCTCAAAAAACGTCCTTTTTTTCCAAATATATCATAAATTGTGGAAAAGCTAGCTGCCGAAACGACAATTTCTTCGTTATATTTCGAAAATACGTGCGATGTTTTTGCGAACCATTGTGAATTCAATGGAAATACAAAATATCGTAGATATCAAAAAGTTTTCACGTCAAAAAAAGTGAAATTTTTCGAGATAATTGAAACTTTTCGGAAACGGTTACACTAAAAATCACATATTTTTCGTAATTTTTCGAAACTATTAACCGCTTCTGTTGCAAAACGTTCATAATTTAATAGATTAATGGTATATCTTAAATGCTGAGAAAAAATCCGCTCAAAAAACGTCCTTTTTTTCCAAATATATCATAATTTGTGGAAAAGCTAGCTGCCGAAACGAAAATTTCTTCGTTATATTTCGAAAATACGTGCGATTTTTTTGCGAACCATTGTGAATTCAATGGAAATACGAAATATCATAGATACCAAAAAGTTTTCACGTCAAAAAAAGTGAAATTTTTCGAGATAATTGAAACTTTTCGGAAACGGTTACACTAAAAATCACATATTTTTCGTAATTTTTCGAAACTATTAACCGCTTTTGTTGCAAAACGTTCATAATTTAATAGATTAATGGTATATCTTAAATGCTGAGAAAAAATCCGCTCAAAAAACGTCCTTTTTTTCCAAATATATCATAAATTGTGGAAAAGCTAGCTGCCGAAACCACAATTTCTTCGTTATATTTCGAAATTACGTGCGATTTTTTTGCGAAGCATTCTGAATTCAATGGAAATACGAAATATCATAGATATCAAAAAGTTTTCACGTCAAAAATGTGAAATTTTTCGAGATAATTGAAACTTTTCGGAAACGGTTACACTAAAAATCACATATTTTTCGTAAATTTTCGAAATTCTTAACCGCATCTGTTGCAAAACGTTCATAATTTAATAGATTAATGGTATATCTTAAATGCTGAGAAAAAATCCGCTCAAAAAACGTCTTTTTTTTCCAAATATATCATAAAATGTGGAAACGCTAGCTGCCGAAACCACAATTTCTTCGTTATATTTCGAAATTACGTGCGATTTTTTTGCGAAGCATTCTGAATTCAATGGAAATACGAAATAACATAGATATCAAAAAGTTTTCACGTCAAATAACATGAAATTTTTCGAGATACTTGAAAATTTTCGGAAACGGTTACACTAAAAATCACATATTTTCGTAATTTTTCGAAATTATTAACCGCTTTTGTTGCAAAACGTTCATAATTTAATAGATTTATGGTATATCTTAAATGCTAAGAAAAAATCCGCTCAAAAAACGTCCTTTTTTTCCAAATATATCATAAATTGTGGAAAAGCTAGCTGCCGAAACGACAATTTCTTCGTTATATTTCGAAAATACGTGCGATGTTTTTGCGAACCATTGTGAATTCAATGGAAATACAAAATATCGTAGATATCAAAAAGTTTTCACGTCAAAAAAAGTGAAATTTTTCGAGATAATTGAAACTTTTCGGAAACGGTTACACTAAAAATCACATATTTTTCGTAATTTTTCGAAACTATTAACCGCTTCTGTTGCAAAACGTTCATAATTTAATAGATTAATGGTATATCTTAAATGCTGAGAAAAAATCCGCTCAAAAAACGTCCTTTTTTTCCAAATATATCATAATTTGTGGAAAAGCTAGCTGCCGAAACCACAATTTCTTCGTTATATTTCGAAATTACGTGCGATTTTTTTGCGAAGCATTCTGAATTCAATGGAAATACGAAATAACATAGATATCAAAAAGTTTTCACGTCAAAAAAGTGAAATTTTTCGAGATAATTGAAACTTTTCGGAAACGGTTACACTAAAAATCACATATTTTTCGTAAATTTTCGAAATTCTTAACCGCATCTGTTGCAAAACGTTCATAATTTAATAGATTTATGGTATATCTTAAATGCTGAGAAAAAATCCGCTCAAAAAACGTCCTTTTTTTCCAAATATATCATAAATTGTGGAAAAGCTAGCTGCCGAAACCACAATTTCTTCGTTATATTTCGAAAATACGTGCGATTTTTTGGCGAAGCATTCTGAATTCAATGGAAATACGAAATATCATAGATATCAAAAAGTTTTCACGTCAAAAGAAGTGAATTTTATCGAGATAATTGAAACTTTTCGGAAACGGTTACACTAAAAATCACATATTTTTCGTAAATTTTCGAAATTCTAAACCGCATCTGCTGCAAAACGTTCATATTTTAATAGATGTATGGTATATCTAAAATGCTGAGAAAAAATCCGCTCAAAAAACGTCTTTTTTTCCAAATATATCATAAAATGTGGAAACGCTAGCTGCCGAAACCACAATTTCTTCGTTATATTTCGAAATTACGTGCGATTTTTTTGCGAAGCATTCTGAATTCAATGGAAATACGAAATATCATTGATATCAAAAAGTTTTCACGTCAAAAATGTGAAATTTTTCGAGATAATTGAATCTTTTCGGAAACGGTTACACTAAAAATCACATATTTTTCGTAATTTTTCGAAATTATTAACCGCTTTTGTTGCAAAACGTTCATAATTTAATAGATTTATGGTATATCTTAAATGCTGAGAAAAAATTTGCTCAAAAAACGTCTTTTTTTCCAAATATATCATAAAATGTGGAAACGCTAGCTGCCGAAACCAAAGTTCCTTCGTTACATTTCGAAATTAAGTGCGATTTTTTTTCGAAGCGTTCTCAATTCAATGGAAATACGAATATTCATAGATATCAAAAAGTTTTCACGTCAAATAACATGAAATTTTTCGAGATACTTGAAAATTTTCGGAAACGGTTACACTAAAAATCACATATTTTCGTAATTTTTCAAAATTATTAACCGCTTTTGTTGCAAAACGTTCATAATTTAATAGATTTATGGTATATCTTAAATGCTAAGAAAAAATCCGCTCAAAAAACGTCCTTTTTTTCCAAATATATCATAAATTGTGGAAAAGCTAGCTGCCGAAACGACAATTTCTTCGTTATATTTCGAAAATACGTGCGATTTTTTTGCGAACCATTGTGAATTCAATGGAAATACAAAATATCATAGATATCAAAAAGTTTTCACGTCAAAAAAAGTGAAATTTTTCGAGATAATTGAAACTTTTCGGAAACGGTTACACTAAAAATCACATATTTTTCGTGATTTTTCGAAACTATTAACCGCTTTTGTTGCAAAACGTTCATAATTTAATAGATTAATGGTATATCTTAAATGCTGAGAAAAAATCCGCTCAAAAAACGTCCTTTTTTTCCAAATATATCATAAATTGTGGAAAAGCTAGCTGCCGAAACCACAATTTCTTCGTTATATTTCGAAATTACGTGCGATTTTTTTGCGAAGCATTCTGAATTCAATGGAAATACGAAATATCATAGATATCAAAAAGTTTTCACGTCAAAAAAAGTGAAATTTTTCGAGATAATTGAAACTTTTCGGAAACGGTTACACTAAAAATCACATATTTTTCGTAAATTTTCGAAATTCTTAACCGCATCTGTTGCAAAACGTTCATAATTTAATAGATTAATGGTATATCTTAAATGCTGAGAAAAAATCCGCTCAAAAAACGTCTTTTCTTTCCAAATATATCATAAAATGTGGAAACGCTAGCTGCCGAAACCACAATTTCTTCGTTATATTTCGAAATTACGTGCGATTTTTTTGCGAAGCATTCTGAATTCAATGGAAATACGAAAAATCATAGATATCAAAAGGTTTTCACGTCAGAAAAAGTGAAATTTTCCGAGATAATTGAAACTTTTCGGAAACGGTTACACTAAAAATCACATATTTTTCGTAATTTTTCGAAATTATTAACAGCTTTTGTTGCAAAACGTTCATAATTTAATAGATTTATGGTATATCTTAAATGCTGAGAAAAAATTCGCTCAAAAAACGTATTTTTTTTTCCAAATATATCATAAATTGTGGAAACGCTTGCTGCCAAAACCACAATTTCTTCGTTATAATTCGAAATTACGTGCGATTTTTTTGCGAAGAATTCTCAATTCAATGACATATACGAATAATCATAGATATCAAAAAGTTTTCACGTCAATAAACATGAAATTTTTCGAGATAATTGAAAATTTTCGGAAACGGTTACACTAAAAATTATATTTTTCGTAATTATTCGAAATTATTAACCGCTTTAATTGCAAAACGTTCATAATTTAATAGATTTATGGTATATCTTAAATGCTGAGAAAAAATCAGCTCAAGAAACGTCTTTTTTTTCCAAATATATCATAAATTGTGGAAAAGCTAGCTTCCAAAACCACAATTTCTTCGTTGCATTTCGAAATTACGTCTGATTTTTTTGCGAAGCGTTCTCAATTCAATGGAAATACGAATAATCATGGATATCAAAAAGTTTTCACGTCAAAGAACATGAAATTTTTCGAGATAATTGAAACTTTTCGGAAACGGTTACACTAAAAATCACATATGTTTCGTAATTTTTCGAAACTATTAACCGCTTTTGTTGCAAAACGTTCATAATTTAATAGATTAATGGTTTATCTTAAATGCTGAAAAAAAATCCGCTCAAAAAACGTCCTTTTTTTCCAAATATATCATAAATTGTGGAAAAGCTAGCTGCCGAAACCACAATTTCTTCGTTATATTTCGAAATTACGTGCGATTTTTTTGCGAAGCATTCTGAATTCAATGGAAATACGAAATAACTTAGTATCAAAAAGTTTTCACGTCAAATAACATGAAATTTTTCGAGATACTTGAAAATTTTCGGAAACGGTTACACTAAAAATCACATATTTTCGTAATTTTTCAAAATTATTAACCGCTTTTGTTGCAAAACGTTCATAATTTAATAGATTTATGGTATATCTTAAATGCTAAGAAAAAATCCGCTCAAAAAACGTCCTTTTTTTCCAAATATATCATAAATTGTGGAAAAGCTAGCTGCCGAAACGACAATTTCTTCGTTATATTTCGAAAATACGTGCGATTTTTTTGCGAACCATTGTGAATTCAATGGAAATACAAAATATCGTAGATATCAAAAAGTTTTCACGTCAAAAAAAGTGAAATTTTTCGAGATAATTGAAACTTTTCGGAAACGGTTACACTAAAAATCACATATTTTTCGTAATTTTTAAAAATTATGAACCGCTTCTGTTGCAAAACGTTCATAATTTAATAGATTTATGGTATATCTTAAATGCTGAGAAAAAATCCGCTCAAAAAACGTCCTTTTTTTCCAAATATATCATAAATTGTGGAAAAGCTAGCTGCCGAAACCACAATTTCTTCGTTATATTTCGAAAATACGTGCGATTTTTTGGCGAAGCATTCTGAATTCAATGGAAATACGAAATATCATAGATATCAAAAAGTTTTCACGTCAAAAGAAGTGAATTTTATCGAGATAATTGAAACTTTTCGGAAACGGTTACACTAAAAATCACATATTTTTCGTAAATTTTCGAAATTCTTAACCGCATCTGCTGCAAAACGTTCATATTTTAATAGATGTATGGTATATCTTAAATGCTGAGAAAAAATCCGCTCAAAAAACGTCTTTTCTTTCCAAATATATCATAAAATGTGGAAACGCTAGCTGCCGAAACCACAATTTCTTCGTTATATTTCGAAATTACGTGCGATTTTTTTGCGAAGCATTCTGAATTCAATGGAAATACGAAAAATCATAGATATCAAAAGGTTTTCACGTCAGAAAAAGTGAAATTTTCCGAGATAATTGAAACTTTTCGGAAACGGTTACACTAAAAATCACATATTTTTCGTAATTTTTCAAAATTATTAACCGCTTTTGTTGCAAAACGTTCATAATTTATTAGATTTATGGTATATCTTAAATGCTGAGAAAACATTTGCTCAAAAAACGTCTTTTTTTCCAAATATATCATAAAATGTGGAAACGCTAGCTGCCGAAACCAAAGTTCCTTCGTTACATTTCGAAATTAAGTGCGATTTTTTTTCGAAGCGTTCTCAATTCAATGGAAATACGAATATTCATAGATATCAAGAAGTTTTCACGTCAAATAACATGAAATTTTTCGAGATACTTGAAAATTTTCGGAAACGGTTACACTAAAAATCACATATTTTCGTAATTTTTCAAAATTATTAACCGCTTTTGTTGCAAAACGTTCATAATTTAATAGATTTATGGTATATCTTAAATGCTGAGAAAATATCCGCTCAAAAAACGTCCTTTTTTTCCAAATATATCATAAATTGTGGAAAAGCTAGCTGCCGAAACGACAATTTCTTCGTTATATTTCGAAAATACGTGCGATTTTTTTGCGAAGCATTGTGAATTCAATGGAAATACGAAATATCATAGATATCAAAAAGTTTTCACGTCAAAAAAAGTGAAATTTTTCGAGATAATTGAAACTTTTCGGAAACGGTTACACTAAAAATCACATATTTTCGTAATTTTTCGAAACTATTAACCGCTTTTGTTGCAAAACGTTCATAATTTAATAGATTAATGGTATATCTTAAATGCTGAAAAAAAATCCGCTCAAAAAACGTCCTTTTTTTCCAAATATATCATAAATTGTGGAAAAGCTAGCTGCCGAAACCACAATTTCTTCGTTATATTTCGAAATTACGTGCGATTTTTTTGCGAAGTATTCTGAATTCAATGGAAATAAGAAATATCATAGATATCAAAAAGTTTTCACGTCAAATAACATAAAATTTTTCGAGATACTTGAAAATTTTCGGAAACGGTTACACTAAAAATCACATATTTTCGTAATTTTTCAAAATTATGAACCGCTTTTGTTGCAAAACGTTCATAATTTAATAGATTTATGGTATATCTTAAATGCTGAGAAAAAATCCGCTCAAAAAACGTCCTTTTTTTCCAAATATATCATAAATTGTGGAAAAGCTAGCTGCCGAAACCACAATTTCTTCGTTATATTTCGAAAATACGTGCGATTTTTTGGCGAAGCATTCTGAATTCAATGGAAATACGAAATATCATAGATATCAAAAAGTTTTCACGTCAAAAGAAGTGAATTTTATCGAGATAATTGAAACTTTTCGGAAATGGTTACACTAAAAATCACATATTTTTCGTAAATTTTCGAAATTCTTAACCGCATCTGCTGCAAAACGTTCATATTTTAATAGATTTATGATATATCTTAAATGCTGAGAAAAAATCCGCTCAAAAAACGTCTTTTTTTCCAAATATATCATAAAATGTGGAAACGCTAGCTGCCGAAACCAAAGTTCCTTCGTTACATTTCGAAATTAAGTGCGATTTTTTTTCTAAGCGTTCTCAATTCAATGGAAATACGAATATTCATAGATATCAAAAAGTTTTCACGTCAAATAACATGAAATTTTTCGAGATACTTGAAAATTTTCGGAAACGGTTACACTAAAAATCACATATTTTCGTAATTTTTCAAAATTATTAACCGCTTTTGTTGCAAAACGTTCATAATTTAATAGATTTATGGTATATCTTAAATGCTAAGAAAAAATCCGCTCAAAAAACGTCCTTTTTTTCCAAATATATCATAAATTGTGGAAAAGCTAGCTGCCGAAACGACAATTTCTTCGTTATATTTCGAAAATACGTGCGATTTTTTTGCGAACCATTGTGAATTCAATGGAAATACAAAATATCATAGATATCAAAAAGTTTTCACGTCAAAAAAAGTGAAATTTTTCGAGATAATTGAAACTTTTCGGAAACGGTTACACCAAAAATCACATATTTTTCGTAAATTTTCGAAATTCTTAACCGCATCTGTTGCAAAACGTTCATAATTTAATAGATTAATGGTATATCTTAAATGCTGAGAAAAAATCCGCTCAAAAAACGTCTTTTCTTTCCAAATATATCATAAAATGTGGAAACGCTAGCTGCCGAAACCACAATTTCTTCGTTATATTTCGAAATTACGTGCGATTTTTTTGCGAAGCATTCTGAATTCAATGGAAATACGAAAAATCATAGATATCAAAAGGTTTTCACGTCAGAAAAAGTGAAATTTTCCGAGATAATTGAAACTTTTCGGAAACGGTTACACTAAAAATCACATATTTTTCGTAATTTTTCGAAATTATTAACAGCTTTTGTTGCAAAACGTTCATAATTTAATAGATTTATGGTATATCTTAAATGCTGAGAAAAAATTCGCTCAAAAAACGTATTTTTTTTTCCAAATATATCATAAATTGTGGAAACGCTTGCTGCCAAAACCAAAATTTCTTCGTTATAATTCGAAATTACGTGCGATTTTTTTGCGAAGAATTCTCAATTCAATGGAAATACGAATAATCATAGATATCAAAAAGTTTTCACATCAATAAACATGAAATTTTTCGAGATAATTGAAAATTTTCGGAAACGGTTACACTAAAAATTATATTTTTCGTAATTATTCGAAATTATTAACCGCTTTAATTTTAAAACGTTCATAATTTAATAGATTTATGGTATATCTTAAATGCTGAGAAAAAATCAGCTCAAGAAACGTCTTTTTTTTCCAAATATATCATAAATTGTGGAAAAGCTAGCTTCCGAAACCACAATTTCTTCGTTGCATTTCGAAATTACGTCTGATTTTTTTGCGAAGCGTTCTCAATTCAATGGAAATACGAATAATCATGGATATCAAAAAGTTTTCACGTCAAAGAACATGAAATTTTTCGAGATAATTGAAACTTTTCGGAAACGGTTACACTAAAAATCACATATGTTTCGTAATTTTTCGAAACTATTAACCGCTTTTGTTGCAAAACGTTCATAATTTAATAGATTAATGGTTTATCTTAAATGCTGAAAAAAAATCCGCTCAAAAAACGTCCTTTTTTTCCAAATATATCATAAATTGTGGAAAAGCTAGCTGCCGAAACCACAATTTCTTCGTTATATTTCGAAATTACGTGCGATTTTTTTGCGAAGCATTCTGAATTCAATGGAAATACGAAATATCATAGATATCAAAAAGTTTTCACGTCAAATAACATAAAATTTTTCGAGATACTTGAAAATTTTCGGAAACGGTTACACTAAAAATCACATATTTTCGTAATTTTTCAAAATTATTAACCGCTTTTGTTGCAAAACGTTCATAATTTAATAGATTTATGGTATATCTTAAATGCTGAGAAAAAATCCGCTCAAAAAACGTCCTTTTTTTCCAAATATATCATAAATTGTGGAAAAGCTAGCTGCCGAAACCACAATTTCTTCGTTATATTTCGAAAATACGTGCGATTTTTTGGCGAAGCATTCTGAATTCAATGGAAATACGAAATATCATAGATATCAAAAAGTTTTCACGTCAAAAGAAGTGAATTTTATCGAGATAATTGAAACTTTTCGGAAACGGTTACACTAAAAATCACATATTTTTCGTAAATTTTCGAAATTCTTAACCGCATCTGCTGCAAACGTTCATATTTTAATAGATGTATGGTATATCTTAAATGCTGAGAAAAAATCCGCTCAAAAAACGTCTTTTTTTCCAAATATATCATAAAATGTGGAAACGCTAGCTGCCGAAACCACAATTTCTTCGTTATATTTCGAAATTACGTGCGATTTTTTTGCGAAGCATTCTGAATTCAATGGAAATACGAATAATCATAGATATCAAAAGGTTTTCACGTCAGAAAAAGTGAAATTTTTCGAGATAATTGAAACTTTTCGGAAACGGTTACACTAAAAATCACATATTTTTCGTAATTTTTCGAAATTATTAACCGTTTTTGTTGCAAAACGTTCATAATTTATTAGATTTATGGTATATCTTAAATGCTGAGAAAAAATTTGCTCAAAAAACGTCTTTTTTTCCAAATATATCATAAAATGTGGAAACGCTAGCTGCCGAAACCAAAGTTCCTTCGTTACATTTCGAAATTAAGTGCGATTTTTTTTCGAAGCGTTCTCAATTCAATGGAAATACGAATATTCATAGATATTAAAAAGTTTTCACGTCAAATAACATGAAATTTTTCGAGATACTTGAAAATTTTCGGAAACGGTTACACTAAAAATCACATATTTTCGTAATTTTTCAAAATTATTAACCGCTTTTGTTGCAAAACGTTCATAATTTAATAGATTTATGGTATATCTTAAATGCTGAGAAAATATCCGCTCAAAAAACGTCCTTTTTTTCCAAATATATCATAAATTGTGGAAAAGCTAGCTGCCGAAACGACAATTTCTTCGTTATATTTCGAAAATACGTGCGATTTTTTTGCGAACCATTGTGAATTCAATGGTAATACGAAATATCATAGATATCAAAAAGTTTTCACGTCAAAAAAAGTGAAATTTTTCGAGATAATTGAAACTTTTCGGAAACGGTTACACTAAAAATCACATATTTTTCGTAATTTTTCGAAACTATTAACCGCTTTTGTTGCAAAACGTCATAATTTAATAGATTAATGGTATATCTTAAATGCTGAGAAAAAATCCGCTCAAAAAAAGTCCTTTTTTTCCAAATATATCATAAATTGTGGAAAAGCTAGCTACCGAAACCACAATTTCTTCGTTATATTTCGAAAATACGTGCGATTTTTTGGCGAAGCATTCTGAGTTCAATGGAAATACGAAATATCATAGATATCAAAAAGTTTTCACGTCAAAAGAAGTGAATTTTATCGAGATAATTGAAACTTTTCGGAAACGGTTACACTAAAAATCACATATTTTTCGTAAATTTTCGAAATTCTTAACCGCATCTGCTGCAAAACGTTCATATTTTAATAGATGTATGGTATATCTTAAATGCTGAGAAAAAATCCGCTCAAAAAACGTCTTTTTTTCCAAATATATCATAAAATGTGGAAACGCTAGCTGCCGAAACCACAATTTCTTCGTTATATTTCGAAATTACGTGCGATTTTTTTGCGAAGCATTCTGAATTCAATGGAAATACGAATAATCATAGATATCAAAAGGTTTTCACGTCAGAAAAAGTGAAATTTTTCGAGATAATTGAAACTTTTCGGAAACGGTTACACTAAAAATCACATATTTTTCGTAATTTTTCGAAATTATTAACCGCTTTTGTTGCAAAACGTTCATAATTTATTAGATTTATGGTATATCTTAAATGCTGAGAAAACATTTGCTCAAAAAACGTCTTTTTTTCCAAATATATCATAAAATGTGGAAACGCTAGCTGCCGAAACCAAAGTTCCTTCGTTACATTTCGAAATTAAGTGCGATTTTTTTTCGAAGCGTTCTCAATTCAATGGAAATACGAATATTCATAGATATCAAAAAGTTTTCACGTCAAATAACATGAAATTTTTCGAGATACTTGAAAATTTTCGGAAACGGTTACACTAAAAATCACATATTTTCGTAATTTTTCAAAATTATTAACCGCTTTTGTTGCAAAACGTTCATAATTTAATAGATTTATGGTATATCTTAAATGCTGAGAAAATATCCGCTCAAAAAACGTCCTTTTTTTCCAAATATATCATAAATTGTGGAAAAGCTAGCTGCCGAAACGACAATTTCTTCGTTATATTTCGAAAATACGTGCGATTTTTTTGCGAAGCATTGTGAATTCAATGGAAATACGAAATATCATAGATATCAAAAAGTTTTCACGTCAAAAAAAGTGAAATTTTTCGAGATAATTGAAACTTTTCGGAAACGGTTACACTAAAAATCACATATTTTCGTAATTTTTCAAAATTATTAACCGCTTTTGTTGCAAAACGTTCATAATTTAATAGATTTATGGTATATCTTAAATGCTGAGAAAAAATCCGCTCAAAAACGTCCTTCTTTTCCAAATATATCATAAATTGTGGAAAAGCTAGCTGCCGAAACGACAATTTCTTCGTTATATTTCGAAAATACGTGCGATTTTTTTGCGAAGCATTGTGAATTCAATGGAAATACGAAATATCATAGATATCAAAAAGTTTTCACGTCAAAAAAAGTGAAATTTTTCGAGATAATTGAAACTTTTCGGAAACTGTTACACTAAAAATCACATATTTTTCGTAATTTTTCGAAACTATTAACCGCTTATGTTGCAAAACGTTCATAATTTAATAGATTAATGGTATATCTTAAATGCTGAGAAAAAATCCGCTCAAAAAACGTCCTTTTTTTCCAAATATATCATAAATTGTGGAAAAGCTAGCTGCCGAAACCAAAATTTCTTCGTTATATTTCAAAATAACGTGCGATTTTTTTGCGAAGCATTCTGAATTCAATGGAAATACGAATTATCATAGATATCAAAAAGTTTTCACGTCAAAAAAAGTGAAATTTTTCGAGATAATTGAAACTTTTCGGAAACGGTTACACTAAAAATCACATATTTTTCGTAAATTTTCGAAATTCTTAACCGCATCTGTTGCAAAACGTTCATAATTTAATAGATTAATGGTATATCTTAAATGCTGAGAAAAAATCCGCTCAAAAAACGTCTTTTCTTTCCAAATATATCATAAAATGTGGAAACGCTAGCTGCCGATACCAAAATTTCTTCGTTATATTTCGAAATTACGTGCGATTTTTTTGCGAAGCATTCTGAATTCAATGGAAATACGAATAATCATAGATATCAAAAGGTTTTCACGTCAGAAAAAGTGAAATTTTTCGAGATAATTGAAACTTTTCGAAAACGGTTACACTAAAAATCACATATTTTCGTAATTTTTCAAAATTATTAACCGCTTTTGTTGCAAAACGTTCATAATTTAATAGATTTATGGTATATCTTAAATGCTGAGAAAGAATCCGCTCAAAAAACGTCCTTTTTTTCCAAATATATCATAAATTGTGGAAAAGCTAGCTGCCGAAACGACAATTTCTTCGTTATATTTCGAAAATACGTGCGATTTTTTTGCGAACCATTGTGAATTCAATGGAAATACGAAATATCATAGATATCAAAAAGTATTCACGTCAAAAAAAATGAAATTTTTCGAGATAATTGAAACTTTTCGGAAACGGTTACACTAAAAATCACATATTTTTCGTAATTTTTGAAACTATTAACCGCTTTTGCTGCAAAACGTTCATAATTTAATAGATTAATGGTATATCTTAAATGCTGAGAAAAAATCCGCTCAAAAAACGTCCTTTTTTTCCAAATATATCATAAATTGTGGAAAAGCTAGCTGCCGAAACCACAATTTCTTCGTTACATTTCGAAATTACGTCTGATTTTTTTGCGAAGCGTTCTCTAATCAATGGAAATACGAACAATCATGGATAACAAAAGGTTTTCACGTCAAAAAACATGAAATTTTTCGAGATAGTTGAAACTTTTCGGAAACGGTTACACTAAAAATCACATATTTTTCGTAATTTATCGAAATTATTAACCGCTTTTGTTGCAAAACGTTCATAATTTAATAGATTTATGATATATCTTAAATGCTGAGAAAAAATTCGCTCAAAAAACGTCTTTTTTTTTCAAATATATCATAAATTGTGGAAACGCTAGCTGCAGAAACCACAGTTTCTTCGTTACATTTCGAAGTTATGTGCGATTTTTTTGCGAAGCGTTCTCAATTCAATGGAAATACGAATAATCATAGATATCAAAAAGTTTTCACGTCAATAAACATGAAATTTTTCGAGATAATTCAAAATTTTCGGAAACAGTTACACTAAAAATTATATTTTTCGTAATTATTCGAAATTATTAACCGCTTTTATTGCAAAACGTTCATAATTTAATAGATTTATGGTATATCTTAAATACTGAGAAAGAATCAGCTTAAGAAACGTCTTTTTTTCCAAATATATCATAAATTGTGGAAAAGCTAGCTGCCGAATCCACAATTTCTTCGTTACATTTCGAAATTACGTCTGATTTTTTTGCGAAGCGTTCTCAATTCAATGGAAATACGAATAATCATAGATATCAAAAAGTTTTCACGTCAAATAACATGAAATTTTTCGAGATACTTGAAAATTTTCGGAAACGGTTACACTAAAAATCACATATTTTCGTAATTTTTCAAAATTATTAACCGCTTTTGTTGCAAAACGTTCATAATTTAATAGATTTATGGTATATCTTAAATGCTGAGAAAATATCCGCTCAAAAAACGTCCTTTTTTTCCAAATATATCATAAATTGTGGAAAAGCTAGCTGCCGAAACGACAATTTCTTCGTTATATTTCGAAAATACGTGCGATTTTTTTGCGAAGCATTGTGAATTCAATGGAAATACGAAATATCATAGATATCAAAAGTTTTCACGTCAAAAAAAGTGAAATTTTTCGAGATAATTGAAACTTTTCGGAAACGGTTACACTACAAATCACATATGTTTCATATTTTTTCGAAACTATTAACCGCTTTTGTTGCAAAACGTTCATAATTTAATAGATTAATGGTATATCTTAAATGCTTAGAAAAAATCCGCTCAAACAACGTCTTTTTTTTCCAATATATCATAAAATGTGGAAACGCTAGCTGCCGAAACCACAGTTTCTTCGTTACATTTCGAAAATACGTGCGATTTTTTGCGAAGCGTTCTCAATTCATTGGTAATACGAAGAATCATAGATATCAAAAAGTTTTCACGTCAAAAAAAGTGAAATTTTTCGAGATAATTGAAACTTTTCGGAAACGGTTACACTAAAAATCACATATTTTTCGTAAATTTTCGAAATAATTAACAGCTTTTGTTGCAAAACGTTCATAATTTAATAGATTTATGGTATATCTTAACTGCTGAGAAAAAATCCGCTCAAAAAACGTCTTTTTTTCCAAATATATCATAAAATGTGGAAACGCTAGCTGCCGAAACCAAAGTTCCTTCGTTACATTTCGAAATTAAGTGCGATTTTTTTGCGAAGCGGTCTCAATTCAATGGAAATACGAATATTCATAGATATCAAAAAGTTTTCACGTCAAATAACATAAATTTTTCGAGATACTTGAAAATTTTCGGAAACGGTTACACTAAAAATCACATATTTTCGTAATTTTTCAAAATTATTAACCGCTTTTGTTGCAAAACGTTCATAATTTAATAGATTTATGGTATATCTTAAATGCTGAGAAAAAATCCGCTCAAAAAACGTCCTTTTTTTCCAAATATATCATAAATTGTGGAAAAGCTAGCTGCCGAAACGACAATTTCTTCGTTATATTTCGAAAATACGTGCGATTTTTTTGCGAAGCATTGTGAATTCAATGGAAATACGAAATATCATAGATATCAAAAAGTTTTCACGTCAAAAAAAGTGAAATTTTTCGAGATAATTGAAACTTTACGGAAACTGTTACACTAAAAATCACATATTTTTCGTAATTTTTCGAAACTATTAACCGCTTATGTTGCAAAACGTTCATAATTTAATAGATTAATGGTATATCTTAAATGCTGAGAAAAAAACCGCTCAAAAAACGTCCTTTTTTTCCAAATATATCATAAATTGTGGAAAAGCTAGCTGCCGAAACCACAATTTCTTCGTTATATTTCGAAATTACGTGCGATTTTTTTGCGAAGCATTCTGAATTCAATGGAAATACGAATTATCATAGATATCAAAAAGTTTTCACGTCAAAAAAAGTGAAATTTTTCGAGATAATTGAAACTTTTCGGAAACGGTTACACTAAAAATCACATATTTTTCGTAAATTTTCGAAATTCTTAACCGCATCTGTTGCAAAACGTTCATAATTTAATAGATTAATGGTATATCTTAAATGCTGAGAAAAAATCTGCTCAAAAAACGTCTTTTTTTTCCAAATATATCATAAATGTGGAAACGCTAGCTGCCGAAACCACAGTTTCTTCGTTACATTTCGAAAATACGTGCGATTTTTTGCGAAGAGTTCTCAATTCATTGGAAATACGAATAATCATAGATATCAAATAGTTTTCACGTCAAATAACATGAAATTTTTCGAGATACTTGAAAATTTTTGGAAACGGTTACACTAAAAATCACATATTTTCGTAATTATTCGAAATTATTAACCGCTTTTGTTGCAAAACGTTCATAATTTAATAGATTTATGGTATATCTTAAATGCTGAGAAAAAATCCGCTCAAAAAACGACTTTATTTTCCAAATATATCATAAAATGTGGAAACGCTAGCTGCAGAAACCACAGTTTCTTCGTTACATTTCGAAGTTACGTGCGATTTTTTTGCGAAGAATTCTCAATTCAATGGAAATACGAATAATCATAGATATCAAAAAGTTTTCACGTCAATAAACATGAAATTTTTCGAGATAATTGAAAATTTTCGGAAACGGTTACACTAAAAATTATATTTTTCGTAATTATTCGAAATTATTAACCGCTTTTATTGCAAAACGTTCATAATATAATAGATTTATGGTATATCTTAAATGCTGAGAAAGAATCAGCTCAAGAAACGTCTTATTTTTCCAAATATATCATAAATTGTGGAAAAGCTAGCTGCCAAAACCACAATTTCTTCGTTACATTTCGAAATTACGTCTGATTTTTTTGCGAAGCGTTCTCTAATCAATGGAAATACGAACAATCATGGATAACAAAAGGTTTTCACGTCAAAAAACATGAAATTTTTCGAGATAGTTGAAACTTTTCAGAAACGGTTACACTAAAAATCACATATTTTTCGTAATTTTTCGAAATTATTAACCGCTTTTGTTGCAAATGTTCATAATTTAATAGATTTATGGTATATCTTAACTGCTGAGATAAAATCCGCTCAAAAAACGTCTTTTTTTCCAAATATATCATAAAATGTGGAAACGCTAGCTGCCGAAACCAAAGTTCCTTCGTTACATTTCGAAATTAAGTGCGATTTTTTTGCGAAGCGTTCTCAATTCAATGGAAATACGAATATTCATAGATATCAAAAAGTTTTCACGTCAAATAAGATGAAATTTTTCGAGATACTTGAAAATTTTCGGAAACGGTTACACTAAAAATCACATATTTTCGTAATTTTTCAAAATTATTAACCGCTTTTGTTGCAAAACGTTCATAATTTAATAGATTTATGGTATATCTTAAATGCTGAGAAAAAATCCGCTCAAAAAACGTCCTTTTTTTCCAAATATATCATAAATTGTGGAAAAGCTAGCTGCCGAAACGAGACTTTCTTCGTTATATTTCGAAAATACGTGCGATTTTTTTGCGAAGCATTGTGAATTCAATGGAAATACGAAATATCATAGATATCAAAAAGTTTTCACGTCAAAAAAAGTGAAATTTTTCGAGATAATTGAAACTTTTCGGAAACGGTTACACTAAAAATCAGATATTTTCGTAATTTTTCGAAACTATTAACCGCTTTTGTTGCAAAACGTTCATAATTTAATAGATTAATGGTATATATTAAATGCTGAAAAAAAAATCCGCTCAAAAAACGTCCTTTTTTTCCAAATATATCATAAATTGTGGAAAAGCTAGCTGCCGAAACCACAATTTCTTCGTTATATTTCGAAATTACGTGCGATTTTTTTGCGAAGCATTCTGAATTCAATGGAAATACGAAATATCATAGATATCAAATAGTTTTCACGTCAAATAACATGAAATTTTTCGAGATAATTGAAACTTTTCGGAAACTGTTACACTAAAAATCACATATTTTTCGTATTTTTTCGAAACTATTAACCGCTTATGTTGCAAAACGTTCATAATTTAATAGATTAATGGTATATCTTAAATGCTGAGAAAAAATCTGCTCAAAAAACGTCTTTTTTTTCCAAATATATCATAAAATGTGGAAACGCTAGCTGCCGAAACCACAGTTTCTTCGTTACATTTCGAAAATACGTGCGATTTTTTGCGAAGCGTTCTCAATTCATTGGAAATACGAATAATCATAGATATCAAATAGTTTTCACGTCAAATAACATGAAATTTTTCGAGATACTTGAAAATTTTTGGAAACGGTTACACTAAAAATCACATATTTTCGTAATTTTTCGAAATTATTAACCGCTTTTGTTGCAAAACGTTCATAATTTAATAGATTTATGGTATATCTTAAATGCTGATAAAAAATCCGCTCAAAAAACGACTTTATTTTCCAAATATATCATAAAATGTGGAAACGCTAGCTGCAGAAACCACAGTTTCTTCGTTACATTTCGAAGTTACGTGCGATTTTTTTGCGAAGAATTCTCAATTCAATGGAAATACGAATAATCATAGATATCAAAAAGTTTTCACGTCAATAAACATGAAATTTTTCGAGATAATTGAAAATTTTCGGAAACGGTTACACTAAAAATTATATTTTTCGTAATTATTCGAAATTATTAACCGCTTTTATTGCAAAACGTTCATAATTTAATAGATTTATGGTATATCTTAAATGCTAAGAAAGAATCAGCTCAAGAAACGTCTTATTTTTCCAAATATATCATAAATTGTGGAAAAGCTAGCTGCCGAAACCACAATTTCTTCGTTACATTTCGAAATTACGTCTGATTTTTTTGCGAAGCGTTCTCTAATCAATGGAAATACGAACAATCATGGATAACAAAAGGTTTTCACGTCAAAAAACATGAAATTTTTCGAGATAGTTGAAACTTTTCAGAAACGGTTACACTAAAAATCACATATTTTTCGTAATTTTTCGAAATTATTAACCGCTTTTGTTGCAAAACGTTCATAATTTAATAGATTTATGGTATATCTTAAATGCTAAGAAAGAATCAGCTCAAAAAACGTCTTTTTTTCCAAATATATCATAAAATGTGGAAACGCTAGCTGCCGAAACCAAAGTTCCTTCGTTACATTTCGAAATTAAGTGCGATTTTTTTGCGAAGCGTTCTCAATTCAATGGAAATACGAATATTCATAGATATCAAAAAGTTTTCACGTCAAATAAGATGAAATTTTTCGAGATACTTGAAAATTTTCGGAAACGGTTACACTAAAAATCACATATTTTCGTAATTTTTCAAAATTATTAACCGCTTTTGTTGCAAAAGGTTCATAATTTAATAGATTTATGGTATATCTTAAATGCTGAGAAAAAATCCGCTCAAAAAACGTCCTTTTTTTCCAAATATATCATAAATTGTGGAAAAGCTAGCTGCCGAAACGAGACTTTCTTCGTTATATTTCGAAAATACGTGCGATATTTTTGCGAAGCATTGTGAATTCAATGGAAATACGAAATATCATAGATATCAAAAAGTTTTCACGTCAAAAAAAGTGAAATTTTTCGAGATAATTGAAACTTTTCGGAAACGGTTACACTAAAAATCAGATCTTTTCGTAATTTTTCGAAACTATTAACCGCTTTTGTTGCAAAACGTTCATAATTTAATAGATTAATGGTATATTTTAAATGCTGAGAATAAATCCGCTCAAAAAACGTCCTTTTTTTCCAAATATATCATAAATTGTGGAAAAGCTAGCTGCCGAAACCACAATTTCTTCGTTATATTTCGAAATTACGTGCGATTTTTTTGCGAAGCATTCTGAATTCAATGGAAATACGAAATATCATAGATATCAAATAGTTTTCACGTCAAATAACATGAAATTTTTCGAGATACTTGAAAATTTTCGGAAACGGTTACACTAACAATCACATATTTTCGTAATTTTTCGAAATTATTAACCGCTTTTGTTGCAAAACGTTCATAATTTAATAGATTTATGGTATATCTTAAATGCTGAGAAAAAATCCGCTCAAAGAACGACTTTATTTTCCAAATATATCATAAAATGTGGAAACGCTAGCTGCCGAAACGACAATTTCTTCGTTATATTTCGAAAATACGTGCGATTTTTTTGCGAAGCATTGTGAATTCAATGGAAATACGAAATATCATAGATATCAAAAAGTTTTCACGTCAAAAAAAGTGAAATTTTTCGAGATAATTAAAACTTTTCGGAAACGGTTACACTAAAAATCACATATTTTTCGTAAATATTCGAAATTCTTAACCGCATCTGTTGCCAAACGTTCATAATTTAATAGATTAATGGTATATCTTAAATGCTGAGAAAAAATCCGCTCAAAAAACGTCTTTTTTTTCCAAATATATCATAAAATGTGGAAACGCTAGCTGCTGAAACCACAGTTTCTTCGTTACATTTCGTAAATACGTGCGATTTTTTGCGAAGCGTTCTCAATTCATTGGAAATACGAAAAATCATAGATATCAAATAGTTTTCACGTCAAATAACATGAAATTTTTCGAGATACTTGAAAATTTTCGGAAACGGTTACACTAAAAATCACATATTTTTCGTAATTTTTCGAAATTATTAACAGCTTTTGTTGCAAAACGTTCATAATTTAATAGATTTATGGTATATCTTAACTGCTGAGAATAAATCCGCTCAAAAAAAGTTTTTTTTTCCAAATATATCATAAAATGTGGAAACGCTAGCTGCCGAAACCAAAGTTCCTTCGTTACATTTCGAAATTAAGTGCGATTTTTTTGCGAAGCGTTCTCAATTCAATGGAAATACGAATATTCATAGATATCAAAAAGTTTTCACGTCAAATAACATGAAATTTTTCGAGATAATTGAAACTTTTCGGAAACAGTTACACTAAAAATCACATATTTTTCGTAAATTTTCGAAATTATTAACAGCTTTTGTTGCAAAACGTTCATAATTTAATAGATTTATGGTATATCTTAACTGCTGAGAATAAATCCGCTCAAAAAACGTCTTTTTTTCCAAATATATCATAAAATGTGGAAACGCTAGCTGCAGAAACCAAAGTTCCTTCTTTACATTTCGAAATTAAGTGCGATTTTTTTGCGAAGCGTTCTCAATTCAATGGAAATACGAATATTCATAGATATCAAAAAGTTTTCACGTCAAATAACATGAAATTTTTCGAGATAATTGAAACTTTTCGGAAAAGGTTACACTAAAAATCACATATGTTTCGTAATTTTTCGAAACTATTAACCGCTTTTGTTGCAAAACGTTCATAATTTAATAGATTAATGAAATATCTTAAATGCTGAAAAAAAATCCGCTAAAAAACGTCCTTTTTTTCCAAATATATCATAAATTGTGGAAAAGCTAGCTGCCGAAACCACAATTTCTTCGTTATATTTCGAAATTACGTGCGATTTTTTTGCGAAGCATTCTGAATTCAATGGAAATACGAAATATCATAGATATCAAAAAGTTTTCTTGTCAAAAAAAGTGAAATTTTTCGAGATAATTGAAACTTTTCGGAAACGGTTACACTAAAAATCACATATTTTTCGTAAATTTTCGAAATTCTTAACCGCATCTGTTGCAAAACGTTCATAATTTAATAGAATAATGGTATATCTTAAATGCTGAGAAAAAATCCGCTCAAAAAACGTCTTTTTCTTTCCAAATATATCATAAAATGTGGAAACGCTAGCTGCCGAAACGACAATTTCTTCGTTATATTTCGAAATTACGTGCAATTTTTTTGCGAAGCATTGTGAATTCAATGGAAATACGAAATATCATAGATATCAAAAAGTTTTCACGTCAAAAAAAGTGAAATTTTTCGAGATAATTGAAACTTTTCGGAAACGGTTACACTAAAAATCACATATGTTTCGTAATTTTTCGAAACTATTAACCGCTTTTGTTGCAAAACGTTCATAATTTAATAGATTAATGGTATATCTTAAATGCTGAAAAAAAATCCGCTCAAAAAACGTCCTTTTTTTACAAATATATCATAAACTGTGGAAAAGCTAGCTGCCGAAACCACAATTTCTTCGTTATATTTCGAAATTACGTGCGATTTTTTCGCGAAGCATTCTGAATTCAATGGAAATACGAATAATCATAGATATCAAAAGGTTTTCACGTCAGAAAAAGTGAAATTTTTCGAGATAATTGAAACTTTTCGGAAACGGTTACACTAAAAATCACATATTTTTCGTAATTTTTCGAAATTATTAACCGCTTTTGTTGCAAAACGTTCATAATTTATTAGATTTATGGTATATCTTAAATGCTGAGAAAACATTTGCTCAAAAAACGTCTTTTTTTCCAAATATATCATAAAATGTGGAAACGCTAGCTGCCGAAACCAAAGTTCCTTCGTTACATTTCGAAATTAAGTGCGATTTTTTTTCGAAGCGTTCTCAATTCAATGGAAATACGAATATTCATAGATATCAAAAAGTTTTCACGTCAAATAACATGAAATTTTTCGAGATACTTGAAAATTTTCGGAAACGGTTACACTAAAAATCACATATTTTTCGTAATTTTTCGAAATTATTAACAGCTCTTGTTGCAAAACGTTCATAATTTAATAGATTTATGGTATATCTTAACTGCTGAGAAAAAATCCGCTCAAAAAACGTCTTTTTTTCCAAATATATCATAAAATGTGGAAACGCTAGCTGCCGAAACCACAATTTCTTCGTTATATTTCGAAATTACGTGCGATTTTTTTGCGAAGCATTCTGAATTCAATGGAAATACGAATAATCATAGATATCAAAAGGTTTTCACGTCAGAAAAAGTGAAATTTTTCGAGATAATTGAAACTTTTCGGAAACGGTTACACTAAAAATCACATATTTTTCGTAATTTTTCGAAATTATTAACCGCTTTTGTTGCAAAACGTTCATAATTTATTAGATTTATGGTGTATCTTAAATGCTGAGAAAAAATTTGCTCAAAAAACGTATTTTTTTCCAAATATATCATAAAATGTGGAAACGCTAGCTGCCGAAACCAAAGTTCCTTCGTTACATTTCGAAATTAAGTGCGATTTTTTTGCGAAGCGTTCTCAATTCAATGGAAATACGAAAAATCATAGATATCAAAAGGTTTTCACGTCAGAAAAAGTGAAATTTTCCGAGATAATTGAAACTTTTCCGAAACGGTTACACTAAAAATCACAAATTTTTCGTAATTTTTCGAAATTATTAACCGCTTTTGTTGCAAAACGTTCATAATTGAATACATTTATGGTATATCTTAAATGCTGAGAAAAAATCCGCTCAAAAAACGTCCTTTTTTTCCAAATATATCATAAATTGTGGAAAAGCTAGCTGCCGAAACGACAATTTCTTCGCTATATTACGAAATTACGTGCGATTTTTTTGCGAAGCATTCTCAATTCAATGGAAATACGAAATATCATAGATATCAAAAAGTTTTCACGTCAAAAAAAGTGAAATTTTTCGAGATAATTGAAACTTTTCGGAAACGGTTACACTAAAAATCACATATTTTTCGTAATTTTTCGAAATTCATAACCGCATCTGTTGCAAAACGTTCAAAATTTAATAGATTAATGGTATATCTTAAATGCTGAGAAAAAATCCGCTCAAAAAACGTCTTTTCTTTCCAAATATATCATAAAATGTGGAAACGCTAGCTGCCGAAACCACAATTTCTTCGTTATATTTCGAAATTACGTGCGATTTTTTTGCGAAGCATTCTGAATTCAATGGAAATACGAATAATCATAGATATCAAAAGGTTTTCACGTCAGAAAAAGTGAAATTTTTCGAGATAATTGAAAATTTTCGGAAACGGTTACACTAAAAATTATATTTTTCGTAATTATTCGAAATTATTAACCGCTTTTATTGCAAAACGTTCATAATTTAATAGATTTATGGTATATCTTAAATGCTGAGAAAGAATCAGCTCAAGAAACGTCTTATTTTTCCAAATATATCATAAATTGTGGAAAAGCTAGCTGCCGAAACCACAATTTCTTCGTTACATTTCGAAATTACGTCTGATTTTTTTGCGAAGCGTTCTCAATTCAATGGAAATACGAATAATCATGGATATCAAAAAGTTTTCACGTCAAAAAACATGAAATTTTTCGAGATAATTGAAACTTTTCGGAAACGGTTACACTAAAAATCACATATTTTTCGTAATTTTTCGAAATTATTAACAGCTTTTGTTGCAAAACGTTCATAATTTAATAGATTTATGGTATATGTTAACTGCTGAGAAAAAATCCGCTCAAAAAACGTCCTTTTTTTCCAAATATATCATAAATTGTGGAAAAGCTAGCTGCCGAAACGAGAATTTCTTCGTTATATTTCGAAAATACGTGCGATTTTTTTGCGAAGCATTGTGAATTCAATGGAAATACGAAATATCATAGATATCAAAAAGTTTTCACGTCAAAAAAAGTGAAATTTTTCGAGATAATTGAAACTTTTCGGAAACGGTTACACTAAAAATCACATATGTTTCGTAATTTTTCGAAACTATTAACCGCTTTTGTTGCAAAACGTTCGTAATTTAATAGATTAATGGTATATATTAAATGCTGAGAAAAAATCCGCTCAAAAAACGTCCTTTTTTTCCAAATGTATCATAAATTGTGGAAAAGCTAGCTGCCGAAACCACAATTTCTTCGTTATATTTCGAAATTACGTGCGATTTTTTTGCGAAGCATTCTGAATTCAATGGAAATACGAAATATCATAGATATCAAAAAGTTTTCACGTCAAAAAAAGTGAAATTTTTCGAGATAATTGAAACTTTTCGGAAACGGTTACACTAAAAATCACATATTTTTCGTAAATTTTCGAAATTCTTAACCGCATCTGTTGCAAAACGTTCATAATTTAATAGATTAATGGTATATCTTAAATGCTGAGAAAATATCCGCTCAAAAAACGTCTTTTTTTCCAAATATATCATAAAATGTGGAAACGCTAGCTGCCGAAACCACAGTTTCTTCGTTACATTTCGAAAATACGTGCGATTTTTTGCGAAGCGTTCTCAATTCATTGGAAATACGAATAATCATAGATATCAAATAGTTTTCACGTCAAATAACATGAAATTTTTCGAGATACTTGAAAATTTTCGGAAACGGTTACACTAACAATCACATATTTTCGTAATTTTTCGAAATTATTAACCGCTTTTGTTGCAACACGTTCATAATTTAATAGATTTATGGTATATCTTAAATGCTGAGAAAAAATCCGCTCAAAAAACGACTTTATTTTCCAAATATATCATAAAATGTGGAAACGCTAGCTGCAGAAACCACAGTTTCTTCGTTACATTTCGAAGTTACGTGCGATTTTTTTGCGAAGAATACTCAATTCAATGGAAAAACGAATAATCATAGATATCAAAAAGTTTTCACGTCAATAAACATGAAATTTTTCGAGATAATTGAAACTTTTCGGAAACGGTTACACTAAAAATCACATATTTTTCGTAAATTTTCTAAATTCTTAACCGCATCTGTTGCAAAACATTCATAATTTAATAGATTAATGGCATATCTTAAATGCTGAGAAAAAATCCGCTCAAAAAACGTCTTTTTTTTCCAAATATACCATAAAATGTGGAAACGCTAGCTGCCGAAACCACAGTTTCTTCGTTACATTTCGTAAATACGTGCGATTTTTTTGCGAAGCATTCTGAATTCAATGGAAATACGAAATATCATAGATATCAAAAAGTTTTCACGTCAAAAAAAGTAAAATTTTTCGAGATAATTGAAACTTTTCGGAAACGGTTACACTAAAAATCACATATTTTTCGTAATTTTTGAAACTATTAACCGCTTTTGCTGCAAAACGTTCATAATTTAATAGATTAATGGTATATCTTAAATGCTGAGAAAAAATCCGCTCAAAAAACGTCCTTTTTTTCCAAATATATCATAAATTGTGGAAAAGCTAGCTGCCGACACCACAATTTCTTCGTTATATTTCGAAAGTACGTGCGATTTTTTTGCGAAGCATTCTGAATTCAATGGAAATACGAAATATCATAGATATCAAAAAGTTTTCACGTCAAAAAAAGTAAAATTTTTCGAGATAATTGAAACTTTTCGGAAACGGTTACACTAAAAATCACATATTTTTCGTAATTTATCGAAATTATTAACCGCTTTTGTTGCAAAACGTTCATAATTTAATAGATTTATGATATATCTTAAATGCTGAGAAAAAATTCGCTCAAAAAACGTCTTTTTTTTTCAAATATATCATAAATTGTGGAAACGCTAGCTGCAGAAACCACAGTTTCTTCGTTACATTTCGAAGTTATGTGCGATTTTTTTGCGAAGCGTTCTCAATTCAATGGAAATACGAATAATCATAGATATCAAAAAGTTTTCACGTCAATAAACATGAAATTTTTCGAGATAATTCAAAATTTTCGGAAACAGTTACACTAAAAATTATATTTTTCGTAATTATTCGAAATTATTAACCGCTTTTATTGCAAAACGTTCATAATTTAATAGATTTATGGTATATCTTAAATACTGAGAAAGAATCAGCTTAAGAAACGTCTTTTTTTCCAAATATATCATAAATTGTGGAAAAGCTAGCTGCCGAATCCACAATTTCTTCGTTACATTTCGAAATTACGTCTGATTTTTTTGCGAAGCGTTCTCAATTCAATGGAAATACGAATAATCATAGATATCAAAAAGTTTTCACGTCAAATAACATGAAATTTTTCGAGATACTTGAAAATTTTCGGAAACGGTTACACTAAAAATCACATATTTTCGTAATTTTTCAAAATTATTAACCGCTTTTGTTGCAAAACGTTCATAATTTAATAGATTTATGGTATATCTTAAATGCTGAGAAAATATCCGCTCAAAAAACGTCCTTTTTTTCCAAATATATCATAAATTGTGGAAAAGCTAGCTGCCGAAACGACAATTTCTTCGTTATATTTCGAAAATACGTGCGATTTTTTTGCGAAGCATTGTGAATTCAATGGAAATACGAAATATCATAGATATCAAAAGTTTTCACGTCAAAAAAAGTGAAATTTTTCGAGATAATTGAAACTTTTCGGAAACGGTTACACTACAAATCACATATGTTTCATATTTTTTCGAAACTATTAACCGCTTTTGTTGCAAAACGTTCATAATTTAATAGATTAATGGTATATCTTAAATGCTTAGAAAAAATCCGCTCAAACAACGTCTTTTTTTTCCAATATATCATAAAATGTGGAAACGCTAGCTGCCGAAACCACAGTTTCTTCGTTACATTTCGAAAATACGTGCGATTTTTTGCGAAGCGTTCTCAATTCATTGGTAATACGAAGAATCATAGATATCAAAAAGTTTTCACGTCAAAAAAAGTGAAATTTTTCGAGATAATTGAAACTTTTCGGAAACGGTTACACTAAAAATCACATATTTTTCGTAAATTTTCGAAATAATTAACAGCTTTTGTTGCAAAACGTTCATAATTTAATAGATTTATGGTATATCTTAACTGCTGAGAAAAAATCCGCTCAAAAAACGTCTTTTTTTCCAAATATATCATAAAATGTGGAAACGCTAGCTGCCGAAACCAAAGTTCCTTCGTTACATTTCGAAATTAAGTGCGATTTTTTTGCGAAGCGGTCTCAATTCAATGGAAATACGAATATTCATAGATATCAAAAAGTTTTCACGTCAAATAACATAAATTTTTCGAGATACTTGAAAATTTTCGGAAACGGTTACACTAAAAATCACATATTTTCGTAATTTTTCAAAATTATTAACCGCTTTTGTTGCAAAACGTTCATAATTTAATAGATTTATGGTATATCTTAAATGCTGAGAAAAAATCCGCTCAAAAAACGTCCTTTTTTTCCAAATATATCATAAATTGTGGAAAAGCTAGCTGCCGAAACGACAATTTCTTCGTTATATTTCGAAAATACGTGCGATTTTTTTGCGAAGCATTGTGAATTCAATGGAAATACGAAATATCATAGATATCAAAAAGTTTTCACGTCAAAAAAAGTGAAATTTTTCGAGATAATTGAAACTTTACGGAAACTGTTACACTAAAAATCACATATTTTTCGTAATTTTTCGAAACTATTAACCGCTTATGTTGCAAAACGTTCATAATTTAATAGATTAATGGTATATCTTAAATGCTGAGAAAAAATCCGCTCAAAAAACGTCCTTTTTTTCCAAATATATCATAAATTGTGGAAAAGCTAGCTGCCGAAACCACAATTTCTTCGTTATATTTCGAAATTACGTGCGATTTTTTTGCGAAGCATTCTGAATTCAATGGAAATACGAATTATCATAGATATCAAAAAGTTTTCACGTCAAAAAAAGTGAAATTTTTCGAGATAATTGAAACTTTTCGGAAACGGTTACACTAAAAATCACATATTTTTCGTAAATTTTCGAAATTCTTAACCGCATCTGTTGCAAAACGTTCATAATTTAATAGATTAATGGTATATCTTAAATGCTGAGAAAAAATCTGCTCAAAAAACGTCTTTTTTTTCCAAATATATCATAAATGTGGAAACGCTAGCTGCCGAAACCACAGTTTCTTCGTTACATTTCGAAAATACGTGCGATTTTTTGCGAAGAGTTCTCAATTCATTGGAAATACGAATAATCATAGATATCAAATAGTTTTCACGTCAAATAACATGAAATTTTTCGAGATACTTGAAAATTTTTGGAAACGGTTACACTAAAAATCACATATTTTCGTAATTATTCGAAATTATTAACCGCTTTTGTTGCAAAACGTTCATAATTTAATAGATTTATGGTATATCTTAAATGCTGAGAAAAAATCCGCTCAAAAAACGACTTTATTTTCCAAATATATCATAAAATGTGGAAACGCTAGCTGCAGAAACCACAGTTTCTTCGTTACATTTCGAAGTTACGTGCGATTTTTTTGCGAAGAATTCTCAATTCAATGGAAATACGAATAATCATAGATATCAAAAAGTTTTCACGTCAATAAACATGAAATTTTTCGAGATAATTGAAAATTTTCGGAAACGGTTACACTAAAAATTATATTTTTCGTAATTATTCGAAATTATTAACCGCTTTTATTGCAAAACGTTCATAATATAATAGATTTATGGTATATCTTAAATGCTGAGAAAGAATCAGCTCAAGAAACGTCTTATTTTTCCAAATATATCATAAATTGTGGAAAAGCTAGCTGCCGAAACCACAATTTCTTCGTTACATTTCGAAATTACGTCTGATTTTTTTGCGAAGCGTTCTCTAATCAATGGAAATACGAACAATCATGGATAACAAAAGGTTTTCACGTCAAAAAACATGAAATTTTTCGAGATAGTTGAAACTTTTCAGAAACGGTTACACTAAAAATCACATATTTTTCGTAATTTTTCGAAATTATTAACCGCTTTTGTTGCAAATGTTCATAATTTAATAGATTTATGGTATATCTTAACTGCTGAGATAAAATCCGCTCAAAAAACGTCTTTTTTTCCAAATATATCATAAAATGTGGAAACGCTAGCTGCCGAAACCAAAGTTCCTTCGTTACATTTCGAAATTAAGTGCGATTTTTTTGCGAAGCGTTCTCAATTCAATGGAAATACGAATATTCATAGATATCAAAAAGTTTTCACGTCAAATAAGATGAAATTTTTCGAGATACTTGAAAATTTTCGGAAACGGTTACACTAAAAATCACATATTTTCGTAATTTTTCAAAATTATTAACCGCTTTTGTTGCAAAACGTTCATAATTTAATAGATTTATGGTATATCTTAAATGCTGAGAAAAAATCCGCTCAAAAAACGTCCTTTTTTTCCAAATATATCATAAATTGTGGAAAAGCTAGCTGCCGAAACGAGACTTTCTTCGTTATATTTCGAAAATACGTGCGATTTTTTTGCGAAGCATTGTGAATTCAATGGAAATACGAAATATCATAGATATCAAAAAGTTTTCACGTCAAAAAAAGTGAAATTTTTCGAGATAATTGAAACTTTTCGGAAACGGTTACACTAAAAATCAGATATTTTCGTAATTTTTCGAAACTATTAACCGCTTTTGTTGCAAAACGTTCATAATTTAATAGATTAATGGTATATATTAAATGCTGAAAAAAAAATCCGCTCAAAAAACGTCCTTTTTTTCCAAATATATCATAAATTGTGGAAAAGCTAGCTGCCGAAACCACAATTTCTTCGTTATATTTCGAAATTACGTGCGATTTTTTTGCGAAGCATTCTGAATTCAATGGAAATACGAAATATCATAGATATCAAATAGTTTTCACGTCAAATAACATGAAATTTTTCGAGATAATTGAAACTTTTCGGAAACTGTTACACTAAAAATCACATATTTTTCGTATTTTTTCGAAACTATTAACCGCTTATGTTGCAAAACGTTCATAATTTAATAGATTAATGGTATATCTTAAATGCTGAGAAAAAATCTGCTCAAAAAACGTCTTTTTTTTCCAAATATATCATAAAATGTGGAAACGCTAGCTGCCGAAACCACAGTTTCTTCGTTACATTTCGAAAATACGTGCGATTTTTTGCGAAGCGTTCTCAATTCATTGGAAATACGAATAATCATAGATATCAAATAGTTTTCACGTCAAATAACATGAAATTTTTCGAGATACTTGAAAATTTTTGGAAACGGTTACACTAAAAATCACATATTTTCGTAATTTTTCGAAATTATTAACCGCTTTTGTTGCAAAACGTTCATAATTTAATAGATTTATGGTATATCTTAAATGCTGATAAAAAATCCGCTCAAAAAACGACTTTATTTTCCAAATATATCATAAAATGTGGAAACGCTAGCTGCAGAAACCACAGTTTCTTCGTTACATTTCGAAGTTACGTGCGATTTTTTTGCGAAGAATTCTCAATTCAATGGAAATACGAATAATCATAGATATCAAAAAGTTTTCACGTCAATAAACATGAAATTTTTCGAGATAATTGAAAATTTTCGGAAACGGTTACACTAAAAATTATATTTTTCGTAATTATTCGAAATTATTAACCGCTTTTATTGCAAAACGTTCATAATTTAATAGATTTATGGTATATCTTAAATGCTAAGAAAGAATCAGCTCAAGAAACGTCTTATTTTTCCAAATATATCATAAATTGTGGAAAAGCTAGCTGCCGAAACCACAATTTCTTCGTTACATTTCGAAATTACGTCTGATTTTTTTGCGAAGCGTTCTCTAATCAATGGAAATACGAACAATCATGGATAACAAAAGGTTTTCACGTCAAAAAACATGAAATTTTTCGAGATAGTTGAAACTTTTCAGAAACGGTTACACTAAAAATCACATATTTTTCGTAATTTTTCGAAATTATTAACCGCTTTTGTTGCAAAACGTTCATAATTTAATAGATTTATGGTATAGCTTAAATGCTAAGAAAGAATCAGCTCAAAAAACGTCTTTTTTTCCAAATATATCATAAAATGTGGAAACGCTAGCTGCCGAAACCAAAGTTCCTTCGTTACATTTCGAAATTAAGTGCGATTTTTTTGCGAAGCGTTCTCAATTCAATGGAAATACGAATATTCATAGATATCAAAAAGTTTTCACGTCAAATAAGATGAAATTTTTCGAGATACTTGAAAATTTTCGGAAACGGTTACACTAAAAATCACATATTTTCGTAATTTTTCAAAATTATTAACCGCTTTTGTTGCAAAACGTTCATAATTTAATAGATTTATGGTATATCTTAAATGCTGAGAAAAAATCCGCTCAAAAAACGTCCTTTTTTTCCAAATATATCATAAATTGTGGAAAAGCTAGCTGCCGAAACGAGACTTTCTTCGTTATATTTCGAAAATACGTGCGATATTTTTGCGAAGCATTGTGAATTCAATGGAAATACGAAATATCATAGATATCAAAAAGTTTTCACGTCAAAAAAAGTGAAATTTTTCGAGATAATTGAAACTTTTCGGAAACGGTTACACTAAAAATCAGATCTTTTCGTAATTTTTCGAAACTATTAACCGCTTTTGTTGCAAAACGTTCATAATTTAATAGATTAATGGTATATTTTAAATGCTGAGAATAAATCCGCTCAAAAAACGTCCTTTTTTTCCAAATATATCATAAATTGTGGAAAAGCTAGCTGCCGAAACCACAATTTCTTCGTTATATTTCGAAATTACGTGCGATTTTTTTGCGAAGCATTCTGAATTCAATGGAAATACGAAATATCATAGATATCAAATAGTTTTCACGTCAAATAACATGAAATTTTTCGAGATACTTGAAAATTTTCGGAAACGGTTACACTAACAATCACATATTTTCGTAATTTTTCGAAATTATTAACCGCTTTTGTTGCAAAACGTTCATAATTTAATAGATTTATGGTATATCTTAAATGCTGAGAAAAAATCCGCTCAAAGAACGACTTTATTTTCCAAATATATCATAAAATGTGGAAACGCTAGCTGCCGAAACGACAATTTCTTCGTTATATTTCGAAAATACGTGCGATTTTTTTGCGAAGCATTGTGAATTCAATGGAAATACGAAATATCATAGATATCAAAAAGTTTTCACGTCAAAAAAAGTGAAATTTTTCGAGATAATTAAAACTTTTCGGAAACGGTTACACTAAAAATCACATATTTTTCGTAAATATTCGAAATTCTTAACCGCATCTGTTGCCAAACGTTCATAATTTAATAGATTAATGGTATATCTTAAATGCTGAGAAAAAATCCGCTCAAAAAACGTCTTTTTTTTCCAAATATATCATAAAATGTGGAAACGCTAGCTGCTGAAACCACAGTTTCTTCGTTACATTTCGTAAATACGTGCGATTTTTTGCGAAGCGTTCTCAATTCATTGGAAATACGAAAAATCATAGATATCAAATAGTTTTCACGTCAAATAACATGAAATTTTTCGAGATACTTGAAAATTTTCGGAAACGGTTACACTAAAAATCACATATTTTTCGTAATTTTTCGAAATTATTAACAGCTTTTGTTGCAAAACGTTCATAATTTAATAGATTTATGGTATATCTTAACTGCTGAGAATAAATCCGCTCAAAAAAAGTTTTTTTTTCCAAATATATCATAAAATGTGGAAACGCTAGCTGCCGAAACCAAAGTTCCTTCGTTACATTTCGAAATTAAGTGCGATTTTTTTGCGAAGCGTTCTCAATTCAATGGAAATACGAATATTCATAGATATCAAAAAGTTTTCACGTCAAATAACATGAAATTTTTCGAGATAATTGAAACTTTTCGGAAACAGTTACACTAAAAATCACATATTTTTCGTAAATTTTCGAAATTATTAACAGCTTTTGTTGCAAAACGTTCATAATTTAATAGATTTATGGTATATCTTAACTGCTGAGAATAAATCCGCTCAAAAAACGTCTTTTTTTCCAAATATATCATAAAATGTGGAAACGCTAGCTGCAGAAACCAAAGTTCCTTCTTTACATTTCGAAATTAAGTGCGATTTTTTTGCGAAGCGTTCTCAATTCAATGGAAATACGAATATTCATAGATATCAAAAAGTTTTCACGTCAAATAACATGAAATTTTTCGAGATAATTGAAACTTTTCGGAAAAGGTTACACTAAAAATCACATATGTTTCGTAATTTTTCGAAACTATTAACCGCTTTTGTTGCAAAACGTTCATAATTTAATAGATTAATGAAATATCTTAAATGCTGAAAAAAAATCCGCTAAAAAACGTCCTTTTTTTCCAAATATATCATAAATTGTGGAAAAGCTAGCTGCCGAAACCACAATTTCTTCGTTATATTTCGAAATTACGTGCGATTTTTTTGCGAAGCATTCTGAATTCAATGGAAATACGAAATATCATAGATATCAAAAAGTTTTCTTGTCAAAAAAAGTGAAATTTTTCGAGATAATTGAAACTTTTCGGAAACGGTTACACTAAAAATCACATATTTTTCGTAAATTTTCGAAATTCTTAACCGCATCTGTTGCAAAACGTTCATAATTTAATAGAATAATGGTATATCTTAAATGCTGAGAAAAAATCCGCTCAAAAAACGTCTTTTTCTTTCCAAATATATCATAAAATGTGGAAACGCTAGCTGCCGAAACGACAATTTCTTCATTATATTTCGAAATTACGTGCAATTTTTTTGCGAAGCATTGTGAATTCAATGGAAATACGAAATATCATAGATATCAAAAAGTTTTCACGTCAAAAAAAGTGAAATTTTTCGAGATAATTGAAACTTTTCGGAAACGGTTACACTAAAAATCACATATGTTTCGTAATTTTTCGAAACTATTAACCGCTTTTGTTGCAAAACGTTCATAATTTAATAGATTAATGGTATATCTTAAATGCTGAAAAAAAATCCGCTCAAAAAACGTCCTTTTTTTACAAATATATCATAAACTGTGGAAAAGCTAGCTGCCGAAACCACAATTTCTTCGTTATATTTCGAAATTACGTGCGATTTTTTTGCGAAGCATTCTGAATTCAATGGAAATACGAATAATCATAGATATCAAAAGGTTTTCACGTCAGAAAAAGTGAAATTTTTCGAGATAATTGAAACTTTTCGGAAACGGTTACACTAAAAATCACATATTTTTCGTAATTTTTCGAAATTATTAACCGCTTTTGTTGCAAAACGTTCATAATTTATTAGATTTATGGTATATCTTAAATGCTGAGAAAACATTTGCTCAAAAAACGTCTTTTTTTCCAAATATATCATAAAATGTGGAAACGCTAGCTGCCGAAACCAAAGTTCCTTCGTTACATTTCGAAATTAAGTGCGATTTTTTTTCGAAGCGTTCTCAATTCAATGGAAATACGAATATTCATAGATATCAAAAAGTTTTCACGTCAAATAACATGAAATTTTTCGAGATACTTGAAAATTTTCGGAAACGGTTACACTAAAAATCACATATTTTTCGTAATTTTTCGAAATTATTAACAGCTCTTGTTGCAAAACGTTCATAATTTAATAGATTTATGGTATATCTTAACTGCTGAGAAAAAATCCGCTCAAAAAACGTCTTTTTTTCCAAATATATCATAAAATGTGGAAACGCTAGCTGCCGAAACCACAATTTCTTCGTTATATTTCGAAATTACGTGCGATTTTTTTGCGAAGCATTCTGAATTCAATGGAAATACGAATAATCATAGATATCAAAAGGTTTTCACGTCAGAAAAAGTGAAATTTTTCGAGATAATTGAAACTTTTCGGAAACGGTTACACTAAAAATCACATATTTTTCGTAATTTTTCGAAATTATTAACCGCTTTTGTTGCAAAACGTTCATAATTTATTAGATTTATGGTGTATCTTAAATGCTGAGAAAAAATTTGCTCAAAAAACGTATTTTTTTCCAAATATATCATAAAATGTGGAAACGCTAGCTGCCGAAACCAAAGTTCCTTCGTTACATTTCGAAATTAAGTGCGATTTTTTTGCGAAGCGTTCTCAATTCAATGGAAATACGAAAAATCATAGATATCAAAAGGTTTTCACGTCAGAAAAAGTGAAATTTTCCGAGATAATTGAAACTTTTCCGAAACGGTTACACTAAAAATCACAAATTTTTCGTAATTTTTCGAAATTATTAACCGCTTTTGTTGCAAAACGTTCATAATTGAATACATTTATGGTATATCTTAAATGCTGAGAAAAAATCCGCTCAAAAAACGTCCTTTTTTTCCAAATATATCATAAATTGTGGAAAAGCTAGCTGCCGAAACGACAATTTCTTCGCTATATTACGAAATTACGTGCGATTTTTTTGCGAAGCATTCTCAATTCAATGGAAATACGAAATATCATAGATATCAAAAAGTTTTCACGTCAAAAAAAGTGAAATTTTTCGAGATAATTGAAACTTTTCGGAAACGGTTACACTAAAAATCACATATTTTTCGTAATTTTTCGAAATTCATAACCGCATCTGTTGCAAAACGTTCAAAATTTAATAGATTAATGGTATATCTTAAATGCTGAGAAAAAATCCGCTCAAAAAACGTCTTTTCTTTCCAAATATATCATAAAATGTGGAAACGCTAGCTGCCGAAACCACAATTTCTTCGTTATATTTCGAAATTACGTGCGATTTTTTTGCGAAGCATTCTGAATTCAATGGAAATACGAATAATCATAGATATCAAAAGGTTTTCACGTCAGAAAAAGTGAAATTTTTCGAGATAATTGAAAATTTTCGGAAACGGTTACACTAAAAATTATATTTTTCGTAATTATTCGAAATTATTAACCGCTTTTATTGCAAAACGTTCATAATTTAATAGATTTATGGTATATCTTAAATGCTGAGAAAGAATCAGCTCAAGAAACGTCTTATTTTTCCAAATATATCATAAATTGTGGAAAAGCTAGCTGCCGAAACCACAATTTCTTCGTTACATTTCGAAATTACGTCTGATTTTTTTGCGAAGCGTTCTCAATTCAATGGAAATACGAATAATCATGGATATCAAAAAGTTTTCACGTCAAAAAACATGAAATTTTTCGAGATAATTGAAACTTTTCGGAAACGGTTACACTAAAAATCACATATTTTTCGTAATTTTTCGAAATTATTAACAGCTTTTGTTGCAAAACGTTCATAATTTAATAGATTTATGGTATATGTTAACTGCTGAGAAAAAATCCGCTCAAAAAACGTCCTTTTTTTCCAAATATATCATAAATTGTGGAAAAGCTAGCTGCCGAAACGAGAATTTCTTCGTTATATTTCGAAAATACGTGCGATTTTTTTGCGAAGCATTGTGAATTCAATGGAAATACGAAATATCATAGATATCAAAAAGTTTTCACGTCAAAAAAAGTGAAATTTTTCGAGATAATTGAAACTTTTCGGAAACGGTTACACTAAAAATCACATATGTTTCGTAATTTTTCGAAACTATTAACCGCTTTTGTTGCAAAACGTTCGTAATTTAATAGATTAATGGTATATATTAAATGCTGAGAAAAAATCCGCTCAAAAAACGTCCTTTTTTTCCAAATGTATCATAAATTGTGGAAAAGCTAGCTGCCGAAACCACAATTTCTTCGTTATATTTCGAAATTACGTGCGATTTTTTTGCGAAGCATTCTGAATTCAATGGAAATACGAAATATCATAGATATCAAAAAGTTTTCACGTCAAAAAAAGTGAAATTTTTCGAGATAATTGAAACTTTTCGGAAACGGTTACACTAAAAATCACATATTTTTCGTAAATTTTCGAAATTCTTAACCGCATCTGTTGCAAAACGTTCATAATTTAATAGATTAATGGTATATCTTAAATGCTGAGAAAATATCCGCTCAAAAAACGTCTTTTTTTCCAAATATATCATAAAATGTGGAAACGCTAGCTGCCGAAACCACAGTTTCTTCGTTACATTTCGAAAATACGTGCGATTTTTTGCGAAGCGTTCTCAATTCATTGGAAATACGAATAATCATAGATATCAAATAGTTTTCACGTCAAATAACATGAAATTTTTCGAGATACTTGAAAATTTTCGGAAACGGTTACACTAACAATCACATATTTTCGTAATTTTTCGAAATTATTAACCGCTTTTGTTGCAACACGTTCATAATTTAATAGATTTATGGTATATCTTAAATGCTGAGAAAAAATCCGCTCAAAAAACGACTTTATTTTCCAAATATATCATAAAATGTGGAAACGCTAGCTGCAGAAACCACAGTTTCTTCGTTACATTTCGAAGTTACGTGCGATTTTTTTGCGAAGAATACTCAATTCAATGGAAAAACGAATAATCATAGATATCAAAAAGTTTTCACGTCAATAAACATGAAATTTTTCGAGATAATTGAAACTTTTCGGAAACGGTTACACTAAAAATCACATATTTTTCGTAAATTTTCTAAATTCTTAACCGCATCTGTTGCAAAACATTCATAATTTAATAGATTAATGGCATATCTTAAATGCTGAGAAAAAATCCGCTCAAAAAACGTCTTTTTTTTCCAAATATACCATAAAATGTGGAAACGCTAGCTGCCGAAACCACAGTTTCTTCGTTACATTTCGTAAATACGTGCGATTTTTTGCGAAGCGTTCTCAATTCATTGGAAATACGAAAAATCATAGATATCAAATAGTTTTCACGTCAAATAACATGAAATTTTTCGAGATACTTGAAAATTTTCGGAAACGGTTACACTAAAAATCAAATATTTTCGTAATTTTTCAAAATTATTAACCGCATTTGTTGCAAAACGTTCATAATTTAATAGATTTATGGTATATCTTAAATGCTGAGAAAATACCCGCTCAAAAAACGTCCTTTTTTTCCAAATATATCATAAATTGTGGAAAAGCTAGCTGCCGAAACGACAATTTCTTCGTTACATTTCGAAAATACGTGCGATTTTTTTGCGAAGCATTGTGAATTCAATGGAAATACGAAATATCATAGATAACAAAAAGTTTTTACGTCAAAAAAAGTGAAATTTTTCGAGATAATTGAAACTTTTCGGAAACGGTTACACTAAAAATCACATATATTTCGTAATTTTTCGAAACTATTAACCGCTTTTGTTGCAAAACGTTCATAATTTAATAGATTAATGAAATATCTTAAATGCTGAAAAAAACTCCGCTAAAAAACGTCCTTTTTTTCCAAATATATCATAAATTGTGGAAAACCTAGCTGCCGAAACCACAATTTCTTCGTTATATTTCGAAATTACGTGCGATTTTTTTGCGAAGCATTCTGAATTCAATGGAAATACGAAATATCATAGATATCAAAAAGTTTTCACGTCAAAAAAAGTGAAATTTTTCGAGATAATTGAAACTTTTCGGAAACGGTTACACTAAAAATCACATATTTTTCGTAAATTTTCGAAATTCTTAACCGCATCTGTTGCAAAACGTTCATAATTTAATAGATTAATGGTATATCTTAAATGCTGAGAAAAAATTCGCTCAAAAAACGTCTTTTTTTTCCAAATATATCATAAAATGTGGAAACGCTAGCTGCCGAAACCACAGTTTCTTTGTTACATTTCGAAAATACGTGCGATTTTCTGCGAAGCGTTCTCAATTCATTGGAAATACGAATAATCATAGATATCAAATAGTTTTCACGTCAAATAACATAAAATTTTTCGAGATACTTGAAAATATTCGGAAACGGTTACACTAAAAATCACATATTTTCGTAATTTTTCGAAATTATTAACCGCTTTTGTTGCAAAACGTTCATAATTTAATAGATTTATGGTATATCTTAAATGCTGTGAAAAAATCCGCTCAAAAAACGACTTTATTTTCCAAATATATCATAAAATGTGGAAACGCTAGCTGCCGAAACCACAGTTTCTTCGTTACATTTCGAAATTACGTGCGATTTCTTTGCGAAGCATTCTGAATTCAATGGGAATACGAAATATCATAGATATCAAAAAGTTTTCACGTCAAAAAAAGTGAAATTTTTCGAGATAATTGAAACTTTTCGGAAATGGTTACACTAAAATCACATATTTTTCGTAATTTTTCGAAATTATTAACCGCTTTTGCTGCAAAACGTTCATAATTTAATAGCTTTATGGTATATCTTAAATGCTGAGAAAAAATCCGCTCAAAAAACGTCTTTTTTTTCCAAATATATCATAAAATGTGGAAACGCTAGCTGCCGCAACCACAGTTTCTTCGTTACATTTCGAAATTACGTGCGATTTTTTTGCGAAGCATTCTGAATTCAATGGAAATACGAAATATCATAGATATCAAAAACTTTTCACGTCAAAAAAACTGAAATTTTTCGAGATAATTGAAAATTTTCGGAAACGGTTACACTAAAAATCACATATTTTTCGTAATTTTTCGAAATTATTAACCGCTTTTATTGCAAAACGTTCATAATTTAAGAGATTAATGGTATATCTTAAATGCTGAGAAAGAATCAGCTCAAGAAACGTCTTTTTTTCCAAATATATCATAAAATGTGGAAACGCTAGCTGCCGAAACCACAGTTTCTTCGTTACATTTCGAAATTACGTGCGATTTTTCTGCGAAGCGTTCTCAATTCAATGGAAATAGGAATAATCATAGATATCAAAAAGTTTTCACGTCAAAAAACATGAAATTTTTCGAGATAATTGAAAATTTTCGGAAACGGTTACACTAAAAATCACATAATTTTCGTAATTTTTCGAAATTATTAACCGCTTTTGTTGCAAAACGTTCATAATTTAATAGATTTATGGTATATCTTAAATGCTGAGAAAAAATCCGCTCAAAAAACGTCCTTTTTTCCAAATATATTATAAATTGTGGAAAAGCTAGCTGCCGAAACCAAAATTTCTTCGTTATATTTCGAAATTACGTGCGATTCTTTTGCGAAGCATTCTGAATTCAATGGAAATACGAAATATCATAGATATCAAAAAGTTTTCACGTCAAAAAAAGTGAAATTTTTCGAGATAATTGAAACTTTTCGGAAACGGTTACACTAAAAATCATATATTTTTTGTAATTTTTCGAAATTATTAACCGCTTTTGTAGCAAAACGTTCATAATTTAATAGATTTATGGTATATCTTAAATGCTGAGAAAAAATCTGCTCAAAAAACGTCTTTTTTTCCAAATATATCATAAAATGTGGAAACGCTAGCTGCCGAAACCACAGTTTCTTCGTTACATTTCGAAATTACGTGCGATTTTTTTGCGAAGCGTTCTCAATTCAAAGGACGTACGAATAATCGTAGATATCAAGTAGTTCTCACAACAAAAAACGTGAAAATTTTCGAGATAATTGAAACATTTCGGAAACGGTTACACTAAAAATCACATATTTTTCGTAATTTTTCTAAATTATTAACCGCCTCTGTTGCAAAACGTTCTAATTTCATAGATCTGTGGTACATCTTAATTGCTGACAAAACATCCGTTCAAAAAACGTCTTTTTTTTCAAATATATCATAAATTGTGGAAAAGCTCGCTGCCGAAACCACAATTTCTTCGTTACATTTCGAAATTACGTGCGATTTTTTTGCGTAGCGTTCTCAATTCAATGGAAATACGAACAATCATAGATATGAAAAAGTTTTCACGTAAATAAACATGAAATTTTTCGAGATAATTGAAAATTTTCGGAAACGGTTACACTAAAAATTATATTTTTCGTAATTATTCGAAATTATTAACCGCTTTTATTGCAAAACGTTCACAATTTAATAGATTTATGGTATATCTTAAAAGCTGAGAAAGAATCAGCTCAAGAAACGTCTTTTTTTTCCAAATATATCATAAATTGTGGAAAAGCTAGCTGCCGAAACCACAATTTCTTCGTTACATTTCGAAATTACGTGCGACATTTTTGCGAAGCGTTCTCAATTCAATGGAAATACGAATAATCATGGATATCAAAAAGTTTTCACGTCAAAAAACATGAAATGTTTCGAGATAATTGGAACTTTTCGGAAACGGTTACACTAAAAATCACATATTTTTCGTAATTTTTCGAAATTATTAACAGCTTTTGTTGCAAAACGTTCATAATTTAATAGATTTATGGTATATGTTAACTGCTGAGAAAAAATCCGCTCAAAAAACGTCCTTTTTTTCCAAATATATCATAAATTGTGGAAAAGCTAGCTGCCGAAACGAGAATTTCTTCGTTATATTTCGAAGATACGTGCGATTTTTTTGCGAAGCATTGTGAATTCAATGGAAATACGAAATATCATAGATATCAAAAAGTTTTCACGTCAAAAAAAGTGAAATTTTTCGAGATAATTGAAACTTTTCGGAAACGGTTACACTAAAAATCACATATTTTTCGTAAATTTTCGAAATTCTTAACCGCATCTGTTGCAAAACGTTCATAATTTAATAGATTAATGGTATATCTTAAATGCTGAGAAAAAATCCGCTCAAAAAACGTCTTTTTTTTCCAAATATATCATAAAATGTGGAAACGCTAGCTGCCGAAACCAAAGTTTCTTCGTTACATTTCGTAAATACGTGCGATTTTTTGCGAAGCGTTCTCAATTCATTGGAAATACGAAAAATCATAGATATCAAATAGTTTTCACGTCAAATAACATGAAATTTTTCGAGATACTTGAAAATTTTCGGAAACGGTTACACTAAAAATCACATATTTTTCGTAATTTTTCGAAATTATTAACAGCTTTTGTTGCAAGACGTTCATAAATTAATAGATTTATGGTATATCTTAACTGCTGAGAAAAAATCCGCTCAAAAAACGTCTTTTTTTCCAAATATATCATAAAATATGGAAACGCTAGCTGCCGAAACCAAAGTTCCTTCGTTACATTTCGAAATTAAGTGCGATTTTTTTGCGAAGCGTTCTCAATTCAATGGAAATACGAATATTCATAGATATCAAAAAGTTTTCACGTCAAATAACATGAAATTTTTCGAGATACTTGAAAATTATCGGAAACGGTTACACTAAAAATCACATATTTTCGTAATTTTTCAAAATTATTACCGCATTTGTTGCAAAACGTTCATAATTTAATAGATTTATGGTATATCTTAAATGCTGAGAAAATACCCGCTCAAAAAACGTCCTTTTTTTCCAAATATATCATAAATTGTGGAAAAGCTAGCTGCCGAAACGACAATTTCTTCGTTACATTTCGAAAATACGTGCGATTTTTTTGCGAAGCATTGTGAATTCAATGGAAATACGAAATATCATAGATATCAAAAAGTTTTCACGTCAAAAAAAGTGAAATTTTTCGAGATAATTGAAACTTTTCGGAAACGGTTACACTAAAAATCACATATATTTCGTAATTTTTCGAAACTATTAACCGCTTTTGTTGCAAAACGTTCATAATTTAATAGATTAATGAAATATCTTAAATGCCGGAAAAAAATCCGCTAAAAAACGTCCTTTTTTTCCAAATATATCATAAATTGTGGAAAAGCTAGCTGCCGAAACCACAATTTCTTCGTTATATTTCGAAATTACGTGCGATTTTTTTGCGAAGCATTCTTAATTCAATGGAAATACGAAATATCATGGATATCAAAAAGTTTTCACGTCAAAAAAAGTGAAATTTTTCGAGATAATTGAAACTTTTCGGAAACGGTTACACTAAAAATCACATATTTTTCGTAAATTTTCGAAATTCTTAACCGCATCTGTTGCAAAACGTTCATAATTTAATAGATTAATGGTATATCTTAAATGCTGAGAAAAAATCCGCTCAAAAAACGTCTTTTTTTTCCAAATATATCATAAAATGTGGAAACGCTAGCTGCCGAAACCACAGTTTCTTCGTTACATTTCGTAAATACGTGCGATTTTTTGCGAAGCGTTCTCAATTCATTGGAAATACGAAAAATCATAGATATCAAATAGTTTTCACGTCAAATAACATGAAATTTTTCGAGATACTTGAAAATTTTCGGAAACGGTTACACTAAAAATCACATATTTTTCGTAATTTTTCGAAATTATTAACAGCTTTTGTTGCAAGACGTTCATAAATTAATAGATTTATGGTATATCTTAACTGCTGAGAAAAAATCCGCTCAAAAAACGTCTTTTTTTCCAAATATATCATAAAATGTGGAAACGCTAGCTGCCGAAACCAAAGTTCCTTCGTTACATTTCGAAATTAAGTGCGATTTTTTTGCGAAGCGTTCTCAATTCAATGGAAATACGAATATTCATAGATATCAAAAAGTTTTCACGTCAAATAACATGAAATTTTTCGAGATACTTGAAAATTATCGGAAACGGTTACACTAAAAATCACATATTTTCGTAATTTTTCTAAATTATTAACCGCCTCTGTTGCAAAACGTTCATAATTTAATAGATTTATGGTATATCTTAAATGCTGAGAAAATACCCGCTCAAAAAACGTCCTTTTTTTCCAAATATATCATAAATTGTGGAAAAGCTAGCTGCCGAAACGACAATTTCTTCGTTACATTTCGAAAATACGTGCGATTTTTTTGCGAAGCATTGTGAATTCAATGGAAATACGAAATATCATAGATATCAAAAAGTTTTCACGTCAAAAAAAGTGAAATTTTTCGAGATAATTGAAACTTTTCGGAAACGGTTACACTAAAAATCAGATATTTTCGTAATTTTTCGAAACTATTAACCGCTTTTGTTGCAAAACGTTCATAATTTAATAGATTAATGGTATATTTTAAATGCTGAGAAAAAATCCGCTCAAAAAACGTCCTTTTTTTCCAAATATATCATAAATTGTGGAAAAGCTAGCTGCCGAAACCACAATTTCTTCGTTATATTTCGAAATTACGTGCGATTTTTTTGCGAAGCATTCTGAATTCAATGGAAATACGAAATATCATAGATATCAAATAGTTTTCACGTCAAATAACATGAAATTTTACGAGATACTTGAAAATTTTCGGAAACGGTTACACTAACAATCATATATTTTCGTAATTTTTCGAAATTATTAACCGCTTTTGTTGCAAAACGTTCATAATTTAATAGATTTATGGTATATCTTAAATGCTGAGAAAAAATCCGCTCAAAAAACGTCCTTTTTTTCCAAATATATCATAAATTGTGGAAAAGCTAGCTGCCGAAACGACAATTTCTTCGTTATATTTCGAAAATACGTGCGATTTTTTTGCGAAGCATTGTGAATTCAATGGAAATACGAAATATCATAGATATCAAAGGTTTTCACGTCAAAAAAAGTGAAATTTTTCGAGATAATTGAAACTTTTCGGAAACGGTTACACTAAAAATCACATATTTTTCGTAAATATTCGAAATTCTTAACCGCATCTGTTGCCAAACGTTCATAATTTAATAGATTAATGGTATATCTTAAATGCTGAGAAAAAATCCGCTCAAAAAACGTCTTTTTTTTCCAAATATATCATAAAATGTGGAAACGCTAGCTGCTAAAACCACAGTTTCTTCGTTACATTTCGTAAATACGTGCGATTTTTTGCGAAGCGTTCTCAATTCATTGGAAATACGAAAAATCATAGATATCAAATAGTTTTCACGTCAAATAACATGAAATTTTTCGAGATACTTGAAAATTTTCGGAAACGGTTACACTAAAAATCACATATTTTTCGTAATTTTTCGAAATTATTAACAGCTTTTGTTGCAAAACGTTCATAATTTAATAGATTTATGGTATATCTTAACTGCTGAGAATAAATCCGCTCAAAAAAAGTTTTTTTTTCCAAATATATCATAAAATGTGGAATCGCTAGCTGCCGAAACCAAAGTTCCTTCGTTACATTTCGAAATTAAGTGCGATTTTTTTGCGAAGCGTTCTCAATTCAATGGAAATACGAATATTCATAGATATCAAAAAGTTTTCACGTCAAATAACATGAAATTTTTCGAGATACTTGAAAATTTTCGGAAACGGTTACACTAAAAATCACATATGTTTCGTAATTTTTCGAAACTATTAACCGCTTTTGTTGCAAAACGTTCATAATTTAATAGATTAATGGTATATCTTAAATGCTGAAAAAAAATCCGCTCAAAAAACGTCCTTTTTTTCCAAATATATCATAAATTGTGGAAAAGCTAGCTGCCGAAACCACAATTTCATCGTTATATTTCGAAATTACGTGCGATTTTTTTGCGAAGCATTCTGAATTCAATGGAAATACGAAATATCATAGATATCAAGAAGTTTTCACGTCAAAAGAAGTGAAATTTTTCGAGATAATTGAAACTTTTCGGAAACGGTTACACTAAAAATCACATATTTTTCGTAAATTTTCGAAATTCTTAACCGCATCTGTTGCAAAACGTTCATAATTTAATAGATTAATGGTATATCTTAAATGCTGAGAAAAAATCCGCTCAAAAAACGTCTTTTTTTTCCAAATATATCATAAAATGTGGAAACGCTAGCTGCCGAAACCACAGTTTCTTCGTTACATTTCGTAAATACGTGCGATTTTTTGCGAAGCGTTCTCAATTCATTGGAAATACGAAAAATCATAGATATCAAATAGTTTTCACGTCAAATAACATGAAATTTTTCGAGATACTTGAAAATTTTCGGAAACGGTTACACTAAAAATCACATATTTTTCGTAATTTTTCGAAATTATTAACAGCTTTTGTTGCAAGACGTTCATAAATTAATAGATTTATGGTATATCTTAACTGCTGAGAAAAAATCCGCTCAAAAAACGTCTTTTTTTCCAAATATATCATAAAATGTGGAAACGCTAGCTGCCGAAACCAAAGTTCCTTCGTTACATTTCGAAATTAAGTGCGATTTTTTTGCGAAGCGTTCTCAATTCAATGGAAATACGAATATTCATAGATATCAAAAAGTTTTCACGTCAAATAACATGAAATTTTTCGAGATACTTGAAAATTATCGGAAACGGTTACACTAAAAATCACATATTTTCGTAATTTTTCTAAATTATTAACCGCCTCTGTTGCAAAACGTTCATAATTTAATAGATTTATGGTATATCTTAAATGCTGAGAAAATACCCGCTCAAAAAACGTCCTTTTTTTCCAAATATATCATAAATTGTGGAAAAGCTAGCTGCCGAAACGACAATTTCTTCGTTACATTTCGAAAATACGTGCGATTTTTTTGCGAAGCATTGTGAATTCAATGGAAATACGAAATATCATAGATATCAAAAAGTTTTCACGTCAAAAAAAGTGAAATTTTTCGAGATAATTGAAACTTTTCGGAAACGGTTACACTAAAAATCAGATATTTTCGTAATTTTTCGAAACTATTAACCGCTTTTGTTGCAAAACGTTCATAATTTAATAGATTAATGGTATATTTTAAATGCTGAGAAAAAATCCGCTCAAAAAACGTCCTTTTTTTCCAAATATATCATAAATTGTGGAAAAGCTAGCTGCCGAAACCACAATTTCTTCGTTATATTTCGAAATTACGTGCGATTTTTTTGCGAAGCATTCTGAATTCAATGGAAATACGAAATATCATAGATATCAAATAGTTTTCACGTCAAATAACATGAAATTTTACGAGATACTTGAAAATTTTCGGAAACGGTTACACTAACAATCATATATTTTCGTAATTTTTCGAAATTATTAACCGCTTTTGTTGCAAAACGTTCATAATTTAATAGATTTATGGTATATCTTAAATGCTGAGAAAAAATCCGCTCAAAAAACGTCCTTTTTTTCCAAATATATCATAAATTGTGGAAAAGCTAGCTGCCGAAACGACAATTTCTTCGTTATATTTCGAAAATACGTGCGATTTTTTTGCGAAGCATTGTGAATTCAATGGAAATACGAAATATCATAGATATCAAAGGTTTTCACGTCAAAAAAAGTGAAATTTTTCGAGATAATTGAAACTTTTCGGAAACGGTTACACTAAAAATCACATATTTTTCGTAAATATTCGAAATTCTTAACCGCATCTGTTGCCAAACGTTCATAATTTAATAGATTAATGGTATATCTTAAATGCTGAGAAAAAATCCGCTCAAAAAACGTCTTTTTTTTCCAAATATATCATAAAATGTGGAAACGCTAGCTGCTAAAACCACAGTTTCTTCGTTACATTTCGTAAATACGTGCGATTTTTTGCGAAGCGTTCTCAATTCATTGGAAATACGAAAAATCATAGATATCAAATAGTTTTCACGTCAAATAACATGAAATTTTTCGAGATACTTGAAAATTTTCGGAAACGGTTACACTAAAAATCACATATTTTTCGTAATTTTTCGAAATTATTAACAGCTTTTGTTGCAAAACGTTCATAATTTAATAGATTTATGGTATATCTTAACTGCTGAGAATAAATCCGCTCAAAAAAAGTTTTTTTTTCCAAATATATCATAAAATGTGGAATCGCTAGCTGCCGAAACCAAAGTTCCTTCGTTACATTTCGAAATTAAGTGCGATTTTTTTGCGAAGCGTTCTCAATTCAATGGAAATACGAATATTCATAGATATCAAAAAGTTTTCACGTCAAATAACATGAAATTTTTCGAGATACTTGAAAATTTTCGGAAACGGTTACACTAAAAATCACATATGTTTCGTAATTTTTCGAAACTATTAACCGCTTTTGTTGCAAAACGTTCATAATTTAATAGATTAATGGTATATCTTAAATGCTGAAAAAAAATCCGCTCAAAAAACGTCCTTTTTTTCCAAATATATCATAAATTGTGGAAAAGCTAGCTGCCGAAACCACAATTTCATCGTTATATTTCGAAATTACGTGCGATTTTTTTGCGAAGCATTCTGAATTCAATGGAAATACGAAATATCATAGATATCAAGAAGTTTTCACGTCAAAAGAAGTGAAATTTTTCGAGATAATTGAAACTTTTCGGAAACGGTTACACTAAAAATCACATATTTTTCGTAAATTTTCGAAATTCTTAACCGCATCTGTTGCAAAACGTTCATAATTTAATAGATTAATGGTATATCTTAAATGCTGAGAAAAAATCCGCTCAAAAAACGTCTTTTTTTTCCAAATATATCATAAAATGTGGAAACGCTAGCTGCCGAAACCACAGTTTCTTCGTTACATTTCGTAAATACGTGCGATTTTTTGCGAAGCGTTCTCAATTCATTGGAAATACGAAAAATCATAGATATCAAATAGTTTTCACGTCAAATAACATGAAATTCTTCGAGATACTTGAAAATTTTCGGAAACGGTTACACTAAAAATCACATATTTTTCGTAATTTTTCGAAATTATTAACAGCTTTTGTTGCAAAACGTTCATAATTTAATAGATTTATGGTATATCTTAACTGCTGAGAATAAATCCGCTCAAAAAACGTCTTTTTTTCCAAATATATCATAAAATGTGGAAACGCTAGCTGCAGAAACCAAAGTTCCTTCTTTACATTTCGAAATTAAGTGCGATTTTTTTGCGAAGCGTTCTCAATTCAATGGAAATACGAATATTCATAGATATCAAAAAGTTTTCACGTCAAATAACATGAAATTTTTCGAGATAATTGAAACTTTTCGGAAAAGGTTACACTAAAAATCACATATGTTTCGTAATTTTTCGAAACTATTAACCGCTTTTGTTGCAAAACGTTCATAATTTAATAGATTAATGAAATATCTTAAATGCTGAAAAAAAATCCGCTAAAAAACGTCCTTTTTTTCCAAATATATCATAAATTGTGGAAAAGCTAGCTGCCGAAACCACAATTTCTTCGTTATATTTCGAAATTACGTGCGATTTTTTTGCGAAGCATTCTGAATTCAATGGAAATACGAAATATCATAGATATCAAAAAGTTTTCTTGTCAAAAAAAGTGAAATTTTTCGAGATAATTGAAACTTTTCGGAAACGGTTACACTAAAAATCACATATTTTTCGTAAATTTTCGAAATTCTTAACCGCATCTGTTGCAAAACGTTCATAATTTAATAGAATAATGGTATATCTTAAATACTGAGAAAAAATCCGCTCAAAAAACGTCTTTTTCTTTCCAAATATATCATAAAATGTGGAAAAGCTAGCTGCCGAAACCACAATTTCTTCGTTATATTTCGAAATTACGTGCGATTTTTTTGCGAAGCATTCTGAATTCAATGGAAATACGAAACATCATGGATATCAAAAAGTTTTCACGTCAAAAAAAGTGAAATTTTTCGAGATAATTGAAACTTTTCGGAAACGGTTACACTAAAAATCACATATTTTTCGTAAATTTTCGAAATTCTTAACCGCATCTGTTGCAAAACGTTCATAATTTAATAGATTAATGGTATATCTTAAATGCTGAGAAAAAATCCGCTCAAAAAACGTCTTTTTTTTCCAAATATATCATAAAATGTGGAAACGCTAGCTGCCGAAACCACAGTTTCTTCGTTACATTTCGTAAATACGTGCGATTTTTTGCGAAGCGTTCTCAATTCATTGGAAATACGAAAAATCATAGATATCAAATAGTTTTCACGTCAAATAACATGAAATTTTTCGAGATACTTGAAAATTTTCGGAAACGGTTACACTAAAAATCACATATTTTTCGTAATTTTTCGAAATTATTAACAGCTTTTGTTGCAAGACGTTCATAAATTAATAGATTTATGGTATATCTTAACTGCTGAGAAAAAATCCGCTCAAAAAACGTCTTTTTTTCCAAATATATCATAATATGTGGAAACGCTAGCTGCCGAAACCAAAGTTCCTTCGTTACATTTCGAAATTAAGTGCGATTTTTTTGCGAAGCGTTCTCAATTCAATGGAAATACGAATATTCATAGATATCAAAAAGTTTTCACGTCAAATAACATGAAATTTTTCGAGATACTTGAAAATTATCGGAAACGGTTACACTAAAAATCACATATTTTCGTAATTTTTCAAAATTATTAACCGCATTTGTTGCAAAACGTTCATAATTTAATAGATTTATGGTATATCATAAATGCTGAGAAAATACCCGCTCAAAAAACGTCCTTTTTTTCCAAATATATCATAAATTGTGGAAAAGCTAGCTGCCGAAACGACAATTTCTTCGTTATATTTCGAAATTACGTGCGATTTTTTTGCGAAGCATTCTGAATTCAATGGAAATACGAAATATCATAGATATCAAATAGTTTTCACGTCAAATAACAAGAAATTTTTCGAGATACTTGAAAATTTTCGGAAACGGTTACACTAACAATCACATATTTTCGTAATTTTTCGAAATTATTAACCGCTTTTGTTGCAAAACGTTCATAATTTAATAGATTTATGGTATATCTTAAATGCTGAGAAAAAATCCGCTCAAAGAACGACTTTATTTTCCAAATATATCATAAAATGTGGAAACGCTAGCTGCAGAAACCACAGTTTCTTCGTTACATTTCGAAAATACGTTCGATTTTTTTGCGAAGAATTCTCAATTCAATGGAAATACGAATAATCATAGATAACAAAAAGTTTTCACGTCAATAAACATGAAATTTTTCGAGATACTTGAAAATTTTCGGAAACGGTTACACTAAAAATCACATATGTTTCGTAATTTTTCGAAACTATTAACCGCTTTTGTTGCAAAACGTTCATAATTTAATAGATTAATGAAATATCTTAAATGCTGAAAAAAAATCCGCTAAAAAACGTCCTTTTTTTCCAAATATATCATAAATTGTGGAAAAGCTAGCTGCCGAAACCACAATTTCTTCGTTATATTTCGAAATTACGTGCGATTTTTTTGCGAAGCATTCTGAATTCAATGGAAATACGAAACATCATGGATATCAAAAAGTTTTCACGTCAAAAAAAGTGAAATTTTTCGAGATAATTGAAACTTTTCGGAAACGGTTACACTAAAAATCACATATTTTTCGTAAATTTTCGAAATTCTTAACCGCATCTGTTGCAAAACGTTCATAATTTAATAGATTAATGGTATATCTTAAATGCTGAGAAAAAATCCGCTCAAAAAACGTCTTTTTTTTCCAAATATATCATAAAATGTGGAAACGCTAGCTGCCGAAACCACAGTTTCTTCGTTACATTTCGTAAATACGTGCGATTTTTTGCGAAGCGTTCTCAATTCATTGGAAATACGAAAAATCATAGATATCAAATAGTTTTCACGTCAAATAACATGAAATTTTTCGAGATACTTGAAAATTTTCGGAAACGGTTACACTAAAAATCACATATTTTTCGTAATTTTTCGAAATTATTAACAGCTTTTGTTGCAAGACGTTCATAAATTAATAGATTTATGGTATATCTTAACTGCTGAGAAAAAATCCGCTCAAAAAACGTCTTTTTTTCCAAATATATCATAATATGTGGAAACGCTAGCTGCCGAAACCAAAGTTCCTTCGTTACATTTCGAAATTAAGTGCGATTTTTTTGCGAAGCGTTCTCAATTCAATGGAAATACGAATATTCATAGATATCAAAAAGTTTTCACGTCAAATAACATGAAATTTTTCGAGATACTTGAAAATTATCGGAAACGGTTACACTAAAAATCACATATTTTCGTAATTTTTCAAAATTATTAACCGCATTTGTTGCAAAACGTTCATAATTTAATAGATTTATGGTATATCATAAATGCTGAGAAAATACCCGCTCAAAAAACGTCCTTTTTTTCCAAATATATCATAAATTGTGGAAAAGCTAGCTGCCGAAACGACAATTTCTTCGTTATATTTCGAAATTACGTGCGATTTTTTTGCGAAGCATTCTGAATTCAATGGAAATACGAAATATCATAGATATCAAATAGTTTTCACGTCAAATAACAAGAAATTTTTCGAGATACTTGAAAATTTTCGGAAACGGTTACACTAACAATCACATATTTTCGTAATTTTTCGAAATTATTAACCGCTTTTGTTGCAAAACGTTCATAATTTAATAGATTTATGGTATATCTTAAATGCTGAGAAAAAATCCGCTCAAAGAACGACTTTATTTTCCAAATATATCATAAAATGTGGAAACGCTAGCTGCAGAAACCACAGTTTCTTCGTTACATTTCGAAAATACGTTCGATTTTTTTGCGAAGAATTCTCAATTCAATGGAAATACGAATAATCATAGATAACAAAAAGTTTTCACGTCAATAAACATGAAATTTTTCGAGATACTTGAAAATTTTCGGAAACGGTTACACTAAAAATCACATATGTTTCGTAATTTTTCGAAACTATTAACCGCTTTTGTTGCAAAACGTTCATAATTTAATAGATTAATGAAATATCTTAAATGCTGAAAAAAAATCCGCTAAAAAACGTCCTTTTTTTCCAAATATATCATAAATTGTGGAAAAGCTAGCTGCCGAAACCACAATTTCTTCGTTATATTTCGAAATTACGTGCGATTTTTTTGCGAAGCATTCTGAATTCAATGGAAATACGAAACATCATGGATATCAAAAAGTTTTCACGTCAAAAAAAGTGAAATTTTTCGAGATAATTGAAACTTTTCGGAAACGGTTACACTAAAAATCACATATTTTTCGTAAATTTTCGAAATTCTTAACCGCATCTGTTGCAAAACGTTCATAATTTAATAGATTAATGGTATATCTTAAATGCTGAGAAAAAATCCGCTCAAAAAACGTCTTTTTTTTCCAAATATATCATAAAATGTGGAAACGCTAGCTGCCGAAACCACAGTTTCTTCGTTACATTTCGTAAATACGTGCGATTTTTTGCGAAGCGTTCTCAATTCATTGGAAATACGAAAAATCATAGATATCAAATAGTTTTCACGTCAAATAACATGAAATTCTTCGAGATACTTGAAAATTTTCGGAAACGGTTACACTAAAAATCACATATTTTTCGTAATTTTTCGAAATTATTAACAGCTTTTGTTGCAAGACGTTCATAAATTAATAGATTTATGGTATATCTTAACTGCTGAGAAAAAATCCGCTCAAAAAACGTCTTTTTTTCCAAATATATCATAATATGTGGAAACGCTAGCTGCCGAAACCAAAGTTCCTTCGTTACATTTCGAAATTTAGTGCGATTTTTTTGCGAAGCGTTCTCAATTCAATGAAAATACGAATATTCATAGATATCAAAAAGTTTTCACGTCAAATAACATGAAATTTTTCGAGATACTTGAAAATTATCGGAAACGGTTACACTAAAAATCACATATTTTCGTAATTTTTCAAAATTATTAACCGCATTTGTTGCAAAACGTTCATAATTTAATAGATTTATGGTATATCTTAAATGCTGAGAAAATACCCGCTCAAAAAACGTCCTTTTTTTCCAAATATATCATAAATTGTGGAAAAGCTAGCTGCCGAAACGACAATTTCTTCGTTATATTTCGAAATTACGTGCGATTTTTTTGCGAAGCATTCTGAATTCAATGGAAATACGAAATATCATAGATATCAAATAGTTTTCACGTCAAATAACAAGAAATTTTTCGAGATACTTGAAAATTTTCGGAAACGGTTACACTAACAATCACATATTTTCGTAATTTTTCGAAATTATTAACCGCTTTTGTTGCAAAACGTTCATAATTTAATAGATTTATGGTATATCTTAAATGCTGAGAAAAAATCCGCTCAAAGAACGACTTTATTTTCCAAATATATCATAAAATGTGGAAACGCTAGCTGCAGAAACCACAGTTTCTTCGTTACATTTCGAAAATACGTTCGATTTTTTTGCGAAGAATTCTCAATTCAATGGAAATACGAATAATCATAGATAACAAAAAGTTTTCACGTCAAATAACATGAAATTTTTCGAGATACTTGAAAATTTTCGGAAACGGTTACACTAAAAATCACATATGTTTCGTAATTTTTCGAAACTATTAACCGCTTTTGTTGCAAAACGTTCATAATTTAATAGATTAATGAAATATCTTAAATGCTGAAAAAAAATCCGCTAAAAAACGTCCTTTTTTTCCAAATATATCATAAATTGTGGAAAAGCTAGCTGCCGAAACCACAATTTCTTCGTTATATTTCGAAATTACGTGCGATTTTTTTGCGAAGCATTCTGAATTCAATGGAAATACGAAATATCATAGATATCAAAAAGTTTTCTTGTCAAAAAAAGTGAAATTTTTCGAGATAATTGAAACTTTTCGGAAACTGTTACACTAAAAATCACATATTTTTCGTAAATTTTCGAAATTCTTAACCGCATCTGTTGCAAAACGTTCATAATTTAATAGAATAATGGTATATCTTAAATGCTGAGAAAAAATCCGCTCAAAAAACGTCTTTTTCTTTCCAAATATATCATAAAATGTGGAAAAGCTAGCTGCCGAAACCACAATTTCTTCGTTATATTTCGAAATTACGTGCGATTTTTTTGCGAAGCATTCTGAATTCAATGGAAATACGAAATATCATGGATATCAAAAAGTTTTCACGTCAAAAAAAGTGAAATTTTTCGAGATAATTGAAACTTTTCGGAAACGGTTACACTAAAAATCACATATTTTTCGTAAATTTTCGAAATTCTTAACCGCATCTGTTGCAAAACGTTCATAATTTAATAGATTAATGGTATATCTTAAATGCTGAGAAAAAATCCGCTCAAAAAACGTCTTTTTTTTCCAAATATATCATAAAATGTGGAAACGCTAGCTGCCGAAACCACAGTTTCTTCGTTACATTTCGTAAATACGTGCGATTTTTTGCGAAGCGTTCTCAATTCATTGGAAATACGAAAAATCATAGATATCAAATAGTTTTCACGTCAAATAACATGAAATTTTTCGAGATACTTGAAAATTTTCGGAAACGGTTACACTAAAAATCACATATTTTTCGTAATTTTTCGAAATTATTAACAGCTTTTGTTGCAAGACGTTCATAAATTAATAGATTTATGGTATATCTTAACTGCTGAGAAAAAATCCGCTCAAAAAACGTCTTTTTTTCCAAATATATCATAATATGTGGAAACGCTAGCTGCCGAAACCAAAGTTCCTTCGTTACATTTCGAAATTAAGTGCGATTTTTTTGCGAAGCGTTCTCAATTCAATGGAAATACGAATATTCATAGATATCAAAAAGTTTTCACGTCAAATAACATGAAATTTTTCGAGATACTTGAAAATTATCGGAAACGGTTACACTAAAAATCACATATTTTCGTAATTTTTCAAAATTATTAACCGCATTTGTTGCAAAACGTTCATAATTTAATAGATTTATGGTATATCTTAAATGCTGAGAAAATACCCGCTCAAAAAACGTCCTTTTTTTCCAAATATATCATAAATTGTGGAAAAGCTAGCTGCCGAAACGACAATTTCTTCGTTATATTTCGAAATTACGTTCGATTTTTTTGCGAAGAATTCTGAATTCAATGGAAATACGAATAATCATAGATAACGAAAAGTTTTCACGTCAATAAACATGAAATTTTTCGAGATACTTGAAAATTTTCGGAAACGGTTACACTAACAATCACATATTTTCGTAATTTTTCGAAATTATTAACCGCTTTTGTTGCAAAACGTTCATAATTTAATAGATTTATGGTATATCTTAAATGCTGAGAAAAAATCCGCTCAACGAACGACTTTATTTTCCAAATATATCATAAAATGTGGAAACGCTAGCTGCAGAAACCACAGTTTCTTCGTTACATTTCGAAAATACGTTCGATTTTTTTGCGAAGAATTCTCAATTCAATGGAAATACGAATAATCATAGATAACGAAAAGTTTTCACGTCAATAAACATGAAATTTTTCGAGATACTTGAAAATTTTCGGAAACGGTTACACTAAAAATCACATATTTTCGTAATTTTTCAAAATTATTAACCGCTTTTGTTGCAAAACGTTCATAATTTAATAGATTTATGGTATATCTTAAATGCTGAGAAAAAATCCGCTTAAAAAACGTCCTTTTTTTCCAAATATATCATAAATTGTGGAAAAGCTAGCTGCCGAAACGACAATTTCTTCGTTATATTTCGAAAATACGTGCGATTTTTTTGCGAAGCATTGTGAATTTAATGGAAATACGAAATATCATAGATATCAAAGGTTTTCACGTCAAAAAAAGTGAAATTTTTCGAGATAATTGAAACTTTTCGGAAACGGTTACACTAAAAATCACATATTTTTCGTAAATATTCGAAATTCTTAACCGCATCTGTTGCCAAACGTTCATAATTTAATAGATTAATGGTATTTCTTAAATGCTGAGAAAAAATCCGCTCAAAAAACGTCTTTTTTTTCCAAATATATCATAAAATGTAGAAACGCTAGCTGCTAAAACCACAGTTTCTTCGTTACATTTCGTAAATACGTGCGATTTTTTGCGAAGCGTTCTCAATTCATTGGAAATACGAAAAATCATAGATATCAAATAGTTTTCACGTCAAATAACATGAAATTTTTCGAGATACTTGAAAATTTTCGGAAACGGTTACACTAAAAATCACATATTTTTCGTAATTTTTCGAAATTATTAACAGCTTTTGTTGCAAAACGTTCATAATTTAATAGATTTATGGTATATCTTAACTGCTGAGAATAAATCCGCTCAAAAAAAGTTTTTTTTTCCAAATATATCATAAAATGTGGAAACGCTAGCTGCCGAAACCAAAGTTCCTTCGTTACATTTCGAAATTAAGTGCGATTTTTTTGCGAAGCGTTCTCAATTCAATGGAAATACGAATATTCATAGATATCAAAAAGTTTTCACGTCAAATAACATGAAATTTTTCGAGATACTTGAAAATTTTCGGAAACGGTTACACTAAAAATCACATATGTTTCGTAATTTTTCGAAACTATTAACCGCTTTTGTTGCAAAACGTTCATAATTTAATAGATTAATGGTATATCTTAAATGCTGAAAAAAAATCCGCTCAAAAAACGTCCTTTTTTTCCAAATATATCATAAATTGTGGAAAAGCTAGCTGCCGAAACCACAATTTCTTCGTTATATTTCGAAATTACGTGCGATTTTTTTGCGAAGCATTCTGAATTCAATGGAAATACAAAATATCATAGATATCAAAAAGTTTTCACGTCAAAAAAAGTGAAATTTTTCGAGATAATTGAAACTTTTCGGAAACGGTTACACTAAAAATCACATATTTTTCGTAAATTTTCGAAATTCTTAACCGCATCTGTTGCAAAACGTTCATAATTTAATAGATTAATGTTATATCTTAAATGCTGAGAAAAAATCCGCTATAAAAACGTCTTTTTTTTCCAAATATATCATAAAATGTGGAAAAGCTAGCTGCCGAAACCACAGTTTCTTCGTTACATTTCGAAAATACGTGCGATTTTTTGCGAAGCGTTCTCAATTCATTGGAAATACGAATAATCATAGATATCAAATAGTTTTCACGTCAAATAACATGAAATTTTTCGAGATACTTGAAAATTTTCGGAAACGGTTACACTAAAAATCACATATTTTCGTAATTTTTCAAAATTATTAACCGCTTTTGTTGCAAAGCGTTGATAATTTAATAGATTTATGGTATATCTTAAATGCTGAGAAAAAATCCGCTCAAAAAACGTCCTTTTTTTCCAAATATATCATAAATTGTGGAAAAGCTAGCTGCCGAAACGACAATTTCTTCGTTATATTTCGAAAATACGTGCGATTTTTTTGCGAAGCATTCTGAATTCAATGGAAATACGAAATATCATAGATATCAAAAAGTTTTCACGTCAAAAGAAGTGAAATTTTTCGAGATAATTGAAACTTTTCGGAAACGGTTACACTAAAAATCACATATTTTTCGTAAATTTTCGAAATTCTTAACCGCATCTGTTGCAAAACGTTCATAATTTAATAGATTAATGGTATATCTTAAATGCTGAGAAAACATCCGCTCAAAAAACGTCTTTTTTTTCCAAATATATCATAAAATGTGGAAACGCTAGCTGCCGAAACCACAGTTTCTTCGTTACATTTCGTAAATACGTGCGATTTTTTGCGAAGCGTTCTCAATTCATTGGAAATACGAAAAATCATAGATATCAAATAGTTTTCACGTCAAATAACATGAAATTTTTCGAGATACTTGAAAATTTTCGGAAACGGTTACACTAAAAATCACATATTTTTCGTAATTTTTCGAAATTATTAACAGCTTTTGTTGCAAAACGTTCATAATTTAATAGATTTATGGTATATCTTAACTGCTGAGAATAAATCCGCTCAAAAAACGTCTTTTTTTCCAAATATATCATAAAATGTGGAAACGCTAGCTGCAGAAACCAAAGTTCCTTCTTTACATTTCGAAATTAAGTGCGATTTTTTTGCGAAGCGTTCTCAATTCAATGGAAATACGAAAAATCATAGATATCAAATAGTTTTCACGTCAAATAACATGAAATTTTTCGAGATAATTGAAACTTTTCGGAAAAGGTTACGCTAAAAATCACATATGTTTCGTAATTTTTCGAAACTATTAACCGCTTTTGTTGCAAAACGTTCATAATTTAATAGATTAATGAAATATCTTAAATGCTGAAAAAAAATCCGCTAAAAAACGTCCTTTTTTTCCAAATATATCATAAATTGTGGAAAAGCTAGCTGCCGAAACCGCAATTTCTTCGTTATATTTCGAAATTACGTGCGATTTTTTTGCGAAGCATTCTGAATTCAATGGAAATACGAAATATCATAGATATCAAAAAGTTTTCTTGTCAAAAAAAGTGAAATTTTTCGAGATAATTGAAACTTTTCGGAAACGGTTACACTAAAAATCACATATTTTTCGTAAATTTTCGAAATTCTTAACCGCATCTGTTGCAAAACGTTCATAATTTAATAGAATAATGGTATATCTTAAATGCTGAGAAAAAATCCGCTCAAAAAACGTCTTTTTCTTTCCAAATATATCATAAAATGTGGAAACGCTAGCTGCCGAAACGACAATTTCTTCGTTATATTTCGAAATTACGTGCAATTTTTTTGCGAAGCATTGTGAATTCAATGGAAATACGAAATATCATAGATATCAAAAAGTTTTCACGTCAAAAAAAGTGAAATTTTTCGAGATAATTGAAACTTTTCGGAAACGGTTACACTAAAAATCACATATGTTTCGTAATTTTTCGAAACTATTAACCGCTTTTGTTGCAAAACGTTCATAATTTAATAGATTAATGGTATATCTTAAATGCTGAAAAAAAATCCGCTCAAAAAACGTCCTTTTTTTCCAAATATATCATAAATTGTGGAAAAGCTAGCTGCCGAAACCACAATTTCTTCGTTATATTTCGAAATTACGTGCGATTTTTTTGCGAAGCATTCTGAATTCAATGGAAATACGAAATATCATAGATATCAAAAAGTTTTCACGTCAAAAAAAGTGAAATTTTTCGAGATAATTGAAACTTTTGGGAAACGGTTACACTAAAAATCACATATTTTTCGTACATTTTCGAAATTCTTAACCGCATCTGTTGCAAAACGTTCATAATTTAATAGATTAATGGTATATCTTAAATGCTGAGAAAAAATCCGCTCAAAAAACGTCTTTTTTTTCCAAATATATCATAAAATGTGGAAACGCTAGCTGCCGAAACCACAGTTTCTTCGTTACATTTCGAAATTACGTCTGATTTTTTTGCGAAGCGTTCTCAATTCAATGGAAATACGAATAAGGATGGATATCAAAAAGTTTTCACGTCAAAGAAAATGAAATTTTTCGAGATAATTGAAACTTTTCGGAAACGGTTACACTAAAAATCACATATTTTTCGTAATTTTTCGAAATTATTAACAGCTCTTGTTGCAAAACGTTCATAATTTAATAGATTTATGGTATATCTTAACTGCTGAGAAAAAATCCGCTCAAAAAACGTCTTTTTTTCCAAATATATCATAAAATGTGGAAACGCTAGCTACCGAAACCACAATTTCTTCGTTATATTTCGAAATTACGTGCGATTTTTTTGCGAAGCATTCTGAATTCAATGGAAATACGAATAATCATAGATATCAAAAGGTTTTCACGTCAGAAAAAGTGAAATTTTTCGAGATAATTGAAACTTTTCGGAAACGGTTACACTAAAAATCACATATTTTTCGTAATTTTTCGAAATTATTAACCGCTTTTGTTGCAAAACGTTCATAATTTATTAGATTTATGGTGTATCTTAAATGCTGAGAAAAAATTTGCTCAAAAAACGTATTTTTTTCCAAATATATCATAAAATGTGGAAACGCTAGCTGCCGAAACCAAAGTTCCTTCGTTACATTTCGAAATTAAGTGCGATTTTTTTGCGAAGCGTTCTCAATTCAATCGAAATACGAAAAATCATAGATATCAAAAGGTTTTCACGTCAGAAAAAGTGAAATTTTCCGAGATAATTGAAACTTTTCCGAAACGGTTACACTAAAAATCACAAATTTTTCGTAATTTTTTGAAATTATTAACCGCTTTTGTTGCAAAACGTTCATAATTAAATAGATTTATGGTATATCTTAAATGCTGAGAAAAAATCCGCTCAAAAAACGTCCTTTTTTTCCAAATATATCATAAATTGTGGAAAAGCTAGCTGCCGAAACGACAATTTCTTCGTTATATTTCGAAAATACGTGCGATTTTTTTGCGAACCATTGTGAATTCAATGGAAATACGAAATATCATAGATATCAAAAAGTTTTCACGTCAAAAAAAGTGAAATTTTTCGAGATAATTGAAACTTTTCGGAAACGGTTACACTAAAAATCACATTTTTTTCGTAATTTTTCGAAACTATTAACCGCTTTTGTTGCAAAACGTTCATAATTTAACAGAAATATGGTATATCTTAAATGCTGAGAAAAAATCCGCTCAAAAAACGTCCTTTTTTTCCAAATATATCATAAATTGTGGAAAAGCTAGCTGCCGAAACCACAATTTCTTCGCTATATTACGAAATTACGTGCGATTTTTTTGCGAAGCATTCTCAATTCAATGGAAATACGAAATATCATAGATATCAAAAAGTTTTCACGTCAAAAAAAGTGAAATTTTTCGAGATAATTGAAACTTTTCGGAAACGGTTACACTAAAAATCACATATTTTTCGTAATTTTTCGAAATTCATAACCGCATCTGTTGCAAAACGTTCAAAATTTAATAGATTAATGGTATATCTTAAATGCTGAGAAAAAATCCGCTCAAAAAACGTCTTTTCTTTCCAAATATATCATAAAATGTGGAAACGCTAGCTGCCGAAACCACAATTTCTTCGTTATATTTCGAAATTACGTGCGATTTTTTTGCGAAGCATTCTGAATTCAATGGAAATACGAATAATCATAGATATCAAAAGGTTTTCACGTCAGAAAAAGTGAAATTTTTCGAGATAATTGAAACTTTTCGGAATCGGTTACACTAAAAATCACATATTTTTCGTAATCTTTCGAAATTATTAACCGCTTTTGTTGCAAAACGTTCATAATTTAATAGATTTATGGTATATCTTAAATGCTGAGAAAAAATTCGCTCAAAATACGTCTTTTTTTTCCAAATATATCATAAATTGTGGAAACGCTAGCTGCAGAAACCATAGTTTCTTCGTTACATTTCGAAGTTACGTGCGATTTTTTTGCGAAGAATTCTCAATTCAATGGAAATACGAATAATCATAGATATCAAAAAGTTTTCACGTCAATAAACATGAAATTTTTCGAGATAATTGAAAATTTTCGGAAACGGTTACACTAAAAATTATATTTTTCGTAATTATTCGAAATTATTAACCGCTTTTATTGCAAAACGTTCATAATTTAATAGATTTATGGTATATCTTAAATGCTGAGAAAGAATCAGCTCAAGAAACGTCTTATTTTTCCAAATATATCATAAATTGTGGAAAAGCTAGCTGCCGAAACCACAATTTCTTCGTTACATTTCGAAATTACGTCTGATTTTTTTGCGAAGCGTTCTCAATTCAATGGAAATACGAATAATCATGGATATCAAAAAGTTTTCACGTCAAAAAACATGAAATTTTTCGAGATAATTGAAACTTTTCGGAAACGGTTACACTAAAAATCACATATTTTTCGTAATTTTTCGAAATTATTAACAGCTTTTGTTGCAAAACGTTCATAATTTAATAGATTTATGGTATATGTTAACTGCTGAGAAAAAATCCGCTCAAAAAACGTCCTTTTTTTCCAAATATATCATAAATTGTGGAAAAGCTAGCTGCCGAAACGAGAATTTCTTCGTTATATTTCGAAAATACGTGCGATTTTTTTGCGAAGCATTGTGAATTCAATGGAAATACGAAATATCATAGATATCAAAAAGTTTTCACGTCAAAAAAAGTGAAATTTTTCGAGATAATTGAAACTTTTCGGAAACGGTTACACTAAAAATCACATATGTTTCGTAATTTTTCGAAACTATTAACCGCTTTTGTTGCAAAACGTTCGTAATTTAATAGATTAATGGTATATATTAAATGCTGAGAAAAAATCCGCTCAAAAAACGTCCTTTTTTTCCAAATGTATCATAAATTGTGGAAAAGCTAGCTGCCGAAACCACAATTTCTTCGTTATATTTCGAAATTACGTGCGATTTTTTTGCGAAGCATTCTGAATTCAATGGAAATACGAAATATCATAGATATCAAAAAGTTTTCACGTCAAAAAAAGTGAAATTTTTCGAGATAATTGAAACTTTTCGGAAACGGTTACACTAAAATCACATATTTTTCGTAAATTTTCGAAATTCTTAACCGCATCTGTTGCAAAACGTTCATAATTTAATAGATTAATGGTATATCTTAAATGCTGAGAAAAAATCCGCTCAAAAAACGTCTTTTTTTCCAAATATATCATAAAATGTGGAAACGCTAGCTGCCGAAACCACAGTTTCTTCGTTACATTTCGAAAATACGTGCGATTTTTTGCGAAGCGTTCTCAATTCTTTGGAAATACGAATAATCATAGATATCAAATAGTTTTCACGTCAAATAACATGAAATTTTTCGAGATACTTGAAAATTTTCGGAAACGGTTACACTAACAATCACATATTTTCGTAATTTTTCGAAATTATTAACCGCTTTTGTTGCAAAACGTTCATAATTTAATAGATTTATGGTATATCTTAAATGCTGAGAAGAAATCCGCTCAAAAAACGACTTTATTTTCCAAATATATCATAAAATGTGGAAACGCTAGCTGCAGAAACCACAGTTTCTTCGTTACATTTCGAAGTTACGTGCGATTTTTTTGCGAAGAATTCTCAATTCAATGGATACGAATATTCATAGATATCAAAAAGTTTTCACGTCAATAAACATGAAATTTTTCGAGATAATTGAAACTTTTCGGAAACGGTTACACTAAAAATCACATATTTTTCGTAAATTTTCGAAATTCTTAACCGCATCTGTTGCAAAACGTTCATAATTTAATAGATTTATGGTATATCTTAAATGCTGAGAAAAAATCCGCTCAAAAAACGTCTTTTTTTCCAAATATATCATAAAATGTGGAAACGCTAGCTGCCGAAACCAAAGTTCCTTCGTTACATTTCGAAATTAAGTGCGATTTTTTTGCGAAGCGTTCTCAATTCAATGGAAATACGAATATTCATAGATATCAAAAAGTTTTCACGTCAAATAACATGAAATTTTTCGAGATACTTGAAAATTATCGGAAACGGTTACACTAAAAATCACATATTTTCGTAATTTTTTCAAAATTATTAACCGCATTTGTTGCAAAACGTTCATAATTTAATAGATTTATGGTATATCTTAAATGCTGAGAAAATACCCGCTCAAAAAACGTCCTTTTTTTCCAAATATATCATAAATTGTGGAAAAGCTAGCTGCCGAAACGACAATTTCTTCGTTACATTTCGAAAATACGTGCGATTTTTTTGCGAAGCATTGTGAATTCAATGGAAATACGAAATATCATAGATATCAAAAAGTTTTTACGTCAAAAAAAGTGAAATTTTTCGAGATAATTGAAGCTTTTCGGAAACGGTTACACTAAAAATCACATATATTTCGTAATTTTTCGAAACTATTAACCGCTTTTGTTGCAAAACGTTCATAATTTAATAGATTAATGAAATATCTTAAATGCTGAAAAAAAATCCGCTAAAAAACGTCCTTTTTTTCCAAATATATCATAAATTGTGGAAAAGCTAGCTGCCGAAACCACAATTTCTTCGTTATATTTCGAAATTACGTGCGATTTTTTTGCGAAGCATTCTGAATTCAATGGAAATACGAAATATCATAGATATCAAAAAGTTTTCACGTCAAAAAAAGTGAAATTTTTCGAGATAATTGAAACTTTTCGGAAACGGTTACACTAAAAATCACATATTTTTCGTAAATTTTCGAAATTCTTAACCGCATCTGTTGCAAAACGTTCATAATTTAATAGATTAATGGTATATCTTAAATGCTGAGAAAAAATTCGCTCAAAAAACGTCTTTTTTTTCCAAATATATCATAAAATGTGGAAACGCTAGCTGCCGAAACCACAGTTTCTTCGTTACATTTCGAAAATACGTGCGATTTTCTGCGAAGCGTTCTCAATTCATTGGAAATACGAATAATCATAGATATCAAATAGTTTTCACGTCAAATAACATGAAATTTTTCGAGATACTTGAAAATATTCGGAAACGGTTACACTAAAAATCAGATATTTTCGTAATTTTTCGAAATTATTAACCGCTTTTGTTGCAAAACGTTCATAATTTAATAGATTTATGGTATATCTTAAATGCTGTGAAAAAATCCGCTCAAAAAACGACTTTATTTTCCAAATATATCATAAAATGTGGAAACGCTAGCTGCCGAAACCACAGTTTCTTCGTTACATTTCGAAATTACGTGCGATTTCTTTGCGAAGCATTCTGAATTCAATGGGAATACGAAATATCATAGATATCAAAAAGTTTTCACGTCAAAAAAAGTGAAATTTTTCGAGATAATTGAAACTTTTCGGAAATGGTTACACTAAAATCACATATTTTTCGTAATTTTAAGAAATTATTAACCGCTTTTGCTGCAAAACGTTCATAATTTAATAGCTTTATGGTATATCTTAAATGCTGAGAAAAAATCCGCTCAAAAAACGTCTTTTTTTTCCAAATATATCATAAAATGTGGAAACGCTAGCTGCCGCAACCACAGTTTCTTCGTTACATTTCGAAATTACGTGCGATTTTTTTGCGAAGCATTCTGAATTCAATGGAAATACGAAATATCATAGATATCAAAAACTTTTCACGTCAAAAAAACTGAAATTTTTCGAGATAATTGAAAATTTTCGGAAACGGTTACACTAAAAATCACATTTTTCGTAATTTTTCGAAATTATTAACCGCTTTTATTGCAAAACGTTCATAATTTAAGAGATTTATGGTATATCTTAAATGCTGAGAAAGAATCAGCTCAAGAAACGTCTTTTTTTCCAAATATATCATAAAATGTGGAAACGCTAGCTGCCGAAACCACAGTTTCTTCGTTACATTTCGAAATTACGTGCGATTTTTCTGCGAAGCGTTCTCAATTCAATGGAAATAGGAAAAATCATAGATATCAAAAAGTTTTCACGTCAAAAAACATGAAATTTTTCGAGATAATTGAAAATTTTCGGAAACGGTTACACTAAAAATCACATAATTTTCGTAATTTTTCGAAATTATTAACCGCTTTTGTTGCAAAACGTTCATAATTTAATAGATTTATGGTATATCTTAAATGCTGAGAAAAAATCCGCTCAAAAAACGTCCTTTTTTCCAAATATATCATAAATTCTGGAAAAGCTAGCTGCCGAAACCAAAATTTCTTCGTTATATTTCGAAATTACGTGCGATTCTTTTGCGAAGCATTCTGAATTCAATGGAAATACGAAATATCATAGATATCAAAAAGTTTTCACGTCAAAAAAAGTGAAATTTTTCGAGATAATTGAAACTTTTCGGAAACGGTTACACTAAAAATCACATATTTTTTGTAATTTTTCGAAATTATTAACCGCTTTTGTAGCAAAACGTTCATAATTTAATAGATTTATGGTATATCTTAAATGCTGAGAAAAAAATCCGCTCAAAAAACGTCTTTTTTTCCAAATATATCATAAAATGTGGAAACGCTAGCTGCCGAAACCACAGTTTCTTCGTTACATTTCGAAATTACGTACGATTTTTTTGCGAAGCGTTCTCAATTCAAAGGACGTACGAATAATCGTAGATATCAAGTAGTTCTCACGACAAAAAACGTGAAAATTTTCGAGATAATTGAAACATTTCGGAAACGGTTACACTAAAAATCACATATTTTTCGTAATTTTTCTAAATTATTAACCGCCTCTGTTGCAAAACGTTCATAATTTCATAGATCTGTGGTACATCTTAATTGCTGACAAAACATCCGTTCAAAAAACGTCTTTTTTTCAAATATATCATAAATTGTGGAAAAGCTCGCTGCCGAAACCACAATTTCTTCGTCACATTTCGAAATTACGTGCGATTTTTTTGCGTAGCGTTCTCAATTCAATGGAAATACGAACAATCATAGATATGAAAAAGTTTTCACGTAAATAAACATGAAATTTTTCGAGATAATTGAAAATTTTCGGAAACGGTTACACTAAAAATTATATTTTTCGTAATTATTCGAAATTATTAACCGCTTTTATTGCAAAACGTTCACAATTTAATAGATTTATGGTATATCTTAAATGCTGAGAAAGAATCAGCTCAAGATACGTCTTTTTTTTCCAAATATATCATAAATTGTGGAAAAGCTAGCTGCCGAAACCACAATTTCTTCGTTACATTTCGAAATTACGTGCGACATTTTTGCGAAGCGTTCTCAATTCAATGGAAATACGAATAATCATGGATATCAAAAAGTTTTCACGTCAAAAAACATGAAATGTTTCGAGATAATTGGAACTTTTCGGAAACGGTTACACTAAAAATCACATATTTTTCGTAATTTTTCGAAATTATTAACAGCTTTTGTTGCAAAACGTTCATAATTTAATAGATTTATGGTATATGTTAACTGCTGAGAAAAAATCCGCTCAAAAAACGTCCTTTTTTTCCAAATATATCATAAATTGTGGAAAAGCTAGCTGCCGAAACGAGAATTTCTTCGTTATATTTCGAAAATACGTGCGATTTTTTTGCGAAGCATTGTGAATTCAATGGAAATACGAAATATCATAGATATCAAAAAGTTTTCACGTCAAAAAAAGTGAAATTTTTCGAGATAATTGAAACTTTTCGGAAACGGTTACACTAAAAATCACATATTTTTCGTAAATTTTCGAAATTCTTAACCGCATCTGTTGCAAAACGTTCATAATTTAATAGATTAATGGTATATCTTAAATGCTGAGAAAAAATCCGCTCAAAAAACGTCTTTTTTTTCAAAATATATCATAAAATGTGGAAACGCTAGCTGCCGAAACCACAGTTTCTTCGTTACATTTCGTAAATACGTGCGATTTTTTGCGAAGCGTTCTCAATTCATTGGAAATACGAAAAATCATAGATATCAAATAGTTTTCACGTCAAATAACATGAAATTTTTCGAGATACTTGAAAATTTTCGGAAACGGTTACACTAAAAATCACATATTTTTCGTAATTTTTCGAAATTATTAACAGCTTTTGTTGCAAGACGTTCATAAATTAATAGATTTATGGTATATCTTAACTGCTGAGAAAAAATCCGCTCAAAAAACGTCTTTTTTTCCAAATATATCATAAAATGTGGAAACGCTAGCTGCCGAAACCAAAGTTCCTTCGTTACATTTCGAAATTAAGTGCGATTTTTTTGCGAAGCGTTCTCAATTCAATGGAAATACGAATATTCATAGATATCAAAAAGTTTTCACGTCAAATAACATGAAATTTTTCGAGATACTTGAAAATTATCGGAAACGGTTACACTAAAAATCACATATTTTCGTAATTTTTCGAAATTATTAACAGCTTTTGTTGCAAAACGTTCATAATTTAATAGATTTATGGTATATATTAACTGCTGAGAAAAAATCCGCTCAAAAAACGTCCTTTTTTTCCAAATATATCATAAATTGTGGAAAAGCTAGCTGCCGAAACGAGAATTTCTTCGTTATATTTCGAAAATACGTGCGATTTTTTTGCGAAGCATTGTGAATTCAATGGAAATACGAAATATCATAGATATCAAAAAGTTTTCACGTCAAAAAAAGTGAAATTTTTCGAGATAATTGAAACTTTTCGGAAACGGTTACACTAAAAATCACATATGTTTCGTAAATTTTCGAAATTCTTAACCGCATCTGTTGCAAAACGTTCATAATTTAATAGATTAATGGTATATCTTAAATGCTGAGAAAAAATCCGCTCAAAAAACGTCTTTTTTTTCCAAATATATCATAAAATGTGGAAACGCTAGCTGCCGAAACCACAGTTTCTTCGTTACATTTCGTAAATACGTGCGATTTTTTGCGAAGCGTTCTCAATTCATTGGAAATACGAAAAATCATAGATATCAAATAGTTTTCACGTCAAATAACATGAAATTTTTCGAGATACTTGAAAATTTTCGGAAACGGTTACACTAAAAATCACATATTTTTCGTAATTTTTCGAAATTATTAACAGCTTTTGTTGCAAGACGTTCATAAATTAATAGATTTATGGTATATCTTAACTGCTGAGAAAAAATCCGCTCAAAAAACGTCTTTTTTTCCAAATATATCATAAAATGTGGAAACGCTAGCTGCCGAAACCAAAGTTCCTTCGTTACATTTCGAAATTAAGTGCGATTTTTTTGCGAAGCGTTCTCAATTCAATGGAAATACGAATATTCATAGATATCAAAAAGTTTTCACGTCAAATAACATGAAATTTTTCGAGATACTTGAAAATTATCGGAAACGGTTACACTAAAAATCACATATTTTCGTAATTTTTCAAAATTATTACCGCATTTGTTGCAAAACGTTCATAATTTAATAGATTTATGGTATATCTTAAATGCTGAGAAAATACCCGCTCAAAAAACGTCCTTTTTTTCCAAATATATCATAAATTGTGGAAAAGCTAGCTGCCGAAACGACAATTTCTTCGTTATATTTCGAAATTACGTGCGATTTTTTTGCGAAGCATTCTGAATTCAATGGAAATACGAAATATCATGGATATCAAAAAGTTTTCACGTCAAAAAAAGTGAAATTTTTTTAGATAATTGAAACTTTTCGGAAACGGTTACACTAAAAATCACATATTTTTCGTAAATTTTCGAAATTCTTAACCGCATCTGTTGCAAAACGTTCATAATTTAATAGATTAATGGTATATCTTAAATGCTGAGAAAAAATCCGCTCAAAAAACGTCTTTTTTTTCCAAATATATCATAAAATGTGGAAACGCTAGCTGCCGAAACCACAGTTTCTTCGTTACATTTCGTAAATACGTGCGATTTTTTGCGAAGCGTTCTCAATTCATTGGAAATACGAAAAATCATAGATATCAAATAGTTTTCACGTCAAATAACATGAAATTTTTCGAGATACTTGAAAATTTTCGGAAACGGTTACACTAAAAATCACATATTTTTCGTAATTTTTCGAAATTATTAACAGCTTTTGTTGCAAGACGTTCATAAATTAATAGATTTATGGTATATCTTAACTGCTGAGAAAAAATCCGCTCAAAAAACGTCTTTTTTTCCAAATATATCATAAAATGTGGAAACGCTAGCTGCCGAAACCAAAGTTCCTTCGTTACATTTCGAAATTAAGTGCGATTTTTTTGCGAAGCGTTCTCAATTCAATGGAAATACGAATATTCATAGATATCAAAAAGTTTTCACGTCAAATAACATGAAATTTTTCGAGATACTTGAAAATTATCGGAAACGGTTACACTAAAAATCACATATTTTCGTAATTTTTCGAAATTATTAACCGCTTTTATTGCAAAGCGTTCATAATTTAATAGATTTATGGTATATCTTAAATGCTGAGAAAAAATCCGCTCAAAATACGTCTTTTTTTCCAAATATATCATAAAATGTGGAAACCCTAGCTGCCGAAACCACAGTTTCTTCGTTACATTTCGAAAATACGTGCGATTTTTTTTCGAAGCATTGTGAATTCAATGGAAATACGAAATATCATAGATATCAAAAAGTTTTCACGTCAAAAAAAGTGAAATTTTTCGAGATAATTGAAACTTTTCGGAAACGGTTACACTAAAAATCACATATATTTCGTAATTTTTCGAAACTATTAACCGCTTTTGTTGCAAAACGTTCATAATTTAATAGATTAATGAAATATCTTAAATGCTGAAAAAAAATCCGCTAAAAAACGTCCTTTTTTTCCAAATATATCATAAATTGTGGAAAAGCTAGCTGCCGAAACCAAAATTTCTTCGTTATATTTCGAAATTACGTGCGATTTTTTTGCGAAGCATTCTGAATTCAATGGAAATACGAAATATCATAGATATCAAAAAGTTTTCACGTCAAAAAAAGTGAAATTTTTCGAGATAATTGAAACTTTTCGGAAACGGTTACACTAAAAATCACATATGTTTCGTAAATTTTCGAAATTCTTAACCGCATCTGTTGCAAAACGTTCATAATTTAATAGATTAATGGTATATCTTAAATGCTGAGAAAAAATCCGCTCAAAAAACGTCTTTTTTTTCCAAATATATCATAAAATGTGGAAACGCTAGCTGCCGAAACCACAGTTTCTTCGTTACATTTCGAAAATACGTGCGATTTTTTGCGAAGCGTTCTCAATTCATTGGAAATACGAATAATCATAGATATAAAATAGTTTTCACGTCAAATAACATGAAATTTTTCGAGATACTTGAAAATTTTCGGAAACGGTTACACTAAAAATCACATATTTTCGTAATTTTTCAAAATTATTAACCGCATTTGTTGCAAAACGTTCATAATTTAATAGATTTATGGTATATCTTAAATGCTGAGAAAATACCCGCTCAAAAAACGTCCTTTTTTTCCAAATATATCATAAATTGTGGAAAAGCTAGCTGCCGAAACCACAATTACTTCGTTATATTTCGAAATTACGTGCGATTTTTTTGCGAAGCATTCTGAATTCAATGGAAATACGAAATATCATGGATATCAAAAAGTTTTCACGTCAAAAAAAGTGAAATTTTTCGAGATAATTGAAACCTTTCGGAAACGGTTACACTAAAAATCACATATTTTTCGTAAATTTTCGAAATTCTTAACCGCATCTGTTGCAAAACGATCATAATTTAATAGATTAATGGTATATCTTAAATGCTGAGAAAAAATTCGCTCAAAAAACGTCTTTTTTTTCCAAATATATCATAAAATGTGGAAACGCTAGCTGCCGAAACCACAGTTTCTTCGTTACATTTCGAAAATACGTGCGATTTTTTGCGAAGCGTTCTCAATTCATTGGAAATACGAATAATCATAGATATCAAATAGTTTTCACGTCAAATAACATGAAATTTTTCGAGATACTTGAAAATTTTCGGAAACGGTTACACTAAAAATCACATATTTTCGTAATTTTTCGAAATTATTAACCGCTTTTGTTGCAAAACGTTCATAATTTAATAGATTTATGGTATATCTTAAATGCTGAGAAAAAATCCGCTCAAAAAACGACTTTATTTTCCAAATATATCATAAAATGTGGAAACGCTAGCTGCCGAAACCACAGTATCTTCGTTACATTTCGAAATTACGTGCGATTTTTTTGCGAAGCATTCTGAATTCAATGGAAATACGAAATATCATAGATATCAAAAACTTTTCACGTCAAAAAAACTGAAATTTTTCGAGATAATTGAAAATTTTCGGAAACGGTTACACTAAAAATCACATATTTTTCGTAATTTTTCGAAATTATTAACCGCTTTTATTGCAAAACGTTCATAATTTAAGAGATTTATGGTATATCTTAAATGCTGAGAAAGAATCAGCTCAAGAAACGTCTTTTTTTCCAAATATATCATAAAATGTGGAAACGCTAGCTGCCGAAACCACAGTTTCTTCGTTACATTTCGAAATTACGTGCGATTTTTCTGCGAAGCGTTCTCAATTCAATGGAAATACGAATAATCATAGATATCAAAAAGTTTTCACGTCAAAAAACATGAAATTTTTCGAGATAATTGAAAATTTTCGGAAACGGTTACACTAAAAATCACATAATTTTCGTAATTTTTCGAAATTATTAACCGCTTTTGTTGCAAAACGTTCATAATTTAATAGATTTATGGTATATCTTAAATGCTGAGAAAAAATCCGCTCAAAAAACGTCCTTTTTTCCAAATATATCATAAATTGTGGAAAAGCTAGCTGCCGAAACCAAAATTTCTTCGTTATATTTCGAAATTACGTGCGATTCTTTTGCGAAGACTTCTGAATTCAATGGAAATACGAAATATCATAGATATCAAAAAGTTTTCACGTCAAAAAAAGTGAAATTTTTTGAGATAATTGAAACTTTTCGGAAACGGTTACACTAAAAATCATATATTTTTGGTAATTTTTCGAAATTATTAACCGCTTTTGTAGCAAAACGTTCATAATTTAATAGATTTATGGTATATCTTAAATGCTGAGAAAAAAATCCGCTCAAAAAACGTCTTTTTTTCCAAATATATCATAAAATGTGGAAACGCTAGCTGCCGAAACCACAGTTTCTTCGTTACATTTCGAAATTACGTGCGATTTTTTTGCGAAGCGTTCTCAATTCAAAGGACGTACGAATAATCGTAGATATCAAGTAGTTCTCACGACAAAAAACGTGAATATTTTCGAGATAATTGAAACATATCGGAAACGGTTACACTAAAAATCACATATTTTTCGTAATTTTTCTAAATTATTAACCGCTTCTGTTGCAAAACGTTCATAATTTCATAGATCTGTGGTACATCTTAATTGCTGACAAAACATCCGTTCAAAAAACGTCTTTTTTTTCAAATATATCATAAATTGTGGAAAAGCTCGCTGCCGAAACCACAATTTCTTCGTTACATTTCGAAATTACGTGCGATTTTTTTGCGTAGCGTTCTCAATTCAATGAAAATACGAACAATCATAGATATGAAAAAGTTTTCACGTAAATAAACATGAAATTTTTCGAGATAATTGAAAATTTTCGGAAACGGTTACACTAAAAATTATATTTTTCGTAATTATTCGAAATTATTAACCGCTTTTATTGCAAAACGTTCACAATTTAATAGATTTATGGTATATCTTAAATGCTGAGAAAGAATCAGCTCAAGAAACGTCTTTTTTTTCCAAATATATCATAAATTGTGGAAAAGCTAGCTGCCGAAACCACAATTTCTTCGTTATATTTCGAAAATACGTGATTTTTTTGCGAAGCATTGTGAATTCAATGGAAATACGAAATATCATAGATATCAAAAAGTTTTCACGTCAAAAAAAGTGAAATTTTTCGAGATAATTGAAACTTTTCGGAAACGGTTACACTAAAAATCACATATGTTTCGTAAATTTTCGAAATTCTTAACCGCATCTGTTGCAAAACGTTCATAATTTAATAGATTAATGGTATATCTTAAATGCTGAGAAAAAATCCGCTCAAAAAACGTCTTTTTTTTCCAAATATATCATAAAATGTGGAAACGCTAGCTGCCGAAACCACAGTTTCTTCGTTACATTTCGAAAATACGTGCGATTTTTTGCGAAGCGTTCTCAATTCATTGGAAATACGAATAATCATAGATATCAAATAGTTTTCACGTCAAATAACATGAAATTTTTCGAGATACTTGAAAATTTTCGGAAACGGTTACACTAAAAATCACATATTTTCGTAATTTTTCGAAATTATTAACCGCTTTTGTTGCAAAACGTTCATAATTTAATAGATTTATGGTATATCTTAAATGCTGAGAAAAAATCCGCTCAAAAAACGTCCTTTTTTCCAAATATATCATAAATTGTGGAAAAGCTAGCTGCCGAAACCAAAATTTCTATGTTATATTTCGAAATTACGTGCGATTCTTTTGCGAAGCATTCTGAATTCAATGGAAATACGAAATATCATAGATATCAAAAAGTTTTCACGTCAAAAAAGTGAAATTTTTCGAGATAATTGAAACTTTTCGGAAACGGTTACACTAAAAATCATATATTTTTTGTAATTTTTCGAAATTATTAACCGCTTTTGTAGCAAAACGTTCATTATTTAATAGATTTATGGTATATCTTAAATGCTGAGAAAAAATCCGCTCAAAAAACGTTTTTTTTCCAAATATATCATAAAATGTGGAAACGCTAGCTGCCGAAACCACAGTTTCTTCGTTACATTTCGAAATTACGTGCGATTTTTTTGCGAAGCGTTCTCAATTCAAAGGACGTACGAATAATCGTAGATATCAAGTAGTTCTCACGACAAAAAACGTGAAAATTTTCGAGATAATTGAAACATTTCGGAAACGGTTACACTAAAAATCACATATTTTTCGTAATTTTTCGAAATTATTAACCGCATTTGTTGCAAAACGTTCATAATTTAATAGATATATGGTAAATATTAAATGCTGAGATAAAATCCGCTGAAAAAACGTCTCTTTTATCCAAATGTATCATAAAATGTGGAAACGCTAGCTGCCGAAACCACAATTTCTTCGTTACATTTCGAAATTACGTGCGATTTTTTTGCGAAGCGTTCTCAATTCAATGGAAATACGAATAATCATAGATATCAAAAAGTTTTCACGTCAAAAAACATGAAATTTTTCGAGATAATTGAAAATTTTCGGAAACGGTTACACTAAAAATCACATAATTTTCGTAATTTTTCGAAATTATTAACCGCTTTTGTTGCAAAACGTTCATAATTTAATAGATTTATGGTATATCTTAAATGCTGAGAAAAAATCCGCTCAAAAAACGTCCTTTTTTCCAAATATATCATAAATTGTGGAAAAGCTAGCTGCCGAAACCAAAATTTCTTCGTTATATTTCGAAATTACGTGCGATTTTTTTGCGAAGCATTCTGAATTCAATGGAAATACAAAATATATCATAGATATCAAAAAGTTTTCACGTCAAAGAAAGTGAAATTTTTCGAGATAATTGAAACTTTTCGGAAACGGTTATACTAAAAATCACATATTTTTCGTAATTTTTCGAAATTATTAACCGCTTTTGTAGCAAAACGTTCATAATTTAATAGATTTATGGTATATCTTAAATGCTGAGAAAAAAATCCGCTCAAAAAACGTCTTTTTTTTCCAAATATATCATAAAATGTGGAAACGCTAGCTGCCGAAACCACAGTTTCTTCGTTACATTTCGAAATTGCGTCCGATTTTTTTGCGAAGCGTTCTCAATTCAAAGGACGTCCGAATAATCGTAGATATCAAGTAGTTCTCACGACAAAAAACGTGAAAATTTTCGAGATAATTGAAACATTTCGGAAACGGTTACACTAAAAATCACATATTTTTCGTAATTTTTCTAAATTATTAACCGCTTCTGTTGCAAATCGTTCATAATTTCATAGATCTGTGGTACATCTTAATTGCTGACAAAAAATCCGTTCAAAAAACGTCTTTTTTTTCCAAATATATCATAAATTGTGGAAAAGCTAGCTGCCGAAACCACAATTTCTTCGTTACATTTCGAAAATACGTGCGATATTTTTGCGAAGCGTTCTCAATTCAATGGAAATACGAATAATCATGGATATCAAAAAGTTTTCACGTCAAAAAACATGAAATGTTTCGAGATAATTGAAACTTTTCGGAAACGGTTACACTAAAAATCACATATTTTTCGTAATTTTTCGAAATTATTAACAGCTTTTGTTGCAAAACGTTCATAATTTAATAGATTTATGGTATATCTTAACTGCTGAGAAAAAATCCGCTCAAAAAACGTCTTTTTTTCCAAATATACATTAAATGTGGAAACGCTAGCTGCCGAAACCACAGTTTCTTCGTTACATTTCGAAATTACGTGCGATTTTTTTGCGAAGCGTTCTCAATTCAATGGAAATACGAATAATCATAGATATCGAAAAGTTTTCACGTCAAAAAAAGTGAAATTTTTCGAGATAATTCAAAATTTTGGGAAACGGTTACACTAAAAATGACATATTTTTCGTAATTTTTCGAAATTATTAACCGCTTTTGTTGCAAAACGTTCATAATTTAATAGATATATGGTATATATTTAATGCTGAGAAAAAATCCGCTCAAAAAACGTCTTTTTTATCCAAATATATCATAAAATATGGAAACGCTAGCTGCCGAAACCACAGTTTCTTCGTTACATTTCGAAATTACGTGCGATTTTTTTGCGAAGCGTTCTCAATTCAATGGAAATACGAATAATCATAGATATCTAAAAGTTTTCACGTCAAAAAACATGAAATTTTTCGAGATAATTGAAAATTTTCGGAAACGGTTACACTAAAAATCACATATTTTTCTTAATTTTTCGAAATTATTAACCGCTTTTGTTGCAAAACGTTCATAATTTAATAGATTTATGGTATATCTTAAATGCTGAGAAAAAACCGCTCAAAAAACCTCCTTTTTTCCAAATATATCATAAATTGTGGAAAAGCTAGCTGCCGAAACCACAATTTCTTCGTTACATTTCGAAATTACGTGCGATTTTTTTGCGAAGCTGTCTGAATTCAATGGAAATACGAAATATCATAGATATCAAAAAGTTTTCAGGTCAAAAAAAGTGAAATTTTTCGAGATAATTGAAACTTTTCGGAAACGGTTACACTAAAAATCACATATTTTTCGTAATTTTTCGAAATTATTAACCGCTTTTGTTGCAAAACGTTCATAATTTAATAGATTTATTATATATGTTAAATTCTGAGAAAAAAATCCGCTCAAAAAACGTCTTTTTTTTCCAAATATATCAGAAAATGTGGAAACGCTAGCTGCCGAAACCACAGTTTCTTCGTTACATTTCGAAATTACGTGCGATTTTTTTGCGAAGCGTTCTCAATTCAATGGAAATACGAATAATCATAGATATCAAAAAGTTTTCACGTCAAAAAACATGAAATTTTTCGAGATAATTGAAATTTTTCGGAAACGGTCACACTAAATCTCACATATGTTTTGTAATTTTTCGAAATTATTAACCGCTTTTGTTGCAAAACGTTCATAATTTAATAGATTTATGGTATATCTTAAATGCTGAGAAAAAATCCGCTCAAAATACGTCTTTTTTTTCCAAATATATCATAAAATGTGGAAACCCTAGCTGCCGAAACCACAGTTTCTTCGTTACATTTCGAAATTACGTGCGATTCTTTTGCGAAGCATTCTGAATTCAATGGAAATACGAAATATCATAGATATCAAAAAGTTTTCACGTCAAAAAAAGTGAAATTTTTCGAGATAATTAAAACTTTTCGTAAATGGTTACACTAAAAATCACATATTTTTCGTAATTTTTCGAAATTATTAACCGCTTTTGTTGCAAAACGTTCATAATTTAGTAGATTAATGGTATATCTTAAATGCTGAGAAAGAATCAGCTCAAGAAACGTCTTTTTTTTCCAAATATATCATAAATTGTGGAAACGCTAGCTGCATAAACCACAGTTTCTTCGTTACATTTCGAAGTTACGTGCGATTTTTTTGCGAAGAATTCTCAATGGAATGGAAATACGAATAATCATAGATATCAAAAAGTTTTTACGTCAATAAACATGAAATTTTTCGAGATAATTGAAAATTTTCGGAAACGGTTACACTAAAAATCACATATTTTTCGTAATTTTTCAAAATTATTAACCGCTTTTATTGCAAAACGTTCATAATTTAATAGATTTATGGTATATCTTAAATGCTGAGAAAAAATCCGCTCAAAAACGTCTTTTTTCTCCAAATATGTATTGAATTGAGGAAAAGCTAGCTGCCGAAACCACAATTTCTTCGTTACATTTCCAATTACGTGCGATTTTTTTGCGAAGATTTCTCAATTCAATGGAAATACGAATAATCATAGATATCAAAAAGTTTTCACGTAAATAAACATGAAATTTTTCGAGATAATTGAAAATTTTCGGAAACGGTTACACTAAAAATTATATTTTTCGTAATTATTCGAAATTATTAACCGCTTTTATTGCAAAACGTTCACAATTTAATAGATTTATGGTATATCTTAAATGCTGAGAAAGAATCAGCTCAAGAAACTTCTTTTTTTCCAAATATATCATAAATTGTGGAAAAGCTAGCTGCCGAAACCACAATTTCTTCGTTACATTTCGAAATTACGTGCGATATTTTTGCGAAGCGTTCTCAATTCAATGGAAATACGAATGGTCATGGATATCAAAATGTTTTCACGTTCAAAAACTTGAAATGTTTCGAGATAATTGAAACTTTTCGGAAACGGTTACACTAAAAATCACATATTTTTCGTAATTTTTCGAAATTATTAATAGCTTTTGTTGCAAAACGTTATTAATTTAATAGATTTATTGTATATCTTAACTGCTGAGAAAAAATCCGCTCAAAAAACGTCTTTTTTTCCAAATATATCATAAAATGTGGAAACGCTAGCTGCCGAAACCACATTTTCTTCGTTACATTTCGAAATTACGTGCGATTTTTTTGCGAAGCGTTCTCAATTCAATGGAAATACGAATAGTCATAGATATCGAAATGTTTTCACGTCAAAAAAAGTGAAATTTTTCGAGATAATTCAAAATTTTGGGAAATGCTTACACTAAAAATCACATATTTTTCGTAATTTTTCGAAATTATTATCCGCATTTGTTGCAAAACGTTCATAATTTAATAGATATATGGTATATATTTAACGCTGAGAAAAAATCCGCTCAAAAAACGTCTTTTTTATCCAAATATATCATAAAATGTGGAAACGCTAGCTGCCGAAACCACAGTTTCTTCGTTACATTTCGAAATTACGTGCGATTTTTTGCGAAGCGTTCTCAATTCAATGGAAATACGAATAATCATAGATATCAAAAAGTTTTCACGTCAAACAACATGAAATTTTTCGAGATAATTGAAAATTTTCGGAAACGGTTACACTAAAAATCACATATTTTTCTTAATTTTTCGAAATTATTAACCGCTTTTGATGCAAACGTTCATAATTTAATAGATTTACGGTTTATCTTAAATGCTGAAAAAATTCCGCTCAAAAAACGTCCTTTTTTCCAAATATATCATAAATTGTTGAAAAGCTAGCTGCCGAAACCACAAATTCTTCGTTATATTTCGAAATTACGTGCGATTTTTTTGCGAAGCAATCGGAATTCAATGGAAATTCGAAATATCATAGATATCAAAAAGTTTTCACGTCAAAAAAAGTGAAATTTTTCGAGATAATTGAAACTTTTCGGAAACGGTTACACTAAAAATCACATATTTTTCGTAATTTTTCGAAATTATTAACCGGTTTTGTTGCAAAACGTTCATAATTTAATAGATTTATGGTATATCTTAAATTCTGAGAAAAAAATCCGCTCAGAAAACGTCTTTTTTTCCAAATATAACATAAAATGTGGAAACGCTAGCTGCCGAAACCACAGTTTCTTCGTTACATTTCGAAATTACGTGCGATTTTTTTGCGAAGCGTTCTCAATTCAATGGAAATACGAATAATCATAGATATCAAAAAGTTTTCACGTCATAAAACATGAAATTTTTCGAGATAGTTGAAATTTTTCGGAAACGGTCATACTAAAAATCACATATGTTTCGTAATTTTTCGAAATTATTAACCGCTTTTATTGCAAAGCGTTCATAATTTAATAGATTTATGGTATATCTTAAATGCTGAGAAAAAATCCGCTCAAAATACGTCTTTTTTTCCAAATATATCATAAAATGTGGAAACCCTAGCTGCCGAAACCACAGTTTCTTCGATACATTTCGAAATTACGTGCGATTCTTTTGCGAAGCATTCTGAATTCAATGGAAATACGAAATATCATAGATATCAAAAAGTTTTCACGTCAAAAAAAGTGAAATTTTTCGAGATAATTAAAACTTTTCGTAAATGGTTACACTAAAAATCACATATTTTTCGTAATTTTTCGAAATTATTAACCGCTTTTGTTGCAAAACGTTCATAATTTAGTAGATTAATGGTATATCTTAAATGCTGAGAAAGAATCAGCTCAAGAAACGTCTTTTTTTTCCAAATATATCATAAATTGTGGAAACGCTAGCTGCATAAACCACAGTTTCTTCGTTACATTTCGAAGTTACGTGCGATTTTTTTGCGAAGAGTTCTCAATGGAATGGAAATACGAATAATCATAGATATCAAAAAGTTTTTACGTCAATAAACATGAAATTTTTCGAGATAATTGAAAATTTTCGGAAACGGTTACACTAAAAATCACATATTTTTCGTAATTTTTCAAAATTATTAACCGCTTTTATTGCAAAACGTTCATAATTTAATAGATTTATGGCATATCTTAAATGCTGAGAAATAATCCGCTCAAAAACGTCTTTTTTCTCCAAATATGTATTGAATTGAGGAAAAGCTAGTTGCCGAAACCACAATTTCTTCGTTACATTTCCAATTACGTGCGATTTTTTTGCGAAGAGTTCTCAATTCAATGGAAATACGAATAATCATAGATATCAAAAAGTTTTCACGTAAATAAACATGAAATTTTTCGAGATAATTGAAAATTTTCGGAAACGGTTACACTAAAAATCACATATTTTTCGTAATTATTCGAAATTATTAACCGCTTTTATTGCAAAACGTTCACAATTTAATAGATTTATGGTATATGCTGAGAAAGAATCAGCTCAAGAAACTTCTTTTTTTCCAAATATATCATAAATTGTGGAAAAGCTAGCTGCCGAAACCACAATTTCTTCGTTACATTTCGAAATTACGTGCGATATTTTTGCGAAGCGTTCTCAATTCAATGGAAATACGAATAATCATGGATATCAAAAAGTTTTCACGTCAAAAAACATGAAATGTTTCGAGATAATTGAAACTTTTCGGAAACGGTTACACTAAAAATCACATATTTTTCGTAATTTTTCGAAATTATTAATAGCTTTTGTTGCAAAACGTTATTAATTTAATAGATTTATGGTATATCTTAACTGCTGAGAAAAAATCCGCTCAAAAAACGTCTTTTTTTCCAAATATATCATAAAATGTGGAAACGCTAGCTGCCGAAACCACATTTTCTTCGTTACATTTCGAAATTACGTGCGATTTTTTTGCGAAGCGTTCTCAATTCAATGGAAATACGAATAGTCATAGATATCGAAATGTTTTCACGTCAAAAAAAGTGAAATTTTTCGAGATAATTCAAAATTTTGGGAAATGGTTACACTAAAAATCACATATTTTTCGTAGTTTTTCGAAATTATTATCCGCATTTGTTGCAAAACGTTCATAATTTAATAGATATATGGTATATATTTAACGCTGAGAAAAAATCCGCTCAAAAAACGTCTTTTTTATCCAAATATATCATAAAATGTGGAAACGCTAGCTGCCGAAACCACAGTTTCTTCGTTCCATTTCGAAATTACGTGCGATTTTTTGCGAAGCGTTCTCAATTCAATGGAAATACGAATAATCATAGATATCAAAAAGTTTTCACGTCAAAAAACATGAAATTTTTCGAGATAATTGAAAATTTTCGGAAACGGTTACACTAAAAATCACATATTTTTCTTAATTTTTCGAAATTATTAACCGCTTTTGATGCAAACGTTCATAATTTAATAGATTTACGGTATATCTTAAATGCTGAAAAAATTCCGCTCAAAAAACGTCCTTTTTTCCAAATATATCATAAATTGTTGAAAAGCTAGCTGCCGAAACCACAATTTCTTCGTTATATTTCGAAATTACGTGCGATTTTTTTGCGAAGCAATCGGAATTCAATGGAAATTCGAAATATCATAGATATCAAAAAGTTTTCACGTCAAAAAAAGTGAAATTTTTCGAGATAATTGAAACTTTTCGGAAACGGTTACACTAAAAATCACATATTTTTCGTAATTTTTCGAAATTATTAACCGGTTTTGTTGCAAAACGTTCATAATTTAATAGATTTATGGTATATCTTAAATTCTGAGAAAAAAATCCGCTCAGAAAACGTCTTTTTTTCCAAATATAACATAAAATGTGGAAAAGCTAGCTGCCGAAACCACAGTTTCTTCGTTACATTTCGAAATTACGTGCGATATTTTTGCGAAGCGTTCTCAATTCAATGGAAATACGAATAATCATGGATATCAAAAAGTTTTCACGTCAAAAAACATGAAATGTTTCGAGATAATTGAAACTTTTCGGAAACGGTTACACTAAAAATCACATATGTTTCGTAATTTTTCGAAATTATTAACCGCTTTTATTGCAAAGCGTTCATAATTTAATAGATTTATGGTATATCTTAAATGCTGAGAAAAAATCCGCTCAAAATACGTCTTTTTTTCCAAATATATCATAAAATGTGGAAACCCTAGCTGCCGAAACCACAGTTTCTTCGATACATTTCGAAATTACGTGCGATTCTTTTGCGAAGCATTCTGAATTCAATGGAAATACGAAATATCATAGATATCAAAAAGTTTTCACGTCAAAAAAAGTGAAATTTTTCGAGATAATTAAAACTTTTCGTAAATGGTTACACTAAAAATCACATATTTTTCGTAATTTTTCGAAATTATTAACCGCTTTTGTTGCAAAACGTTCATAATTTAGTAGATTAATGGTATATCTTAAATGCTGAGAAAGAATCAGCTCAAGAAACGTCTTTTTTTTCCAAATATATCATAAATTGTGGAAACGCTAGCTGCATAAACCACAGTTTCTTCGTTACATTTCGAAGTTACGTGCGATTTTTTTGCGAAGAGTTCTCAATGGAATGGAAATACGAATAATCATAGATATCAAAAAGTTTTTACGTCAATAAACATGAAATTTTTCGAGATAATTGAAAATTTTCGGAAACGGTTACACTAAAAATCACATATTTTTCGTAATTTTTCAAAATTATTAACCGCTTTTATTGCAAAACGTTCATAATTTAATAGATTTATGGCATATCTTAAATGCTGAGAAATAATCCGCTCAAAAACGTCTTTTTTCTCCAAATATGTATTGAATTGAGGAAAAGCTAGTTGCCGAAACCACAATTTCTTCGTTACATTTCCAATTACGTGCGATTTTTTTGCGAAGAGTTCTCAATTCAATGGAAATACGAATAATCATAGATATCAAAAAGTTTTCACGTAAATAAACATGAAATTTTTCGAGATAATTGAAAATTTTCGGAAACGGTTACACTAAAAATCACATATTTTTCGTAATTATTCGAAATTATTAACCGCTTTTATTGCAAAACGTTCACAATTTAATAGATTTATGGTATATGCTGAGAAAGAATCAGCTCAAGAAACTTCTTTTTTTCCAAATATATCATAAATTGTGGAAAAGCTAGCTGCCGAAACCACAATTTCTTCGTTACATTTCGAAATTACGTGCGATATTTTTGCGAAGCGTTCTCAATTCAATGGAAATACGAATAATCATGGATATCAAAAAGTTTTCACGTCAAAAAACATGAAATGTTTCGAGATAATTGAAACTTTTCGGAAACGGTTACACTAAAAATCACATATTTTTCGTAATTTTTCGAAATTATTAATAGCTTTTGTTGCAAAACGTTATTAATTTAATAGATTTATGGTATATCTTAACTGCTGAGAAAAAATCCGCTCAAAAAACGTCTTTTTTTCCAAATATATCATAAAATGTGGAAACGCTAGCTGCCGAAACCACATTTTCTTCGTTACATTTCGAAATTACGTGCGATTTTTTTGCGAAGCGTTCTCAATTCAATGGAAATACGAATAGTCATAGATATCGAAATGTTTTCACGTCAAAAAAAGTGAAATTTTTCGAGATAATTCAAAATTTTGGGAAATGGTTACACTAAAAATCACATATTTTTCGTAGTTTTTCGAAATTATTATCCGCATTTGTTGCAAAACGTTCATAATTGAATAGATATATGGTATATATTTAACGCTGAGAAAAAATCCGCTCAAAAAACGTCTTTTTTATCCAAATATATCATAAAATGTGGAAACGCTAGCTGCCGAAACCACAGTTTCTTCGTTCCATTTCGAAATTACGTGCGATTTTTTGCGAAGCGTTCTCAATTCAATGGAAATACGAATAATCATAGATATCAAAAAGTTTTCACGTCAAAAAACATGAAATTTTTCGAGATAATTGAAAATTTTCGGAAACGGTTACACTAAAAATCACATATTTTTCTTAATTTTTCGAAATTATTAACCGCTTTTGATGCAAACGTTCATAATTTAATAGATTTACGGTATATCTTAAATGCTGAAAAAATTCCGCTCAAAAAACGTCCTTTTTTCCAAATATATCATAAATTGTTGAAAAGCTAGCTGCCGAAACCACAATTTCTTCGTTATATTTCGAAATTACGTGCGATTTTTTTGCGAAGCATTCTGAATTCAATGGAAATACGAAATATCATAGATATCAAAAAGTTTTCACGTCAAAAAAAGTGAAATTTTTCGAGATAATTGAAACTTTTCGGAAACGGTTACACTAAAAATCACATATTTTTCGTAATTTTTCGAAATTATTAACCGGTTTTGTTGCAAAACGTTCATAATTTAATAGATTTATGGTATATCTTAAATTCTGAGAAAATAATCCGCTCAGAAAACGTCTTTTTTTCCAAATATATCATAAAATGTGGAAACGCTAGCTGCCGAAACCACAGTTTCTTCGTTACATTTCGAAATTACGTGCGATTTTTTTGCGAAGCGTTCTCAATTCAATGGAAATACGAATAATCATAGATATCAAAAAGTTTTCACGTCAAAAAACATGAAATTTTTCGAGATAATTGAAAATTTTCGGAAACGGTTACACTAAAAATCACATATTTTTCTTAATTTTTCGAAATTATTAACCGCTTTTGATGCAAACGTTCATAATTTAATAGATTTACGGTATATCTTAAATGCTGAAAAAATTCCGCTCAAAAAACGTCCTTTTTTCCAAATATATCATAAATTGTTGAAAAGCTAGCTGCCGAAACCACAATTTCTTCGTTATATTTCGAAATTACGTGCGATTTTTTTGCGAAGCATTCTGAATTCAATGGAAATACGAAATATCATAGATATCAAAAAGTTTTCACGTCAAAAAAAGTGAAATTTTTCGAGATAATTAAAACTTTTCGTAAATGGTTACACTAAAAATCACATATTTTTCGTAATTTTTCGAAATTATTAACCGCTTTTGTTGCAAAACGTTCATAATTTAGTAGAGTAATGGTATATCTTAAATGCTGAGAAAGAATCAGCTCAAGAAACGTCTTTTTTTTCCAAATATATCATAAATTGTGGAAGCGCTAGCTGCATAAACCACAGTTTCTTCGTTACATTTCGAAATTACGTGCGATTTTTTTGCGAAGCATTCTGAATTCAATGGAAATACGAATAATCATAGATATCAAAAGGTTTTCACGTCAGAAAAAGTGAAATTTTTCGAGATAATGAAACTTTTCGGAAACGGTTACACTAAAAATCACATATTTTTCGTAATTTTTCGAAATTATTAACCGCTTTTATTGCAAAACGTTCATAATTTAATAGATTTATGGTATATCTTAAATGCTGAGAAAGAATCCGCTCAAAAAACGTCTTTTTTATCCAAATATATCATAAAATGTGGAAACGCTAGCTGCTGAAACCACAGTTTCTTCGTTTCATTTCGAAATTACGTGCGATTTTTTTGCGAAGCATTCTGAATTCAATGGAAATACGAAATATCATAGATATCAAAAAGTTTTCACGTCAAAAAAAGTGAAATTTTTCGAGATAATTGAAACTTTTCGGAAACGGTTACACTAAAAATCACATATTTTTCGTAATTTTTCGAAATTATTAACCGGTTTTGTTGCAAAACGTTCATAATTTAATAGATTTATGGTATATCTTAAATTCTGAGAAAATAATCCGCTCAGAAAACGTCTTTTTTTCCAAATATATCATAAAATGTGGAAACGCTAGCTGCCGAAACCACAGTTTCTTCGTTACATTTCGAAATTACGTGCGATTTTTTTGCGAAGCGTTCTCAATTCAATGGAAATACGAATAATCATAGATATCAAAAAGTTTTCACGTCAAAAAAAGTGAAATTTTTCGAGATAATTCAAAATTTTGGGAAATGGTTACACTAAAAATCACATATTTTTCGTAGTTTTTCGAAATTATTATCCGCATTTGTTGCAAAACGTTCATAATTTAATAGATATATGGTATATATTTAACGCTGAGAAAAAATCCGCTCAAAAAACGTCTTTTTTATCCAAATATATCATAAAATGTGGAAACGCTAGCTGCCGAAACCACAGTTTCTTCGTTCCATTTCGAAATTACGTGCGATTTTTTGCGAAGCGTTCTCAATTCAATGGAAATACGAATAATCATAGATATCAAAAAGTTTTCACGTCAAAAAACATGAAATTTTTCGAGATAATTGAAAATTTTCGGAAACGGTTACACTAAAAATCACATATTTTTCTTAATTTTTCGAAATTATTAACCGCTTTTGATGCAAACGTTCATAATTTAATAGATTTACGGTATATCTTAAATGCTGAAAAAATTCCGCTCAAAAAACGTCCTTTTTTCCAAATATATCATAAATTGTTGAAAAGCTAGCTGCCGAAACCACAATTTCTTCGTTATATTTCGAAATTACGTGCGATTTTTTTGCGAAGCATTCTGAATTCAATGGAAATACGAAATATCATAGATATCAAAAAGTTTTCACGTCAAAAAAAGTGAAATTTTTCGAGATAATTGAAACTTTTCGGAAACGGTTACACTAAAAATCACATATTTTTCGTAATTTTTCGAAATTATTAACCGGTTTTGTTGCAAAACGTTCATAATTTAATAGATTTATGGTATATCTTAAATTCTGAGAAAATAATCCGCTCAGAAAACGTCTTTTTTTCCAAATATATCATAAAATGTGGAAACGCTAGCTGCCGAAACCACAGTTTCTTCGTTACATTTCGAAATTACGTGCGATTTTTTTGCGAAGCGTTCTCAATTCAATGGAAATACGAATAATCATAGATATCAAAAAGTTTTCACGTCAAAAAACATGAAATTTTTCGAGATAATTGAAATTTTTCGGAAACGGTCATACTAAAAATCACATATGTTTCGTAATTTTTCGAAATTATTAACCGCTTTTATTGCAAAACGTTCATAATTTAATAGATTTATGGTATATCTTAAATGCTGAGAAAAAATCCGCTCAAAATACGTCTTTTTTTTCCAAATATATCATAAAATGTGGAAACCCTAGCTGCCGAAACCACAGTTTCTTCGTTACATTTCGAAATTACGTGCGATTCTTTTGCGAAGCATTCTGAATTCAATGGAAATACGAAATATCATAGATATCAAAAAGTTTTCACGTCAAAAAAAGTGAAATTTTTCGAGATAATTAAAACTTTTCGTAAATGGTTACACTAAAAATCACATATTTTTCGTAATTTTTCGAAATTATTAACCACTTTTGTTGCAAAACGTTCATAATTTAGTAGAGTAATGGTATATCTTAAATGCTGAGAAAGAATCAGCTCAAGAAACGTCTTTTTTTTCCAAATATATCATAAATTGTGGAAACGCTAGCTGCCGCAACCACAGTTTCTTCGTTACATTTCGAAATTACGTGCGATTTTTTTGCGAAGCATTCTGAATTCAATGGAAATACGAAATATCATAGATATCAAAAACTTTTCACGTCAAAAAAACTGAAATTTTTCGAGATAATTGAAAATTTTCGGAAACGGTTACACTAAAAATCACATATTTTTCGTAATTTTTCGAAATTATTAACCGCTTTTATTGCAAAACGTTCATAATTTAAGAGATTTATGGTATATCTTAAATGCTGAGAAAGAATCAGCTCAAGAAACGTCTTTTTTATCCAAATATATCATAAAATGTGGAAACGCTAGCTGCTGAAACCACAGTTTCTTCGTTTCATTTCGAAATTACGTGCGATTTTTCTGCAAAGCGTTCTCAATTCAATGGAAATACGAATAATCATAGATATCAAAAAGTTTTCACGTCAAAAAACATGAAATTTTTCGAGATAATTGAAAATTTTCGGAAACGGTTACACTAAAAATCACATAATTTTTGTAATTTTTCGAAATTATTAACCGCTTTTGTTGCAAAACGTTCATAATTTAATAGATTTATGGTATATCTTAAATGCTGAGAAAAAATCCGCTCAAAAAACGTCCTTTTTTTCCAAATATATCATAAATTGTGGAAAAGCTAGCTGCCGAAACCACAATTTCTTCGTTATATTTCGAAATTACGTGCGATTTTTTTGCGAAGCATTCTGAATTCAATGGAAATACGAAATATCATAGATATCAAAAAGTTTTCACGTCAAAAACGGTTACACTAAAAATCACATATTTTTCGTAATTTTTCGAAATTATTAACCGCTTTTGTTGCAAAACGTTCATAATTTAATAGATTTATGGTATATCTTAAATGCTGAGAAAAAATCCGCTCACAATGAGAGACTCTCACTTTTGTCCGGGGATTTTGATGAAACTTTTTGCAGTGGTGCAGGAATTAGAGTAATGAAAAAATTTAATGGCGTTTCTCTGAATGGGCCTTAGTTTCGCTGCAATAAATAATTGAATATTGATAATCGGAGTATAGGCAACCCCGCAATATACGCCCATGCTAGCCGAGTATGCATGAAAGAATGCGATGTTTTATGGTATATTTGACATTACATTTTTCTTTTTATTCGTAAAATTCTTTCCTTGATACTTACTATTGGGCTTATTAATAATAATAAATAGTATGCTCAATTAGTTATCCCGTTAAATAACCTTCGTGAGCGATATTTTTCCATTTAAGGTAGTTAACGTCTATGCTAAGAACGAAAAAGGAGCTTGCATTCAAGTATTTTAGGATTTCATAATCATAAATATCGATTGCTTTCTAGAATTTATAATAAAAACCATTGTCTATATATTAATTAATTTATTTATCCGATTTCAGCATTTCTCGACAGAAATGCATGTAAGCCATTTTTCGGTAATCAATATCACTACTTCCTGACGAGATAGAAATTCAAGAAATACTGCATTAGATGCATAATTGTGTATTAAATATCAATAGTTTTTTGCGCAGTGTATCCTTCGTTCGATTTCAGATGACTCGAAAATACTCTTGTAATAAATGTTAAGAAAGAAAAGAAAAAAGTTCATTTTCATCATCGTTCATCGATTACAGAATTCATCTTTAGTACATACAATGAAATCAGGAATAATGGTCCTGCGAAATCGATACTAGTACCAAAAGAAAGGAAATTGAATATAGATAGTTATTTTTTGTTGCTTATCATGTATTTTGTACCAGATATCCTGAAATCAGATAAATAAATAAATATATAAATCGTAGTGATTATTAAATAAGAATATGAAAGGCAACGCAAAATCCTAAGTAATTCGAACGCAAATCCCTTTTTCATTCATAGAATTGTAGTGAAATACTTAAAATTTAGTAATATTTAAAGTTATTTAAGGAGTTAATAACAGACCTTTCTCAACTTCAAAAAATTCAAATATTCGTTTCTTTGCATGGATGTAAATAATCAACCTTAAAAATATTCAGGCTAAGTGGTATTTTCATATTATAAAAATTAGCTGAGCTACAGCAGATTTTCTTTGGCAAAGCAGAGCACTCGATGAGCCGCCAGTGACACTCGTAAGCTTAAGGAGTCGAACATGGGTGTTATTACCTTCTCCTAAAGTCTTCTTTCCTCAAAGTAACATCGTGGTACATGTACCTATATTCATGTTGAAATAATGGTTCTCTCGTGTTATGAAAATTATAAACTTAATGAATAAATCCATGTTATTATGTTATTCTTCCTGCACAACTTTCCATTATTTTTGACAAATAAAGAAAAGTTGTGCAAGGTAGTTAAAGAAACTCTAAAAATAAATTATAAAAGAAGATGAGGTACCTGAGCTTTTTTATCTTTTGATTATATTCATCTGCCTCTCGATGGCTTAATTTTTTAATAGATAACTCTAACGTTATCTATGGAAGAATGCAGCATTTCCATTTTACCATAGGATCAGCGAACAGTTCTATTCTTGTTTTCGCACTGTATTTATCGTGAACACATGGTATTGAAAATTTCAATAATAATTTCAGTAATATAGAGAATGGATACGTTGGTGCTATTCATTGGGTATAACATAGAACATATTTTAGTTGATGTGCTATGATTGGTTTTATGCTACTCCAATGACAGCCACATCGTTTTAATAAGTGTTGTGAAGTAAATTAAGGTCAAAGTGACTGAAAACATCGACTACTGACAAAGACAAGACTAGGAGCGAGCAACATAGCCCACGGAAGATTGCATGACACCATCAAACAGGAGACTTATCCCTTATAGACAGATGTTCCGTAGAAACGACTGAATCTATAAATGGAGTTAGTGAAAAATAATTCAATACTGATATACTTTACCTGTATATTTTACTGAAACTTTAAGATTTTCTATCTTTACACAGCATTTTATGCACTCACTTTAATCATCGCAATGAAACTTGTCGAAATATATAAAATTAAACTAACTATCGTCCAACAAGAGCGATTTTCGATATAATTAAAATTAAGAAAAATATCGAAAATTACACCGATTTTTCAAATAACTTCATTTTTTAGTATAAACAATTCTCAGAATATCAAATATTTGAATTTCAAAAATCGTTGTTGTAATACGAGAATTAATAAGTAATTAATAGATTTATAGTTTAAGAAATTTTTATAGTTTAACATAGTGTATGGTTAAATTCGTGTCAACCAACGAGGTGTGTATTTTCTTGTGAGGATAATTTTTCATCCATTATATTTACTTTCAGCTTAATGATTCAAAAGGTATTTATATTTCCATACAATGCTTAATAATCATATAAATATCAGAAAAATAATATCACTAAAAATCAGAAAAACCGTTTTCTCTTACTAGAAGAGTATTTCTCTCAAAAATTTAAAAAAATACCGCTAATCACTGTAAATCCGGCCTGGAAAGTAATATAATTCCTTTACGAGATTAATAATTTAGTCTACTATTTATTATTATTAATAATTCAATTAGTAGACAACAAGGAAATTATTAACGAATGAAATTGAAAAAAGGTGCAAGATATACCAGAGAACAATGCGTTATTTCCTCCAAACTCGACTAGCTCGGATGTGTATTGCAGATTTGCCTGTACTCCGATTAAATTGGATAAATAAATCAATTAATATATAGACAATGGTGTTTATTAAATAAAATTTTAGAAAGCAATCGCTATTTATGATAGTGCAATCCTAAAATTACTTGAATGAAAGCTCCTTTTACGTTCTTAGGATAGTCGTTAACTACCTTAAATACCTTAACGAGATTACAAATTGAGCATACTATTTATTTTTAAGAATAAGTCCAATAGTAAGTATCAAGGAAAGAATTTTACGAATGAAAAGAAAAATGTAATGTCAAATATACCATAAAACATCACATTCTTTCATGCATACTCGGCTAGCATGGACGTGTATTGCGGGGTTGCCTATACTCCGATTATCAATTTTCAATTACTTATTGCAGCGAAACTAAGGCCCATTCAGAGAAACGCCGTTACGCTTTTTCATTACTCTACTTCCCGCACCACTGCAAAAAGTTTCATCAAAATCCCCGGACAAAAGTGAGAGTCTCTCCTTGTTAGAATACTACTAGTTAGGAACGGCTAAATACACTAAATGATCTACACTGATATGATCGGCGATTGTATGAGAAGTAGCTTCGCGTATGGCACTGTATCGAATGCCGTCCTAAAAACTAGCAAAATGTCATCTGGCCTAAAGCCTTTGTCGGCTGCTTGCATCATATCATGACTAAATGGCTATCACAGAAGCGACCTTGAAGGAAACCATGCTGACTGCGCGTGGTTGCAATGTTTTCATATGTGCAAGAGAACTTAAGCAAGTAGTAGTTTGGTTAGTGAAGCGGACAATATCCATCTGCGTAGTACATTATTTCCCCATAAACAAGCTGATTCTTGATTTTTGGGCAGGAATTTGGACCTCGTGACCAATGTAAATAGCTAAGTAAGCCTAAGTTAATAAGTGCGAGAGAATGAGCTTGAATAAAACAAACGCGAAAAAAATAACGCAAAGAGTATTATCAAAGACATCGATCCACGCGGTAGTCTGCCTAGAATATCGTAACAGTTTTATTCATATAAATGTACAAAAAAATTATAAGATACAAACAGGCAGTTAATCACGTATCTATGGAACAGGAAGGTTAATCTGTTGGCCGGTAAATGCGAAGACAGTTCAGAGGAATTAGACTGTGATGATTTCATTCTATGTATAATCTAACTTCTATTAATTTCCTTTTAAAGTTTAAGGTGATTATAAGAAAAGGCGAGATTAGTAATTTGGAAGAAGGCGGAGAGTTCATATGGATCGGGCAAATTGAATAAATATTGGCAATAAAAAAAATTGAAATTATTGCTCATTATAGTGATGCACTTTTATGTAGCAAATACAACGTAATTGTATTGAGGAAATTCCACCAAGAGACTTTAGTAGTATCGATTCAACTTAATGTAGAATATAACGTTTCATTGCAAATTTCGTCTTACAGTGAACATGGCATACACATAGCCTTCACCAAGATTTGGATTGAATTGGCTATTTTTAAATGTACCTTATACTGTCGCGATCTTAAAGAATCGATTGGAAGGAAGCTTTAATTAACTTTACTGTAGACCAATAGCGTAAAACGTATATTCGTGCACTAGTAATTAAAAAATACTACTACCATACGGAAAGCAAATAATTCTAATGCCTGCCAAAGATGAGTGAATTCTTTATCTTATCTCTTTCCGGAAGGTTCAATAATTACAAATACCGATTAAAGTTAGTTGGATTAAAAAGACACCTGGCTAGTTAAGTTAAATGTATGCAGGAACAGAGTATGTCAGCTGAAACCGTATTGTGTCTCATCCTTTTATGCAAAGATACCGGTTAATCTGCCCGAGAGCTAAGAGTAATTATATTTTATATTTATAATGATAAAATAGTTTTATTCTTCATTATTATTCAATATACTGTGTTATTAACTAAACGTTTAATGTAATTGTCCTTTACTGTTCCAATTTTTAGAAAGCTAATCGTTTGAAGTGAAAGCCATAATAAGAAGGCGGTTACTAATAATTAAAAAAAGGATCCTCCAACACATTGACATTTTTTAAATCCAATCACTAGTGTCCGAGTAAATCACGATAATATTATCTTCACGGTGAGAATGAGCTATACATGTATGCGTTAGTGAATGGGTTTGTGATCGTGTGTGGTGTTCATGAGAGAAAAACAAACTCTCCAATTACAATTATTACTAAAACAATATCTTATTCATCCATCGCCATAAAAGTTAAATATTAAGATAAAAATTGTGTAAATTGATGTAAGAATTTATCTTGTGGAACATTAACAATTTCTAAGAGTTTATTTCTGAGGAAGTACTTGGTTGCATGTGACGAAAACGAATTTAACGGAAGTATATGTAAACCGAAAAGTTCTCAAAATGATCACGATATCCGAATTCGGAAAGTGTTTCGACTTAAAAATTTTATGCATAATTAATAATATATGATGAATTCTCTTTCCGGTGATTGTACTTAAAAATTAATAAATTCAAATCTCAGAATCTCAGAATTAAAACCCCTGAAATGTTAACAGCATTCCTAACTGGCTGCTTGACCATACCTTAATCGTTCTAACATTAACAAATTCCTCCTGGTTCTTCTCACACACTCTTTACTTTAACCAACACCAAAACTTACTCCTGGGCGCGACACACCGTCGCTAACGGTGGTTCTCCGATGACTCCGCCGATGAGGGAGGGAAGGGGGGGATTGGGGGGGAAACCCTAAAAACCCTAAGAAGTGGACCCTCCAGGCCGTTGTGACGTGCTATAGGGTTCACCTCTATGCCTAGAGGGCCCCCTGCCACAACTTCAAGGACAAGCTCCGACCTCATAGACAGAAAGAACGAGCAGGTGAGAAGTGAGTGCTTAGTTACCTCACCCCTGCAGAAGAAGGTGAAAGAAAGGCCCCTGAAATAGATGCCTGCGACTGTAGGCCTAAGAGTAGGCTAGGTTTGTAGGGAATGCCTTCCCCACGCCCCCTACAGAGCAGGTGGTTAGTACATCTATGGTGCACTTTTAAGAAAACTACTGCAAACTGTTGTCAAATTCATTGCAACATTGGCTGTGATATGGCTGCAATAGTCTATTGTTCACGTTTAGAGTTAAAAAAAATGTTGAATTTAAATTATATGTTAAGTGGACGGTTAAATTCTCATCTTTATATAAAATGCAGAAGATGTTTAAATCAAAGATCGAAATTGTCGCTTAGGCTTAAAGCAAGAGTAACTGCTGTTGTAAGCACAAATCTTGAGTTAATTAGACTTGTTTGATGAAGTAGAGGAACTTTAGTTCATCTGAAGAGAAAAGAAACTGAGTACTTACGTGTAATTCTGGAGTTAATGATGATGGAATTTCCTGTAGGAAAAGAGAACAAATTGTTTGACTGATGGAATTCCCTTAATGTAAATAGTAATTCAATAATCACCCACATTTGTAACATTGTTATACTTTTTTTAAGAAATCACGGAATTCATACAAAAAGTTGATCTTCTTCTTAGAGACACAGTTTATGGGAAAGTATGCTTTTGTGCGTGATTCTATGACTTACACAATTCCTTCCTTTCTGAAATTATCACATAGGAATGTTGCCTAAAATCCCAATTAATTCTTAATAAAAACTGAAAATCTTCAAATAGAATGCCATCTGAAGTGTCGGATATTCTCCTTTAATATAACTATTGTTCGTTTTGTTATTCAATGTTTTATGTGCGACCATTATAAACTTATACTAAAATATCGCTTTCTTGTAAATGAAGAGCAAAAGTAATGTCCGTTTAATAATTACAACACGATTTCTTGCTTAGCATATGTCTCTGAAAAAAAATCTTGTGAATGAAAATATTAGAGTATCCAGCGGATTAAGTTGGTACCCGTGAACTCCAGAAAGTGCAGCGCTAGGGATAAATTTATTTGTAAAATGCTACGAAAAAATTCAAAGGTAACGAAGATGATCTCATACGCAGGTTAGGAATCTTTGAAAGAAAGAATACCAGAAGCTAGATTGAGCTTGACAAATTTTGAGACATCGTGTGCTATTTCGGCCGATTCAATTACGAGCAAAAAAATAAGAGAATTAGATGCTAGAGCAAGTCGTGCTTTGGATTCATATTTAAAATTTTTTGCGTTCCCTACAGAACGTTTTTGGGGGCTGCAAATGATAAATGAGCAATATTAAGTTATAACTAAAGAAATTGTTTATGTACAGACCGGAGGTTAAACTAAGATAATAATAAATGTAATATTTACTGTGTTTGTTTACCTAACTTGGAAAGAACTTGTACTTGAGAAAAGACCCGAAGGTCAGTGAAAACAGGCCATTTTAGAGGGGCTAATGTCTTAACGGTGAAGGAAAAAAGAGCCAGCTGTCCTTGGAGATGATAACGAAGTCGTTTTCCTAAAATATCAATGTGCACTTCACTGTCCTTTGATTTTCATTGAATACAAACAAAGGTGAAAAGGAAAGTGCCTCCCTCGTTTCAAGAAGTACTGACTGGCAGGTGAAGCAAGAAGCGTACAAGAGAAACGGAAAGTCCTAATGATACCGAAACACTCGTCATGATAAAAAAACATAGTTGCGAATACCCGAAAAATACGAAGTTATCTTTTCTAAGAATGTCTTTCTCAAACATATTTATATATTTAAAAATTGCTGGATTTATCCACTTCATGCATTTACATTTGAGGAGATAGTTGACTCAAAAGATCAAATTGTTTGTATCGTTTGAAACAAGCGTCTCTATCGATGTAAGTGAGAGACCAGGAGAGGATCATCAGTTAGAGCGTTAAAATCTACGCAAGTCCTGTTTTAAATCGTTGAGCTTTATGTAGATCAAAAGAATAACATTAAAATATTGATAAAATTTACCAATAATATATGAAACCAAAGACGAAAAGGTGGTGAATCTTTAAATTGCTTTCGAATTTTGATTAATATAGCAGATGCTCCTAAACACATAAAATTTCATTTCACTGCTGATTATAAAACATTCTGGAGATGATGAAAAAATTAAACGATATTTAAAATAATTGTTGATTAAAATCCCTCCAACAATACAGTTCCTGGTTCTCGAGCAGTTAAGAAAAAAATATTACATTATGTTCCTTTATTCAACCAATCTCTTTAAGCAGCTAATTAATTACTAGGAGTATTCATCGTCTTTCATATGGTAAAGGATTAAATTATTTCAAACATTTAATAATTAATATTTTAACCTTAGAAGTGATGAATAGCCATACATCTTCTTCTTGTAAATTGGTCGTTAAATTTAATTACAAAAGCAACTCAAAATACTAGCTGATTATTTTAAATATATTTAGAATGGGAATAGCGTCTTGTACAATTTGGTATGGTTTTGCAGTGATATTTTTCTGAGAGCCAAAAAACATTTCCATCTAAACAGTTGCTTTGTGCTAAGAATTTTTCCTAAAACGAATAAATACGCCACTTTATATATTTATTTAATACCATGATAACGGTACCACTCGGTTTTTCCGCACAGAAAGGAGTACTTTTCATCTAATATAGTGAAGAGATTAGCAGTTCATATGTTTGTAATGGAAAAAAGTTTAAGAAAAGAATTAATTATTGGTCACGACTAAGCTGCTCAAAGAAAATTTTAAACTCCATATGCAATTCAAAATAATCAATTTCAAATGTGGCTTCAAATCGCACTATAAATACCATTTCTTTTTAGCGGAAGAATTTAATAATGTTATATTTCCTGCTGAAAATAAGTTTCCCCAAAAAGCGTTCTTTCATGCAAAACTTTCCCTCTGAAACATGTTAATATACATTGGCTGTTACACGATAAATAATGGATCAATAATGCATTTCGTGCCGATATACCATGTTATCCCTTTTAATAAACCAATCAGTTTCAACTGGTTTAGATCCGTTAATTAACAACCGAAAATACAACCACTCAAATTCTACACTTTAGAAATAATAATGATCCATCAGAAGAAGAAATGCAAAAGAGAAAAACTCTTAACTGCTCACCATTTGTGGTTCTCCGGGTATTCTTGTTCCTGCTTACTCCTCAAAAGTGCCTTTCCACGATCACATAGAAGAAACTCCCAAGCAATAGAAGTGCCGAAACGGAAGGATGTCAGAATCTGGAAAAATAGAAACGCTAAATTAATTCATTTGCGAATAGCAATGGGGTAATATTGTGTGGTATTATAATCTAGGGTATTATTGTGTTGTGCATATATAAATGCGAGCATTTGGCAAAGATAATGATTCATTTAGGATTATTGTTAAGATCATATTTAACAGTAACCTGTTCTACATCATAACTATTACAGTAAAATTATTTTTATATTTTATTCAATTTATTAATAAGCATGACATACATAAAGAAATAATGGCTATATTTCAAATTGAGGGTACACTAAATGAAATCTGTATGCACTGAAATCAATGTGAAGTATAATTATTAAATGATTTCCGGCGTTCAAATGCGCTAATTCAGTTCAGTGTAAAAACAGAAAGAACTCAAAAAGAAAAACATGCATCTCTCACTTGCGCGCAGGTACCGAGATCGATGGAGATATTCATCAGAGGAACCGCCCGGCAACTAGGAGTCCCAGATTCAAGACCTTCCTTTCCCTTCCATTTCTTACACATCTACGAAAATCTTCTACAATGCATTACTTATCAGAGATAAAAAACGAAAATTCTAAGGAAACTATCCTTTGATCTTTACTTCCGTTTAAATTAAGTATTTAATAAAAAATGTCCCCAAAGGCAATTAAATATAGAATACTGATATAGGCCAGTTTCGAATACTAAATTCCCTCCATTTCTTCCACAACTACGAAAACCGTACACAATGCATTATTCATCAGAGATAAAAAGAACAAAAAGAAAATTCGAAGACGGCCATCTTTTGATGGAAACTTCCGTTTAAATTACGTATTTAATAAAAAAATTCCAAATTGAAATTAAATATAGAATACTGATAGAGGCCGGTTTCGATCCGTAAATCAAGCCACAGAAATATTGGAACTGCTTTAATTAGCTAAGGAATCCAAAGTCAGCTTGAAATTCAAATGTAGATTTCCGTTACGATGTCGGTCGGAAATATTTTCGAGTCATTCTAGTAAAAAAAACCCCGAAAATTGTTTTCCACCTTAATACAGCAAATATTCGAGGAGTAAAAGTGGTATCGGAAACATTCGAAGGATTACCTTGGGCTTTCGTCAAATAACGTCTCTAGAAGTTGAGAATCGTAAATTCATTTCTTTAATATAATCTGCGAGACAAGATAAAAATAAACGTACATAGCTAAATCATCCGACGATGAATAATGGTAAGAAAATCATGAAGACGAGTCATCTGGATAGTATATCGTCCATAGTCAATCTTGAGAGTATTACGTAACGAAAAAAAAACATGTACACTAATGATTGTCACAAAAAAAACAACTTAAAAACTGTAACATCAATTATTTTCTTTAAACTATGAATTAATTCAAGCAAGATTCATTTATGTTACTTACCGAAACTGGAGAAATCCCCGAGAAGTCCTGCGGCCATCTTGAGGTCGGAAGATGTCTTTCCAACCCTTAATTTAACTATAAATAATTTAAGAGGTTCTAATTTGATAACTTACTATGTAAAACTTAACTTATGCTACACAATTACTAGATATAGAATCTACTAACCTCCAAGAAATTTGAATTCTAACGGTTTTTTTTCGCAAAAATTCTTCAGCATGTCAGCACCAGGCGAAGTTTCTAGATCAACTAAAGTTTAAACCTAAAAAATCAACGGATCAACGAAACGGTGAGATCTGATTGGTTGTTAATTCTCGCAGTTACTTTTACTGTCACCCCTCCCACTTTACCCCTGCCGGAGAAAGTTGTAACTTATAAGTAACAATAAATTAGTATTAAATTAGAAATATATTTATTTAAACATATTATAAGTTTCATTTAAAAATTATTGGAATACATTTCGTTCCTCTAAAACCTTGTACTTAAAATCGGCGTAAAATAGTTGATAGTTCCGTGTGACGTAATTATGACGTACGTCCAACTTATGGTATGAGCAACGGTACGAGAAACATAATGAATTCCAATCATTCAAATTATGAAACTATGCAATGTGATCTAAAAGAATTAATGCAATGACTACGCAATTAATAAATAAACATATGGTTAGTTGCTGTATTTTAATATCTTCCATCTCATATGAGAAGCATATCAGATAATAAAATTTAATTTTTAGCATTTACTTAAAATTTTATATTTAGAACGTAAGGGAAATCAAGGTTTAAAAGTTTTGGAAAATAGATTATATTAGCGTGCATTGATTTCATAATACGAATTTTTTGATGATACCCAGATCTGGCATGATTCCAAGTAAGACTTCTGTTTAGTTACTATGTATTTAACGTAAGTTTAACTAAATACTTCGAATTCACTTTGAAGGTTTTATCAAGAAAATGGTAGATAAAATTTATTACATACGTTTCGTACGTCTAAGTTACACACGTGATATATTTCTGAGTTGCGGGGATTCGTAATAATACAATAATGAGATAAGGACGGGAATAAGGATTTGAATGTTTAAGCCTTTACGTCATATGGCGGTCATTAAAATTAATCAATACAATATGTATATCAAAGAGATATGAGTCGTTACATCCAAGCTATCACATTTCCATGAATTACATTCGAGTTAAAGATTGAAATATTTTTTTATTAGAAATTTTAGGACATCTTTTATTCGAAGCTTAGAAAATTAATTAGCCTTAGTGAACATCTCATTTTCTCCAAGAATAAGTAAAAACTATATACACTCAATACTATAAAGATAAATACATTTCATTTGCGGTATTTATTTAAACCATAGAAACAATTAAACCAGATATATTGAATAATTCAGATGCCACATGTCAAGAGACATAATATTACTTTTCTATGTAGATTATTCATTATCCTTTCTCTTACATCTGTACTTTAGTATTTAGAAAAAGGCCAATTCGAAAATAGAATGAGGCTTACAAGGCAAAATGAGGGGGGAGATTCTTTGCGTTCTTTTCTCAATGAGCTGGAAATCATCCATGTCATCATCTTATGAAATATCTCTACAAATATGCACTGAAAACAGCCTTTCGACGTTTGATAGGGAATGTACTTATTGTACATTTCTTTTTATCAGTTTTATTCATCAGTACAATCCATTTAGATGAGAAGGAGAAATACATAATTGAAAATAGGAATGTAGAAAGAACGTAAAGAGAGAAATATAAAATGTACCGACATTACTGTCAAAGGCAAATAATAGTAAATAAAATAACGTTAAAGTATTATAATAACTATCTCACAGAAGTAATACTAATTGTAACATACATTGGCCATAATATTTATAACTATATATTGAATTTTATGAGTTGTAGGAACGAATGAGGTTTACCACGGCAGAAGAAGAATAAGATACTTTGACTTTATATTTCTTATTGAGGTAGGATTTTGGGAGTGCCAAGATAAAGTAGAACAATGAAACCATGACAAAAATTGTTCATATAATTCGAAGAGGTAATAGATTAAAAATTACTCATATGTCAAAAATTAACTTTATCACTGCCTGATTAAGACAAATATTATTCAATAGTTAGGTATAATAGGGGATACGGGAATAAGGTAATAGTAGGGGATACATTTTTCCTATGAAATTCCATAAGATATTTACATTTGTTATGAAGATGGATTAGCATTGATTTCTATGAAATAAATACCTTTGAGTCAAACCAGTGAGAAACTGAGAATCATGAGGGTGATAATGCAAGCTAACTCATCGTGAAAATTGTATGCTTTATTAAGAATAATTAATGTAATGCTAAATGTAACTTTGTGAAATTCATGACAATATACACGGTGGAATAAAGAATACTTCAGTTATCTTTTAGTACTTAGTAATGTTCTTATTATATCCCCCCAGTTTTGTTCATGGTGGCGACAATATGAAAAGTATTGAGGTATTAGTGATGCTTGATCATTATAATAATATCAACCGAAATTACAGCAAAATTTCGTGAACTTCCCACTCTTAGCATTCTGGCTCGGTGGACGTTTAACTCAGTCTTTAAACAAATTAAGTTACAGAGGTACTCAATGCTATTAATTTAGCATTAAGGTGAAATAAATGTGGAACTAAAAGATTCCCAGAGTACCACTCATTCTTCGGAACCTTTAAAATTAGCTAAATTAGCTTATAATTATGTAAATAATGAATACCAAGCTGAAGTTAGAAAGAAGAGATCATATGGTTCACAATTTCTATGGACATACTCTGTCTATTGCCTTACATTACCCAACTTAGATTGCATGTGAAATAGACCACAATATCCGTGTATTTCCTTGTTAGAATAATCATTCTTACCTTCCAATCCTATATAATTCCGGCTTGATAAGTATTAATGATATAAGTATAATAATTCGGCTTGATAATGCACGAAGAACCCAGTATTCATTAATCTCACACCGGAAGTTCATCCATTCAGTTGCAATGGCATCTTAACACTACCGAGTTAAAGTCTTACGCAGAATTCCCCAGATTTAGTCCAGATCCATGTGAACACCTGCCTTCATAAGAACTCCAATTTAAGTAATAATTATTCAATCGATGACTATGCTCACTGCTACACTTCGCCATGCTTTTCGAAAAATCACCGATCATGGAGCTGAAACACACCTTTATCCAAAATGCACAAACACAACATGATATTTCACATACACTCACAGCACAAACTTAATGTGATTGATTTTTCATCAGATATCACTTTTTTAAGGCTTCTAAGACACATACCGATGGAAATACTTAAGGTTTTAAGTTCCTAGGTGTATGATCAATCTCTTCTTGAGGCAGCAGGTCTTGGCGTGTTTCCGCGCTTTTAAAGAGGATTATGGTCTACAAAATTTTGACAAACGAAACCTGCTAGTCACGTCATGTGGCCTTCGAACTTCTCAGTACTTTGTCTCGCTAAGTGGACTGTGTTCAAAATGGCACCGTTTACATTTTTCTGTGGGTTTCAAATTTAACAAAGGTGAAAAGGAGTTAGTGTAGACTGGATTCAGCTTTACATTCAGTGATATAATTGGAAAAAGTGTGAGTGGAAATAAAAGGATCATGGTGGCTGTGGTGCATTTAATCCGAGTATGCAGCACATGTAATGGCGTCGGTAACTTGAACATGTCCTTCGCGAATATTAAAATCGTTTGTGCGAGAGAAGATAATAAGTCTGAAGAAGGCCTCGTAGAGAAGTGAAGAAGCTTTAAAATCGGATTTCTTCGCAGCTGGACAAATAACGTAAGATGTACGGGCTTCGGAAGTGTGCTTTTAAATTTTCATGTATTCGGACGCAATAATCTGAATTAAAATTGAAAGGAACCAGAAGAATTCTCAATGTAAGTTATTTATTGCAATATTATTGGGAAGATTAGTTTGGAAGAATATCCAACGACGTGCTTATAGAGACAAGACGAATAGCGTTGGCCGTGCTGATTAGGGAATCCAAAAAGGGACTAATGATTCACTTTATTTGAAAACTTAGAATTAGTTTCATAGTTTTAATAATGAATACGCTGAGAATAACAATACAGTGTTAATGCCCAAAATGATTTCTCTGGATCATCTCGAATTGAAACATCTTGTATACGTTTTCCTGTGCTGCCCCATCATTTCTTTTTTTATTAATTCATCTTCAGTCCTTTTCCTTTCGGACTGTAAATTTATATTTTGGCGGTAGAAGTCGGTAGAAATTTTTTTATCACTAGCTTCAAAATACCTGATGAATCAGTAGTGAAAACGTGTGTAAAAGAGAGAGAAATATCGAGAGATTGCAGTAAAAACGATAAAACGGTAATAATTGATTTCAAATGCTGTATCTTTGCAATCTTTCGTGGAGTGATTAGGATTTAACAATATTTAAATCAATTATATCGTAACTAATATTTCTATTGTAAAATAATATCGATTAAAATTTCGTAGACATTTTAAATATTTCATTACCTGCTATGAATCACATAGGAGATGGAAGATATTAAAATACAGCAACTAACCATATGTTTATTTATTAATTGCGTAGTCATTGCATTAATTCTTTTTAGATCACATTGCATAGTTTCATAATTTGAATGATTGGAATTCATTATGTTTCTCGTACCGTTGCTCATACCATAGGTTGAACGTAAGTCATAATTACGTCACAAGGAGCTATTAACTATTTTACGCCGATTTTAAGTACTAGGTTTTAGAGGATCGAAATTTATTCCAATATTTTTTAAATTAAACTTATAATATGTTTAAATAAACATATTTCTAATTAAATAACAATTTATTATTACTTATAAGTTACAACTTTCTCCGGCAGGGGGAAAAGTGGGAGGGGTGACAGTAAATGTAACTGCGAGAAATGACAACCAATCAGATCTCACGGTTTCGTTGATCCGTTGATTTTTTAGGTTTAAACTTTAGTTGATCTAGAAACTTCGCCTGGTGCTGACATGCTGAAGAACTTTTACGAAAAAACCGTTAGAATTCAATTTTCTCGGAGGTTATGAGAATTGAAATCCAGTAATCGTGTAACATAATTTAAGTTAAACTTAATAAGTTTTCGAATTAGAACCTCTTAAATTATTTATAGTTAAATTAAGGGACATAAAGATTCCTTCAGACGTCAAGATGGCCGTGTGATTTCTCGGAGATTTCTTCAGTTTTGGTAAGTAACATAAATTAATCTAGATTGAATTAATTCTGAGTGTAAAGACAATCATTGATGCTATAGTTTTTAAGTTGTTATTTTAGAGAAAATCGTTAGTGTACATATTTTTATCGTTATGTAAGACTCTCACGATTGACTATAGATGATTTACTATCCCGATTATTCGTCTTCATGTTTTTCTTACTATCATTCATCGTCCCATGATCCAGTTATGTATGTTTTTTTTATCCCATCTTCGACAATTTATATTAATGAAATGAATTTACGATTCTCAACTTCTAGAGACTTTTTTGACTAAATCCCCAGGTAATCCTTCGATTTTTTCCGATATAACTTTTACTCCTCGGATATTCGCTATATTTAGGTTCAGAATAATTTTCGGAGATATTTTTACTAGAGTGGGTCGAAAATGTAGTCCACCGCCATCTTAACGTAACGTCCACCGCCATTTCCGTTACATTTGAATTTCAAATTTACTCAACATTCCTTAGCTACTTAAAGCAATCCCAATATTACTCTACTTTGATTAACGATTCGAATCCGGCCTGTATAAGTATTCTGTATTTAATTTCAATTTGGAACATTTTTTTATTAAATACGTAATTTAAACGGAAGTTAACACGAAAAGATGACTGTTTTAGAATTTCTTTTTTTCATTTTTATCACTGATGAATATAGTATTGTGTTCGGTTTTTGCAGTTGTGAAAGAAATGGAGGGAAATGGATGGTCTTGAACCCGGAGCTATTACATACCGTGGGACTTCCTAGGGATTTCTTCAGTTATGGTAAGTAACATTAATTAATCTTATGTATATTACTTTTAGTCATCCTTCGTTTCGACTTTATAGTTAATTAGTGAGCTGTTGATTATTATTCACGTAACCATTGTTAGGTGTATTCTTAGGGAATATAGTTATGCGTGACGAGTGCTACTCTTATAAGGATCTGCGATTTCTACTACTACATTGCTCATCTTATATGATCATGAATAGTTTTATTACTGAGCAATTAATTCCAGTTATGTCTAATTTTATCCAATTATATTTTATCCAATATATTATATACTGACGATATTTTAAACTTGAAGTCACTAGTCTCAAGTTCTAAGGACAATATCCGAAGAAAGTTTAAATTAATGCTTCTATAGCTTTCCGTGACCGGTTTAAACCTTAATTTATTTGCTGTTTAGATCCAGAATAGATTTAACTTTTATTTTTCTATTTTTAGCTTTTTCTGTCAACCGATATTTCGATGGAATTTTATGTTTGAATTTTGAAGTTTAACTTTGCGATTAGTTGTTAATTAAATCGATGTCATTATTTCTGTTTCTAAAATGTGATTCCAATTCCAGCCAAACCTGTACTTTATGTTTAATTTCAATTGAGAAATCATTTTCATGGAACTTTTTCTTTTAATCGTAGTTAAGATTGCTATAAATTACACATAATGATCAAGAAGAGTTTCGCAAATTACAATTAAAAATTCAGTTGCGCCATGAAGTGGTAAATATCATTCTAATTTCCAGTAGAACTTATAGCGCAAGTCATATTTCTGCGACATTTAGAGATTATGAGTTGTGTTTTGAACCAAATATGTAACAAATTTTGCATTTTAATTTGAACATTAAAATTCGGAACAACTCTTAGCATATTTCTTTAGTTTTCAATTATTTTTCATTCATAATATTATATATAAGACGAATCTGATTTTTTTAATTTGAAGTTCTCACTTATTTAAATTCACAATAGCGTGAGTTTATTTTCAACGGATGGCTTAGACAGTTACAAGGAAGTCACTAAGAAGATTCTTATATCTGATATTTTGAGGAAATCTATTATGAAGTTTTCTTCGAGATAATGATTTTTGGGTGATGTTCAAGGTGTAATACAATACTTAACGATTCTCTTACCAGAAATTGGGTACTGAATTTAAATAGTTAACTTAATATTTACTGTTTTTCAAACAAATCTTTTATTGATTTACTAACACATCTTTATTATTCATATTTGTTTGGATCGAGTTTCCATACTCATCTCAGTTCAGAAAAAACGATAACTATAGTACGTACTCTAAGTATTCCTCTTTTTCTTTTTGCCTTTCATGCTTGTTAATCAACTTTATAAATTACGAATAAATCTACCGTAAGGATGTCTACCTGGAATTGGATATTTTTTAATTTGGTCTTAACCAAAATCCTGCTTATTTGAATTATCATCATTGGCCAATACTTCATCTAACAAATGTACAATACGGTATCACCAAAAATTAAATTCACTATTCATTAATAAATTAATCTTCTGTTTCTATTCCAGATCCAAATAGTAGCATGCTTTCCTCCTCGGCAATTGTTTTACTTCTAAGTTTCTTCTGCTTGACACGGAAGAAGTTGAGGATTACCGGAGAACCAAAATTGGTGAGTAATTCAAAAGCAATATATAATATTTTATTTACCGATTAATAATCTCTATTCTGTTTTTACATTAAATATATTTAGTATACATTCTGTATAAAATGTATTAATATTCAATTTAGAAAATCTGAGTAGGTTATCAGTGAAAACGAAGGGTTGCATTGGTCTCTTCTGTCCCCCACAACATTCTACTTATATCAATTCGTAGGAGACGAAGCGATTAAAAGGAGAGAACGGTTAACCAGCAAATAGTTTTCTGGCAAAAGAAAATAATCCTAAATTATCTTTCGAATGAAGTTAATTAATATTTTCTAATTTCTGTCAAGAACAAGAAACGTCATTTTTGTTGAGATATTAATCTAAAAGTAATTTAGATAACGTTTAATTTTTGGTCATTAGCTCTCGATTATTTTATAATAAGCAGTGTAATGACAATCAATTTATGATGTCAATATTATAATAAGTAGCGTAATGACAATTTATGAGTTCAGTTTTCTGATGCATCAAGTGAATATCAACTCTTGTTACTGTCGATGATGAATTTCCTTATATATTCCTATTTAAGAAACTCAAATCGTGACATCAAATGTTTCCATGAATAATTAATTCGTTACGATCTTTTTAGATTGTTCCATCAAATTTTTAGCAGGAGAAATGTTTTGGTGTCCTTAGGATTTTCTTTTGTCTTGTTTATTTTGGACCCCTCGTAAGTCACTTTTCCTCTTATTCACTCCCTATTCGTCATAAGACACTTTCCTTTTTGCCTTTATTTACAATCAATGAAAATGAGAGGCAATGAAGTGTACACTGATATTTTTATTAACTTTGTTATCATCCAAGGACAGTTGGCTCTTCCTTTCTTTCACTGTAAAGACATTAGTCCCTCTTAAATAGCCGTGTTTTCACTGACCTTCGAGTGTACATCCAAGTCGGCTTTCTCCTAAATTACCGTAAATACTACATGTATTATTATTCTATTTTCTCCTCTAATGTGTCCATAAATATTTATTGTGTTTTAACTTAATATCGCTCATTTGTATCACTTGCAACCATGCTTAAATACACTGCAGGGAGTCTGAAAATTCATATTTAAGAGTGTGAATGTGCCGTGTTTATACTGGATGTTTTAGCGAGATTTTTCATTTCAACTACAGTTCGAATCTTATTGACTAATGTCGGATTCGTATTGTGATATGGTGTGTCCGTTTGCTATTCGTTAAATTCGTAAACAGGAAGTTGATTATTTCGTCTCTAGCTTATTATCGTCAGCTAGTACAAACATTCAGAAATTTATAATCAGAAACTTTTAGATCAAATATTCTTTCGCGATTGTAGTCCTTTTCGTGAGTTAACAAGTTTTGGTGAAGTAGATGGTTCGGAAAACATTTCAATCGTCGACATACTGATGGCCGTCTGGCACTAATTCCTAGAAAGGACAGCTAACACCTTCTGGGAACATCCCTCCGAAACTCTTATCAATTAACAGCGGATTCCAATTTATTCTCTTTCAAATAATAGTATTCTTACATTATATGTGCCATGCAAATTTCATTACGATCTAAAATTATATTGACTTAATACTTTTGTTAAGATTCTATTGTATTCTCACGCTTGTTTGACAGATGGTTAGCAATAATTGTTGATGGTTAACGAAATTCGGAGTACAATGTTTTCTTCGTAGTAATCTAACTTCACTAACTCCTCGCATTTTATGATGTAATACTCTCATTCACTAGATATTTATCGGCCTGAAGAATTCATACAGAAGAGAATTGGGTAACTCAAAGGATCGCGCACTACAGTAGATTATTTCATGAATTGTGTCCCTGAAGAGAGGTTCTGAAGGCTTTCGTGTGGATTCTGATTATTACTTACTGATGAGAAAGTAAAAATGTATAACATTGTAACAATTGTCGGTAAATGTTTAAAAGATTTGGGAGGATATGAAGGGAACTCTACCTATTAAAGAATTCGTTCTCTTTTTCCACAGGTAGATCCGTCATCATTAACTTCAGAACTACACGTGAGTACTCAGTTTCTTTTCTGTTCAGATGAACTTACATAGAGGATATTAATACATAGATAGGTTTTGTGCCTACAACAGCAGTTACTCTTGCTTTAAGCCTAAGCGACAATTTCGATCTTTGATTTAAATATCTTCTGCATTTTATATAAAGATGAGAATTTAACCGTCCACTTAACATATAATTTAAATTCAACATTTTTTTTAACTCTAAACGTGAACAATAGACTATTGCAGCCATATCACAGCCAATGTTGCAATGAATTTGACAACAGTTTGCAGTAGTTTTCTTAAAAGTGCACCATAGATGTACTAACCACCTGCTCTGTAGGGGGCGTGGGGAAGGCATTCCCTACAAACCTAGCCTACTCTTAGGCCTACAGTCGCAGGCATCTATTTCAGGGGCCTTTCTTTCACCTTCTTCTGCAGGGGTGAGGTAACTAAGCACTCACTTCTCACCTGCTCGTTCTTTCTGTCTATGAGGTCGGAGCTTGTCCTTGAAGTTGTGGCAGGGGGCCCTCTAGGCATAGAGGTGAACCCTATAGCACGTCACAACGGCCTGGAGGGTCCACTTCTTAGGGTTTTTAGGGTTTCCCCCCCAATCCCCCCCTTCCCTCCCTCATCGGCGGAGTCATCGGAGAACCACCGTTAGCGACGGTGTGTCGCGCCCAGGAGTAAGTTTTGGTGTTGGTTATAGTAAAGAGTGTGTGAGAAGAACCAGAAGGAATTTGTAAATGTTATAACGATTAAGGAAAGGTCAAGCAGCCAGTTAGGAATGCTGTTATCATTTCACAGGTTTTAATTTTCTTCTGCGCTTCGCGTTCACGAATCTTGTAAGATACAAATACATGGGAGAATTCAAACTATCAGTAATTTAAGATAATATTTTCAAGCGGAGCACTTGAGCAAATATGGAGATTGAGAAAATTGCTAGCATTTTGCACGATATCTGAATACACCGCATTTAAATCTTACTCAGATTTTACTAACCAATCATAAGAAAATTATCAATTTCTGTTAAGAGAAAACAGGGATTCCATTCACATACTTTACGCGCAATTCATTTAGACTTCAGTCTTTTTTTAAAATTAGACTTTATTTCGAAGTATTTATGAGACTTATAAAGTAAGAGTTGCATTTGGAAATCGAATTTTATCTCCGTTGTACGCACTACATGACAGCAAACTAGAAACCCAACTTGCCCAATTAAACGAATGCAGTTCATCTTCACTGTTAATTAATGGAATTACGGTTCTATGGTACACTAGTTTATTGATTAAGAAAATGACACGTTCTTGAGGATCCGACTCTAATGATTAGCTAACCACCATTCTATTATAGCATTTAATTTTATTCATTACTTTCCTTCACATCGGAACAGTAAAGGACAAATAAGTATTGTTTAATGACTGTAATTAATTATTAAAAATGACGGTGGTTATTAAAAATGACGATGTATACCTTAACATTATTAATAAGGGATATAACTCATCTTAACTGACCGAGAGATTTAACGGCATGTTTACATAGAAAGACGAGACGCAAAACAGCAATATTTCAGTTTACATAGTCTATATTCCAATAATTGTGGTATATTTCAAGTTTAACATCACAAGATTATAATCGTTTTTTTCCTTTACTTGAGTTATCTAGTTGGATGAACCTTAATACTACCTAGAAATAAATTAGTCGGTGTTTTTAAATTATGAATTTTTCCCAAAACTGAAGGAAAACAAGTCACTCATCATGGACAGATAGTTCTATAAGTTTCTGGCTATATTGAAATGTATTTACGGATTAAAACTACACCATAGCCATCAGAGTACTTAATCTAAATTTTTGTTTTGGAAAGATTGCTTCCTTCCAAATTAAGTGTTAGATGGAAGAAGAGACAACATTGTCTCAATCTCGCCCCGCAATAAAGACGTGTTATTATTATTATTATTATTATTATTATTATTATAACACTCTAAACTCTATTCGATTTCTATTCTAAATTTCACGAGAAATTAATATTCCGAGAAACAAAATATTAAATTTAGAAAGATGAAGATTATATTTTGAAATGAAAATTAAATGAGAATCTATATCATGATCATCGGTTTCCAGCGACCACTAATTTTGGTAAAATTTTACGGAAGACAAAAGATATATGGAATCTCAGCTGTAACAGATTTCCTAATGAGGTAACTATAATAGCATTTATGAATATGTATATATATATATATATATATATATATATATATATATATATATATATATATATATATATATATATATATATATATATATATATACACACACGATGGCAATTATAAGTATCATAGAATAGAAAAGAAAATGCCTTATTCCTAACTTAGTTAGTTAACTATATTTACTTTTAATGATCCTCTTAATGTTTATCAAGTTACATTCGAACATTTTCCGGAAAAAGTCTTCTATCAAACTGTCACAACCAAAAATACACCTTTTGAATAATTTATAATGACTTTTAAACTTTTTTGAGAAAAGGATCCATGTTTTCACGCATTCTAATATATCTAATGCCATCGATGGCTGAAATCATAATAAAAATCACCTTCAAATGTGATTCTGAAGTACCATATTTCTTCATGCATAAATAAGTTTCGAAAGATTTGGGGTCTAAAATCAGGGTTCGTCTTATAAAATTGTCGTAGATTTACGTTAAAAACTGCTACGGTATTCTAGGCAGACCACCGCGTGGTTGGACGTCGCACAGTGGGCTAGAATCGAAAAAAGCTGGCCAAAAATACGAAAACGCTTTTTTTGAGTGAGGACTACGAAACTTCGCATGATTGATTTAGAATAAATTCTGCATAGAACTATGGAAGTCATTTAAGTAGGATCCTCCCCATTAAAATTATACAGGGAGTCAAAGTTGACCAATTTTTGCGAAAATTTCCAGTTTTCGATTTTTCACGAAATTCTTCAACTTCAAGTCCATTGCGAACACAAACTAGGAAAATCATCGAGTAAAATATGATGCCATTTTATAAATATGTTCTTTGTCCTTCATAAGACTTGGTTTCAATGAGCTCTGGTGAATATTTATGTACTTTACATGACAAAATGGCGGACCCTGATTTTGGAACAAATTTTTACCTAAAGCGAGAAAAATAGTAGATTGAGACACCGTGTGACACGGAGTTATTTACACCACGATAAACTACAAACCTTCGTTAATGGGAATCTGAAATAAAATCTTGCCCCAATTTGCCCCAATAATATATAAGTCGACTTTTCGACAACGCTGCAAGGGCCAAATCCGCGCGGCGGAGCACCGTCCTCCGCCACGCTCTCGTGTTTTGGGAGGAACAACGAGCAAATACGATTCTAATTCGTTCTTTTTGTATATTTTGAGCATTATTATACTTCGTACATATCTTAGATAACTATGTTTGTGATTTTGATACTGAATGCTTCTTCACTCTCACTCTCAACTATACTGAAAATTTTCTTACAAAATCGATACAAAAAGCCACCACTTTGTGTAATTTCACAACAGTAATGAAATATAATTGTGATATTATGAAAATGGTGGCATATAGCGTAGCATTTTCTTCAAATACAAAAATTGGCCACATCTGGAGTTGTTTTGGTGACCGTCGCAGTGCTCTGGAAAAGTTCGGCAAAGGGCTCGTTTTATGACAGGCAGCTGCGCTTTTTCCGGATTAAAAGTACCCTAAGAATTGCATGTCCGTGATTTTTCCTTACAAGCTTAGGAATAGTTCAGTTCTATTTGAACATTGGATAAGAAGGTGTTGTGTTTTGTAGCTACGACAGTTCTGTGAAACAAGAAGTCTTCGACAATCTCCTGGTAGCATTCCTCGAGTGAGGTTTTAGATATTTCATAGGAATTATATGTGGTGAGGTATGTTTTTCATTATATATTCCCTTTTATTTAATGTATCAGAATACGGTGGTAAATATGATGTATTTTCTGATCGTTTTAAAATGTGCTCACATTATTTGAGTTTCTCTACTCCCTTTGTCCTGCATGTATTATAAAATGCTACATTTGCGGTGAAAAATTTTCGAATGTGAACAATCTATCGGCGATTAGTAATCGAAAAGTGGACGCAGAAAATTTGTACTAAAGCATTTCTACGCTGCATGGTTGAATTAGAATTTTTTGAGTGTTTATTACATATCTTTCCTACTTACCTTTAAGCAACTGTAGGTGAGAGTAACATATTGATGAGTATGATGTTATGTCATAAGACGTACCCATGGAACTTATCTTAATATTCTTAAGTAGGCTCGTGGTAATCACAAATTACTGTTTGAGGAGAGAAAATATCATATTCAGGAGAGAAAATATCATATTCAGAAAGAGTTTAGAAAAAAGATGGGACTGATTGTAGATGTACCTAAACCAGGATATGGCTCCACAAATTATGGAAATACATCAAAGCGTTTCTTTGAAAGTCCGCTAGTTAAATCTAGCAGCTGAAATAACAGGTGCGAGGTTGAATTTATTTTTATTAATGCGTAATCTTTTATTAAATGTAAAAAACAGGACACTGAAAAAGATAAAGAAGAAATTTTCACTCACAAAGATAAGAGTTCTGTATATGGTTTGTTTTATATTATTAATTTTTTTCCTAAACTACCGTCTCCAAAATTTAATTATACATTTCCTAAAAACAATTGACTAAGATCTCATAAAAAGATTCGCCAATATCTTGAAGGTAATTTCAAGTGGTTTTCCACTAAATGAAAAAGCGTTCAAAGATTATTGCTGTGCTACAGCATAGATGTATGTCCGATTATATCCGTGGTACTATATGCCACCAACAGTACATAAAGTACTTATACACGGGGCTGAAATAGCAAAACAGGCAATCCTTCCGTTAGGGCAACTGACAGAAGAGGCAATGGAGGCCCGGAATAAAGACGCAAGGAAATACCGGGAGAGATACACAAGGAAACACTCCAGAGTGGCCACGAACGAAGATTTGTTCCGAAGATTACTTCTAACTTCTGATCCGCTAATTTCAATATCGGCACCAGTTAGAACAACGAAAGGATCGAGGAATATGAGCAAAGAGATTAAGGGGCTCCTAGTCATGAACAATGAGGAGGAATTGGCTTATGGGGATGAAGATTCTTCAGACGTGGAATGCATTTAATAGAAAAGGTAATTTATAAAAACACCGTATTCTTCATTATAAACTCACTTAAAACTTTGACTGCATGATTTAGTAGAAATTTAGCATTATCGCACAAAAGTAAACTAATATATGATATTAATATCGCTTACGTGGTCCCATACTTTAAAGCATAACCCATTTCATTTTTTACAATCATCACCCTACAAGAAATGGTGACTTTGTAATAAATATTGATGTCTAAGATATGTACAAAGTATAATAATTCACAAAATATACAAAAAGAACGAATTAGAATCGTATTTGCTCGTTGTTCCTCCCAAAACACGAGAGCGTAGCGGAGGACGGTGCTCCGCCGCGCGGATTTGGCCCTTGCAGCGTTGTCGAAAAGTCGACTTATATATTATTGGGGCAAATTGGGGCAAGATTTTATTTCAGATTCCCATTAACGAAGGTTTGTAGTTTATCGTGGTGTAAATAACTCCGTGTCACACGGTGTCTCAATCAACTTTTTTTCTCGCTTTAGGTAAAAATTTGTTCCAAAATCAGGGTCCGCCATTTTGTCATGTAAAGTACATAAATATTCACCAGAGCTCATTGAAACCAAGTCTTATGAAGGACAAAGAACATATTTATAAAATGGCATCATATTTTACTCGATGATTTTCCTAGTTTGTGTTCACAATTGACTTGAAGTTGAAGAATTTCGTGAAAAATGGAAAACTGGAAATTTTCGCAAAAATTGGTCAACTTTGACCCCCTGTATAATTTTAATGGGGAGGATCCTACTTAAATGACTTCCATAGTTCTATGCAGAATTTATTCTAAATCAATCATGCGAAGTTTCGTAGTCCTCACTCAAAAAAAGCGTTTTCGTATTTTTGGCCAGCTTTTTTCGATTCTAGCCCACTGTGCGTCGTTGATAATAATTTTTGCGTTATTTGTTTTTAGCGATTTTTTATTTGGTGTTATCCTCTCGAACTTATTAAACTACGCTTAGAGAGTTATTTACATTAGTTACTAGTTCTAAATTCAGGTCCTAAAATAAAGGATCACCTTATGAAAAGGAAATAATGCATATCGGGGATGGATAATTTCACAGCTCCTCCAAAAATCTATAAATCCAGTACAGTCGTTCAGGGTAGTCCTCACCTTATGATGTGAAATTGTTTTGATCACAAGTATATATCCCTTAAATAATATCCCTTTTATCCATTATATAATATCCTTTTTATCTGAACGTACTCTGTCCGGAGTATTGTTTGTTAAAGATTGCTTCCAATTGACTTTCAATAATCGGAAACGTAAATATTCCTTTAAAAATCATAAATTAAATAAAAATTTAGGTTAATCTCGGAGAGCCGATAAGGTAACGCGTTCACCATTGGTGAAAACGGTTCCATGGGGAAACCCATGTGGAAATAGTCTCATTTGTCATAAATTCAGTTAGTTTGGTATGAATATAAATGACAAAATACAAAAATTATGAATTTTGCCAAAAAGAAAGAAGTTAACAAAAGCGATTGATGCTGGAAAATGTGATCAGTTGAATCAATTCCCCCTCTTGTTTAGTGTCATTTGTTAGAATGAAAGGTGCACATATATAAAGTATACCCAAGAATGCTTTCATGAAATATTGAGATGGGAAGGATTTCTAAAGAAAGTAATTGAAGGAAGAAGGGAAAAAGCAGAGGAGAGGAGAAAAGCATTAGGTGTTGGACGATTAAAGTGGCGGGATAAAGCAACAAGAAATTAAGGGAAGGGTGTTGATTTGGGAATTTTTGGGTACATGAATCTGCCATTAGCCACTTTATGGTAAACCATCAGTTTTAGGGCGTTCTAATCATTGTCCAGTAACAATTGCAATCATTCCTTCATGTTCATAGGCAGTAAAAACCAATAAGACACTTTTCAGGGGATTGAGTGAAAACGTGTTATAAGCAGGATAGCGTTTTAACTGGGATTTGGCAACTTTTACTTGCTCATTGGAATGACCTTTGGGCCTTTGAGTAATATGCGGTTATTTTTGTATTCGAGAAAGAGACCGTTCATTGACGTAGTCGGCTTGCCGATAGATTTTCGACATCTTATGGATTATATGTATAAGGGGAAGTCAGCAAATATCATCAAATTTCTTATAAAATAAGCGATATACTCTTTGAATTCTAATCAAGCCAATCATGTAATTTTACGGAGAAGAAAGTTCGCAACACTATATTTTCTAGATGTTTATTTTCGAGGAATAGTTTCGCGTGCATGCTGAAAACATCAAACGAGATATTAAATGCACATCAGAAAAGGTGCTTACAAATAAACTCCTGGAAACTGCGAAGTTGTTTACTCTCTTCTCCTTCATGGCTTTCCACAAGGGCACGCCTTATCATACTGATTTACGTTACTAGCTGAGGTGTCCATTGATTCTCAACGGAAAAATAGAATGAGGTCGTATTATATTGCAGTTAACATTCTTCTTTATTAAGATAATTTAACGTTACTCATATTAGCTTAAATAAATAGAACAGGTTATCCCGTACAAAAATTTTGAATCCTCTAAAGTTTCTCACAATTTAGATCCGAATTCTAACAAGGAGAGACCCTCACTTTTGTCCGAGGATTTTGATGAAACTTTTTGTGGTGGTGCATAAAGTGGAGTAATGAAATAGTGTAACGGCGTTTCTCTGAATGGGCCTTAGTTTCGCTGCAATAATTAATTGAAAATTGAAAATTTTGAGTATAGGCAACCCCGCATTACACGCCCGTACTAGCCGAATCTGCAGGAAATAACACGTTTTTTACTAATATTTTTAACTTAATTTTCATTTTGGTTTTTAATTATTTTCCTTGTTACTTACTTGTGGACTAAATAATAATAATAATAAATAGATTTAATCAATAGTCCCATTAAATAACCTTCGCCAGCGCTATTTCTTCATTTACGGTACTTAACGACGGCTATCCTAGGAGCACAAAAAGGACTTGCATTCGAACGATTTCGGATTTCCTATTCAATAGAAAGCGACTGCCTTCTAATGTTTAATAATAATCACTAGGTGCCTCATAATTTTTTGTTGAATAATAATCGTCTCTGACCACATACATGCAGATAAATCCCTAGCTAACGGGAAAAAATTTAAAAATATTGTGGTGGTATCATCAAAATGGGGGAAATTGTCTACAGAGATATATCAGGGCTTCCTAAGAAGTGTAGTAAAACCATACGTGGCGACTAATCGTTTTCTTTTGATAGTTGATTCATGGGGAGGGCAGACAAACTCTGCAATTTATGAAGAAATATTTATTGATGACGAAAATATTCCGACGTGCACAGTAAAAATCATACCACCATACCATACGAAATGCACACCAATATGCCAGCCTTGTGATGTGTATTTTTACAGGCAAATGAAGATTTCCATTTCCAGGTTACAAAACTGTAATTATCTAATTCAAGAGAACCGCGAGATTAGTGCCCGGGAAGACAGCATTCGTATACACTCACTTGTGCATTTTCAACTTTCATCGCCGAAATTCAGAGACATGTTACAATATGCATGGTACGCATCAAAACTAGCGGAGGAAAGAAGTTTTTTTCCAGAATGTGCGTCAGGTATGCTTCCCAGATGAAGTGCAAAGAATGAATTGTGATTGTGGAAGGCAATGCTTTCTAAGATGCTCATGGTTTAGAACCTATATATGTTTCTGTTGTTTTTATAACAACTTTCATCCAAATAATTGTAAAAAGACTTAAATTTTCCCATTTGCAAGCAAAGATTAAAAATTTAACATCCATATACCATTATTATTTTACCGCTCATTAGAATAAAATAAAATAAAAAGTAAATTTAAATTCTAGGAGGTTTCTAAAATTACTCGTCACCATCGGATCGTTTCGTATATTGAAAGGAAAGCAATAATAAATATATTGCTTCATGCGCTATATCGTGTATGATCTTGTAAATATCTTGCACTTATCATTTTACAGTTATCCGAGGTACTTTTTTAAGGTAAATTTTTATTATATTTTTACCTTTTATATTGAATTGTTGAAATAGTTCATTCCTTCTTAATAGCCATTTACATGCTCTAAAGGAGAATGCCACTGGAAATATACGAAATATATTTTAGCATTTACCTCATAGATTTATCTCACACTTTTATGTGTTTTACGGGCTAGATATTTTCCAGGATTTAATATTTTGACGTTTATATACCAGGAGTTCTATGTCGTGTATTACTATTGCATAGAATTTGAAATTTTTGTGATTTTGAATTGAAAGATACATAATTCTGTCATTTCTTCCGCCGAAGTTGGAAATTGTAAATCTAATATGAAATTAAAATCTCCTTAAATGTCTCAATTTTCTTGCTCCTTTTGTTGTAATTTATGCCCAAAAACTTATTCATTATTGAAACTGATAAAATTTAAGAACACAATCAACATTTCCTCTCCTGATAATTAAAGATGGATAAAAATTATTTGTATATTTGTATAGAAGTAAATGATAGCAGGAGAAGTCACTCTCCAGTCATAAGCATTGCGGCACCACTCATGGGGAAGTAAGTTTCTTTCCAAATATCTATCAGTATTCGTTTCCAATAGAGAGACGTTTACCTTCACAAAATTCTAGTTGCTTCGATATATGTTGGCTTGAGTTTTGTAGAGGTGAGGTGACGAAATAGAGGTGACGTCGAGTAAGACATTAATTATGGCAAGTTTCCCGTTAGCTAGGGATTTATCTGCATGTATGTGGTCAGAGACGATTATTATTCAACAAAAAATTATGAGGCACCTAGTGATTATTATTAAACATTAGAAGGCAGTCGCTTTCTATTGAATAGGAAATCCGAAATCGTTCGAATGCAAGTCCTTTTTGTGCTCCTAGGATAGCCGTCGTTAAGTACCGTAAATGAAGAAATAGCGCTGGCGAAGGTTATTTAATGGGACTATTGATTAAATCTATTTATTATTATAATTATTTAGTCCACAAGTAAGTAACAAGGAAAATAATTAAAAACCAAAATGAAAATTAAGTTAAAAATATTAGTAAAAAACGTGTTATTTCCTGCAGATTCGGCTAGTACGGGCGTGTAATGCGGGGTTGCCTATACTCAAATTTTCTATTTTCGATTAATGATTGCAGCGAAACAAAGGCCCATTCAGAGAAATGCCGTTGCACTATTTCATAACTCTACTTTATGCACCACCAAAAAAAGTTTCATCAAAATCCCCGGACAAAAGTGAGAGTCTCTCCTTGTCAGAAAAGGTCTTTTTTTCCAAATATATCATAAATTGTGGAAAAGCTAGCTGCCCAAACCACAATTTCTTCGTTACATTTCGAAATTACGTGCGATTTTTTTACGAAGCGTTCTGAATTCAAAGGACGTATGAATAATCATAGATATCCAGTAGTTCTCACGTCAAAAAACGTGAAATTTTTCGAGATAATTGAAACATTTCGGAAACGGTTACACTAAAAATCACATATTTTTCGTAATTTTTCGAAATTATTAACCGCTTTTGTTGCAAAACGTTCATAATTTAATAGATTGATGGTATATCTTAAATGCTGAGGAAACATCCGCTCAGAAAACGTCTTTTTTTTCAAATATATCATAAAGTGGAAAAGCTAGCTTCCCAAACCAAAATTTCTTCGTTACATTTCGAAATTACGTGCGATTTTTTTGCGAAGCGTTCTCAATTCAAAGAACGTACGAATATTACTAGATATCAAGCAGTTTTTAGGTCAAAAACCGTGAAATTTTTTGTGATAATTGAAAATATTCTGAAAAGGTTACTCTAAAAATCACATATTTTTCGTAATTTTTCGAAATTATTAACCGCTTTTGTTGCAAAACGTTCATAATTTTATAGATGTATGGTATATTTTAAATGCTGAGAAAACATCCGCTCAAAAAACGTCTTTGTTCTCCAAATATATCATAAATAGTGGAAAAGCTAGCTGCCGAAACCACAATTTCTTACTTACATTTCGAAATTACGTGCGATTTTTTTGCGAAAGGTTCTCAATTCAATGGAAATACGAATAATCATAGATATCAAAAAGTTTTCACGTCAAAAACGTGAAATTTTTCGAGATAATTGAAAATTTTCGGAAACAGTTACACTAAAAATCACATATTTTTCGTAATTTTTCGAAATTATTAACCGCTTTGGTTGCAAAACGTTAATAATTTAATAGATTTATGGTATATCTTAAATGCTGAGAAAAAGTCCGCTAAGAAAACGTCTTTTTTTTCCAAATATATCATAAATTGTGGAAAAGCTAGCTGCCCAAACCACAATTTCTTCGTTACATTTCGAAATTACGGGCGATTTTTTTGCGAAGCGTTCTCAATTCAATGGAAATACGAATAATCATAGATATCAAAGAGTTTTCACGTCAAAAAACGTGAAATTTTTCGAGATAATTGAAAATTTTCGGAAATGGTTACACTAAAAATCACATACTTTTCGTAATTTTTCGAAATTATTAACCGCTTTTGTTGCAAAACGTTCATAATTTTATAGATGTATGGTATATTTTAAATGCTGAGAAAACATCCGCTCAAAAAACGTCTTTGTTCTCCAAATATATCATAAATAGTGGAAAAGCTAGCTGCCGAAACCACAATTTCTTACTTACATTTCGAAATTACGTGCGATTTTTTTGCGAAAGGTTCTCAATTCAATGGAAATACGAATAATCATAGATATCAAAAAGTTTTCACGTCAAAAACGTGAAATTTTTCGAGATAATTGAAAATTTTCGGAAACAGTTACACTAAAAATCACATATTTTTCGTAATTTTTCGAAATTATTAACCGCTTTGGTTGCAAAACGTTAATAATTTAATAGATTTATGGTATATCTTAAATGCTGAGAAAAAGTCCGCTAAGAAAACGTCTTTTTTTTCCAAATATATCATAAATTGTGGAAAAGCTAGCTGCCCAAACCACAATTTCTTCGTTACATTTCGAAATTACGGGCGATTTTTTTGCGAAGCGTTCTCAATTCAATGGAAATACGAATAATCATAGATATCAAAGAGTTTTCACGTCAAAAAACGTGAAATTTTTCGAGATAATTGAAAATTTTCGGAAATGGTTACACTAAAAATCACATACTTTTCGTAATTTTTCTAAATTATTAACCGCTTTTGTTGCAAAACGTTCATAATTTCATAGATCTGTGGTACATCTTAAATGCTGAGAAAAAACCGTTCAAAAAACGTCTTTTTTTCAAAAATATCATAAATTGTGGAAAAGCTAGCTGCCGAAACCACAATTTCTTCGTTACATTTCGAAATTACGTGCGATTTTTTTGCGAAGCGTTTTCAATTCAATGGAAATACGAATAATCATAGATATCAAGTAGTTTTCATGTCAAAGAACGTGAAATTTTTCGAGATAATTGAAACTTTTCGGAAAAGGTTACACTAAAAATCATATATTTTTGGTAAGTTTTCGAAATTATTAACCGCTTTTGTTGCGAAGCGTTCATAATTTAATAGATTTATGGTATATCTTAAATTCTGAGAAAACATCCGCTCAAAAAACGTCTTTTTTTTCCAAATATGTCATAAATTGAGGAAAAATTAGCTGCCGAAACCACAATTTCTTCGTTACATTTCGAAATTACGTGCGATTTTTTTGCGAAGCGTTCTCAATTCAATGGAAATACGAATAATCATAGATATCAAAAAGTTTTCACGTCAAAAAACGTGAAATTGTTCGAGATAATTGAAAATTTTCGGAAATGGTTACACTAAAAATCACATACTTTTCGTAACGTTTCGAAATTATTAACCGCTTTGGTTGCAAAACGTTCATAATTTAATAGATTTATGGTATATCTTAAATGCTAAGAAAAAATCCGATCAAAAAACGTCTTTTTTTTCCAAATATGAATTAAATTGAGGAAAAGCTAGCTACCGAACCACAATTTCTTCGATACATTTCGAAATTACGTGCGATTTTTTTGCGAAGCGTTCTCAATTCAATGGAAATACGAATAATCATAGATATCAAAAAGTTTTCTCGTCAATAAACGTGAAATTGTTCGAGATAATTGAAAATTTTCGGAAATGGTTACACTAAAAATCACATACTTTTCGTAATTTTTCTAAATTATTAACCGCTTTTGTTGCAAAACGTTCATAATTTCATAGATCTGTGGTACATCTTAAATGCTGAGAAAAAACCGTTCAAAAAACGTCTTTTTTTCAAAAATATCATAAATTGTGGAAAAGCTAGCTGCCGAAACCACAATTTCTTCGTTACATTTCGAAATTGCGTGCGATTTTTTTGCGAAGCGTTCTCAATTCAAAGGACGTACGAATATTACTAGATATCAAGCAGTTTTTAGGTCAAAAACGTGAAATTTTTTGTGATAATTGAAAATATTCTGAAAAGGTTACTCTAAAAATAACATATTTTTCGTAATTTTTCGAAATTATTAACCGCTTTTGTTGCAAAACGTTCATAATTTTATAGATGTATGGTATATTTTAAATGCTGAGAAAATATCCGCTCAGAAAACGTATTTTCTTCCAAATATGTATTAAATTGAGGAAAAGCTAGCTACCGACACCACAATTCCTTCGTTACATTTCGAAATTACGTGCGATTTTTTTGCGAAGCGATCTCAATTCAATGGAAATACGAATAATCATAGATATCAAGTAGTTTTCATGTCAAAAAACGTGAAATTTTTCGAGATAATTGATACATGTGGGAAAAGGTTACACTAAATATCACATGTTTTTGGTACTTTTTCGAAATTATTAACCGCTTTTGTTGCAAAGCGTTCATAATTTAATAGATTTATGGTATATCTTAAATGCTGAGAAACAATCCGCTCAAAAAACGTCTTTTGTTTACAAATATGTCATAAATTGAGGAAAAGCTAGCTGCCGAAACCATTTTTCTTCATTACATATCGAAATAATGTGCGATTTTTTTGCGAAGCGTTCTCAATTCAATGGAAATACGAATAATCATAGATATCAAAAACTTTTCACGTCAAAAAATGTGAAATTTTTCGTTATAATTGAAAATTTAATGAACGGTTACACTAAAAATCACAAATTTTTGGTAATTTTTCGAAATTATTAACCGCTTTTGTTGCAAAACGTTCATAATTTAATAGATTTATGGTATATCTTAAATGCTGAGAAACAATCCGCTCAAAAAACGTATTTTTTTCCAAATATGTCATAAATTGAGGAAAAGCTAGCTGCCGAAACCACAATTTCTTAGTTACATTTCGAAATTACGTGCGATTTTTTTACGAAGCGTTCTGAATTAAAAGGACATACGAATAATCATAGATATCAAGTAGTTTTCAGTTCAAAGAACGTGAAATTTTTCGAGATAATTGAAACTTTTCGGAAATGGTTACACTAAAAATCATATATTTTTGGTAATTTTTCGAAATTATTAACCGCTTTTGTTGCAAAGCGTTCATAATTTAATAGATTTATGGTATATCTTAAATGCTGAGAAAACATCCGCTCAAAAAAGTCTTTTTTTCCAAATATGTCATAAATTGAGGAAAAATTAGCTGCCGAAGCCACAATTTCTTCGTTACATTTCAAAATTACGTGCGATTTTCTTGCGAAGCGTTTTCAATTCAAAGGACGTACGAATAATCATAGATATCAAGTAGTTCTCACACCAAAAACGTGAAATTTTTCGAGATAATTGAAACTTTTCGGAAATGGTTACACTAAAAATCATATATTTTTGGTAATTTTTCGAAATTATTAACCGCTTTTGTTGCAAAATGTTCATAATTTCATAGATATATGGTATATCTTAAATGCTGAGAAAAAACAGCTCAAAAAACGCCTTTTTTTCCAAATATATCATAAATTGAGGAAAAGCTTGCTACCGAAGCCAAAATTTCTACGTTACATTTCGAAATTACGTGCGACATTTTTCCGAAGCGTTCTCAATTCAAAGGACGTACGAAAAAAACTAAATATCAAGCAGTTTTTTGGTCAAAGAACGTGAAATTTTTCGTGATAAATGAAAATTTTCGGAAACGGTTCCACTAAAAATCACAATTTTTCGAAATTTTTCGAAACTATTAACCGCTTTTGTTGCAAAACGTTCATAATATAATAGATTTATGGTATATCTTAACTGTTGAGCAAAAATCCGCTCATAAAAAGTTTTTTTTTTCCAAATACATCATAAATTGTGGAATAGCTAGCTGCCGAAACCACAATTTCTTCGTTAAATTTCGAAATTATGTGCTATTTTTTTGCGAAGCGTTCTCAATTCAAAGCATTTACGAATAATACTAGATATCATGCAGTTTTTAGGTCAAACAACGTTAAATTTTTCGAGATAATTGAAAATTATCGAAAAGAGTTACACTAAAAATCGCATATTTTTCGTAATTTTTCGAAATTATTAACCGCTTTTCTTGCAAAAGGTTCACAATTTAATAGATTAATGGTATATCTTAAATAATGAGAAAATATGCGCTAAAAAACGTCTTTGTTTCCGAATATATCATAAATTGTGGAAAAGCTAGCTGGCGAAACGAAAATTTCTTCGTTACATTACGAAATTACGTGCGATTATTTTGCGAAGCGTTCTCAATGCAAAGGACTTACGAATAATCATAGATATTAAGAAGTTTTCACGTCAAATAACGGGAAATTTTTCGAGATAATTGAAAATTTTTGGAACCGGTTACACTAAAAATCACATATTTTTCGTAACTCTTCGAATTTATTAACCGCTTTTGTTGCAAAACGTTCATAGTTTAATAGATTTATGGTATATCTTAAATGCTGAGCAAAAATCCGCTCAAAAAACGTCTTTTTTTCCCAAATATATCATAAATTCAGGAAAAGTTAGCTGCTGAAACGACAATTTCTTCGTTATATTTTAAAATTACGTGCGATTCTTTTGCGAAGCGTTCTCAATTCAAAGGACGTGCGAAAAATCATACATATCAAGCAGTTTTCACCACAAAAAATGTGAAAATTTTCGAGATAATTGAAAATTTTTGAAATTGGTTACACTAAAAATAACATATTTTTCGTAATTTTTCGAAATTATTAACCGCTTTTTGTTGCAAAACGTTCATAATATAATAGATATATGGCATATCTTAAATGCTGAGAAAAAATCCGCTCAAAAAACATCCTTTATTTCCAAATATATCATAAATTGTGGAAAAGCTAGATGCAGAAATCACAATTTCTTTGTTATATCTCGAAATTACGTGCGATTTTTTTGCGAATCGTTCTCAATTCAAAGAACGTACGAATAATGCTAGATGTAAAGCAGTATTTAGGTCAAAAAACGTGAATTTTTTCGTGATAATTGAAAATTTTCGGAAACGGTTACACTAAAAATCACATACTTTTCGTCATTTTTCGAAATTATTTACCGCCTTTGTTGAAAAACGTTTTAATTTAATAGATTTATGGTATATCTTAAATGCTGAGCAAGAATCCGCTCATAAAACGTCATTTTTTTTCAAATATATCATAAATTGTGGAAAAGCTATCTGCCGAAACCACAATTTCTACCTTACATTTCAAAATTGCCTGCGATTTTTTTACAGAGCGTTCTCAATTCAAACGACGTTCGAAAAATCATAGATATGAAAAAGTTTTTACGTCAAAAAACCTCAAATTTTTCGATATAATTCAAAATTTTCGGAAACGGTTACACTAAAATCACATATTTTTCGTAATTTTTCGAAATTATTAACCGCTTTTGTTGCAAAATATTATAATTTAATAGCTTTATCGTATATCTTAAATGCTGAGAAAAAATCCGCTTAAAAAACGTCCTTTTTTTCAAAATATATCATAAATTGTGGAAAAGCTAGCTGCAGAATTCACAATTTCTTCGTTAAATTTCGTAATTACATTTGAATTTTTTGCGCAGCGTTCTCAATTCAAAGTTTTTACAAATAATGATAGATATCAAGCAGTTTTCACGTCAAAGAACCTGAAATTTTTCGAGGTAATTGAAATTTTTTGGAATCGGTTACACTAAAAATCTCATATTTTTCGTAATTTTTCGAAATTATTAACCGCTTTTGTTGCAAAACGTTCATAATTTAATAGATTTATGGTATATCTTAAATGCTGAGCAAGAATCACGCTCATAAAACGTCTTTTTTTTCCAAATAAATCATAAATTGTGGAAAAGCTAGCTGCCGAAACCAGAATTTCTGCCTTACATTTCGAAATTGCCTGCGATTTTTTTTACAGAGCGTTCTCAATTCAAACGACCTTCGAAAAATCATAGATATCAAAAAGTTTTTACGTCAAAAAACGTGAAATTCTTCGACATAATTGAAAATTTTCGGAAACGCTTACACTAATAATCACATATTTTTCGTAATTTTTCGAAATTATTAACCGCTGTTGTTGCAATACGTTCATAATTTAAAAGAATTATGGTATATCTTAAATGCTGAGAAAATATCCGCTCAAAAAACGTCCTTTTTTTCCAAATATATCATAAATTGTGGAAAAGCTAGCTGCAGAAACCACAATTTCTTCGTTACATTTCGAAATTACGTGCGATTTTTTTGGCGAAGCGTTCTCAATTCAAAGGAAGTACGAATAATACTAGATATCAAGCAGTTTTTAGGTCAAAAAACGTGAAATTTGTCGTGATAAATTTTCGGAAACGGTTACACTAAAAATCACATATTTTTCGTCATTTTTCGAAATTATTTACCGCTTTTGATGAAAAACGTTTTAATTTAATAGATTTATGGTATATCTTAAATGCTGAGCAAGAATCCGCTCATAAACCGTCTTTTTTTTCAAATATATCATAAATTGTGGAAAAGCTATCTGCCGAAACCATAATTTCTACCTTACATTTCGAAATTGCCTGCGATTTTTTTTACAGAGCGTTCTCAATTCAAACGACGTTCGAAAAATCATAGATATCAAAAAGTTTTCACGTCAAAAAACCTGAAATTTTTCGACATAATTGAAAGTTTTCGGAAACGGTTACACTAAAATCACATATTTTTCGTAAATTTTCGAAATTATTAACCGCTTTTGTTGCAAAATCTTATAATTTAATAGATTCATGGATTATCGAAAATGCTGATCAATAATCCGCTTTTAAAGCGTCTTTTTTTTCCAAATATGTCATAAATTGAGAAAAAGCTAGCTGCCGAAACCACAATTTCTTCGTTACATTTCGAAATTACGTGCGATTTTTTTACGAAGCGTTCTGAATTCAAAAGACATACGAATAATCATAGATATCAAGTAGCTTTCATGTCAAAAAACGTGAAATTTTACGAGATAATTGAAAATTTTCGGAAACGGTTACACTAAAAATCACATATTTTTGGTAATTTTTCGAAATTATTAACCGCTTTTGATGCAAAACGTTCATAATTTAATAGATTTATGGTATATCTTAAATGCTGAGAATAAGTCCGCTCAAAAATCGTCTTTTTCTTTCCAAATATATGATAAATTGTGGAAAAACTAGCTGCTGAAACGAAAATTTCTTCGTTACATTTCGAAATTAAGTGCGATTTTTTTGCGAAGCGTTCTCAATTCAAAGGTTATACAAATAATGATTGATATCAAGAATTTTCCACGTCAACGAACGTGAAATTTTTCGAGATAATTGAAAATTTTTGGAACCGGTTACACTAAAAATCACATATTTTTCGTAATTTTTCGAAATTATTAACCGCTTTTGCTGCAAAACGTTCATAATTTAATAGATTAATGGTATATCTTAAATGCTGAGCAAAAATCCGCTCATAAAACGTCTTTTTTTTCCAAATATATCATAAATTGTGGAGAAGCTAGCTGCCGAAACCAACTTTCTTCCTAACATTTCAAATTACGTTCGATTTTTTTGCGAAGCGGTCTCAATGCAATGGACGTACGAATTAATATAGGTATCAGGTAGTTTTTATGTCAAAAAACGTGAAATTTTTCGAGATATTGAAAATTTCCGGAAATGGTTACACCAAAAATCACATATTTTTCGTAATTTTTGGAAAATATTAACCGCTTTTGTTGCAAAACGTTCATAATGTAATAGATTTATGGTATATCTTAAATGCTGAGCCAGAATCCGCTCATAAAACGTCTATTTTTTCCAAATATATCTTAAATTGTGTAAAAGCTAGCTGCCGAAACCACAATTTCTGCCTTACATTTCGAAATTGCCTACGAATTTTTTTACAGAGCGTTCTCAATTCAAACGACCTTCGAAAAATCATAGATATCAAAAAGTTTTTACGTCAAAAAACGTGAAATTTTTCGACATAATTGAAAATTTTCGGAAACGCTTACACTAATAATCACATATTTTTCGTAATTTTTCGAAAATATTAACCGCTGTTGTTACAAAACGTTCATAATTTTATAGATGTATGGTATATTTTAAATGCTGAGAAAACATCCGCTCAAAAAACGACTTTTTTCTCCAAATATATCATAAATAGTGGAAACGCTAGCTGCCGAAACCACAATTTCTTACTTACATTTCGAAATTACGTGTGATTTTTTTGGCGAAGCGTTCTCAATTCAAAGGACGTACGAAGAATGCTAGATATAATGCATTTTTTAGGTCAAAGAACGTGAAATTTTTCGTGATAATTGAAAATTTTCGGAAACGATTACACTAAAAATCACATATTTTTCGTACTTTTTCGAAATTATTAACCGCTTTTGTTGAAAACGTTCATAATGTAATAGATTTATGGTATATCTTAAATGCTGAGAAAAAATCCGCTCAAAAAACGTCTTTCTTTTACAAATATATCATAAATTGTGGAAAAGCTAGCTGCCCAAACCACAATTTCTTCGTTACATTTCCAATTACGTGCGATTTTTTTACGAAGCGTTCTGAATTCAAAGGACGTACGAATAATCATAGATATCCAGTAGTTCTCACGTCAAAAAACGTGAAATTTTTCGAGATAATTGAAACATTTCGGAAACGGTTACACTAAAAATCACATATTTTTCGTAATTTTTCGAAATTATTAACCGCTTTTGTTGCAAAACGTTCATAATTTAATAGATTTATGGTATATCTTAAATGCTGAGGAAACATCCGCTCAGAAAACGTCTTTTTTTTTCAAATATATCATAAAGTGGAAAAGCTAGCTTCCCAAACCAAAATTTCTTCGTTACATTTCGAAATTACGTGCGATTTTTTTGCGAAGCGTTCTCAATTCAAAGGACGTACGAATATTACTAGATATCAAGCAGTTTTTAGGTCAAAAAACGTGAAATTTTTCGTGATAATTGATATTTTCGGAAACGGTTACACTAAAAATCACATATTTTTCGTAACATTCTAAATTATTAACCGCTTTTGTTGCAAAACGTTCATTATTTAATAGATTTATGATATATCTTAAATGCTGAGAAGAAATCCGCTCAAAAAACGTCCTTTTTTTCCAAATATATCATAAATTGTGGAAAAGCTAGCTGCAGAAACCACAATTTCTTCGTTAAATTTCGAAATTACGTGTCATTTTTTTGGCGAAGCGTTCTCAATTCAAAGGACGTACGAAGAATGCTAGATATAATGCATTTTTTAGGTCAAAGAACGTGAAATTTTTCGTGATAATTGAAAATTTTCGGAAACGATTACACTAAAAATCACATATTTTTCGTACTTTTTCGAAATTATTAACCGCTTTTGTTGAAAACGTTCATAATGTAATAGATTTATGGTATATCTTAAATGCTGAGAAAAAATCCGCTCAAAAAACGTCTTTCTTTTCCAAATATATCATAAACTCAGGAAAAGGTAGCTGCCGATACCACAATTTCTTCGTTACATTTCGAAATTACGTGCGATTTTTTTGGCAAAGCGTTATCAATTCAAAGGACGAACGAATAATACTAGATATTAAGCAATTTTTAGGTCACAAAACGAGAAATTTTTCGTGATAATTGAAAGTTTTCGGAAACGGTTACACTAAAAATCACATATTTTTCGTAACATTCTAAATTATTAACCGCTTTTGTTGCAAAACGTTCATAATTTAATAGATTTATGGTATATCTTAAATGCTGAGAATAAGTCCGCTCAAAAATCGTCTTTTTCTTTCCAAATATATCATAAATTGTGGAAATGCTAGCTGCTGAAACGAAAATTTCTTAGTTACATTTCGAAATTACGTGCGATTTTTTTGCGAAGCGTTTTCAATTCAAAGTACGTACGAATAATACTAGATATCAAGCAGTTTTCAGGTCAAAAAACGTGAAATTTTTCGAGATATTTCAAAAATTACAAAAAGGTTTACACTACAAATGAAATATTTTTTGTACCTTTTCGAAATAATCAACCGATTCCGTTGCTATAAGTTCATATTACAAGAGATTTATGTTACATCTTAAATCCCGCGCAATAATCTGCTCAGATAACGCCCTATTCTTCCAAATATAATGTATACATTGAAAACCAGGCACCAGGAAACGCAATTTTTCCGTAATATTTTGAAATTACGTGCGATTTTTTTGCGAAGCGTTCTCAATTCAATGGACGTACGAATAATCATAGATATAAAGCAGTTTTCAGGTCAAAAACGTGAAATTTTTCGTCATATTTGAAAATTTATGGAAAGGTTTACACTAAAAATGACATATTTTTCATGCTTTTTCAAAATTATTAACCGCTTCCGTTGCAATAAGATCGTATTATAAGAGATTCATGTTATATCTTAAATACCGAGCAAACATCTGCTCAGAAAACGCCCTATTCTTCCAAATATATCGTATAAATTGTAAAACCAGGCACCAGGAAACGCAATTTTTCGTAATATTTCCAAATTACTTGCGATTTCTTTGCAAAGCTTACTCATTTCAAAAGTCTTATTAATAATCAAAGACATTAGGCAAAAGTCCGATCAGAAAATGAGAAATTTTTCGAGATAAATGAAAATTTTCGGAAACGGTTACACTAAAAATCACATACTTTTAGTAATTATTCGAATTTATTAAACGCTTTTGTGGCAAAACGTTCATAATTTAATATATTTATGGTATATCTTAAATGCTGAGGGAAAATTACCTGATAAAACGTCTTACTTTTCCAAATATATCATAAATTATGAAAAAGCTAGCAGCAGAAATAATAATTTCTTCGATACATTTCGAAATTACGTGCTATTTTTTTGCAAACCGTTCTCAATTCAAAGGACATACGCATAATCATAGATATCAAGCAGTCTTCAGGTCAAAGAACCTAAAATTTTTTGAGAAATTTCAAAAATTACAGATAGGTTGACACTACAAATGACATATTTTTTGTACCTATTCGAAATAATCAACCGCTTCCGTTGCAATAAGTTCATATTACAAAAGATTTATTTTATATCTTAAATCCCAACCAAATTCTGCTCAAAAAACTCCCAATTCTTCCAAATATAACATATATATTGGAAAACCAGGCACCAGGAAACAGAATTTTTTCGTAATATTTCAAAATTACGTGCGATTTTTTTGCGAAGCGTTCTCAATTCAATGGATGTACGAATAATCATTTTATATCAAGCAGTTTTCAGGTCAAAAAACGTGAAATTTTTCGAGATATTTGAAAATTTATGGAATGGTTTACACTAAAGATGACATATTTTTCTTACTTATTCGAAAGAATCAACCGTTTCCGTTGCTATAAGTTCATATTACAATAGGTTTATGTTATATCTTAAATCCCGTGCAAAAATCTGCTCAGAAAACGCCCTATTCTTCCAAATATATCGTATAAATTGTAAAACCAGGCACCAGGAAATGCAATTTTTCGTAATATTTCCAAATTACTTGCGATTTCTTTGCAAAGCTTACTCATTTCAAAAGGCTTATTAATAATCAAAGATTTTTGGCAAACATCCGATCAGAAAATGTGAAATTTTTCTAGATATTCGAAAATTTACGGAAACGGTTACACTGAAAATCACATAATTTTCTTAAGTTTTCGAAATTATTAACCGTTTTTGTTGCAAAACGTTCATAATTTAATAGATTTATAGTATATCTTAAATGCTGATCAAAAATCTGCTCATGAAACGTCTTACTTTTCCAAATATATCATAAATTGTGGAAAAGCTAGCAGCAGAAACAACAATTTCTTCGTAAATTTTCAAAAATACGTGCGATTTTTTGCAACCCGTTCTCAATTGAGAACGGGTTGCAACCCGTTTGCAACCGCTTTTGTTGCAAAACGTTCATAATTTAAAAGATTTAATTGTATATCTTTAATGCTGAGCAAAAATCCGCTCATAAAGCGTCTTACTTTTCTAAATTCCGAAAGCTATACGAGGTAATTAACATTCTCCGGAAGGCATTTTATTTCATTTTATTCATTTTATTCATATTATGAGTAAAATCGGTAAGTATAATCGAAGTATTAAATTTGGGAATTTATTAGGGAATCGGTGAGAGACCGAAATTATCCTTGGATCGACTTCGGTCGACTATATTATACCCGTTAAGATCATTTTGATCGATCGCAGATTTTCCCTTCCGTAGAATTAAATTAATAATCATCACTTACAGAATTGAGACGTTCCAAAAGAAAGGAAATTAAATAAAGCTTCTTACTTTGGGGATGGAATTTCGAGCCGAGAATTCGGACAAAAATGACGAAAATTTGTGCAATTTTGCTGGTAAATACATCGTTAAAGAACACTAGGATTCATTCAATTTTATTATTTCTGAACTTAAATGTACTAAACAGCAAATAATACTCCTTGGTTAACTGACCTTGTGATTTAGGTGATTGGTTAGTTCCTATGTATTAGATTTTAAAATTTTATGAAGTTTTTTTTTCACAGAATCAGGCGAGGTATTGTGGTAATCCAAAATGGAGAAGAACTTTAAAAAGTTTTGTACTTTTACCACAATTAATTTTAACAAAAACACAAACACGACCGGCTTCGAACGATTTATCGTTCATTTTCTGGTGAAGAAATTCTATATGCAAACCCTTAAATATTAGCTAGTTGTGGGAGGAGAATAAGGGAAGGGGAAAAAAGGGGCCTGGGGGGGGGGGGAGAGGGAGTCTAAGAACAACAGAGAAGAGAAAGGGACCTCTAGTAAGGTTAAGGCTTAAGAAAGGACAGAGGTTAATAGCAGGGAGTGAAAAGGGTAAAGATGCTCATTCACTTACGAACATTTCGAAGAATTAGTATGTCTGCGAATTTCTAACTGCTCCAGGAAATTGAGTCGGCGGCATTTGGTTGCGATAATAAGAATTTCTGGGGCAAAATCTGAGGAGTGATTGTTTTCTAAGAGGTGTTTTGAGAAGTGGGAGACAGAAGAGTTATTTGGAGGCCATCTGAAATGTTCTTTGTTTCTGGTGAAAAAACTGCGGGAGGTCTGACCGACGTATGCTGCATTACAGTCTTTTCATTTCAAAAAGTATACCTGCTTTATCATGATGATTATCATTACCATTGCAAAGAATTTTGGCTAGGTTGAGAGGAGTTTTGAAGGAAGCCTTCAATTTATCTTTGGGGAGAAGATGGGACAATTGGAGGGATAAAGAATAAATAAAAGTAAATTTTACCCATTTATAATTTGAGGAATCTTTAGCAGGGGAGAAAATTTGGTTAAGAGCAGTGATTCTGAGTTTTCGGGCCAGAAGTTTATCCATGATATGAATAGAGTATTTGTTTCTTGAAGCAATTTATTTAATTATGTCTAATTCATTTTGAAAGTCTAAAGTTGAAAGAGGGGTAGTAACAAGCCTATTGATGAATTATCTCGGACAGTACCGGTTCCAAAAAACACGAATATTTCGCTTTGTAATTCAGTTAGAAAAACTGTGAAACCAGCAATATAAGCAGAAAACTTTCTTCTTTACAGCTGAATTTAAGTAAAATCCGTGAAGGAAATACTGACTTAAGAAATACCTATTTTGTACCATTTGTAAAGTGTAGAAATTACGAAAAATTGTCATAGAATCGCTTAGAAAAACGCTAGAAAAGTTATTTATACGTCAAATGATAGACGAAGAATTATTCGTTAATTTAAAGTAACCACTATTGCTGAAAAGTCTATTTTAATGACAAAAATCAAGTCTTAAAAATCAACGGTTCAACAGGTACAATCACATCCGGTAATGCTTGAAACTCTTGTAATAATAAGATACAAGAACAATTTTAACTCCAAAATGAACCTTTAACATTGTTCTTAAAAATCACATCCTAATAATGACAACAAAGACTTCTAAATGAGCCCAAAGATGCATTAATCTGTTCCTATACAACGTTAACGCATAGTTGACAAAGGCCTATTAAAAATCATGATTTAAGTACAAAAAAGCAACCAAAATCAACAGAAAACCATGTTCTTTATTGTAACAATACGACGGTAACAATTAAAAAATTTCAGTAAAAATATAGCGTCAATAATGCAGAAACGGATTACTACACATAAATGCCGTAAATTTAACGGAAAATTGATAAGGAATGAGATCAAAACGAATTATGAAACAGCCAAAATGAAGTTAAAAGGTTTCTTTTATCCCTGACACTATCATAATTTCGATTAAAATTTCTACTATGCCAAATATTGCTATAAAATCCGAGAAACCAGTATTGGCACAATTATACCGTATATTTGACGAAGACTGTGAAAATTAGCAATTAAACCAACACAAGAAACAAATATTAAGATGAAAACATGCTATCTCTGTAATATTCAACGCATAAAGAAATATAAAACACATTCCTGAATGTCATATTCACGGAGTTCCGAGCACAGCTCCATCTAAAAACCCGATAATTTCCGTTTAAATAAGGCTAGAAAAGTAAAAAAACTACCAAATAGTGCACAAAACTCAGTTCTTTATCATGACAATTTCAATGAATCCAATATAAGAATTTTTACGCCTACAAAATGCAGTTTACGGAGTCGACCCGAAGACCGGTGCATGACTTTTGAAAATCGGTTATAACATTCGATTAAAACACGATACAAAAACCAAAATTTGTGTAAACATGCAGCAAATATTGTTCTTTAAGCTGACAATAAACTCATTTTTATACAACAATATTTGGGGTGAAAAATTGAGGTTCAACGTGGAGTTATGCTCCAGCGTGTACGGTCTGTAAATTCACCATAAAATTGGTTATATACAGAGATTAAACAAGGTAATAATAGAGTAATCTTAGCTTTATTTTGTGCTACTTATTCCCTATTATTTAAATATGCATTTACAATTCATGGATAGTTACAATCAAGCTGTGTTACCGAGTAATACTAGTCGTTGTCAAAGACGTGAGATTGCTAATGTGTAGAACTCCCAAAAAATAGCTATAATTCGGGTTAAAAAATAGTTAAAGATGAAATTCAAACGCCAAAATGTAGCTAAAGAATTAATTTATCAAGGAAAATTTAAACAATTTCCGAAAAATATTTTTAAACTGAAATTTTTGAGGCGATAAGAATGATTGTATCGCAAAGACGGGAGCCGGCTTGAGCTCTCGAAATATGGTTATGACTCAATAAATAAAATAGATAAAAATAAATAAATAAAGCCCAAATGTAGCTAATAAATAGCTGTATTAACAACAATTTAAATAATTTCAGGCAAAAATTTTTGAAGCTAAATATATAGGTGACAAATTCGCATCTCATCCACTGAACCAACTACTAAATACCGTCATAACTCAGTTAATATTAGAGTTATAAACGCAGTAAAAGATGAACATTTTAGAGAAAAGATCCTTCTATGACGTAAAGCTTAAAATTTAAGGATAAATTTATTTTTTAGCCGAAAACTCTCGATTTTTCGCACTGCACGGCTAGTGCAGTAAAGTTCACGCGTAAATTGTTAAAACTCTTACATTATCAGTACTGAAGGAGGGTTATGATTGCCTAATTGCAGAAAGAACACTTATTTTTAAAATGGACTAGCTGATTAAGCCGATAAAACAATGTATCATTGGAACAATGAAGCCATCGTTGACAATTGCTGCATCTCAATCCAGTTCGTCACTACGGAAAAACTTTTATAACTTCAATAAAATGAAACCTACAGAGATGATTCAAACATCAAATCATGGCTTTAGCATTGTTTTATAACACCGCAAAATTTAGTTAAAAAACGATAGACAAATTACTTCGAAACATGCAAAAAAACGAGTGTTTCCTATCAGCTTACGGAAAACACGTCTGTAACCTCCGCAAAAATGAACGTACGGGAATGATTTAAACACTAAATTGTAGCTTAAACATCGCAAATTAACGTATTTACACTTCGATGAAAACAAACTTAAATCATTGCCAAAAAGGAGTCATTTTAGAGAAAGTCACCGCTACAATCCGATGCGACAGTTCGGGCAAATGGTTATAACTTCAGTAGAAATAAACATAAATAAATGATTTAAACATTGAATTTAGCAAAAACATTGTTCTACAACTCAGCAGAATTTCAATTCAATCAAACGTGAAACATTGCCAGTACTCACTCCCGAAAAAAACTCGAAAATCGAGGATAAAATGTGAAAAATCCACAAAAATCAATATAATATCGGTCGTTAAGGATCTACAATCATAGCCATAGCAACAATAGCTATCATTAACATATAAAAACGACGAAATAGGCCGAAAACTCCGCAGAAAAAGTCTCAAAAACGACAGAAAACTGTATAATCGACGCAAAACGTAAATATTTTCAATGGTAAACACACATAATAATAGCAGTAGAAAGCATGAATAGCTGTGAATAACCGAAAAAACGATTAAGATTCGGTAAAAATGCCTCAAAAACGACGGAAATTTGCTAAAATTCTACTGAAAACGTAAATATTTTCTATGATTAACGTTCTATAAACATCATCATAGCTGTAGGAGGCAAGAATCATGGAAAAAGCGCGAAGATGTCGAGAAAACCCGCCAAAAAACGGCACAAAACCTAGTAATATTCAATTGTTATGGCACTACACACGGAGTCAAATCAAATATGGCCATGATTAAACCAAAAAACTACCAAAAATGCACTGAAAAGACCTTAAAACCGCCAAAAATTCACTGAAAACGATATAATTTTTGATCTTTTACGTCCTACGCTGTACGTCATAACGATGGGACACAACAATAACCGAAGAAACACTGAAAATCAGCCCAAAACGCCACAAAAAAGACGAATAATTCACTAAAAATCAACTCAAAACGTCGAAATACACTAATTATTGGCTCGAAACGTAAATATTTTCAATTGTTAAGGTGTTGCACAGGTGGTCATAGCAAGAATGGACGAAAAAACACTAAAAATCCACTAAAATCAACGAAAATACACCAAAAATCTACGTAAAACGGCATAATATTCGTTTGTTATCGTACGTCGAACATCGTCATGGCAACAATAGCCTTTAAAACACCAAAAAACACAATCCAACTCAACCCAACCAACATCAACAGAAAGAAAGTCACATGACCCCAGAACGTAAGGAAAAAAATAAAAAATACCCACCTTAATTTCCTCAGCAGGACGAGTCAACTGGGCCTGGAACAGCAGATAAATAATCACGTAACAACACTGGAAATCCACGGCTGAGGACACTGGTCGTTTAAAACCGTCTCCGGGAGAAAAAACACTTTTGTCCACGTTTTTTTTTTTTTTTTTTTTGTTTTGTACCGTTTTCTAGGGAATCAACAAGCGGTAGTCACGGAGACCATGTGTATGTTTAGCTGTATTGTTGGGGAAGGTCAGTACGGCAGCGACGAGGTCACGTGGGAGACGTACGCAGGAGACGAACTTCACCAGAAGACTAAAGCATGGCAAATGATCTGATTTGCTGTCCTCCCCCTCATTCTCCCCTCCCCTACCTTCCCTTCCTGTATATATACCCCCTCCAATACCCCCTCTTCTGGGCTTCATTTAGAAGCGATAGAAAGCACGAAAATACAATTCTAATGGTAATCCATAAGAAGGCAGCATACAATGTACGTAGAGGCAATTCATATGTTTCATATACGCTGTTCGCCGTTCCTCTGACGGTTCTTGCTTCGATGCCTGAGCGTCATTTCTATTCTACCGTGTATTTCAAAGGGGGATAGCGAAAACTTATTTTAGGACCTTCCCGATAAGATATTGAATTGAAACTTTGGAACAGGTCAGAATGGCACTTAGCTAATATTATGCAATTGTTTCGCACGATTAGGTCCTTAGTTCGACCCCAGGCGGCCTTTTGCGCGAAGTTTTGTAGATTGTTTTGAGGCCTATCTTAGTACAATACTGCATTCAACTGAAAGCAACTTTTACTCGTGTGTGTGTGTGTGTGTGTGTATATGTGTATATATATATATATATATATATATATATATATATACATATACATATACATATATATATATATATATATATATATATATATATATATATATATATATATATATATATATATATATATATATATATATATATATATATATATATATATATATAACCTTATGTATTTCTTTTTGAAAACTGCAAGAAAGCTTATTCCGTAAACACGAAAATATGCTTCATCCATTCAGCAGTTGATGCTCTCATATACAGTATACTTCAAATGAGCCAGCAAAATTCAGAATATAAATATTTGTGATGCCAAAACGCATTACACTAACAATTTAGAAGTTTAAAAACCTCATGATATTCCTAATTTGCCAGACAAAATACTTAACACCACTGAGATCATGTAATGCAAGTCCAGTACATTTGGAAATGAATTTAATTTCTCAGTGGTTTGCGGACTCTGGTATAGTATTTACAAAAGATATGTGTGTATGAATTATTGAGGAATTAATTCGACATTTAAATTACTCAATAATTTCACTATGATTGAAACTCAATACCACTAAGTCAACCAATATCAGTATTTTAAAGATAGTAATTTTAAAGTCCAAATAAATGAATGTGATATTAAACTTGTTGATTCAATTAAATGCCTAGGAGTGATAGTTGATAGGAAGTTAAAATTTGATGAACATTTAAATTATATCTGTAAGAAAATTGTAAAAAAAAACAAATTTCCTGGCTAGGTTTAGTAAATTTATTTCTATTGAGACACTTAAGGTGATATATAATTGCATTTTTGTGCTACTATTTTATACCAAAGTATCTATCTATAATGCATTAAAAATGTATTATTTCAAGTGTTTAATGAATTGCATTATGCTAAATAAAGCTCATATTATCATCAGTACTTGAAACACATTACTTAACATTGACCACGAAATCATAGTTGATTATATTTAGAATTTAGGACTTTTATGGCTTAATTTAAAAATTTGTACCCATCTTTGGCGTGAAAATAAAGATTTCAAACTTTCGTTTGCTTGAAATTGACAATAACTCATTTTCTACCTATAAATAAAGAAATGGCATTGGTTATATATATTCACCATACTCAAAAACGCTTTCAATGTTGATTTCCCTTAAATTTGATAATTTTACTTGGAATAGGACCTTCGAAACGGACATAACTGAACACAGATCATGTAATAACATTTGATATTCACGTTGCAAGGCTATTATAATGAAATCATATATATTATCGACATTACCTTCATTCGTTATATAAGAAGATATATTATCACAGTATCTTTTCAGTTCCAAGTAAGATATGCTAAATTATGTGCTAATCTACACTTCGAAAATCTCAAAGAGAACACAAATTCAACTGAAGAAGACCTAAAAATTAAATTCAGTCTCGTCAAATACATAAAATAAATTGAATTTTATTTTATCTTTGAGATTTTCGAAGTGTAGAGTAGCACATAATTTAGCATATCTTACTCCAAACTGAAAAGGTGCTGTGATTATATATTTTCTTATATACCGAATTAAAGTAATGTAGATAGTATATATGATTTCATTATAATAGCCATGCAAGGTGAATTGTGGATGGATTTTTTACAGGAAAAAGTAGAAGTAGGATACATAAATTGATCCCATTTGCGCAGAATTTAAACACAACGATGTGTGAACGGGTACAGCTAGTAATTTTACATGAAGTGATCAAATGTTAGTACATGATCTATGATCAGTTATGTTTCGAATGTCCCATCCCAAGTAAAATTATCAAATTTAAGGGAAATCAACCTTGAAATCGTGGTATAAGTGGTACAAGCTCTTCCAAGATGGCCAAGAAGATGCCAATGATGAACCTCTCTCTGGACGCCCCAGCAGGTCAACAACAGACTTGTATGTCACTCGTACGACCAATTCTTGAATATGCAACCATCTGTATCAATGTTTTCGAATAAAGAAAATAGAAAAAGTCCAGAGAAAAGCAGCTCGATATGTACTCCGAGATTCTTGGATGGGATACATTAGAAAAACGAAGAAAAATAAATAGACTATGTTGCATTTACAACATAATTGCAGGTACAGATGGGTGGGATGGTTTGAAAAACTCACTCGAAAAACCGGAATTCCTTGGCAAAGGGTGCCATGAATTTAAATTTGAACTTCGAAGGCAAAGAACGGACATAGCTAAACATTCTTTTCTCAACAGAGGTATTTCCGAGTTGAATAAGTTACCTGGATCACTCTTAAGGCCCTTGCTTGAAAATAAAAAATCTTTCAAAAAGAAATGTTTTAATATGTTATAGTAATGTTGTGGAACACTGTGTAATGTGTAGTAGTCATATAGGGACTTAAAAGTAGGGGATTGCATGGCAGGGTGATGTACGTTGGGGTAATTGTAATTGGGGTAATGATTGTAACTATAACATATATCACTGTATATATACATAGTAGAGATGTGAGTTTTCAACGAAAAGATCGATCTCCCAAATTGGATTGAATCGTCTGCTTTGAATCGATTCAAGCTCGAGATCGTATTCGAAAGATCGATCGAATCGGATGAGATTGGTTATGCTATCTCTTACTAACTGTTTTGAATCGTATACAACGTTTATTGGCTGGAATGGTCAAGTTACACTGGATTTTTAGCATCTGTGTCTGTAATATCTATCCTGTACATATTACTTAAGTTGAGTTACTTAAGTTAATAAAGTTTTCATTTGAAGGATTTTAAGTTATTATCGTATTTTTTCTTAAAACAAAACTTTTGGACAATTTTTCTTAGTTATGCTTAGTTTCAGAATTGATAATAAGAAGATATTATAAAGTAGTTTTGCTAGGCATCTTCTATTACGAAAGTGACAGTAAACGAAAATTCACACAGTTACAAGACGATATGAAGCTTTAGAAACAGTCCGTCAAAGTATTGAAATTTGAAAAGACAATCACATTAATAAATATATATGATCTAAATGCAAATTTAAAAATATAATGATTGAATTAGTTCGTACATTATTATTTAAAAAACTAGCATAAAAGTCGTAAACTTGCTGAATCTTTAGAAGAAAGAAGGCTCAATCAGAGATTAAAATTATTAGATAAATTCAGACAGAGCACGTTCATAGAAGATGTAGCCGATATTATGCGCCCTCCTTGCTATATAGGCCGTTCTGATACAGCGAGAAAGATCGGAGAAACAGATGCTAAAACCAGTCGATTCAGGAATTAATTTTTTCTGAGAACAATATCTTAAGCTCTTCATTACCCTGTTTCTTGAAATGTAGACAAAATATTTAGAAAAAGAAGCTGTTCCTTTGATTAGACCAATACAAAAACTTCAAACAAACAAAGTAATGAGTGAGTCTTAAATAACGAGATATAAATTTGACTATTTCGTGGTGACCTTAAGGGTTGTAATCAGGGTTCTTTCTCAAGATGACAAATCCTTCCATTATCGGAGTAAGGGAGATGTACTCCTCAGTTGCTAATTCAGCCCTCTCTCCATAAGAGAGCAGTACTGGAGTGGTGTGGGTTTGGAATCCCGTGATTGTCTTCGGCTTGCCAGCTTATCCCACCACATCCACTGCCTGCAAAACCACATTTATACATTCAATTCACACACAATTCAAAAACAGTTATGAAAATAAAAACAGCTTGTAATCATTCATATTGCTAGGAAAGTGTATTACAGATACAGTGGTACCTCGAGATACGAGTGCCCTAACATACAAGATATTTGAGATACGAGCCATCGAGCGAGCGATGTTTTGCTTTGAAATACGAGCAAAATTTGAGATACGAGGAACGGTCGGCTACACACAACCCAACAGTTTACTGTGCCTTGTGCGTCTCGCATTATCCCACGCATCCCCCCAGTATACTTGTTAACCTAGCTGTCGAAGCATATTTGATAAGTTTTTCTAGGGCTTTGTGCTTTTTGTGCAATTAAATACTTTATCACATTTCTTTTTTATAACCTTGGGTCCAAAGAAAGTGAGTGGAAAGGTCAATGCTCAGTAGATGATGATGTCTATTGCATTAAAGCGTGAAATCATAGAAAAAATGAGCGAGATGTGTGAGTAGCTGACTTGGCGAGGTAGTACGGGCATAGTACTTCAACGATATGTACTGTGCTTAAACAGAAGGAGTCAATAAAGGGTATAACGCCAGCTAATGGCGTTACAATAATTTCTAAGCTCCGGAGCTCTCTCAACAACTGGGGTGACATTTTGGGGCCTGAAACGAATTAATGGCATCTCAATTAATTTCAATGGGGAAAATTGCTTTGAGGTACGAGGAATTTGACATACGAGCAAGGTTACGGAACGAATTAAACTCGTATCTCGAGGTACCACTGTACTCAAATCAGCAGGAAGACAGTGATTACCAAACTATACACAGCATTCACTATCCTCCATAATCGCTAAGTTAAACCTTGTTTGACACACTGGGTTGTATTGTCATGGACAATAAACTCGTGCAATGTGCGTGTTTGTATAAGATTAAGGATAACCAAAAATAAGCCTATTAAATTGTCATTTATTCCTAAATTTCAGCATCTTCAGATATCAAGACAAATTCCTTTGGATAAGGTTCAATCCTAAGATTCTGGTAAATGGTAGAAAAATCTTATGAATATCCTAGAAAATAATATCCATATATTCATTTATTCGTGACTATATTATATTAAGGGATATTCTCCCATTTACATGAGTATTATGAGTATTCATTGCACTCATATCGCAACTTTCCTAAACTCTGAGTAACACCTCTGAGTCCACTCTGAGTTCTTGATTTTCCTCTCCCAGAGGAGAATTTGTCCTTTCTTTCTCAAAAACGCAATAAAACAATGCGAAGGATTGATGGCAACGAGCTGTTAGATTTACATGGTCATCAGCTGACAATCCATAAGCTTATAAAGATGCAAAACATTACTGAAGAATAAGACTTTTCAACTAAATAAGCTCATGAAAATTTAAATATTAGCAGAAGTTCTCAGCTCAATAGAAAAAGGGTTTTTTTACAAAATTGAGGATTGATGAAAATGGAGAATGCATTATAGCCACAAAGCAAGGAATAATAAAATTATCAGCTTGCAATGAAGAAGTTATGCGATTAAAATTTTCAGGATTATGCACTTGATTAATAAAGCTTGTCATGACATTGATACCTTTCATCTTTCAATTAATAGATTTAAAAATAGTATTAAATCCAACCTTTAAATTACCCATTGTTTATTGTACCCTGTCTTGTAAGTTATATTTTTTGTATCATAATATACTTTGTGTCATAACTTAGTTTGTATTCTGTATACTTAGAATGTACCTTTTTAAAAAGGGCTCTCTGCCCGTAAATAAACCATTATTATTATTAAAAGGAAGCCATTGTGTTGTCAAAGGAGTATGCTAGATTTTATAAAGCCCTCAACAGAGAAATAATTTATATTCTTACTTTTACATTATTCATTCATTTTGTTAAATACTTTTATATAATATGGTTAAGCAGCTACATTTATAATAGATATTTTCTTCTTAACCTGTTTTTTGTTAGTCTTTGATCCAAATAACACAAAATTTAATGTATTTATATGCAAACTATACCCTGAGCGACACGAATTTAACATTATTATTTTCGTCAGTCCTGAATACTGTGGTCTATTTTGTCTGAGAATGCTGCCAAAAATTTTAGAAAGCGTCTTTTTTAAAGAGCCTCATCCGACGGCATCCCATATTGTGGATACAGTGGTACCTCGAGATACGAGTGCCCTAACATACAAGTTTTTTGAGATATGAGCCATCAAGCGAGCGATGTTTTGCTTTCAAATACGAGCAAAATTTCAGATATGAGGAACGGCCGGCTGCAAACGACCCACCAGTTTACTGTGCCTCGTGCGTCTCACATTATCCCATGCATCCCCCCAGTATACTTGTTTACCTCGCTGTTGAAGCATATTTGATAAGTTTTTCTAGGTCTTGTGCTTTTTGTGTAATTAAATACTTTATCACATTTCTTTTTATAACCTTGGGTCCAAAGAAAGTGAGTGGAAAGGTCAATGCTCAGAAGAAGATGATGTCTATTGAATTAAGCGTGAACTCATAGAAAAATTGAGCGAGATGTGCGAGTAGCTGACTTGGCGAGGTAGTACGGGCATAGTACTTCAACGATATGTACTGTGCTTAAACAGAAGGAGTCAATGAAGGGTATAACGCCAGCTAAGGGCGTTACAATAATTTCTAAGCTCCGGAGCTCTCTCAACAACTGGGGTGACATTTTTGGGCCTGGAACGAATTAATGGCATTTCAATTAATTTCAATGGGGAAAATTGCTTTGAGATACGAGCAATTTGACATACGAGCAAGGTTACGGAACGCATTAAACTCTCATCTCGAGGTACCACTGTATATAAATCAGACATCAAAGGTATGTCCAAGCAAAAATGAAAGAGGTTCTTGGAGGAAGCAAAAGAGACTAAAATACAGGAATATGAGACGATTTTCTTTTCTCTTTAATTTACTAACAGCCTTTCAATCATTGACGGTACTAAACTGGCTGTTTACTGCTAGTGGAGCTATTCAATAGTGGTAATTAATAAACTGCTACAACAACTCAACCACACCAAATGTGATATTCGATGAACTGACAGCTGCAGTTTACTTCTTTTTCTACTATCTTATCATTTTCAATCAATGTAATTAGGTATGCTCAAGTTATTGTAGCAGCTTATTGCCTACCCAACATCCGTAACATCTCTGTATATTTGGCGTTTTTTGTCAAATTTTGGCGAAACCAAGAAACCATTTCTCCTCATTCAAACTCAGTAAATTGTTAATCATTAAGCAACACATAAGCAATATATCTGAATTTATCTAGCAATTTAAATCTCTGATTGAGCCTTCTAAAGATTCCCATCCTGCCTCCTGAAGCATCTGAGTAACACTTACCGATTTATCATAACAATTTTTAACAAAACATATTGCCTTTCGTTGTATCTTTTCTATCAATTTTCGTTGTATCTTCCATATTTACTAGTTGACCCATGCAAAGTTTTTGCACAAATAAGGTGCATCCAATTTCATCAAAAGGAAGTTTGAATGAAATAAAGCTCTTAAAGTGTCACATTCATATTTGGCGATGTTTTTGTGGTTGTCATTCTGCTCCCAAAAGATGCATGGTTTATTAAAATGTCATTACTGTGGTTGCATACGACGTTGAGGTATTTGTTTCGTCTTCTTATATAGTTAACAAACTTCTGGTTGATTGGCAGCAGGTTGCCAGCTTTGTCTCAGTTGTGCATTTTCTTTCATTTATTTATGTTTTACATTACTCATCTTTGACAATTTGTTTAACGTACGATGACCTTGGCCTTCTCCATGCATGTTTCTTTTAACATAACCTTCTATTACAAGTTTTATTATACTTTCCTGCCTCATTATATGGTCAAGTAGCAAATCTCTTCTTTTTGTAAGGCTTTTACACAACTTTCTTTGCGTTCCCACTTTCCTCAAATCTTCCTCATTTGTTATTCTATAATACCATATTATTTTCTCTCTTTTACACCAACTGTCCAAGCTTCACTTCCATACAAGAGCATACTCCATACAATACGTTGAAACAATTTTATCCATTTTTGGAGATAGATTGCTAGATTTTTCTTTGAGTAGAAAGCCTTTTTTGCTTGACCAATTTGGCATAATATATCTCCTTTACTCCTTCCATCTTTTGTTATTGTACTTCCTAAGTAGGTTAGATTTGAGGTAGTCTTCTATAGTACCAATGGAAGAAATGTTACCAATTGAATATGAGTTAGACGCCAGATGGGTGTGAAATACTTCTGTAAGAAATGCATTGCTGCAATTTTTGAAAATTTTTTTAATGCCTTCCCAATACACTGGAAAGATAAAACCTAGAAAGGTAACAGAGACATTTAAATACATTATTTCATGAGGTTCACCGTTTCCCTAGTGGTCCTTGGTTTGATTCCAGAGCGTCATTTCCGTTCCACCATGCATTTCAAACGGAGATATCGGAACCTTATTTTAGGACCTTACTGATGAGATATTGAATTGAAACTTTGCAACACGTCAGAATCGCACTTATCTAACATTAGTATGCAATTGTCTCTCACAAACAGGTCCTGAATTTGATGCCTGGCGATCTTTAACATGAATTTTTGAAAATTGTTTTGAGGCCTTTCTCGGGACAAGACTGCATTCAACTCATTAGCTTGCAGTATGCAAACAACTTTTACTTGTAACAGATATCCTTCTCCAATAACTGTATTAAAATTGCGTAATATAAATAGGTTTTCATCACCATTAACGTTTTTGATTGACTCTTGTGCTACTTCATACATTCTTTCCACTTCCTCCTCCGGATGAATTGATTTATGTGCATACATCTGTATTATTATAGTATCCTTTGGTTTTGTATGCAATTTTATTAGCATAATTCACTCATATATTGTGCATATCCACTTGCTCTCTTTCCTACCCTTTTGTTAAGTATTATAGCCACTCCTGCTACTCCAGGATTATTTTATGCAGTTCTTTTGTGTATGATTCTATAGTCTGCACTCCAAAATCTCTATTTTGGCCGTCTAATTTCTGTTAAACCAAATACATCTTTGTTTATTAAAATGCCATTGCTGTGGTTGCATATGATGTCGAGGTCTTTCTTTATAGAGACTGTAATATTTCTTGTGAAAACTGTTTCGATCATTTTAAGACCAATAATAAATTTCACTGTCCAATGGGAAAAACCATATATTTACAGCTAAAAACATATCCAAGTGAACAAGAAACACCAAAAATTACAGCACCGATGTCAGCACATCCTGGGAGAGCCCTCAGAAATTCAAATTTGAACTTAATTTTTTGACCAAATAGTACACTTTTCATTTGTTGGTCTATTTAGAATGGGAAGCAGGAAACTTTCACTTAAAAGTGTTGTCAATTGAGTTGTGATTATGCCATTGATGCCATTATACCCTTTATTGACTACTTCTGTTTAAGCACAGTACATATCGTTGAAGTACTACGCCTGTATTACCTCGCCAAGTCAGCTACTTGCAAATCTCGCTCATTTTTTCTATGATTTCACGCTTTAATTCAATAGGCATCATCTTCTTCTGAGCATTGACCTTTCCACTCACTTTCTTTGGACCCAAGGTTATAAAAAGAAATGCGATAAAGTATTTAATTGCACAAAAAGCACAAATCCCTAGAAAAACTTATCAATGATGCTTTGACAATGAGGTAAACAAGTATACTGTGGGGATGCGTGGGATAATGCGAGACGCACGAGGCACAGTAAACCGGTGGGTGTGCAGCTGGCCGTTCCTCGTTTCTCAAATTTTGCTCGTATTTCAAAGCAAAACTTCGCTCGCTCGATGGCTCATATCTCAAAAAACTTGTATGTTAGGGCACTCGTATCTCGAGGTACCACTGTACTTTAAACCCCATTATTTTCCGTGAATGAAGTTTTTCCAATCGCACTTTTTTTGGGAAATTCATCATTTTTCTTTCTCAGCCATCTTTATAATATTTAAAATGGTGAAAATGAAGTGACGTATCACTTTTTTGAAATAGTAAGAAAGAATTTAATCAGAAAAGTAAGATAACAAGAAAGATGAATAGACATGAATATTTTTAAGGTTAATATAGGTGCATTATAAGAGATATCCAATGTATTTCTTACCAGAGTTACTTTAGAATGATAAATATATACACAGTTGTGTTAATTGAATTAGATTAGCATTTAAATTTGATGCTCATATTTACCATAATAATTTTCTTCCTTTGTACAGTCATGGGCGATAAATTCGTATAATGTGCAGGTTTACGTAAGATTAAGGATAATAAAAAATATGGGTCGCCTAAAAATGTGGCAACTTTGTAAAACTCTTCCTCCTCAACCTGACCCTGAATATTCCCGAATTTTAGTTCCTTTTGCTTTCTCCTCTTTCATTTTTGCGTGGAGATTAGGGTGGATCAGAAACTTTTTTTTTCTAAATCTGTCTGCTGGTAGTGCTTAAAGTTTGTGGTTGGTGGTCCTTATATAGCAGGGGTGCCCAACTTTTCTGTATATAAGATGTACTTCTTATCTTAAAAGTGTGTCCCGATCGACTTATTGTCATAGGAGTATTCTAAGGAGGAAGAAGGGGTGTGAAATGCATACTATGTTTCAGCATACCCCAGCGACCCTTGTTTCTGTATTTTGCAAAAACTGCGAAATTTTAAAAATTAATAACTTTGCAAGAAAATTTTTTCTGAGCTGGAACCTTGACACAAAGGTTTTACGATAGAAGTACCCAAGTTAAAAAATTTTCATTGATTTTAAAAAATAGAGGTCAATTTCTGTCCAATTTCCCGTGGAATGGCCCGTATGTAGATGTAGATGAAAAGTAGAGTGACTAGAGTAGGATCAATAATTCAAGGAAGGTATTAAAGCGTGCTTACTGTTCTTCACATCCAAGAAGGAGACGAGAGTGGCCAAGAGGCCTGCCAGCACCACGGGACTCAGAAGCTGCCTGTCACTGTGATATGGACAGAGCGTCAAAGTGCCCTTTCCCAGATGCGTCAATCCCTGTGCAATGCGCACCATAAACAGATTATTGGGCTCCTTTGCGAGGAATTGTGCCAACTGTCTCAGCATTGCTGCCAGTCTGCAAAAAACAATCATTTGCACTATCAGTACACTTTAATACAAAACATCACATACGTAGAGACCTTCTAATATTTCAGTCTTTTAAAAAGCTTAAAATTTGTCATTAAAGTAAGTTGTATTGTAGTATATTAAGATCCCTTTGATTGAAATAAAACAGTAATAATGGTCATAGAAAATCAAGAAGGATAAACTCTTTTATGTATAGTTTTTGAGTGAAAACTGGGAGAATTTGGACAAAAATGACAGAAAATTTATGTAATTTATTTGGTATAAACAACCCATCCCCCCTTGATGGGATACCAGCAATTATAATTCTTCTATTAATCAATTTTTACTCTTAAATGAAAAATATCAGTCTGTAACATTGCCCTAGGATGTTTGAAAAATTGCTTTATTTTGCCCTTTATTATAAATTATTATTTTATTTCATCCAAAGATCATTACAATGATATAGAATACGTAAGTAAAAGAAATACATAAAACAAAAACAATCATTTGCACAGTTGTAATTAATTACAAAAATCATAGTAAAATTCTTTAAAGATACCATCATGTTAACTGAAGAAAAAATAAAGCAATAAAGTAAAATATTAAGATTACTAGGAAAACATTGCGATATAAATCTTCAATGCTGTAATACATTCTCTCCGCTAAGAATTCTTTTAATTTACTTTTGAAAGATGCAGTGACATATTGGGAGGATGGACCCCAAAAAATAACACTGTATATAATATGTGAATAAAATAAGCCGTAATAAATTAAAAGGAGGACTTAGATTGAGACTATTACAATTGATCCGGACAAAAAAACAAATAGGACTGAGTTTATCTAACAGTCTGTAGCCCTGTAAATCCCAATCAAGATGTGAGTGTAAATGTAACCTAGAAATTTACAAGAGTTGAGGCAAAATGTTGCTATCTAAAGGGACGTTTGGGGTACATGCAGGTTTATTTTTATAAGAAAGGTGAATAACTTGAGATTTCTCAGTATTGAGGCATAAAAAGTGATTCAGAGACCAGAAGTAAATTTTATAGGTTGCTGCTTAAAAGGTTTCCAGGAGTATCTGAGGGAATAATGATGTGTCATCTGCATATAGGATAGGCAAACAGTTCTGTGTACCATATACATGGGTGGTCTGAAAATTTACCGACATTTTGCCATTTCTTGACATTTTTTCTGAAGATTTCTGAAAAATCTGGGGTCGGAAACTTTTCAGACCACCCTCGTATATATTCATGGAAATCATTAATGTAGATCACAGTGTTGGGCAAAGAACAGAAACCTTGATTAAGTATTTTTGTTGGAGATAAATGTTTCAACAAAACAAAGAAAGCATATCTGGAAAAAGAAATAAAGTAGAAAGTGTAGAGTAGAAAGTAAAGTAGAGTAGAAAGTGAATAAAAAATACCTTGCATTATTAGTTCCTGCTCCAACTAATCCCATGGCAAATATAGCGTTCAGCGCTACTTCGGAATCACTGTCATGTGAGAACTTACTGAGTGTGTCCAGAATGGTTAGCTTCAGATTGGACACAGATATCAGCCCAAGGGCTAGAGGAACGGATCTTCTTATCACAGGCTCACAGTACCTCAACTAAAATCAAATGAACATACATCAAACTTTACTCTCCGCCACTTTGATTATATTTTAACCACTATAACATTCATAACAGCAATTAAAATTGAGTTTTTCTCTATATATAAGTTAATAAATGAGTAGTGTACATTTGAAATTAAAAGAAGTATTTTCCTGAGTCAATCATGTGATAGAGATCAAGAGAAAATTGCTTCTTAAGAGGGAGCATCAAAAATGGGTCTAACCATAAATAGTTGCCACCTTTACAGTTCAAAACCTCATATTTAATGGTCAAGTGTATCCAGAAAAATTAACGTAAGACATCAGCTAAGAAGCTTGATTCTGCAACTAATTATATCTATTATGCTCTGAAGTAGAGACGGGAGTTTTCAACGAAAAGATCAATCTCCCAAATCGGATTGAATCGTTTGCTTTGAATCGATTCAGGCTCAAGATCGTATTCGAAAGACCGATAGAATCGGATCCGATGAGATTGGTTATGCTATCTCTTACTAACTGTTTTGAATCGTTTACAAGGACGTTTATTGGCTGGAATGGTCAAGTTACACTGGATTTTTAGCATCGGTGTCAGTAATATATATCCTGTAGATATCACTTAAGTTGAACGTTACGTAAATAAAGTTTTCATTTTATGGATTTTAAGTTATTATCGTATTTTTTGTTAAAACAAAACTTTTGAACAATTTTTCTTAGTTATGCTTAGTTTCAGAATTTGAGTATTGATAATAAGAAGATATTATAAAGTAGTTTTGTTAGGCATCTTCTATTACAAAAGTGACAGTAAACGAAAATTCACACAGTTATAAGATGATATGAAGCTTTAGAATCAGTCCGTCAAAGTATTGAAATTTGAAAAGACAATCACATTAATAAATATATATGATCTAAATGCAAATTTAAAAATATAATGATTGGATTAGTTCGTACATTATTATTTTAAATTAGCATAAAAGTCGTAAACATGCTGAAAATAGACCTGTATCGCATATGTCCAAATCAATTCACATAGATTGGTTCATGGATCGGTTGGATGCATCGAATCGGATCGAAAGATCGGTTCTAAAAGATCGATTCAAAATAATCCAGAATCGGGTTAAAAGAATCGATCTTGAAGTAGATCAGATAAAATTTGCCCATCTCTACTCTGCACATCAAAATCAGGAGTAAATAAAACCTGCTCTCAGGTGAATAAGTATAAAAAGGATGGAAATACCAAATGTCCAAATGTTCTGAAGGCCATGTCAGCTCCAATATCCTCTCCCATCGTAATTAGGGCTATTCCGAGAACAGCTATTGCTTGCCTTGACGACAAATCCTTTGATTTGTCCTCTTCTTTCTTTTCCTTCCGATCTTCCTTCTTTTCCTCCTAAAAAACAAACTCTCTGTCATTCAACTTTTACAATAATCACCACTGTGAATATATTTACACATCTGATGTCTGTAACATCTTAAAAAAAAATACACAGAAGCAACATTTGAGGAAGTTCAATAAAGATTCTCATTTTGGTTGTGAAATATTGTTTAGGAGTCAAAATAATGAGAATTTGCACAAAAATGACAAAAATTTGCTTGATTTTGTGGGTACAAACAACCCACACCGTTTGGCTGAAAAACAATTGTAGAACATTACTCTCATAAGAATGTATAGAGAAGGACTGAAATTTCATGCTAAAGAATGCAATAACAATCTTTGGAAATCCAAGTTCAGTAATATATACAAATAACAAAGCATTATGTGCTGTAGATCCTTTAAGATTGAACTTTTCAATTCAGATTTCAATCAATAAATGATTTCATTCCTACAATTATAGAATATTTTACGTCAGCTATACTATATAAAATTCATCAACCAGAAGGTCACACCGATGATTTACGATCCCTCTTGAGCGGGAGCATCTTAAAAAGGTTTGACAGTATTTATTTGTTAAATAGCTTTGTATGTTATGCTCGTAAGTCATCAATTAAGGACTGTCCATAGTGAAGAAATTTCTTTCTCCTATTTTGACAGATTAACCCTTTCGAGACTGTTGTCGGCTATAGATGACGGTGAATTTCCTACGCAGAAGCACTGATGTCGTCTATAGACGACGCAGGTATAAATTGCACGTGGATGCAGTTTCAGAGGATTAGGATATTATAAACTTACCCTTCTGACCCTTTTCTGGGGGATTTCTGACCTTTCCTTCTGCACCACAAAGAGGAAACTCAGCCCCCGGGGTCGTTTATTACCCTTTTTACTGCATGGCGTCACGGCAAATGAAATGTTATTGCAACAGTTTTGCGAAAGTTTTTTTTTTGTTTTAACTGTCAATATTAATTTGGATATTGAAATGTTGGTCTTTGCTGATTATGTACAACTTTTAAACGAAATTCTACCGTTAATATTAAGGTAATTAGGATATTATCATGTAAAAACTATGCTACATCATTGCCACTATGATAGCATACTAAATAGATTAATATTAACGGTAAAATTTCGTTTGAAAGTTGTACATAGTCGGAAAGGTACAAGATTTTAATTTCCAAATTAATATTGACAATTACTGCTAAAATAACTATTTGGCAAAACGTCAGCAATAACATTTAGTTAGCCGCGGCCCCATGCTGTGGATGGGAAGGTGACAGTATTCCCCCGATTGTGGTTGCGGAGGAAGGAACCCCGCTTGGGACTCCGAAGGGTTCAATTCTATACCTGCCAACATCTGAGTTGAAAAATGCTTCCGTGTCCAGGAGACGATTTTAAGAGAATGTGGCCATCTCGAAAGGGTTAAACAGTATTGCTTTATTGGAATAATCACCTTTTCAGAAGGATCATAATGTTCGCTGCATATGTGCAAAAGCTGTTGAATCTTGAGGACGTTTCCAGTGCCTGCATAAGCACAAACTTCCACCATTGTGGTGGACATGGACTTGAACGGCTCTGGGATCACCTCCAAAGCAGCTATGATTGCTTCCACTGCATCTTGGTGACCTATTAGCAATAAACATTATAAATAAATAAAATAAAATATTTAAGTATATATCTTATCATTGAAATTCTGTTTGTGAATCCAAAAAATACTGTTCTCAAGACCTGGGACTACTACCTTTCAATTTTGTACAAATAAATTATAATTTTAGAAAATTATTAAACAAACAAATACAAAAGCCTCGATATTTCACTTCATAAGATGGATACAAGAACCAGCATAAGATATGTTGTGCAATCATATTTTAATAATCATGGTAAACAACAAATGTCAGAGACAGTACCTTTGATTTTTAATTCATTGCCTAAAATTTTACATGAAATTCATAATTTCAAAGTTTAAAGCGTAAAATGAAAGACTGGTTAATACATTCTCTATAAATTTTCCATGTTATTTATATGTTATTATCTGTATTTATTCTTATTTCCGTAACTTCAGTGCAATTATAACAACTCAGTGCAATAAATACAGACTTGTTATAATTTCTTTATAATAAGTTTTGAATTCATCATACGTATATCCTTGCAATACCTATGTACAACAATATAAAGTAGTAACTTCATAATTCTTGTATCTATTATAATTTTTGGGTTTTTTATTATGTCTTATAAATCAAAACTTTGCTATATAAAAAATTATTATTAATTGAATACTGCATCATGTTTATTATGTATGCTTGTACATTAACACTTTAAAAACTTACTCTATATGTAATGTATGACTGTGAATGAATTCAAACTTTTTAATATATATCTTTTCATTTCTAAACCTCCTGACGAGCCTTTGTCTGGCTCAAGGGGGTCTTAAAAATTACAATGAAGTTTTTTTCTTTTTATTAATGTTTGTGACTGGTAATTTTGTATTTTGTGACAAAGTGTAAAAAATTAATTAAGTATGAAATGAATATTTACGAAATGATTACATGAGTAAGTCTGAAAAACAGTCTCACATCAAATGCAGTTGGAAATAAAGTCAATGTTTCACAGTAAGGAAAGCTTAAGTAAACATTGGAAATAGAAATTAAGTAATAAAATAGGATTAGTGACTGAACGCATATTGATATGTCTACTAAATATATCCTTGGATGAAGACTGAAAGACACAAAAATGCTTCATTATAACATGCACAAAAAGTTCAATTTCAACTATTGCAGTCTTCTTTTCTTTAGCACAATAAAATTCTTACTTGTAATCCTTTGAAATCTAGTTAAGAATCAAAAGAAAGATAATTGAATAAAGATTCATATCCCCATAGTAGAATATCATTGGGTCCAAATTTTGCAAATTCTAACAAAAATTACAAAAGATATACTGGTTGCCATGCATAAGATTTTTAAAGATTAATCTGATTTTTGCACTAAAAGTGCATCTTTGTTAACTTATTTTACTTAATTTTCACACTATAGTGAAGCAGCTTTTACCAGATAGACAGTAATTAATAAATTCTTAACAGCAGAAGTGAGAAGGCATGAACAGAGTTCTATTTCACTAAAACTACGCTCAAAATATTATATTTCCTTTCTTTTACTTAACATGTTTCAAACTTCCCTGTCTGTACATCTACCACTTAAGTCTTAATGCTTTTTGTGAATCAAAACTATTAAATGTTTAATAGCATTATTAATCTCTACAAATATGGAAAAAGAAATCAACTTTGGCTTCACAGGCACCATAGGAGATTAACAATAAACAATTATGGTCTCTAACATACAGCTGTGAAAAGTTACAGTAAATTAACACATTATAGAGTCACTTTCAAGCAATCATAACTTAAAGAAAGCATTTTTAACCTGCTGTTAAATGATGGCTTTTATTGTGTGAAGGATATCATTGAATGAATGAATTAAAATGTTTTTATTGCATAAATTATTTCTTCGACTAAATATATTTAAATGTATTAAGTAGATGATTTTATTGACTGGTTGTATTCAATTTTTCTGATTTGCCCACTATTCGTTATTATTGTGATAACTAAAGATTATGATTAAAGGAAACATTGCAAAGACAACTAACAATTTTTTAAATTTGTACAACATCTGCAAAATCTTCCAGAGATTAGCTTATCATATTTGATATTAAAGATAGAAAAAGAACAGAAATGTTATAGAAGCTGAAAAAATAAATTTTAAGGATCGGAAAGAACATCTTAATAATAATGATGATAGCACTTCTAAGAATGAACAGAAAAGTTAATATTCTAAGAAAATATCTCTTAAATCTATTAAATATCAGTAAAATTTGGTAATGATATTAAGTGGAATTCAAAAATTAAGGAACAGGAACAATGTTTTTAGCAGGAGTGTCTTAAACAACACTTTATCAACAGACAAATGCAATGATTAGATCACGCAAACTGGATTCATTCCGTTTCTTTTTTATTTGAGTGTTATTCCAAAAGAGCAGACCACACGAGTAAGAGTTGCTAATGGGGAATCGGAATGGGCAGAGTTAGGGAGGGGAGTAAGACAAGGCTGCCCTTTATCACCATCTCTTTTTAACTTACATGCAGAAGAAATGATCAAAGAAGCTTGGGATGAAATAGATAAGGGAATAAAGGTTGGTGGGGAACTAGTGAAGTCAATAAGATATGCAGAAGATAAAGCTATTGTGTGCGATTCAGAAAAGGGTTTGTAAATCCTAGTAATTGCATTAAACGATAAAGCAATGGAGTTTGGGATGAAAATCAATGTAAGAAAGACTAAAATTATGAGGTTTTCAAAGGGAAAGAATGCTAAATTAACAATGAGGGTGGATGGGGAAAAACTAGAACAAGTAGATCAGTTTTCATACTTGGGCACTCTTCTTTCTAAGGATGGAAGAGGTTTGACAGAAATTACAAAAAGGATAGCATTAGCAAAAGAAGCTTTCATGAAACAAAGGGAACTGATGACAAAGGGACTTGATAAAGGAATCAGGAAGAGATTGGTAAAATCCTTTGTGTGGAGTGTAATGTTGTACAGGTGTGAAACGTGGACGTTAAGAAAAGAGGATGTTAAAAGATAGGAGGCTTTTGAGATGTGGGTATGGCGTAGAATGAGGAAAGTAAGTTGGGTCGATAGCAAAACGAACGAGGAGGTTTTAGAGATGGTTGGGGAGAAAAGAGTAATGATTGAAGTAATTAAAAATAGACAAAAGAAATGGGTGGGTCAAATATTGAGAGGGGGGGATTGTTGAAGAAAGCGATCGAGGGAAGAATGCTAGGGAAAAGACAGAGGGAGAGACAAAGACAGAAGTTATTAGACAAATTAAGGGGTGGGATAAGTTACCGGGAATTGAAGGAGAGGGAATTAAATAGGGAATGTGGGGGCACATGAACCTACCGAAAGGTAGAACACTATATATATTCCAAAAGAGAACATACCAAGATGGCATAGACCCAGTCCTAGAGGTAGGAATCTTGCATAAGTGTCCTTAAGGTCTGCTTCAGACCTCTCCATTAGAGTTTGCACTATTGTTCCAGTGACATCCGGATTGCAAGAGCCTACGGCAATCATACCACAAGCAAGAGCAGCCATGCCTACCACCTCCATACTCGACTTGGCATCACTCAAAACAGGCGTTATCAGACCAAGAACTGCCTCTCTGTTTGATCCGGCATATGCCAAACCCAAGCCTGAAAACAAAACAAAGATATGTTATTTAAAACATGAAAATAAATTCCACAGAAATTATCAACCTGTTGTTTTAAAATAAACGACCTAAGATTTAAAAAAAGGTGACTTTGTTTGCAGAATTCAAGCAAAATAACACAATATTCATAATAATTCAACTGATAACTTTAAACTTTGGGTATTTCTAGATAAAATGAACTGATTAAATCATTCTTCCTTTCCACAAATGAAGAAAATATTCCAAAGAAAGGCAAAATTATATACAAAGAATTTGTGAAATCAGGAAAAGATTTATCTTACCTACAATTGCACCAATTCTCATGACGTTGCTGTTGTGTAGCACATAATCGGAGAGAAGAGCAAGGGCTGGGTCACATTCATTCCGAACCCCACAATTCACAATACCACAAGCAAGTAGGGCTCCAGACTGGAAGAATATGGCACAACCATTCATTGAGACATACATTAAAAGAGAGTAAAGGTTGTATACTGCAAGATAATGATCCAAGAATACAAAGTGACTTCTGGAAGGTAATAAAAACATGTTGACCACAGTATACACACAGTATAACCCAGTTAAAGGTGGATTTATGCTGTCCGTTCAGACACGGAGTGTATCCGTATCGTTTTCCGTCAGACAAAGATGAGTGTTTATACTAATGTATCGTGTACGACAGGGTAAACGGCGCAGATCTGCTCTCGGAGGTTTTCTTTCTCACAATCAGTGCAAGAGAGCACAGAAGTGCTTCCGAACAATTTTAGTAACAATAAAAGATGTTTGAATGTTTGTCTTTAAAAGATTTATGTTTTTAAGCCGTTTAATTAGATGAAGACGGAAAGCAAGAAAAACGCAGACTACATCGTCGTTTTAGTGTACATAAATGTTTAAAACGAAGAAAAACTTTTTTTAGCTTCAATTGGTCTTTATTTATTCATTTCTCTCGAGATTCGATGCGCACAACTCAATTCCAGTGACAAAACTGAACGGACTTACTTCATATATTCATAATTTATAAGAATATTTAATAATTAGAATGCGGGGCGTCATAGATCAGGCTTGTTCCAACACGTAGCGTATCAGGCAAAACATTCCGCACAGACACGGAGCAGCGATGGGCCGACTATCCGACATTCATCGAAAGAATGTTTTGCCTGATACGCTACGTGTTGGAACAAGCCTGATCTATGATGCCCCGTATTCTAATTATTAAATAGTCTTATAAATTATGAATATATATATATATATATATATATATATATATATTCATAATATATAATAGATATATATATAATAGATATATATATATATATATAAATACACGAGTAAAAGTTGCTTGCATACTGCAAGCTATCCGTTGAATACAGTATCATACCAAGTACTGCCTCAGTTCAAATTTAAAACTTCGCGCCAAAGACCGCCTGGCGACGAACTAAGAACCCGATCGTGAGAGAAGATAGCAAAATAATATCAGATAAGAGCCATCCTTACTTGTTCCAAAGTTTCGATTCAATATCTTATCGGGAAGGTCCCACGCCTCTGTCACCATTCCGGGTGACAGAGGTAAAAGATTTCCGCAATGCATTTCTTATGGAAGAATTTTGCATCCACCTGGCGTCAAACTCACTGTCATTTGGCTACATTTTTTCCATGAGAAGCATAGAAGACTACCTCAACTTCAACCTCCGGAATTTTGGTTTTGGAAAAAGGCAACTTTTCCAACCTATTACGTTCCCGCTACTAAAAATTTTTGTTTTTCGGTACGCCCTAATATATAGCAGTCAGCACCTGGGTTTAAGGCTGCTAAAGACCACCTTACTCTACATTTTTGTTACAATAAAATACAATTCCCTTTAGTTAAAGAGAAAAACAAAGTGCACCCATCTGAATATTGGAAAGCCAATCAAAAAGCTCCAATGCAATTTCTGTTAATTCATGGAAATTATTGAAATGAAATTGAATCGAGTGTTAATGCAATTAAAATTATATTTTAAAAAGCAAATTTCTCTTAAGAGAATGGTATTTTGATAAAACTGGACAAATATTGTGGAAAAAAAACGAATAAAAGCAGATAATTCTTTGCTTAACACGAACGATTACAAAATAATTTTCTTCTTAAACTTGGTTCGGAATGAGACAGATTTTTCCAGATTTAGAAACAAAACACGATATTTCCCATAATAAACTCATTTAATATAGCGCAATTTCACATTATACAGTGATTTAACGGAACGTATCTTCGCGCTACAAATTACAAATGAATGAAGAATACAGTACATATATAGAATGCAATACAGAATAGAATTCTAGGAAACACCCACAATGCTGTTCATTATACATAATCACGTTCGTGAAGGCAGGGAGTTGATTACAAAATGAGTAGATTAGAAGATTACAGAATGAGTAAGAAATAAAAATTAAATAAAAACAGTATACAGTACAGAGGTACAGTCAGTATATACAGAAGACATTAATAGATATCAATATTACATTATAGTTACATTACTTATAGTTACATTATAGATACATTAATATATATAAGCAAAACTTTATAAGCGATTAAGCTTCTTTTTAAAAATTTTTATGTTTCTAGGCAATTGTATCTGTGCAAACTTAAATTATTGTTAAGTCACTAAATCTTTCTAATTATATTATTTGCAATCCCTTTCTATTGAATTACTTATCGAATAGAACCAACTGGAACTGCTACATAGCAACTCCGTTACAGCATTGTATCTCCTTTTAACTTATTTCTAACCCCATTTATTCAATTCCTCAAAAAATGGAAGAAATTTTGATTTATATTTATAAACACTGGACGAATATTGTGGGAAAAAACGAATAAAAGTGAATGATTCTTCACTTAACACGAACGATTAGGAAATAATTTTCTTCTTAAATTTCGTTCGGAATGAGACAGATTTTTTCAGATTTAGAAACAAAACACGATATTTCCCATAATAAACTCAATTTATATAGCGCAATTTCACATTATACGGTGATTTAAATGAACGTATCTTCGCACTGTGTGAGAGTTTGCTGTACTTTCAATGAGCAACATAATTTAAACCCTAATCCCTCACACCAGATGTTACAAAGATTATTATGAAATCAAATTTCTTTTGAGTATCCTTCTCAGTATATGCTTAACCACCAGTGGAAATTTAAACAAATGTCTATAGAAGGATTCCTCTTTGATTCTTGATTAATCTCATCTACAAATCATTTTTTATGGATTGAACAAGAATATATAAGAATTAAAAACCCTAAAGTTCCTTTCCGCTGCACTCACTGCCCTTGAATTCAAATGGAGGGACATTTAGTTTATTGGCTATGACTTGTATTTATTTATTTATTAATAAAAACTCTGCAGTTAGGTCTTTGGACCAGGTGGGAACGGTGGAAGGGAAGCAAGGAATCACAATGACATAAATGTCTGGCATTCACCCTTAGACGGGAAGAAAAACCCTCCAAAAACCCCCTGCAGAAAGCACAAATGAACACAACTTATAGTAAATATGTAGAATGCAATACAGAATAGAATAGAATTCTAGGAAACACCCACAATACTGTTCATTATAGTCATATTCATGAAGGCAGGGAGTTAATTACAAAATGAGTAGATTAGAATGAAGAATTAGTAAATTACAGAAAGAGTAAGAAATATAGATACAAGCAAAACTTTACAAGCGTTTAAGCTTCTTTTTAAATATTCTAGTGTGTCTTGGCATAGGAGTGAGAAGTTCTCCAGGTAAAGCATTCCATTCCCTTATACTTCTATTAATAAATGAATATTTCGCTACATCGGATTTCTATTTAGGTTCCTTAATTTTTAACTTGTGGTCGCCACATCCAAAATAATCAGGGGTGTGGAACCTTGCTCATAGTTCCTCCCAGCCGTGTTTAGAGTACCACGTATTAAATATGCCGTATTATTAAGTATGCTTTATAAAAAGTACTTTACCAATTTTGGTCAGTTCTCATTGTAATGGACTTCTGTACTTCTACTGTACGTATAATTTTACAGAACATGTCTGACACACACAATGCAGACAAAGAAAACTTTGTAATTTTCCACAATTTTGAGGAACAGTTCATAAATAACAGTTTTCTTTTTCTCCATTACGATGGCTTTCCACAACATAACACCCAAACATTTTGAATTTGTCTAACACACACTTACCATGATCTTTGTTCTTGTACAGCCACTTGTTTCCATCTTCCATCAATACCTTATCTCTTTCAAATGCAGCATTCACAAATCCGTTGACGAAACTCGCCACTAAATTTTGCCTAGCTGAGTCTATCTGTCCCCCACCGTATGAAGGACGAGAATTTTCCAGATGCGACTTGTACACATCTTCTGCGGTCTTCGGCTCCATAATGTCCAACTGTAAACATTCGTGAAGAATTCACATCAGTTCATACATGATCATTTGGATTTTTCAAACCCAATTATCATTCAAAACATTTATAAAATATATAAAAACATACTATAATAGTAATTGAAGGCAAGTATCTATTTATTTTCGGAGAGAAATATTTACATATTAATATACTCTAGTTCTCCTGAGTCTGTGTACACTTACATCATATATTATTATACAAATTTAAAGTTGCAGGAATCAAAAAAGTAGTAATGAGCTGGATAAAAGTCTCACTGTCTGTTAGAGAACAATGAGTATTAGATGGTATTAGTTCTAACTTGTTTGATTGACTTCCTAGAGGGTAGCCATAATTGGACCTTTATTATTCTTACAAGGAGACTACACACCGTCGGACGCGATTTAAGTGGTAAGACTCGGTAATTTGATAGATATCGAGTCAAGATTGACGAATCACCCCCAAAGTTGGGTTTTATGAGCGATAGTTTTCACGGAAAATGAACTCAAAGTTTACGAAAAATTGTCAGGTAGGCTATAAAGCTAAGCGTAGCGACCTTCGTCATTCGTCATTTCCCTGGAAAGGCAACACAGCCTAAATCAGGGGAACTTCTCAATGTAATGTATAATGACCAAAAGACCAATAAACGCTTTTCAAAACAACAACTTCGTCATTCGAATGTTTGGCGCTGTGGTATGGTATCCGCTTCCACAGTCCTTTTGGTCGGGTTCGAGCCCTCATGCGGGAAAATTTCTTTTCTCTTTTTTTCTTTTACGTACTCTGTCATAATCTTAATCTATCGTACGTAAAAGAAAAAAAGAGAAAAGAAATTTTCCCGCATGAGGGCTTGAACCCGACCAAAAGGACTGTGGAAGCGGATACCATACCACAGCGCCAAACGTTCGAATGACGAAGTTGTTGTTTTGAAAAGCGTTTATTGGTCTTTTGGTCATTATACATTACATTGAGAAGTTCCCCTGATTTAGGCTGTGTTGCCTTTCCAGGGAAATGACGAATGACGAAGGTCGCTACGCTTAGCTTTATAGCCTACCTGACAATTTTTCGTAAACTTTGAGTTCATTTTCCGTGAAAACTATCGCTCATAAAACCCAACTTTGGGGGTGATTCGTCAATCTTGACTCGATATCTATCAAATTACCGAGTCTTACCACTTAAATCGCGTCCGACGGTGTGTAGTCTCCTTGTTAGTAAACACCAATGACCTTAAAAATCAGATCAACAGTAAAGTTGGAATATTTGCAAATGACACGGTAATTTACAGAGAAATAGAAAATAGAGATGATACATCAACGCTGTTGTATGATTTAGACAAAAATCATGAAATGATGCAGCAACTGGCAATGTAGAAAAATTTTGTTAGTTAATTTCTCCAAAAGAAAATCCTTTACTAACGGTTATACATATAGCTGTTCTGAATCGTTTACAACGACGTTTATTGGCTGGAATGGTCAAGTTACGTTGGATTTTTAGCATCTGTGTCTGTAATATCTATCATGTAGATATCACTTAAGTTGAACGCTAAGTAAATAAAGTTTTCATTTTATGGATTTTCAGTTATTATCGTATTTTTTGTTAAAACAAAACTTTTGAACAATTTTTCTTAGTTATGCTTAGTTTCAGAATTTGAGTATTGATTATAAGAAGATATTATAAAGTAGTTTTGTTAGGCATCACTATTACAAAAGTGACAGTAAACAAAAATGTACACAGTTATAAGACGATATGAAGCTTTAGAATCAGTCCGTCAAAGTATTGAAATTTGAAAAGACAATCACATTAATAAATATATATGATCTAAATGCAAATTTAAAAATATAATGATTGGATTAGTTCGTACATTATTATTTTAAACTAGCATAAAAGTCGTAAACATGCTGAAAATAGACCTCCATCTCGTACGTCCGAATAGATTCACATAGATCGGTTCATGGATCGGTTGGATGCATCGAATCGGATCAAAAGATCGGTTCTAAAAGATCAATTCAAAATAATCGAGAATCGGGCTAAAAGAATCGATCTTGAAGTAGATCTGATCGAATTCGCCCATCTCTAATTTAGATGCAGTAGCAGTATTATTCGTGTTGTCTGAAATTATGGGGATTTACTTCTTGGCTTTTGGGTGGGTAACTGTATGAATGATGAATTTTTATACATATTTAAATACATATACATTTCCAAGCATGCATCTTAAATAAATTGCGTAGTTGGTTGTATTCAGTTGCACTTACAGATCTTTGCATGAGGTGAAGACGTTCTCAATGAGTACCATATCATTAAGCTGCATTGCAAGAACCAAAGCTTGAGGGTACTGACCAAATCGCTTGAAAAGACGCAATGCACACTGCAGGAGAGTGGTATTTTCAGGATCCGGTACATACGGCACACAACTGAAAAGATATTAAAGTGATCTTAAATAATCCTTAAATAAAAAAAATCACAATCTCTATTCCTTACTTTAAAGAATATTAATCAAGAATTTGATTAAGTAAAGCTTTTAGTATTTGATTTGGATTCAAAACTAACTTAAGTATCACCTCCCAACATATCTTAAGGGTTAGATGTAAGAAGAGACTATTCAGTCTCAATCTCGCCCGAATAAAAACATTTTATTATTATTATTATTATATATTATTGTGCATTAATGCAAAAAATTATCTCTCATAATAAATTTTTATCATCTCTCTATGAATGTGTTTAAAGAATTTTAAATGTAAGCTGCAATAATTTTCAAAATATTCTATTATTTGCCATCAGATAGATTTTATCTTATCTTTAACAGAAGATTTTTATGCATAATTAGGGAAAGATTAATCCCTTAGACAAATTGTATAACTGTTAAAATTTAATGAAGATATATTTTGATGCACATAGTGAATAACATTCTTACTGATTTACTGATATGAACTGATAACTGTAAAACACCGGCAATTTGTACAGCTAGTTCCAAAAAAAACTTACCACCTAAGCCGCAACCCGCATAACAGACGTGAAGCTCGATGAGAGCGAGTCTAGAGTTTTCCACGCATTCTATTGGCTCTTGGAAGGAGGAGCATTCTGACGGCGCCTTTTTAAACCGTTGTGAAACGCGTTGAACGTATTTGTACCGTCTTTATTAGCACGAAATCTAGTTTAAATTTAGTGTTAATTTTTACTATGTCAGCAGCATAGTATTAAAAAATGAATGAGAATCGGATCTCCTTATTTCGGCCAGAAATTTCTGCGTAAATCACCTTTTTCTGGAGGCATCGGGTAAACTTACTTTAGCTGCTTCAATTATCCAATGAAAAATTATGTCATTGCAAGATTAAAAAAGGATTATATTATTACGTTTTTTATGGTCTTGACGCCGACAGGAGGAACTTTTAAATTTATTTAGAGGAAATTCACGACTATGACTCAAATAGAAAGATGAACGAAAACTCAGCAAGGAGATAAAGAATAATTAGGAATAAGAACACAATCAACTGTATGTCAACTAATTTATGTTGCAGAAAAATTCTATCGAGAAGGGGAGTATGAAAAAATTTCGAAACCTACTGAGGAAAGCAAAGATGAAAAGAAACTTTATCTGGACGAATACACCGAGAAAGAATCATTTTAAGTCAACCTGGTAGAGAGCTCTGAAAATTAGACCCAAAACATATTACAATAAAGTAAACCAAATAAATTACGATCAACTACATCAGATAATTATATCAAATATTATAAAAATTTTAAATACCACCAAATCATATGATAGAAAGTAAAATAATTATTGGTGTGCTATCATCATTTTCTAAGGTAATTGTTTAAAATTCAAATTGCTAATTTAATATTTTAGAAAATAACATAGGTATTAGAATAGTAGCACAATTTAAATACTGAGGGCTACAAAATTTTTTCACGTATCGAATTAAAACTTAATTTACCACGAAACTAACGCCAGCATCTCGTAACATTTTTCCGAAAATATTTTTCATTGCCAGTCCCAGAAAAACTATCCCTTTAATTAAATCAAGTTCATGTTACTTGCAAAATTATGCTGTCCCATCTTTTATCTGATGCTAAATCTCTTTCTTGCCCCGTGGTGCAAATTTTGACTCGATTTCTTCACAGTTGAATTATTCTGCAATACAGAGAAGTATAAAATTTGCTTGATACGACAATTAACAGAGCATTAGGAATTTCAGTATGTATGCATCAACATGCCACTCTGTTCTTACTTCCACCAGGCATTCGTGGTGACGGTATCAGATGAAGCATTATGATTTTGAGATGAGATTTGGCTGTTTCTGACAAATTCGCGTCTGAGGTTTTACTAATTCTTCCATGGAGAAAGGAGAACTTTCCTTCCCTCCACCCTGGCCCTAGGAGTATCCCCTATTCATTCCTTTGTTGTTTCTTTTTCTTTTGTTGCGTCCATCGAAAGGTATTGTCTATTTTCTCAAAGGAACCATAAAACGGCCGATGGGTGAAGGTGAACTCCGCTCTGAGAAGAAAAACCCCCTTTTCGGCAGATTGTGGATGGTCGCATGTATCCGGGGTAGCGAATTTTAAAGCGCTAATGAGGATTCCTGACCGCACCCCTGCTGAGCAGGAATCAAAGGTTAGGGTATGGTGGCGGCGACCGATCACAAGTAAGGTGGGAAATGGTGGATCCGCGATTTGTAATCTTCGCCGCGGGTATTCCCTTAGTGAATGAAGATATTCAACTCTATTTTTGAGGTAGACGACCTTTCAGGACTTCTTGCAAGGAATACAGTTTAAGATGGTTAAGAAACAACAGTTAGTACGGCAAATCAGAACCTTAAGACTGATTTGCATATTGCATATAAACTCCAGGTTTCCTATACTTGCATATTGCAGGTTTACACGTTAACACCTGGTTTATTTACATTTACATTAATACCCCGCGAGCCGCCGTATGACTTATGTCAGGGGGTGTGAAAACAACCACAACAGGATTTCCAATGTTACTGAAATGATTTTCAGAACTATACGCTAGACTAATGTTTAATAAGACTAATGATTAATGATTGCTGCTTCGGTTTCTGAATGCCTCAAGTAAGCTATATAACCCGAATTGTTTGAATGGTGCATAATATGTATAATAATTAAAAGAAAAATCACTATCAATAATTATGAATGATGGGTAAAAGGAGTCATGGAAGAACACGTTAAAAATAGAAACCAACGGATGGTAACCGGACTTACATGAGAATATTCCTGTAATTCTCATGATTCATACGTTAGCTGTTAAAATATTCTTTGTTCTATATGTAATCCATTACTCCAACATTCACTCCAAGGACCTTCGTAACACCCTCATCCTAGGCACATCATAATTCTCTACGAACTTTGCGAAGATGTTTTTTAAATTTTTTCATAGTATTTTTAAATAGTAATGCAAGGAAGATCATTCCAGTTAAAATAGGACCTTCGGAAAATCTGAATGATAACAAAGTTGACAATGTTTGGGTGCATCATATCAGAATTAGTATCTCTATATTCTGCTTTTAAAGTGAATGGTATAAACTGTATTAGCTTATACTAAATAACTAATTCAACAACAAAAATGAAAAAATAAGTAATGCTGCCTATCGTCAATTTATATCAATCAAGCTCTTCGTCAATGATTGTTTACTTTATTTATGTAAATTGTTTTTTATGCTTTATTTCGTCCCTTCATTGAGCTAAAAATTTCGTACTTTGGAATAACTTGAGAAATGAACAATGAACTAGAGAAATGCCACCTAATATTTATTCCTTACGCTTACGAGAACCAAATCGTTTCACTTCTCTTATAACATCTATGATACAAAATAGATAGAGCGTTCAAGATGATCTTACTACATCGACTAAAGTTTCTATTATCATGTCACTAAAATATGAATTGAAACGTAAATATGAAATTTTAGATACTCCGCATATTTAGTGTCGCAGAAACTTAGAGTTTATACGCCGATTACAGATAAATCACATCTCTAAAGTTAGGTAAGATTTAGAATAAACCATTGGCTTGCATAGATAGTAATACCAATGTTAGCAATTTTTATCGGTTTGAAAAAACCGAACTCTCTTTCCAAAATAAATTGCTGATAAGAAGATGGTTTAGGTTCTGGCTTAGTAAACTACTCGAACTTTCTTATAGAATTAAAAGATTGTTACGATACATTGAACATCGCTATTGTATACAATTTCGGAGATCCTGGGAAATACTGATGCATCAGAAGGAAATTTCTGAAAGTATGATAAGCCATGGGCGTTATATACTGTATATTTGAATGTTAACCATTCTTGACTAATATATTACTTAAATTGGATAAATGAGTAGTTTCTCTGGAGGCTGTCATAAACGGAAAAAATATATGTTAGATGAGAAAATTGAGAAGGTGAGTGAGTGGGTTATACTTTTAAAAGAGGTCGTACTCCTACTCAAAGTAACCAATTGGTCAACGAGGAACGCAAGAAATGCCATTACCTATTGTGATTTATCCAAAAATCTGGAATTAACATACCTCTTACACTTTCGGTTGTTAAATTCATGTGAGTGTATGTATTACTGTTGCCGTCGTTTCTCACTTCCCTATCTCTATCAAAACAGTCCTCCTCTTGAAGTCCTGGTGAATTCATTGCTTTAACCACTTCTTCCAATCACTCCTCTATCTTGCTTTTCAAATTTGTCATGGAATGTGGAGAGATGAAAAGTTTCTCATAGCCATACATTTTAAATACGAAGGAATATTTTCAATATCACCGAGCGATAAATATGTAGATTGACTATTCATACCAAACCACCGCCCATTCATCTCAATCATTAAAATTCTGTCGAAAAAATATGAGAGTTACGTAGGGCCAGCCATCAACCGAGGGGAGAAAAATTTCAACATGAGCCTCATATGCGCTTCTTATCCCCGTGTGATACTTACAGGGTTGGAATTACAGGTAAAAAGGCCCTAAAACTATTTCACTAAGTCCCTATTATTTCGCGTATTTTTAACGTTTTCTACATTATAACAATTGTAAACGTGATAATAAACAGTTGAAATATAAACAATGCAAGTAGTTTTGTATGCATTCAAAATTAATTGAAAATTTTACATTCATAGCTTACAGTAGCATTCAATGAGCATTATGACAAAACCTCATTCGCTCTATCTTTTTGTGTATTTTAGAACTTGATAAATACGAGAGAAGAACGTTTAAGAACGTAATGGTTTGTGACTGCAACCATTTCAAGAGGAATCCACAGAAGAAATCACGTTTATTCGATTCACACTTCAATGACACCAAAAAAATTCATTTTGGATTCAAAATCAACGTGAAAGATGGTTGTCTCGTATCCGTCATCTTTATTAATTCAGGAAAATCGATCCTAGCACATTTTCTATCAATTGATTTGGACGGTATATTAAAAATACCAACTGCATAGATGATAAAATTTGCTGATTTTTTACCGATCGAGTTTTAATTTTGATGCTTATCAAATTAAACAAAATTTATCTAAAATACGCAGAGAATGCCTCAAGACTTCATACTACATATTTACTTATAGATTTTTATGTATTTAAAGTAATAGCCTAGATATGGCCATGAGTTCACCTTACTTTACTTTTGTAGATTGCATTCACACAGGCTGTGATAAAACAGGTGATCGATATGGACTCCTTAGGTATATAATTTTAAAGGCTAATAACTCTTCTCTTGAACGATGTATAATATTATCTACAATTATAATATATAATACGACCCATTATAACCGCAGAGTTTTACAAGCGAAGGCGTCGAATTCGAGGTCTATACATTTTGGGTCCGACACTGATTCAAACTGCGCGGAAATTTTCTTCTTCCCATCTCAGTCCTAAACATAAGCTCAGAGCGGCTCAGAGGCAGATTTTGCAAAAATTTCCTTCGTCCTGCTTGTGCCTTTCGTCTCAGACTCAAATTTTATGAGGGGAAGGGGGTTTGCCTCGGTTTCCTAGGAATAACGGGACCTCGTGTGCGACGCTTCCCTCGGTGCGAGAAGCAAAGCTAGAATATATACTGATTTGTAATAACCATTTTATAATAACTGAATTCTTGCATTACAACATCCATATTGTTATAATACTATTCTGCTACGCCAATGCCACCAAACTAAGGATACTAATAAATCTTTGCAATATCAATAATGCAAATAAATCCATTTCAACTCTGCAAGCGGAGCCAGGACAGAAGCAGACTATCTCCTCCATGTTTTCCATCTCTCTCTCTCTCTCACTTCTTAAGGCTCGCTTGCAGGAAACTCACTGCCTGTTATGCGGGTTGCGGCTTAGGTGGTAAGTTTTTTTTGGAACTAGCTGTACATATATATTATATTTTGCAAATTTGCTCTAATTAAACTTGTGCGTTAAGAGTTACTGCAAAAATGTTTATATACATAAGTAACTTTGTAAAAAGGGATTTCACCAAAAAATATACCCTTGGTTCAATTCCAGACCTCTCAAAAATGTTCTCATTAGAAGCAATCACAAAGTTTATTTTTTCAACTATAGACTTCATTTCTTAAGCACAATTAAATCACAAATATTAGTCCTATTAAATCAAGAGAGTATGTATTACCTACAGGATTATAGGCCCAAATAAAATTTATACAGAAAAAAACTGACATTTCAGGAAAAGGAAAACTTTAGCAAACTCTGTAATTCAAAAATTCAGCTATATACTTATATGAACTCTTCTTCAATGTGGACGACTTAAATTAAATATCATGAATAAAATATCAAAAGATAAATTTGTTGAAAACCTGGAAACTTTTGTCATCAACATGTTTTTTAAGGTTACATTTTAAACAAACATAGTTGAAGCAACAAATCAGCAAATACTTTTAAATCCGTTTCATATGGAATTATTTTTCTTGCTGATAATTAAGTATAATCAGTAGTTGTAATTAGAATTGAACATTTGTTCTAATAAACTTACATAATTGTACTGTTGGGTATATATTTATATCTTTATTCATCTGATGTAACTCCTATAAAAAATATACAGGAGAAATATTTAACATTAATTTCACACACTTCCCGACGAGATAGAAATGTGAAATTCTGGTATTAATTAGTGCACAATTGAATATTGATATTTTTCTTCCAGAATTATCCTTGGCTCATCTTTGGACAACACAAAAATGCTTCTATAAGAAATGAGTGTGAAGCTAATTTTTATTGAATGCAGACTTTTCTTCTGCAGAATTAAATTAGGAATAATGGGCCTATGAATAAACTTCACAGGGCCTATGAAGTTGAAATGAGTACCAAAGAACTGAAATTGAATAATGATGAGAATTTAATAATTCCCTATACCCTAAAATCTTTCTTCTTTATTTAAATAATTCCCTAAACCCTAATATCGTTCTTTGGTACTCATTTCAAAGAACTGAAATTGAATAATGATGAGAATTTAATAAAAATGGCCCATATGAATAGTACAGGGAAGAAGAGCCGATATTTCACAGTACGGAAAGCATTACCAAACATTGAAAATAAAAATTCAACTATATATATTTAATTTAACATAACTTTGCATGCTGTAGAAGGTTGGAAATTTAACCCGGCATTGTTTTAGTAACCAAATAAACAAAGTATTGACATGTGCATTTATTATAATTTAAATTTAGTTCTGTCAGTTTTGACAGGGAATTCAGTAGAACAGTGGTACCTCGAGATACGAGTTTAATTCGTTCTGTAACCTTGCTCATATGTCAAATTGCTCAGATCTCAAAGCAATTTTCCCCATTGAAATTAATTGAGATACCATTAATTCGTTCCAGGCCCCAAAATGTCACCCCAGTTGTTGAGAGAGCTCCGGAGCTTAGAAATTATTGTAACGCCCTTAGCTGGCATTATACCCTTCATTGACTCCTTCTGTTTAAGCACAGTACATATCGTTGAAGTACTACGCCCATACTACCTCGCCAAATCAGCTATTCGCACATCTCGCTCATTTTTTCTATGATTTCACGCTTTCTTTCAATAGACATCATCTTCTTCATTGCATTGACCTATCCACTCACTTTCTTCAGACCCAAGGTTATAAAAAGAAATGTGATAAAGTATTTAATTGCACAAAAAGCACAAAGCCCTAGAAAAACTTATCAAAGATGCTTTGACAGCGAGGTAAACAAGTATACTGTGGGGATGCATGGGATAATGCGAGACGCACAAGGCACAGTAAACTGGTGGGTCATGTGCAGTCGGCCGTTCCTCGTATCTCAAATTTTGCTCGTATTTCAAAGCAAAACTTCACTCGCTCGACGGCTCGTATCTCAAAAAACTCGTATGTTAGGGCACTCGTATCTCGAAGTACCACTGTATTATAAAAATGAATCTCACCTAGTTAGGTACAGGCAAACCCTTGGATATGCACTCTCATCCACATACTGTTCTAGGAGATCCAGTCTTTCTATCTCCATAAGAAGATCACAGGTTTCTGCTTCTGCATTGTGAGCCATATTGTATGGAACTATTTATCATCTCATTGTCCTCAGGAACCAATTCTGCCCATTCTGCCGCTATTGCCTGTTCAATCATAATATTATTAATAATATTACTAGCCGCACGCATGCACCCTCTGGGTGCATTTGTTTGTTCTGGACCAGACATCTGGACTATGAACATGTACTATCATTCATTTTTAATCATTACTTTCACATGGACATATCAATCATAGTGTATTCTTACGGGAAAATGCATTAGTTCGGTTTCAACAATCGTTTCCGTCGTCAAGGGGATTGGTTGTTTACAGCCTCAAATTTTCACGAAATTTCCTTTTATTTTAACCGAATCCTTGCCATTTCTACCCGATAACAATATTTGGTGACCAAAATAAGAATCTTTGTTCATTTCTCTTTCTTTTAATGCTTATCTCGATTTCGTAAGCCTATTCTTTCTAATTTAATTTCGCAAAAGAAATGTAGCCTGCAACCAATAAAAGTGAGGTTTACGTGCATTTCTTATGAGAACGGTTTTTCTTCTCTGGGTTCAAACTGGGGCCGTTCAGGTAAAAGAAAATTTTGCCACATTGTAGGGTGCAGCAGTCTACATCGAATGCACTTTTCAGCATCGCTCTAGCTCTTGGCCATGGCGAGAAAAACACTTTTTTTAGACAGACGGACACACAGACACCGTTACTTTTTTAATATATAGGTGTACTGGTGATTTTGATGCAACGGTTTCTTCAAAAAGAAATCAACTACAGACCATTTATTCTTAATTAAGGGATGATGAACCTTCTGTGGCAACAGTACAGCAGTAAAACAAAGAGAAACCTTTATTGTAAGTGTATATTTGCCTAAAATGCAAGAACAAGATGTTGTGTGACTTCCTAACTTTAGACACAACTAAATATCTTCCCTGCACAGAAAATAGGCTACTTTTTATTTACCAAACCATCCCCTGTTCAACCCCAGAAGGGTCAAAGCATTGCAAGAATGAGAAATGAATGTGAGATTAACTTTTGTCAGAAGCAGGCTTTCCTTTTATAAAATTAAACTAGGAAGAATTGTTGTATGAAATTGAAAGATGCTAAAAGAAGGGTAATTGAATACATTTTGTTATTTTGATAGTGAAATATTGTTTGGGTTCATAATTTGGGCAATTTTGGTGAAACACATTTGTAGTTGTTAACAACAAGTACTCTAGACAAGTAATGCAATTGTTCAATCCAATCTGATGCATTTTCTCATGTTCAATTTGTTTTAATTTTGATATTTTAATCCTGCTTATAACATATTATTTTATAAAGTAAAATAATATGATTTTTTTGTTTGCAACAAAGTGGGTATATCCTTTTGGGTATATTAAATCTCTATCAATTCATTATGATATTTTTATCCAATTTCTCACAATATTACATATTTTTGTATCTTATTATTCATGCTATGTTATACTGGAGGAATATTAAAGCAAAGTGACTTTATTACTCTTTATAGTTTTTATTTCATTTGTAGCAATTTAAAAATTATGTTACTATTTTTGTGAATTTACACTCTCATGATTTGTGATCCTAAGCTATATATTTGTTGTGTTTTTACAACAATCTGCCGGAACTGAATACAGATTTTTACTTTTCCACAAAAATGTTTTTATTCAAGAACTACTGGTTTTAGTGTACTACCATCTTCAGGTTCAAACAAACTTGAGTATTTTAGTTTATATTTATTATAGTATCAAGTTTGTTCGAACCTGAAGATGGTAGTACACCGAAACCAGTAGTTCTTGAATAAAAACATTTTTGTGGAAAAGTAAAAATCTGTATTCAGTTATGTATTTCCACCACATCTCGGCCGAAGCTATAGATTAAACTGGGACTTATTTACTATGCTTTGTATCAAAATGGGTAGATCCTGTTGAAAGAATAAATAAATAAAAGGAATAAATAGCTGACATATTCATGCCCCCACAGTCCAATATCTCCTTGAGATCCTTTCAGTCAATATTTGAGACAATCCCTTCCCTCACTCATGGTCATTGCCAATACGTACACGATGTCTGCACATGCCTTTTTCGTCTCTGCAAGTTCCAACTTTTCGTATACTCCCTTCATCGTGTCATAATGCACTCTCATGAACTCGTCATGGAGGTCGTTGAAGCCCTGATGTGGTCTCACAGACTGGCCAAGGCCGCTGAATGCATGCTAACATCATTCTCCTGCAAAATCATACATGTAAATAGTAATGATAGTTATAGAATCCTTGGTGTGGAGTGTAATGTTATATGGGTGTGAAACGTGGACGTTAAGAAAAGAGGATGTCAAAAGATAGGAGGCTTTTGAGATGTGGGTATGGTGCAGAATGGAGAAAGTAAGTTGGGTCGATAGAAAAACGAACAAGGAGGTGCTAGAGATGGTTGGGGAGAAAAGAGTAATGATTGAAGTAATTAAAAATAGACAAAAGAAATGGGTGGGTCAAATATTGAGAGGGGAGGGATTATTGAAGAAAGAGATCAAGGGAAGAATGCTAGGGAAAAGACAGAGGGGAAGACTAAGACAAAAGTTATTAGAATTAAGGGGTGGGATAAGTTACTGGGAATTGAAGGAGAGGGTATTAAATAGGGAATGTGGGGGCACATGAACCTACCGAAAGGTAGAACACTTTATATATCATGGCATCTATTATATATAGCTAACTCTCCAAATATACCTATAGATAGGGAATACAAACTCTGACCATGTTCCACTAGTGCCATCAATGTGAAATTTTTACGATGTACTGGCCCCAACGTCTAAATACCACAATAACTCAGAAATCGATGCTAGGTGTCATGGGTTCGATACCAGAATGTCCCAAAAATCGCAATTTTCCCATAAGAATGCATTGCGAAGATTTTTGAAAATTATTTTGAGGCACTTATCGGTAAGATAGAGGAAACAAAAGCACGAAGGTTGGAGTTCAGGTACTCTTCTATGGTACCAATGGTAGAAATGTTATCAATTGAACGTGAGTTCGATGCCGATGGGTGCAAAATACTTCTGTAAGAAATTCATTACTGCAATTTTTGAGAATTTTTTTAAATGCCTTCCCAATAAAGTGGAAAGATAAAACCCGGAATGGTAACAGAGGCATTTAAAAACATTATTTCACGCAGTTCACCATTTCTCTAGTCATCCTTGGTTTGATGCAAGAGAGTCATTTCGATTCTACAATACATTTCAAACGGGGAAAACGGAATCTTATTTTAGGACCTTCTCAATAAGATATTGAATCGAAACTTTGGAACAAGTCAGAATGGCACTTATCTAATATTAATATGCAATTCTCACTCACGAAAGGGTCCTGAGTTCAACACCAGGCAGTCCTTCGCTCAAACTTTAAAAAATTGTTTTGAGGCCTTTCTTGGTAGGATACCACAATCAACTGATTAGCTTTCAGTATGCAAGCAACTTTAACTTGTATAAGTTAATTAGAATTAACAGTAGAATTCTGTTATAACGAGAGCTACCAAAAATTGGAACTCGTTATAAAGTGTACTCCTTATAGCCGATTTTGAGTACAAAATGTCTACCGTATTGAATCCAAAGGCAGTGACTTACAAATGTATATTATTTTAGATGGGAGTTCGTACTTCAAGAAGTTCATATCCTGGAAGTTAGTTTTCCATAGTATCTTATGGTATACAAAATACCGAACCCGTTTTTTCTTCAAAATCTTGAAAAAGAAACATTTGTAAACAATTATTTTTAATCACCGTATTCTTAGTTTTGAAACTTTCTTGCTCAATTTCCCAATTGGTAGAATAGTTAACTTAAATATTCCATTTAAAATGAACACAAGATGAGTGAGTCTCTCTGTGAAAGAAATTTTGAGATGGTAACACAGATCGTCGATTAGAAAGTTGAAATGCAGTATAAACAAAAGCTGACAACAATTGAAATAGTACTCATTATGACTGAATACTAAATGTATATACTCTTGAACCCAGGGCAGAATGGAACTGTAGGGGATTTTAATTCTCACGCAAATGCTTTGGAATGCATATAAAAGTATTTTCGCATCTAAAATATTATTTCATTGATTCATAAACTATATATAACCAGTCATATGTACAGAGGGATCCCAGACTTGAATGCAAAAATCGGAAAGGAAAAACCCTTCAGGGACATTCTTGATAAGAGAAGTCTGCAATAAGTATTCAACAACAATGGACTGAGGGTAATAGAATATGCAACATCTAAGAATATGGTGCTGCAAAGTACTTGACATCAAAGGAAAAATATAAAGAAAGCAAGCTGGAAATATAGAAACAAATTGATCATGTTTTGGTAGAAAGGATCATGCATCCGATGTGATGATGGTTGAATTATGTAGAGGAGCTGATGGAAATAGTAATCATTATTCAGTGTACAGACAAAGGATTGCAGTGATATTACAGACAAAAAGAGCTATACAGAGGAAACATTTACATTTTTACATTTACATTTAGACCCTGCAAACCGATATTTTCTTAAATATATTGGAAATATGGTCGTACTTTTTCAAGTTAAATATAAACCGAACTGAGGCATTCAGAGCATGCTAATGAACTACTAAGCATGTTAATAAACTACGGAATAAGGTTAATAATGTTTTGGCAACATGGAATGTTAGGTCACTAGAAAGTCCTGAAGCCTTGAAGCTTATATGCACAGAGCTAGAAAAGTATAGAATTGGAGTGGCTGCTATTTAAGGGACTAGATGTGGGGGTCATGGATTAATGACAATAATAATAATAATTTACTAGTTGCCCCGTGCGAAACTTTCGCATACGAACACTCAATTTCCCCACGCAAATACATTTCAACAAACACTATAACCACTACAAACGAATGCACCAACTTTAAAACATACCTAAAAATCATAACCTACACATCTAAATATTCTGTATCAGTGTTTGTTTCGATATACTTCATTTGTAGCGATAGATATCATTATCTACATATCCATTAACGAAACTCTATTTCTAATCCCGTTTTCTAATCCCTTACCACTTAAGCATAAACGAATCTTTAATATATTAGAGAGAGTCAGAATTTGTCATAAATGTTTTAGCAATATAATCATGAATAGTTCGTGTCATTGCGATAACGATCTGTGTATTTTATCTTATAGCGAATACCTCAATTCACTCGATGGATTTACCACATAACGAATTTAGACAACACATACCTTCTGCATTCACGATAATTATTTATTTTCTATATTTTTCTTTTCACACACAAAATATAAAAATAACTACTACTCGTCTGCAGTGAAATTGCATCTTATCCATTCACTGAATCAGAGTATTTCAATTAATGAAAGATATCCATCAAGCATTAAACCACGCATATGAAAATTATTCTCAGTCAAGGAATCTCCAATTCAAAATGATACCTGACTAAACAGGGATGTAAACAATTTTATAATACATACCATTCCGCTAAACATTTTAGTTAATGAAGTAAATAATAAGCATAAGTTTATAACACCCGGCAAAAGCGAGACAAAGACCTTTGTATTCAGCAGTGCTCATATTTCTGTGACTGTCGTTCTGCACCCAAAAGTTATAAGTTGATATTGGTTTATTAAAATATTGTTAATAGTTGCATACGACCTCGATGTCTTCGTTCATGGAGACAACAATATTAATTGTAAACCCTGTTTCAGCCATTTTAAGACCATGAATAGATATCTCTATCCAATTTTAAAACTTGTTTACACTCGTCACTAAGTAAACAATTTTAATCTGTATATAGCAACCCTGGCATTTTTTCGTTCAGGACGCAACGCGATTATTAAAATACTAATTCAATTTGTCTATCAAATGGTGGATTTTTCATTTGTCTGACTATTTTTAGCAGGAACCTGGCAACTTTTGCCTTCAAACAGTCATTCATTTATATGTATTGGTGGAGTAATAAGGGAGAAAAGTCCCGATCACCAAAAAAGCATGTTTTAAAATAATATATAGAGGATTTTGCCACAGACATTTACATGTATAGCAGTTGCCAAATATAATTACATAACTAAATAATATCGTTTAAAAAATCATCAATGTTATAACACAATTTCCTAGAGAGAAATTTTCTTACACTTGGTTTAAATCTTAATAATGTTGGAGAGCTTTTGTAAATTTTAGGAAGTTTACTATAAAAACGAAGACCAATAGACTTAGGTCCAAAAAAAAGAAACCTTAGATCTGTGATGATAAAGATGAAGATGGTAGCTAGATCTAGTGAAGTGGGTGTGAAAGTCAGAGTTAGAATTAAAGAGAGAAATGTTTACCTTTACATTTTTACATATAGACCCTGCAAACTGCCACTGGTGCATAGCAGGGGGTGTGAAACACCAAAAACCCTATCTACCCCTCACTGCTGTTGGCTTCTCTAATACTTCGCGGAAAAAATGACCAGAAATAACTATCTGTATCTGCAACTATTTCCCTGTAACGCTTCATCGCTTCGTCTCGAAGATCACGTATGCTACTAACTGGTATGACAATATCAACTATCTCCTCCCCGAGATCCGTAGTGATAAATTTATTAAAAAGCTTCCTATGGTAATCAAGTCTTGTATCACTAAGCAAATCCCAACCGAGGGATTCTATCATAACTGAAACACTGCTGTGAAATCTGAGATCTCCCTTAACAAACATGAAGTGGATAAGCATGCAGGTTGGAGAAGTGAGAAATAAATATGAAGAAAGAATTATAGATCAGTAACAAAAGGGGGAAAGATTATGGGTAAGTAGCTTTCCATGGAGTAGAGAACAAATGGCAGATTCTGAAGGAAACACTGACAGCCACAGTGGTAGTTGGAATGAGTAAAGGTAGGAAAGAAAAGGAATCTTTCGATAGTGAATGTGAACAAGTTATAACTGAAAGAAATGAATCAAAAAAAGGACGTTTCAGAGGAATACATGAAAAGCTACTGAAGAACAGAGATAAAAGAAGAGTAGCAGACAGGATATGCAGAAACAAGGAGAGAGAATACCAAAGGAAAATGTTGGAGGAATTGGAAAATGCAAGAGGAAGGTCTTCTCCGGAAATTCTCGTTTACTCACGATTGCTATATTTATTTCGGATTTTTGAATCGTAAGAAAAATAGCGCTTTTGCACCTAAGAATCACATTGCCTTTTCTTCGACCCAAACAAGCTCATCATCTCTTCCAATGCAATGAACATTTTGAGTTTCAAACAAATTCGAGCTCTGTTCACTCTCTCGGGAAGGCACTAAAACTTTAGTTTAGTGATAAATCAGTTCATTGCTTATACTGATGACCTGGTACTTTTATTAAGGAGAAGCGAGAGTTTGAAGAGGCATATGAGCAGGTCATGGCAGCAGTACGTAGAATGGGGTTGTATGTTAATAAAGTAAAAAATATCCAAGATATTAGATAAAAAGCAGATTGAGGTGCAGATGGATACATACTATTCAACCAAATATAATAAGAGAGCAGATAAAATATTTGAGGACCAGGGTCACTCATGATAACGTGATGGCCAAGAAATTGAATCTAGAATTGCCACTGGAAATAGGGCATATTATTCCCTGCAGAAGGGTTTCAAATCAAAACTGTCAGTGGATCTACAAAAAAGATCTGTAAAATGATGAACAGGCCCATCGTAACCTACGGTACAGAGACGTGGACAATGATGGTGAAAGAGGAGATATTGCTAAAGTGGGAGAGAAAAATATTGCGGAAGATATATTGACTAGTGCACAGATATAATAATAATAAGACTTCATTTAGGGCGAGATTGAGACTATAAAGTCTCCTCTTACATCTAACCCTTTGTCATATAAGATTAAAAAAGAGATAGCCTGAAAAAACAGAACAGAGAAGAAGACTAATTTGTGGATTTAAAAACCTAAGCTAAGTGCTTAGGAAAAAATTTCCACTGCAGGAAAACACCCTCAAGAAGGGGGGTGTGAAAAACCTGCGCAAACCTACGGATAGGAAAGCTAAGATTAGGGATAAAAACAGATTATAAAACACAAGAAGACATACCAAAAATATACAAAACAAAAAAGAACAAAAAGTTACATAAATACATTCAGTGTCATTATGATGCATAGTTAATATGATAATAGGAAGAAAAAATTGAAAAAATATATAAAAATTAATACTAAAAATTCAAAGAATTACATAAAATAATAATTAAAAAAAAGCATTGAAAATTAATTCTCTAAGGTAAAATACAATTAAGAACCATTCGATTATTAAGACAGCAGATTAGGTAGGGAAGGGGTATCAGAGGATTAGAAGGAACAATGAATTGCAACAAATGTACGAGGATAATGGAATATTGACCGAGATTAAGCAAGCCAGAATCAGATGGATAGGGCATGTAATTGAATTGGGACAGAAAGAATATGCAAAACTGTTATTTTATAAGGAAAACCAGATGGGAGAAGAAGCAGAGAAAGACCCAGGAAAAGATGGGAAGACAATGAGCAAGAAGCCTTAAGAAAGCTGTGAGTTCATTGGTGAAGGAGGAGAGACAAGAATGGAAGGCAGTTGTGAATAGAGATGGGAGTTTTCAACGAAAAGACCGATCTCCCGAATCTGATTGAATTGTTTGCTTTGAATCGATTAATTAATTAGTGACAGTAAACAAAAATTCACACAGTTATAAGATGATATGAAGCTTTAGAATCAGTCCGTCAAAGTATTGAAATTTGAAAAGACAATCACATTAATAAATATATATGATCTAAATGCAAATTTAAAAATATAATGATTGGATTAGTTCGTACATTATTATTTTAAACTAGCATAAAAGTTGTAAACATGCTGAAAATAGACCTCTATCGCATACGTCCGAATCGATTCACATAGATCGGTCGAATCGAATTGAAAGATCGGTTCTAAAAGGTCGATTCAAAATAATCGAGAATCAGGTTAAAAGAATCGATCTTGAAGTAGATCGGATCGAATTCTCCCATTTCTAGTTGTGAAGAAGGCCGAGCCCTTATATGGGCTGTAGTACCAAAGATAATGATGACAAGGATCCACAGACCATTTCGAAAGAAAAACACTTACGCCTGGTATTATAATCTCTATTAAAAGTTGACTTCAGCTGTAAAATTCAACTTAACTCAAACAAACCATATAATAATCAATATTGATCAATCAATACTGAAGCGTATTGTCGGTAGATGCGACGAGAAAGTTAAAGAGCGATGTTATTTCTCCCTGGTCAGGCCCCATCTCAAATATGAGGCAAGTATATGGGACCCAGCGGATGAAACGGGTGCCCGCGAACTTGAGAAAATTCAATGAAAAGCAATACATTTCGTTAAAAAATGCTACGAGAAAAAGGTAAGCATCACGAAGATGCTCCCAGATGCAGGTTGGGCATCATCGAAAGGAAGGCGGTTAGAAGCTAAGTTGCGACTCCTTAATAAATATAGAGAAAGCACGTTTTCCCATGACGTAGTTGATATTATGCGACCCCCCTGTTACTTCGGCCGATCCGACAATGAGAGCAAAATAAGAGAAATAGACGCTAGAACAAGTTGTTTGAAGAACTCATTCTTTCGGCGAACAATACGCGATAGTAATAGGCTAAAAAAGCAGCTCAATCGATTGGTGTTTACACCCCCTGCCACACGCCGAAAGGCGGCTTGCAGGGTATTCATGTAGATGTAGATGTAGATATTTAAGACTAAAGTGGAGTTTATAATGATGTTTAACTTAAGTGCTACATTGACTGGGCTTCAATTTGATGTTTAAGTTGAACATGACCATTTTAAGTCAAAGGCCTTCAACTTGTCAATAAACTACCTCAAAACATACATGATTTTGACATAAAAATGCTCAGACTTTTTATGTTTTACTTTCTATCGTGTAACTCTCTGTATTCATTTGACCAATCTTACAGTTGTAATTTTGTTAATGAATTGATTTTGCATTTTCTTCTTGTGTTTCTTATTTGTGATTGTTTCATTTGTTTTTGATTTCTTGACAATGTCTTTTACTCTGCCATGTAAGGTTAATGAGACAAATAAAGCTCATTATTATCATGTTTAAAATGAATCTAATGGCAAATATTAGTATAGATCTGTTCAATAAGTTGGCTTTCTATTAAAAAGTAATTTTCTATCCCATTAGTTTTCCTGCAATATGAGAGGCAATGAAATTTCTGTTCCCTTCCCTGGTTCACACCTTGTCATGGTGGGTGGGCTTGTGAGTATTTGAGAGTGATGACGGTAGAAGTTTTTACCCCTGGTAGGCCCATGACAGTAAGGTCGAATGTGAAAGAACAGACAAACGTGAACTGAAGAAGGACAGGTGTGCAAGTCTGTCAATGACCGTATTTGCATACCGAGATTGAGAGCAAAATTCTTTAATATTTCACTAGTAAATGTGTATACCCCTACAGAGGATGCTTCAGAAGATGACAAGGATAGTTTCTATGGAAAATTAGAAGAGGTTTATGACGGAATCCCAAGACATAATGTTCAAGTAGTGCTTGGAGACTTGAATGCAAAATTATCTTTTAATATTATGCGTATTTCCCAGGTTATCACATACTATTATTTTTGTATTTTTGTTTTAAGTTGTAGAATATTAACATAAGTCTATTATAATATGATAGTTGAAATATGATGATTTCTTATCAATTAAATGTGATTTTTCGTGCATAGGGATTCAAGTTTTAAAATGGAATGCATAAATCTAAATGTGAGAATTGATATAAAGAAATTTATGATCATTAGCAAGGAGGAATATAATAAGAAAATGAAAATAAAACTAAACGGACATGAGAAATGGAAATTTTAAAGGAATTTAATTACTGAGGAAATAAAATAGCAAAAGGTTTAAGGATAAAGGAAGATTAGCCAAACAGGCCAAGCTAAGAAGTGTTTCTCTTCAAAGAAAAATCCTTTCACGTCAAATGCAATCTTTAAACATGGATAAGATTGCTTCAGAGCTTTGTATGGAGTGTGCTCTTGCATAGAAGTGAAGCTTGTACAGTTGATCCAAAAGAGAAAAGACTTCTTTGAGCCTTAAGTTCCTTGAGTTCTCTAACATAATATTTCTGATTCCATACAAGAAAAACTTATTTTATCATATCTTCAGGATAATATTAGCATCAATACTAGAATACAGGTAAACAAATTTTTACATTAAATGGTGATTCATGAAATTCTACAGACGTACAGAGTAATATACATCAAGTTTTATATATACAGTCGTACCTCGAGATACGAGTTTAATTCGTTCCGTAACCTTGCTTGTATGTCAAATTGCTCGTATCTCAAAGCAATTTTCCCCATTGAAATTAATTGAAATGCCATTAATTCGTTCCAGGACCCAAAATGCCACCCCAGTTGTTGAGAGAGCTTAGAAATTATTGTAACGCCCATAGCTGGCATTATACCCTTTATTGACTCCTTCTGTTTAAGCACAGTACATATCTTTTAAGTACTACGCTCTTACTACCCCGCCGAGTCAGCTACTCGCACATCTCGCTCATTTTTTCTATGATTTCACGCTTTAATTCAATAGACATCATCTTCTTCTGAGCATTGACCTATCCACTCACTTTCTTCGGACACAAGATTATAAAAAGAAATGTGATAAAGTATTTAATTGCACAAAAAGCACAAAGCCTTAGAAAAACTTATCAAAGATGCTTCGACAACGAGGTAAACAAGTATACTGGGGGGATGCGTGTGATAATGCGAGATGCACGAGGCACAGTAAACTGGTGGGTCGTGTGTAGTTGGCCGTTCCTCGTATCTCAAATTTTGCTCGTATTTCAAAGCAAAACTTCGCTCGCTCGACGGCTCGTATCTCAAATATCTCGTATATTAGGGCACTTGTATCTCGAGGTACCACTGTATACAATTAATGAAAATGCATTCATCAGTGGAGGTATTGGCTCACAGGATTTTATGATATTTTACAATGACACAATATGTGTGTGATTAGGGAGGGAAAAAATTAACACCTTCAAAACATTTAACAACTATTCTTTACTTTATTTCCCTTTCAAAGCTTATCCTGTATCATTGCCATGAAACAGTAAAAGTAATCCCTACTGATACTGTGATTAAACAATGACATTAATGTAGCCACAAATGATTAAGTAAGCTTTCATGATTAGACAAAGCTTCTTTGCCCATTCAAGGAAAATATGTGGAAGTTATTTAGTGTTTTAATTTCAAGATAACTGAATATTAAGAAATACTACACTATCTTCTTTTGTAGGATGAGTTCAACTATTAATTATAACTATTCCTTTTATATCACACCACTTATTAGAGTTGATGAAATCAGACCTAGGTATCACCTTCGTAACTTATCTAGAGTTTAATTCACATACGTATGAAATCTCTGTGAAGGCACATAAAACTTTAGGTTTCATACTAAGAGCTAGCAAAGACTTCAATGACCTAAATTGCATGAAAATTCTGTATTTAACCCTGGTATGCCCCATTCTTGAATATGGCCACATTATCAAGAACATGTTAATAATATTGCAAGAATCCAGCATAACTTTCTTCGTTCAATAGCACATTAATTCAAATTTTATCCCAATGTTCCCTTACTAATTCATATTGACTACAATGTAATAATGAAAACATTAAAGATACAGTGTCTTGCCTTCCAGGGGACATATTTGGGACTGTCCTTCTTACATAAATTACTTAATAACATGGTTAACTGTGGTGAATTAGTAGAATTCATAACCTTTCATCTTCATACTATGAGTACCTGTGGTGTTAATATTTTTGCAATTCCTTATTTAAGTAGAAAATACACATATTACCTTCCTTTACGTAGAATATTGAGGGATTGGAACTATTACTGTGATACTATTGACTCTAATAATATTTCACTTAATTTCTAAAGGATATATATTAGGGACAGGCTGTGGAACTGCTTTCTTTTAATTCTATTATTCTGAAATGATGTGCATCTATTTAATATAATCATACATGCTTACAGACTGATTGTTTTAAGTTTAAAATAAATCTTTCATAGTACTTTTAATACATGTATTGCTGCGTATATCCTTTATTTGTATTACCAGGTATCTATATCTCATGTTGCTTCTACAATACTTATATTTTCTACTTGTATATTTTATATGGAAATGTTCTCTTGGGTTAGTGATTAAACTGTTGGCTTTAAACCTGATGGTAATAATATTGTAAATAAATCTTTTATACTATATTTAATACGTGTATTGCCAAATATATGCCTTATTTGTATTTTTATGCATCTATAACGTACATTGTTTTTATTTAAGTGGGCTCTGCCCATAATAAAGAAATATTATCATTATTATTAAGATGGTTGCTGTAGATTCTACTAAGAGAAGATTGGCCATTTTAATTTCATTAATGAGTAATATTTCTGAAATTTGCTTTTCATTTACTCTCAAAAACTCAACCAAATGATAATCTCACAAAAGAATCACCACTGTGTACCTATTTATACAATTATATATTTATGCATTTACTTTTCCAATGTCAGTAACCTAAATAAATGCAGGGAAGAAATTTTCAAACTTTAATTTAAGGAACTTCCAGGCAAGATATAATGATGGAATTTGGGGATTCAATGGAAAATTAATGACCCAAGATATATACATTAATTTCTACCAAAAGTATCATTGGTTCATGAGGTTAAAAATGAATTAATGCAGATTTATTTGAAGAAATTCTTAGTGGAAAATAGTCAAGTACATGGCCAGAGTACAAGTACAGAGTTTTCACCACAGGAAATTAGATAACTGGGGATAGTTACTGAATTTAAGGAAAGAGATACAATATGGCTCGAAAATTATGAGTTTCTATCATATACAAGACTTTTTATCGAATATTTAGTCTAATATATGTGAGGAATGTTTAGTTCTATGTTACATTTCAGTATTTACCTATATGTGCTATTTTAAGTGAATACATAAATAATGACTAACTTATTACCGTTAAATTATAATTTATTAAAAATCCGGAGGCCTTAGAAAAAACCTTAGTAGAATATTTTAGATTTTTCTCAACAAAGATTGAAACTTTTAATTGAAAACTTTCTTGAGTTTACATTTACCGTTGGGTAAAATGGATTTTATTTCTATAAAATCTCTTATTTCTAGTTGCTACAATAATTCTTTGATTCAGACGTAGTTTTAAAATGTATATTTTATTGCATACAACGAATTCGGTGAGATAACATTGATCCAAAAACTGAAAAGCATTCTTATTACAACGAATGAATAATGTCTTGGAGCAAAAAATCATTCGTAATCATCCATGTAAATTGATATTTGCTATATTTGCTAAACAATCGCTCGCAACGAACTCTGGAAACGATATTTATAACGTTATTCTATTACTGCCGTAGGATTTTGTTAACTATCGTAGTAAAAATACCAAAACAACAATGCGATGATTCGAAAATTTTATAAAAGGTTTCTACAGCAAAGCAATTGAGATTCATCGGTTTGTTTTTCATACTAACGCATCATGCATAACAACACACGTTGTGGAAAGAATGACTAGGTAAATAAATAAACATGTATAAGGTAATAACAAAGATAGATGGGATATCACTGAAGTTATCGGAAAATCTGTTTTCTTAACACCTCTACAGAATGCTACGTTAGAAACTGAATAAATAACTTACCACAAGTCTCTCAACTAGAAGGTTCAACTCATCCTGTAGCTGCTTATCTTCCTCGGACTGAAATCAGAAATAAATGCCATTATATTGCAGAGTACTCATTATATACGGCTGTTACTGGTATTTTTAAAGAGTTGTGATGCATTATTCCAAACATTACCTCTAAATATGTCAATTAAATTGACAAAATCATAAACAACTTGACGTTTTAGCTAGTGAGAGCAACATACTCATGCTTATTAAGGGATAGATATATCTTATGAGGAAAGAAGAGTTACGATAAACACGCTAACGGTAACAAGCTCAACAGTTAGTAGTAAATACTCGATTCTTGCACTTGAGATGCAAATCTGTCACATCATTCTATCGTCAGGACAGTCAAAAACAAATTTAACTTAAGGATATCTAAGAGGAAACTGAATAAGTCGCGCAAAGAGTAGAATATGATGCCTAAAACCCAAATTAAAATATCGTAACCTGAGAAATTACTCGTGGAATACATGACACCGCATACTTTGCATGTCCTAGCTTCGAGTAAATACCAATATTAACGCTACATCATCAACTTCTACACATAAACTTGACAAAAGTTATCTCTGATAATAATAAACAATCACGCTTACCAGCTCATTTTTCTCTTCTTCAGGTTTCTTATCCTTTTCTTTGGAAAGCTTGGGGTCGTTGGATATGACGTCGGCCATCTTTAGCTAGAAACGAATTATCATTGTGGTCGGCGTTTTAGAATCGTCATTCTGTGGTCGACTCTCTCGATATAGATCGAACGCTTCGAGGGAGATTCAAAGAACAAGTATCCAGAAGATTTCTGTGGCTTTTCCTTAAAATCTTAAGCTGCATTCCCTTCCAGGAACGTTAATAATGCCCAATGCCGACCATTGAGTTATATAATGAGGTCTATGGTGCCCAAGAATGTATACGGATATATTCAAAATGGAGGAACGTTTCCATAATAAATCAACAATGGGTACAAAATTCTTTAGTCTTCTATATAGGAATAATATCCTCGTATTTTTCTTTCAATTGCTATGATGATTGAATTCTGATACCTAGCTTTACAAGTAGCATAATTTATAATAAAATTATTGCTTTAGAATCGTTTCTTTCTAGAACAGAAGTTAGCATTTAGCTAGAAGTACTTAGCATTTCAAGACCTGTAATCTTCTATCTATCTATCTATCTTCTATATATATTAATGCACGCGGCTAGTCTATATATATTATATGTATATATTTTTATATATCTATATATATTAAAAACGTAACGGTGTCTGTCTGTCGGTCTGTCTGTCGGTCTGTCGGTCCGTCTGTCTACAAAAAGCGTTTTTCTCGCCAATGCCAATGTGTTTGTCCTGATTTAAACATTGAGAAAATATTTAAAAAATATTTTTATTAATTTGAAAATTGTGATTCTGAATGTTTAAAGTGAGCAGAATAGTTATATTTATATAATATAAAAATATTAGGGAGAGAGAGAAATATAGACCAAAATATTTGTTTCGAAAATTATTTTTAGTTGGTGATCAGCATGATTTGATTTTTAGGGTTCATCGGTTAGACGGAGGAAGAAACTTTTAGTCTCAATCTCGCCCAAAAAAAGACGATTATTATTATTATTAAATTAATTCTTAACATTTTACTTACTAATGAATTACTTTACATATGGGCACTTGCAAAAAGCAGTAATATGTTTATTAAATAATGATTTAATTTATTAAATTTGTAAATTTGTTAACTGCTAAAATTAAGTGCTTTTTATCAGTGGAATTGACAAGACCGGTTTGTCATATCATTATATAGCAAAATTCTAGTAGTCCATTAACTCTCGGATAGTATTTTTCATTCTGCGCCTGTACTTACTATGAATTACTCATTACTGACTATGAATTAGTTCATTAATCATCGCTCAAAATAAATATAATGCTTATTATATAATTACTTAAATTAATTATTGTAATTTGTTAACACCGCATTAATTGCATACCTTTCGTTTCTCAAAATTAACGAAATTATCATATCATAAATGTAGTGCAAAATTATTTATATAAGTAAAAAATTGGCATATAAATATCTTAAATAGCTTATGTTTTATCAAAGGAAGTATATCGCCTGGGGTTATATCGACCCCACGAAACCAATCAAGGGTTAACAACTAGGGCGAGTTGTCCTAGACCCGTTTTTAGTGGCCGAGGGTAGATTTAGTGTTGCTGTTTCATAACAGGACTTGTAGGCGGACAACAGCATCTTAAACAAGGCTTCCCTGATATTATTAGGGTGCAGATATTTAGCATAAAGTTTTTATAGTCCAAGGTTAGTAATCTTGATTTTAAAACTTGTTCGTTATATCTCCCTACTGATATGGTATTATAAAAACTTTAAACAAAGTTACTGTTCATAAGAGTACTGCAGAAAAAAGGAATATCAACACCTATTAGCTTGAATGGCCATAGAGTTGATACCATTCAAAAATTTTTCAGAAACAAATGATCTATGAGTGATTGACCAACCAATTTTTGTTTCTTCTCTTGTGTAAGCATAAATACAATTGCAATATCCAAAGGAATGCAGTATGTTGACATAAGAACAGACTGCGTAGTTATCACTTAGTGAGTCAATATTGATGTCACCCACTAAAATACCCTTTTCATCGGTACATAATGAGATATGATTGGTGAGTTCATTAATACAAAACGTTGGTCTGAGGAGGACGATAGATACAGCTGATCAGAACTTCCGATTTCTAGTTTTCCACATAGTAACTCAAATGTATTACGGACTGCTACTTCGTTGCATCAGAAGTCGTAAGAAGATTCCCAAAAAATCAGAATGCCTGCACCCCCCACCCTGCTACTACAGTAAGAACAGATAGAATAACCATTGAGATTAAATGAGTCAACTTCGGAATGAACTACTGAGATTTCAGTTAGTACAATAATATCAGATTACAATTGGAAACATAAGTGATGAATTCATCAAAATTTTTCCTGATACTTCTAATATTTAGATGCAACAGTCTAATTGGAATGTAATTAGTTTCAGTGCAGAGAATATTAGCATGCTTTTTCCAAAAGTCGATATCCTGCAATACACTAAAGTTTATATCTAAATCTATTGGAATACAAGAGTCATCAATATTACTAACAGCCATGCAATTAGGAGATTTTACTTAAATCTTCATTAATAGCCAGTTTTTCAGAACTAGATTTCAGATGATTTTCAATATCATTGATGAATTGAAGTAGATTTAAATGTTAAAGATGGTAAATACAATGAATTGACACTTGATGTTTATGTTCAGGAACCTGTAGAATGCCAGTGATTGATTCAAAGGTAGGACAGTCAGGGACATTAACATTAGTTATAAAGTGATGAGCTGCTTTATGATTAAGTATTATGCCACCTCTCCTACCCATAAGTTTACAACAACAGTGCATTGAATATCAATCAATATTAAACAAAGTAGTTTCATCCTTACTTAAAGCAGTTTCAATTGAACAAGTACAATTGAGAACATTTGTATCACCTGCAGTGGTATACAAGTAAGTTAACAACCTATACTTAAATTACCAAATACACCTACTGAAGCTGATCGTTGAGGACGAAGCTGGAAATGCAGCAAATATAATGTCTGGATGCCCAAATCTAACAGATACTGGGATGCACAATCAGGTAGCAAAATTCATACACCAGCAGCTGAGCAAAAAATATGAACTCCTTGATGAGGACACTGCTCCTTACTTTAAGCATCAGCCTACTCCTCTTACAGAGTAGAACTTGATCATTCTCTAGTGGGATGGACCTGTATTGACAGACAGGACAGTAAATTATAACAGACCAGAAAATACTTATTAATAATGCCAACAATCCGCTACAATTATCGATATAGCTGTTCCATGGCCTCACCACATACGTAGAACTGAGATAGAAAAATTAGATAAATACAAAGAGCTTGCATGGCAGTTAAAAGCAATCTGGAAATCAGTAGAGGTCAAGGTCACCCCATTGATTATCTCTGTTGAAGGATTGGTGTCAAGAAACTTCAAAATAAATAAGGAGAAACTGGTATTAGCGGAGAACATCATTATCACAGCACAGAAGACAGTATTACTGAAAACGTGCCACATTGTGCACAAGTTCCTCAATCAGTAACTGTGGGATCACATGGATTAATTCTCTCTCCATGTGGACTGATCCTAGTCCAAACCATCTACTGGATGGGTGAATTTTATCTGGTGGAAACACTGAGAAAGAAAAATAATAATAATAGTTTATTAATCACAAACAGGTTTGTCAACACAATTACATGTGATATCTAATATATATAGCTAACTCTCCGGATATACCTATATAGATATATATATATATATATATATATATATATATATATATATATCTATAGTTAGCTATATATCATACGAGTAAAAGTTGCTTGCATACTGCAAGCTAATTGGTGAAAATTTACAATGAGCTCCCCTTACGGGTGTCATCTTCGAAGGTTATCCAGCAAAATTCTTAAAAATTGCCACAATGAATTTCTTATGTGAGAATTTTACATCCATCTGGCATCGAACTCACGGTCAAAGGTAACCTTTCTTCCACTGGTTCTATAGAAAACTACTTCAAACGCAAACGCTGTGATTTTGAATAGTCTCCTGCAAAGAGAAACACCTCAAAACAATTTTTAAAAAAATTAGTGTAAATGACCGCCTGGCGTCGAACACAGGACCCGTTCGTGAGAGACAATGGCATGGAAATGTTAGATAAGTGCCACTCTCACGCGTTTCACATTTTCAATTCAGTATCTTATCGGGAAGGTCCTAAAATGAGATTCCGTTCTTCCCGCTTAAAATGCATGGTAGAATCGGAATGACGCTCTATCATCGAACCAAGGACCACTAGAGAAGCAGTGGACGTCATGAAAGAATCTTCTCAAACGCCTCTGTCACCATTCCGGGTTTTATCTTTGAAGCTAATCGGGAAGGCATTTAAAAAAAATCGTCCAAAATTTCACCAATGCATTTCTTACGGAATCATTTCGGACCCACCTGGCGTCGAACATACGGCCATTGGTAACATTTCTTCCTAAAGTACTATGTAAGACCATGTCACCTGCAAAGACTGCAATTTTGATTGCTCTATCTCATCGAGAACGGCCTCAAAACAGATTGCAAAAATACGCGCAAAAGACCTCCCAGCGTCGACCTCAGGACCCTTCCATGAGAGAAGATAGCAAAATAATATTCGATAAGTGCCCTCCTTACTTGTTCCAAAGTTTCGATTCAATATATTATCGGGAAGGTCCCACGCCTCTGTTACCATTCCGAGTTTTATCTTTCCAGCTTACCGGGAAGGCATTTAAAAAATCATAAAAGATTTCAGCAATGCATTTCTTATGGAAGAATTTTGCATCCACCTGGCGTCGAACTTACTGTCATTTGGCTACATTTTTTCCATGAGAAGCATAGATGACTACCTCAACTTCAACCTCCGAAATTTTGGTTATTCTATCTTAACGATAAGTGCCTCAAAATAATTTTCAAAAATCCGCGCAATGCATTCTTATGGGAAAATTGCGATTTTTGGGAATTTCTGGCATCGAACTCATGATAGCTACCGTCGATGTCTGAATTATTCTGGCATCTAGAGTGTAGGGCCAGTATGTCGAAAAAATCTGACGTCGACGTCGCTCGTGGAACATGGTCAGAATTCGTATCCCCTATAAATATATATATACGAGTAAAAGTTGCTTGCATACTGCAAGCTATCCGTTGAATACAGTATCATACCAAGTACTGCCTCAGTTCAAATTTAAAACTTCGCGCCAAAGACCGCCTGGCGACGAACTAAGAACCCGATCGTGAGAGAAGACAGCAAAATAATATTAGATAAGTGCCATCCTTACTTACATATATAGGTATATCCGGAGAGTTAGCTATATATATACAGGGGATACAAATTCTGACCATGTTCCACAAGCGCCGTAGACGTCAGATTTTTACGACATAATGTCTCCACCCTGTAGAAGCCAGAATCATTCAGACATCGAAGCTATCTATCATGAGTTCGATATCAGAATGTCCCAAAAATTGCAAGTTTCCCATAAGGATGCATTGCGCGGATTTTTGAAAATTATTTTGAGGCACTTATCGGTAAGATGAAGGAACCAATATATCGGAGGTTGAAGTTGAGGTAGTCTTCTATGGTTCTTATGGAAGAAATGTTGAAAATGACCGTAAGTTCGACGCCAGGTGGGTGCGAAATTCTTCCATAAGAAATGCATTGCTGCAATTTTTGAAATTTTATTTCAATGCCTTACCGATAATCTAGGAAGATAAAACCCGGAATGGTTACAGAGGGATTTGAAAACATTCTTTCATGACGTTAACCGTTTCTCTAGTGGTCCGATGATTGGATGTTGGATGGGTTGGTTCGATGCAAGAGCGTCATTCCGATTCTACCATGCATTTCAAACGGGGAAAACGGAATCATATTTTAGGATCCTCCCGTAAGCTATTGAATCGAAACTTTGGAAGAAGTCAGAATCCAACTTTCGTATGCCATTGTCTCTCACGAACGGGTCCTGAGTTCGATGCCAGGCGGTCTTTTGCGCGATTTTTCGAAAATTGTTTTGAGTCCTTACTCGGAGCGATAGAAGAGTGTAAATCACGGAGGTTGGATATGCCGTGGTTATCTATTGTATGTACTGCTAGTTCCAAAAAAAATTACCACCTAAGCCGCAACCCGCATAACAGACGTGAAGCTCGATGAGAGCGAGTCTAGAGTTTTCCATGAATTCTATTGGCTCTTGGAAGGAAGGCGCCTTTTTAAACCGTTGTGAAACGCGTTGAAAGTATTTGTACCGTCTTTATTAGCACGAAATCTAGTTTAAATTTAGTGTTACTTTTCACTATGTCAGCAGCATAGTATTAAAAAATGAATGAAAATCGGATTTCCTCATTTCGGCCAGAGATTTCTGCGTAATTCACCTTTTTCTGGAGGCATCGGGTAAACTTACTTTAGCTGCTTCAATTATCCAATAAAAAATTATGTCATTGCAAGATTAAAAAGGGATTATATTATTACGTTTTTTATGCTCTTGGCGCCTACAGCACGATCGTTTAAATTTATTTAGAGGAAATTCACGACTATGACTCAAATAGAAAGATGAACGAAAACTCTATAAGGAGATAAAGAATAATTATGAGTAAGAACACAATCAACTGTATTTCAACTGATTTATGTTGCAGAAAAATCCTATCGAGAAGGGGAGCATGAAAACACTGCGAAACCTACTAAGGAAAGCAAAGATGAAAAGAAACTTTATCTGGGCGAATACACTGAGAAAGAATCATTTTAAGTCGACCTGGTAAAGAGCTCAGAAAATTAGACCCAAAACTTATTACAATAAAGTAAGCCAAGTAAATTACGATCAACTAAATCAGATAATTACATCGAATATTATAAAAATTTTAAATACCACCAAATCAACTGATAGAAAGTAAAATATCAATTGGTGTGCTATCATCATTTTCTAAGGCAATTGTTTAAAATTCAACTTGCTAATTTAGTATTTTAGAGAATACCATAGATATTAGAATAGTAGCACTCTTTATTTAAATACTGAGAACTACAAAATTTTTTCACGTATCGAATAAGAAATTAATTTACGACGAAATTAACGCCAGCATCTCGTGTAACACTTTTCCGAAAATATTGTTCATTGCCAGTCCCAGAAAAACTATCCCTTTAATTAAATCAAGTTCATGTTCCTTGCGAAATTATGCTGTCCCTACTTTTATCTGATACTAAATCTCTTTCTTGCCCCGTGGTGCAAATTTTGACTCGATTTCTTTGCTGTTGAATTATTCTGCAATACAGAGAAGTATAAAATTTGCTTGATACGACAAATAACGGAGCATTAGGCATTTTAGAATATATGTGTCAACACGTCATTCTGTTCCTCCACCAGGCATTCGTGATGACGGTATCAGATGAAGCATTATGATATTGAGATGAGATTTGGCTGTTTCTGACAAATTCGCGTCTGAGGTTTTACTAAGTCTTTCAGAGAGAGGGGAGGCCCTCCACCCTGGCCCTAGGAGTATCCCCTATTCATTCCTTTGTTGTTTCTTTTTCTTTTGTTTCGTCCATCGAAAGGTATTGTCTATTTTCTCAAAGGAACCATAAAACGGCCGATGGGTGAAGGTGAACTCCGCTCTGAGAAGAAAAACCCCCTTTTCGACATATTGTGGATGGTCGTATGTATCCGGGGTAGCGAATTTGAAAGCGCTAATGAGGAATCCCGACCGCACCCCTGCTGAGCAGGTATCTAAGGTTAGGGTATGGTGGCGGCGACCGATCACAAGTAAGGTGGGAAATGGTGGATCCGCGATTTGCAAATCTTCGCCGCGGGTATTCCCTTAGGGAATGAAGATATTCAACTCTATTTTTGAGGTAGACGACCTTTCAGGACTTCTTGCAAGGAATACAGTTTAAGATGGTTAAGAAACAACAGTTAGTATGGAAGATCAGAACCTTAAGACTGATATGCATATTGCATATAAATTCCATGTTTTCTATACTTGCATATTGCAGATTTACATGTTAACAACTGGTTTATTTACATTTTCATTAATACCCCGCGAGCCGCCGTATGACGTATGTCAGGGGGTGTGAAAACACCCACAACACGATTTCCATTGTTATACTGAAATGATTTTCAGAACTATGCGCTAGGTGAAAGTGAGACTAATGATTAATGATCGCTGCTTCGGTTTCTGAATGCCTCAAGTAAAGTATATAACCCGAATTGTTTGAATGGTGCATAATATGTATAATGATTAAAAGAAAAATCACCGCCAATAATTATGAATAATGAGTAATATGAGTCATGGAAGAATACCTTAAATAATAGAAGCCAACGGATTGTAAACAGACTTACATGAGAATATTCCTCTAATTCTCATGATTCATACCTTTAACCTTAGCTGTTAAAATATTCTTGGTTCCATATATAATCCATTACTCCAACATTCACTCCAAGGACGTTCGTAACATCCTTCATCCTAGGCACATCATAATTCTCTACGAACTTTGCGAAGAAGTTTCGAATTTTAAAAAATAGTAATGCAAGGAAGATCATTCTAGTTGAAATAGGACCTTCGGAAAATCTGAACGATAACATAAAGTTGACAATGTTTGGGTGTATAATATCAGAATTATCGTATCTCTATATTCTGCTTTTAAAGTGAATGGCATAAACTGTATTAGCTTATACTAAATAACTAATTCAACAACAAAAATGAAAAAATAAGTAATGCTGCCTATCGTCAATTTATATGAATCAAGCTCCTCGTCAATGATTGTTTATTTATAAATATTGTTTTTTATGCTTTATTTTGTCTCCATATTGAGCTCAAAATTTCGTAGTTTGAAATAACTTGAGAAATGAACAATGAACTAGAGAAATGCCATCTAATATTTATTCCTTACGCTTACGAGAACCAAATCGTTTAACTTCTCTTACAACATCAAGGATACAAAGTAGATAGAGCGTTGAAGATGATCTTACTAGATCGACTAAAGTTTCTATTATAATGTCACTAAAGTATGAATTGAAACGTAAATACGGAATTGTAGACACTCCGCATATTTAATGTCGCAGAAACTTAGAGTTTATACGCCGATTACTGATAAATTATATCTCTAAAGTTATTTAGAAGAAACCATTGGCTTGCATAGATAGTAATACTAATGTTAGCAATTTCTATCGGTTTGAAAAGACCTCGGAATCTCTTTCCAAAATAAATTGCTGATAAGAAGATGGTTTAGGTTCTGGCTTAGTAAACTACTCGAACTTATAGAATTGAAACATTGGTACGATACATTGAACATCGCTATTGTATACAATTTCGGAGATCCTGGGAATTACTGATGCATCAGAAGGAAATTTCTGAAAGTATGATAAGCCATGGGCGTTATATCCAGTATATTTGAATGTTAACCATGTTTGACTAAGATATTACTTAAATTGGATAAATGAGTAGTTTCTCTGGAGGCTGTCATAAACGGAAAAAATATATGTTGGATGAGAAAATTGAGAAGGTGTGTGAGTGGGCTATACTTTTAAAAGAGGTCGTTGCTCCTACTCAAAGTAACCAATTGGTCGACGAGGAACGCAAGAAATGCCATTACCTATTGTGATTTATCCAAAAATCTGGAATTAACATACCTCTTACACTTTCGGTTGTTAAATTCATGTGAGTGTATGTATTACTGTTGCCGTCGCTTCTCACTTCCCTATCTCTATCAAAACAGTCTCCCTCTTGAAGTCCTGGTTGATTCATTGCTTTATTCACTTCTTCCAATCACTCCTGTATCTTGCTTTTCAAATTTGTCATGGAATGTGGAGAGATAAAAAGTTTCTCATAGCCAATACATTTTAAATACGAAGGAATATTTTCAATATCACCAAGCGATAAATATGTAGATAGACTAGCCATACCAAACCACCACCCATTCATCTCAATCATTAAAATTCTGTCGAAAAATATGAGAGCTACGCAGGGCCAGCCATCAACCGAGGGGAGCGAAATTTCAACATAGCCTCATATGCGCTTCCCCATGTGATATTACAGGGTTGGAATTACAGGTAAAAAGGCCTTGGGAAAAACTATTTCACCAAGTCCCAATTATTTTGCGTATTTTTAACGTTATCTACATTATGATAATTTTAAACGTTATAATAAACAATTGAAATATAAATAACGTAGGTAGTTTTGTATACATTCAAAATTAATTGAAAATTTTACATTCATAGCTAACGGTAGCATTCAATGAGCATTATGACCAAACCTCATTCGCACTATCTTTTTGTGTATTTTAGAACTTTTAAAGGTGATAAATATAGCGAGAAGAATGTTTAAGAACGTAATGGTTTGAGACTGCAACCATTTCAAGAGGAATCCACAGAAGAAATCAAGTTTATTCGATTCACACTTCAATGACACCGAAAATAATTAATTAATGAATTCAAAATTAATGTGAAAGATGGTAGTCTCGTATCCATCATCTTTATTCATTCAGGAAAATCGATCCTAGCACATTTTCTCTCATTTGATTTGGACGGCATAGTAAAAATTCCAACTGCATAGATGATAAAATTTACTGATTTTTCACCGATCGAATTTTAATTTCGATGCTTATCAAATGAAACAAAATTTATCTAAAATACACAGAGAATGCCTCGAGACTTCATACTACTTATTTACTTATAGATTTTTTAATGTATTTAAAGTAATAGCCTAGATATGGCCATGAGTTTGCCTTACTTTACTTGTGTAGATTGCATTCACATAGGCTGTGATAAAACAGGTGATCGATATGGACTCCTTATGTATATAATTTTAAAGGCTAATAACTGCTCTCTTGAACGATGTATAATATTACTTACTATTATATTATAGAATATAACCCATTATAACTGCAGAGTCTTGGAAGCGAAGGCGTCAAATTCGAGGTCTATATATTTTTGGTCCGACACTGATTCAAACAGCGCGGAAATTTTCTTTCTCCCATCTCAGTGCTAAAGATAAGCTCAGAGCGGCTCAGAGGCAGGGTTTGCGAAAATTTCCTTCAGCCTGCTCGTGCCTTTCGTCTCAGACTCGAATTTTATGACAGGAAGGGAAGGGAAGGGGGTTTGCCTCGGTATCCTCGGAATAACGGGACCTCGTGTGCGACGTTTGCCTCTGTGCGAGAAGCAATGCTAGAATATATACTGATTCGTTATAACCATTTTATAATAACTGAATTCTTGCATTACGACATCCGTATTGTTATAATACTATTCTGCTAGGCCAATGCCACCAAACTCAGGATACTAATAAATCTTTGCAATATTAATAAAGCAAATAAATCCATTTCAACTCTGCAGGCGGAGTTATGAATCAAGCAGACCATCTCCGCCATGTTTGACCCTCTCTCTCTCTCACTTCTTAAGGCTCGCTCGGAGGAAATCCACTGCCTGTTATGCGGTTTGTGGCTTAGGTGGTAAGTTTTTTTTGGAACTAGCTGTACATAGAGGCAATTCATGTGTTTCATATACGCTGTTCGCCTTTCCTATGACGGTTCTTGGTTCGATGCCTGAGCGTCATTTCTATTCTACCGTGTATTTCAAAGGGGGATAGCGTATTCTTATTATAGGACCTGCTTTATAAGATATTGAATAGAAATTTTGAAACAGGTCAGAATGACACTTATCTTACATTAATATGCAATTGTGTCGCACGATCGGGTCCTGAGTTCGACGCTATGCGGTCTTTTGCGCGATATTTTGCAATCTGTTTCGAGACCGTTCTCGATGCGATACAGCAATCAAAATCTCGGTATTTGCAGATGAGATGGTGTTTCATAGTACCAAAGGAAGAAATGTTACCAAATGTCCGTGTGTTCGACGCCAGGTGGGTTCGAAATCCTTCCGTAAGGAATGCATTGGTGAAATCTTCGACGATTTTTTAAATGCCTTCCCGATAAGCTGGAAAGATAAAATCCGGAATGGTGACAGAGGCGTTTGAGAGCATTCTTTCATGACGTCGACTGTTTCTCTAGTGGTCCTTGGTTCGATGCAAGGGTGTCATTCCGATTCTACGATGCATTTCAAACGGGAATAACGGAATCTTATTTTAGGACCTTCCCGATAAGAGATTGAATTGAAACTTTGAAACACGGCAGAGTGTCAGTTATCTAACATTCCCATGCCATTGTCTCTCACGAATGGGTCCTGAGATCGACGCTAGGCGGTCTTTTGCGCGAATTTTCGAAAATTGATTGCAGTCCTTCCTCCGAGCCATAGAACAGTGAAATTCACGGAGGTTGGAGATGAGATGGTCTTCCATAGTACGAAAGGAAGAAATGCTACCAAATGACCGTGAGTTCGACGCCAAGTGGGTGCAAAATTCTCTAGTATAAAATGCAGGGCGGTCAGTTTTTACAATTATTTTGAATGCATATCCGATTACCGGGAACGATAAAAAATGGAATGAAAATAGAGGCTATTCATATGTTTCAGATACGCTGTCCGCCCTTACTCTGACGGTTCTTGGTTCGATGTCAGATCGTCATTTCTATTCTACCGTGTATTTCAAAGGGGGATAGCGTATTCTTATTATAGGACCTTCTTTATAAGATATTGAATAGAAATTTTGAAACAGGTCAGAATGACATTTATCTTACATTAATATGCAATTGTGTCGCACGATCGGGTCCTTAGTTCGACGCCAGGCGGTCTTTAGCGCGAAGTTTTGAAGGTATATATATGTATACCGTGTACGCGACTTAAGCGTTAGAATTACATCAAAGGAAAGTTGTTGATGAGAATTATCTATCGAAGGAAGAATTCGTTATTATGATTGAAATTAAAAGTTAAGATTACCGTAACTCCAATTTTTTCATTAATTTACTTTTTGGAAGAACAATGCTATAACGTAAATAAAATAGGTTGTAATTCATTAATTACACTGATTCAAGTTTTGCTACTATTTTTAAGTGGTTTATATCTTATGAAGAACAATTCACGCTACTTTCACATTGATATATTCAGATGAGGCCGCCCTTACTATTGTAATATATATGCCAATCTTTGATTGAGATTTTCTTAACTTTGCGCCATCACGCGGGGAATGCGCCGCACCGTTATGTTCGCCTTACTCTCAAAGATGGCAGCACTCGGCCATCGATCCGCCAAAGATACCTTTTGAGAATGAACACCCCTGACAAATGGCCGTCCAATTTCATTCAATCAAATTTTCACTGGATATGCAAGGATAACTGATTAGAAATTTTATTTAAATTTCCTGCAAATTTAACTGATTGTAAGGATTTGGGGAATTATTCCTGACCGAAATAATTAATGCTGCACCTATAAGTATCTTGTCGATTAGGAATTTAACTTGTGGGTCAAATTTGTAAGAGTTCGTTTAGGGAACATTTTTAACCTATGGCTAATTTTTTCCTCAAAAAAATCACATCGTAAGATATTTATCCGTACATATATGACGTGTGAAACTCACTACGGGTGGATCACCAATTGAAGTCGGAGTTACGTACCAAAATCCTAATAATCGGGTGTTTAGGGAATTCGCTTTGTCGGGAAGAAATCGTGATATTTTTCCGAAACTCAAAGTGATGCCGCAATAAGAACCGTATATAAGGAAATAGATTGTCTTATAAATTTAGAGGACGTCATCGATCGAATCTTTCTTTCTGCGATCGATCCACAGAAACAAAAAGCTGAACACTCCCTTGCAGGGTATTTATGTAGATATCGAAAGAAGAATTCATGATTAACCTAGAAATCACATCACGTAAACAACAACACAGAAATGCCGAATTAATTATTAGGAATTCACTCATACATATGTCAGGTGGAAATTTTCCTTGATTAATTTTGGCGACGAAAACAATCTCCTTTGCATTGACTAAGAATGGGTAAAGATGAATTTTCAGCTCGTCGAAGGATAAATAGAAAGGAAAGGAACTCGAACCCTGGTCTCCCGGGTCAGTTTCTTCTTTATTGCCAGCCTGAATGGACACCCTATTAAAAAGCGTACCGAAGGGTGGTGCGCTTCTTGTGAAAGTACTTGCGGTCCATTTATAGGAACTGTTCTTTAAAAAACACTACTAAGTCCGATAGAAGAGTGTTTCTTTGAATTTAAACAAAAAAAGTTCGTATTTCTGCGCCGTCTTTGCTACCAAGAGATCCGCTATAAAAGCGGATCTCTTGGTAGCAAAGACTCATTCGCAATGCTTACGGATTTCCAGTTTTCAATATCAAAAAAGGAGTACTATGAACACAGGAGGAGATGAAACTCTAAATAGAAGGTTCCGTTGATTTACCAGTGATTTAAGAGTGATAGAGCATTTAAGGAATCATTTTAAGATTGATAAATCTTCAAATGGTGAAAAAACGAAAACCACATTAGAAGAAATATTTCATTATAAAAATGCCAAACGTTGGTTTTGTAGATATTTCGTCAGCATTAGCTGAGAATGGCGATGAATTTGAACCAAAAAGAGGAAAAGAAACAGTTGATTGCAGCAGAAAGCGAAGGCTAAATAAAGCAATGTAATGGACATCCTTTTTCCACTAAATGTAGCATCAAAACGCGAAACACCTTAATTTTTCTCGTGTTTATGGCAATGTATTCGTAATTAAATTAAGTGACTGCGAAATCAACAAATAGCTTCTTTGCCTAAAGATTAGAGGTCTGCAAGGTGTGAATGGTTTGACGCCATTTGCATTCTACCATTCAATTATATGGGAAATTCAGAATTTGAGGACCTTCCCGGTAATATAACGACTCGAAATGCAGCATAAGGACGATCCGAGTTCGGCGGCAACGTTTACAGTAATGTACTTTGGTTTAGATCCCGTTTTTATGTACGCTTAGGGGAAATGCTTTTGGAAGTACTACATGGCCTGAAAAGTCCCGAGCCTAACATAGAGATGTCGCCACTAGTAACTTTTTCTGCACATTTCACTTGAGAACCAACCTTAAGATGGCACTGTTTTTAATTTCATGACAATTCATGTATTAGTTCCCGAATGGCAGCTATTGCAATCTGTTTTAAGGCCGTTCTCGATGAGATAGAGCAATCAAAATCACGTTGTTTGCAGATGAGATGGTCTTCCATAGTACTTTAGGAAGAAATGTTACCAATGGCCGTATATTCGACGCCAGGTGGGTCCGAAATGATTCCGTAAGAAATGCATTGGTGAAATTTTGGACGACCTTTTTAAATGCCTTCCCGATAAGCTTCAAAGATAAAACCCGGAATGGTGACAGAGGCGTTTGAGAAGATTCATTCATGACGTCCACTGCTTCTCTAGTGGCTCTTGGTTCGATGCTAGAGCGTCATTCCGATTCTACCATGCATTTCAAGCGGGAAGAACAGAATCTCATTTTAGGACCTTCCCGATAAGATACTGAATTGAAACTTTGAAACACGTGAGAGTGGCACTTATCTAACATTTCCATGCCATTGTCTCTCACGAACGGGTCCTGTGTTCGACGCCAGGCGGTCATTTACACTAATTTTTTTAAAAATTGTTTTGAGGTGTTTCTCTTTGCAGGAGACTATTCAAAATCACAGCGTTTGCGTTTGAAGTACTTTTCTATAGAACCAGTGGAAAAAAGGTTACCTTTGACCGTGAATTTGATGCCAGATGGATGAAAATTTCTCACGTAAGAAATGCATTGCGGCAATTTTTAAGAATTTTGCTGGATAACCTTCGAAAATGATACCCATAAGGTGAACTTTTAGTAAATTTTTATCAGTTAGCTTGCAGTATGCAAGCAACTTTTACTCGTATGTATGTATATATATATATATATATTACCTTCACCACAATATATATATATATATATATTGTGGTGAAGGTAATCGGCAGCGGCCGCTGGGCCCGGCTAGAAGAATTCCTCAGTCAGATTCATCGGGAAGATGCTTCTACAATTCTTTTATTTATTAACTAACCAGGAATAATTCTTTGCGTATTTCGCGATTTGGATTATTTGTGTAGAACATAGGATCAAAATCAAGAGATGTGGGGGAAAGGAAGATCAAAAAGAACGTGTAATATTTAAACATTCCTTTGTAGGTGGAAAAAATTACTCACAAAAAGCATCCTTGAATATCTATTACTAATCTCGCTCCAAAATCACAAAGAATCACTCTACGTGAGACTAAAATGAGGGAACGTTTTTCCTTCGAGAAAACATCACGTTTATCAGAGTTTTTGGAGCGCCTCGATTTGAATATCCGTAAATTAAGTAGGGTTTTAAATAAGAGAGCGTAGCTACCAGCCTGTAATTTTGTATTAAATCATCGTTCGATCTAAAACTAAATTAGATACAACACTTTTTTTAAAGATTGAAATTAGTTAATTGCTTTTCGATGAGACTTTCTAGATATGATTCCGGGGAAAAGCAGTTTTAAGGATGCGTGATTTATTTAAATTAGAGAATATTTTTTTAAGGCAATATCAAAATCCTTGATCCTCACTAATGTCAGTATTTGTTCTCAATTGAAATTTTATTTCTGTTTTGTGTTATACTCATGAACCGATAATCGAGAAATTCTAAATAGAGCTGCTGAGGACTGGAACAGTCTACCTGAGTTTAAATATTTAATGATTTGGGGTTAATTAGGAGCGGATTACGAAGTGTGAGACGAGGTGGAGTCGCTACGGAAGGCCTATCAGAAACCCTTAAAAAACTGACAAAAGCCGTGAGAAAATTTTGCACAAATAGTGCTATCGACAAGTGGTGCTAATACTATTCATCGTTCATTGATGTATGGATGACATACGAAAATTATTACGTGCTTTAAATTCAATAATAACAGCCGTTACTTTGTAGAATTTCATTACTGGACAAATGAAACACTTTGTATCAAATTCTACCGCGTTAATACACCACCACACACGACCGATGTCGACTATTAATAGTCATCATTAGGTCTAACAAAGTAATAGTCGAAACAAGACGTTTGTGGCGGTGTATTAAAGTGGTGGTACAAAGTGTTTCATTACACGCTTTATTAGGCCATTCGATCGTAAAATGTAAGAGCACTGAATGTAAACTGAATTTGAAATATTTTAAATTCTCAGCGTACTTAGTCCCATAGAATTGGACGGCCGTTTAAACCAAATACTGAAAGAATTGAATAGGGCCAACAATAGGACCAACAATTGCCATCAACGAGATATCTAACGGTAATTAAAGGGCGCGACTTTCCTATTTGTCGGAATGTGTTATTCATGTGTTTTCCTTAACTTTTGTTTTTTTTCTGTATTTGTGATGGATGTTGGTGTATTGTAGTAGTTTATGTATGAAATGTATTGAAATGTAAAACTAAATAAATGCTCCTGATTTTGAAACCAACGCATTTTTTATACGCGATGTAATCGTGATGAATATCAAAACATTATTATTGGCCGTCACATCAATGGCTGCAAAAGTCGATTTCGAAAGATTATCAGCTTCTGAGCCACTTTAATGGAGTCGTTTAAGAGACGATGTTTAAATTTGTTGCCAGCGATATACGCAATGCAGCAGAACGCCACTCACCTTCCTACATGTGGCATTTCGCACTATATTCTGGAATGAAGCGCAAAAAAACGTTTAAAGAACCACGTAAAACCTCCTTCATTCTTAAATTAAATCTAAAGTAATAAACCCCGTTGTCAATATATTTATTTTTCTGGTGTCAGTAACTACTGTGAGAAATATATTTAGGAAATTTTTTAACATCAACTTCACGAACTTCCTGACGAAGTAGAAGAATGTAATTTAAGGATTTATTATATATAATTATCTAACGATATATCGATATTTTTAATAATTTTCTCCTCGCTTCGACTCTTGACGACACGAAAATGTTCTCATAAGAAACGCACGTCAAGTTCATCTTGATCGCTTGCTGACATCTTTTTCTTTTGCAGAAGTAATGGTACTCATTATTAAAATCTTATTTAGTTCTTAAAATTTCGCTTCCGATTTTAAATTGTGAGCATTTAAACAAAGCTGATTAAAAAATTGTATAATTTTGTGGTTGACGGGGTCATAGTTGGAATCGACTCGAATGTATTGGAAAGGTAATTAATTATGCTGACGTTTTGTAGAAGTAAACATTGGAAGTAGAAATTTAGTAATATATTTGTACAAATGATGTAACTTTCTATAGATTCGGAAAATTTTGCCGTTGAAATTATTTCGGAGAAAACCATATTAACTATGTACATTTATAATTTAAATTTAGTGCCGTTTTTTTTAAGTGGGAATTCACTCTTAAAGATATTATTGCCTAAATTGCATTTTGAAGTATAATAAAGTGTAGTTACTCTCGCTTACTTCATTAAATAAGAGATTTTCATCTTCATGGAAATTCGTATGATTCGGATGTTGAGTATCCGCAATGCTGTTTTGAATTCGGGAATTTTTTGAATCTCGCAATACGACGGGAAAAAGAGTATTGAGCCAGAGAAATCTCTTTTTATTTTATGTGAAATACTTGTATAAAAAAGTCCCAAAGCAACCCTTTTATTCCTCTTTCATTAACTGCTATCGTAGATTTCTAAATCAACCGTATCTGTAGGGGCAGTGTATTCGGATCGGTGGTCCTTCATTACATAGTCAACTCCATGCGTAGACAAAATTCTCAGTCTTCGTTACACCAAGTTTATTTCCAAAGAAGAGGTTACCTTCCATTTCTACATCTTGTCGAAGACCATGCCAATATCTCCCACCCTTTTTGGCATTCATTTTCTTTTGACACTATCATGTGTTTTATAAAATTTTCATATTTCAAAACACGCTCTTTATCAATAACTTTTTTAGCAGTTTACCAGCAGGAAAGGAAATGACTGTCTTCATTATCTGAAACAAATATCATTTACGAGGTCTGTTCAGAAAGTTCCCGAACTTCTTTATAGTCTGCCTCCAGTTGGTTTTTTTTTAATCTAACTGTAGACATTGTATCCGCGAAAGCTTCCCAAATAACCACCTTCAATCACATTGTCGATATCTTGCTTTGTTCATTAGTTACGGATGTTTATGTGAACAGGTGATCGTTGAGTGCGGCGAAAAATCGGATCCGCGGAAATGAGCTCTTTGAAGGAGCAGCGTTCTTCTGTAAAATTCTGCTTGAAACTTGGAAAATCCTTCCCGGAAACTTTTGAGTTGATTACCAAGGCTATTGGTGAGCATGCTATGAAATGTACCGCGTGTTATGAGTGGTTTATACGGTTCAAAAACGGACGGCAATCAGTGGGAGACGACGAGCGTTCCGGAAGACCATCAACATTCACAGATGACCCCCACATAGAAAAAGTGAACGATCTCGTTCGTGCAAATCGACGTTTGACTGTCAGGGAGCTTGCAGAAGAGTTTGGCATCCCGATTGGTTCTGCCACGAAATCCTAACTAAAAAAATTGAGGATGCATCGAGTCGAGCCCAAATTCGTGCCTCGCCTGATGACAGCAGACTAGGAGCAACACGAGCAACTCGTGACTTTTTAGCCAAAAACAAGACCACTGTGCTTCTCCAACCACCCTATTCACCAGCCCTGCTCCATGTGACTTTTTCCTGTTCTCCAAGCTAAAAACCCCGCTCAAAGGAAAAAGGTTTGCCATTATTCGAGAAATAAAGAAAAATTCGGCGGAGGAGCTTATGAACAATCCGAAAGAAGCGTCCCAAGACTGTTTTAAATAGTGGTAATACCATTGGGATAAGTGTATGCGTTGGGGTGGGGAGTATTTTGAAGGAAACCCGGTGCAATAATTTGTAAGTGAATTATTTGTGTTGTAAAAATAAAGTTCGGGAACTTTTTAAACAGACCTCGTATTTGCCAATATTGTTCCTTTCTTTTACATTAATTCGCTATAATATTCGCTACACTTACGAAATAATTTGAACCTTTTACGATGATAAACGAAAAAAATCATGCATAAATTTCATTTAAGATATTTTTCCTTCAATTGGTCAATCGTTTATATACATTGATAGAGTGTACAGAGATATAAGCCCGATAACCAAAAATGTATGTTTTGAAATAATGTAAGGAGTGGTTGAAATCAAGCACCATTGCTGTGCACCAGGTGCCGAAAGAGCCTTACTGATGAGGTTCGAGCATTCTCTTGCCATACTACTGCAGCAAATAGAAGGAAAACGGATGGCGCCTGTCTCTTATTATAGAGCAATAAATGGAAATGGGTGTCTATTTTTACGATAAAGACACGACCTATACGACATTATTTTAAGTAGTGTCTTCGATGAAAAATGTGGGAAGTCCTCAGGTCTAAATGTCCCTCTCTTCAACAATTTTCAGAACGCCTGGCCTTAAATCAAGTGGTAGAACTTAAAAGCTGGAATGCAAGACTGGAATGCTCGAAGAGTGCTAAAGCACACAGCGAGAGAAATTTTAGATTTTGCACTGCAGCATCTACAAGACAATCATCCCAAAGAAGACTATCGAAAGCTCCTTCAGCTAACCCTTATTTTTATGGGTTTATGGGATTTCCTCTTCGAAGGGTAATATTTGACATTCCCGGCGACTTGCACCTGCTAAATGGTAGTTAAAAAATTAAATTCCCTGAAAATCTTTCTTTTTCACAATGAAAATTTCTCTACCGGAGAAGACGATGTAGTAGGCGATTTGTGTATATTTGTTGTGAGGCTGTACATAGAGGATTTTTTTATATATTTTTACTGAATTCACATACTGGATTCAATAAAAAAGTAATATCGTTCTTCTTGTAATATCGATCGAATTTTGCAACCATTTGTGGTATCTTATACCAAAAATTACGGCCTCATCGACCTTCGATGAGAGAGTGTTGGTAAAGACAAAAAAAATATTCGTAAAAGCCCTAATTTGATTTGGTGATTTTATCGATAATTCCACCAAAAAAAGCTTCAGCGCATCTAAACGATACTCAGCTAGAATTAGATCATTAGAAAGGGGACTTGAAAGTTTCATTTTCAGGGAATGATAAACTTTTTTCTAAAGATTAACTATTTCTATGAATACAGACGCTATCTGGGATATTGCATCCCAGACAGCAAGAGAGCAACATTAACCCAGAAATTTTAAGATAGCACATTAAAAAAACATTTTAATATATTTATTATTGTCGTAAGTCGATACGAGTCCCACGATCGCGAGTCGGAGCAAAGCGCTGGCGGACTAAAGAATTTCCCAAAAATGCAGGAGGCAAGAACGGCAGGGCAAAAGACAAAAGACGGCCTCCTAGTGACGCCAGCAGCACCACCCCTTTTCCTGGAAAAAAGGGTTTCGGCGTATAAATAGGGAAAAGGAGGACACTGACCAGCAAGTGAGAACCCCTACAGTCGCCACCAGCCGAATCGAGTCACCGGAATAAGGTAACTTCTCAGTTAGGAGTCGTCATTTTCCCTAATGTCACTACGATATTATCATCGAATTGAATCAATTAACTTACCGAAACTAACAAGGCCAAAAATAGCTTCGAATATTTTTGTCAAACGTAAGAACAATTTTTTTCGTAGTAACTTTTAAAATTTAATATTTTGACGCTTAATTATGCTTGTAACCTACACTATCTAGATTAAATATGATACAAATTAATTTAGAGCTACTGATATAAGACCAGATACACGGCGGAGAACTTGATAGATTCGAGCGGAGCGCCACTTTCAAGACACTATTAGGGCTGGATCTCGAAAACTACTGCGCGAATATAATATTTTATGTAATTATTTTACGAAAATCACAGTTAATGTCTAATAATGTATTGATAAATAATAGAGGCAGTTCAAATATGGGAAGCTTCAAGTGCACGGGGCACGTCTTTCCGTTATCCGATTCTAGTAATATTTTAAACAATTTATTCTCTAACCAAAATTGCACTATTTCAGGGGTCTTTCCGAAAGAAATTCAAACTTTCGAAAATAAGGACCGCCCTAATGAGCAGTGAAACACAAACAAACATATAGGGCCTTTAAGAAGGTCATTTCGACAAAATGCCATATAGAACTATTTTCCTAATTCTACTCTTATTTTCACTGTATGATTATTAGCGTGGACCCATTGAACGGACGATACAATTTTGTCCTTAAGATTGTCTCAATGTTGCCAAACGTTGTAAATACATCTGTATGCTGATGGTAAAAATATGTATGCAAATACATCTATTTAGACTCGCGACTTTTTTCAAGCGATTAATCTCATAACTTAGCTGAAATAAATAAGTGTTGTAAAAATACTTTTCATGTCCGTTTCCCGTCAAAGCCTTCATAATTGGTTATCCAAAATTGTTTAACTTTTTAGGCAGAGGCAATGTTAAATTTACGATCTCAAATCTCTTAGATCAGAAGCGAATCTTGTAGAAGACGTTAAGCATATATATCTTCGGCATTTCTCACCCTTGAAATGAGAATTCGATTATCAACTCTCAATCGGGCATCGACGGAAATATTATCCATGCATTCGCATCATCTGCGGGGTTCAAAACCGAAATAAGTCTTCTCTGCGCTTCAAAAGATCTTTTAATGATTCCACAGGAATTGAAGCTTAACCATATTTAGTTGCTATTCTTTCCGCGCTTTACCATTACTCTCTTTGAACGTCGAGGAATGAAAAACGAATCCTGTTCTATCCGGTCCCGTCTTTCGAATCCATTTTTGTGGAGCTTTGCATCATCCACACCTTCATATGCTATTGTTTCGAATTCGTCTTTTACTTTTTTTCTCGTTTTTGATTACATGATGCTCAACCTTATCCTATACTATTTATCGTATATTCAAATGGTTGAATGAAGGTGATTTTTATTATTCATTTTTGTTGTACTTCTCTGATATTTTCTATTTGAACTCTCGATCAGTTTTGACCTCATAGTGAATCATTGTGAAGATGAAAATCATTTTTTATATCCCGTATGAGTCACATAGTTTTTATAATATTACTCTGCATTTACGTAAATTCAATCTACGTAATGTAATTAAGATTTCCGTTATTTGTTATGAATGTGATCGGTAGATCCAAGCGTTTGTTATTTCTATAATGGTTTTAATATTTTTAAATTATGGTGAGGGTTTTGCTATCTTTCAGTAAACTCTCTCAGTAGATTTGCGCAATTTTATATCACCGTTTTTCTAACTTCTTTGTTTTCCTGCAGTAAATTATTTTTCCTAAGCTTGACTTTGTCCAAATCTAAATTTAACTTATTCACCACAACCATCTTATACTTATCGATATGATTTCACTAACATTGACAATGAGTTAAATGGAAGAGGATGCTTTCCAATATTGTCAATAAAAAATATCGCCACTTATTATGTATACAATTGAAAGAAAATCTCGTAAAACGGAACTTAACTTCATACGAAAGAGAACGATGCCATTAAAGCAATCTTCGAATTATAAGACGTCAGATTTATACTGACACAATTAGCGGCCTCCTCGCCGTTATATTTTATTATATCACATCATTGCAACAAAATAAAACTCACACAAACGCACGCACGTAAGTGTGCGTATGTATGGAAATATATATATATGTATATGTGTGTGTGTGTATATATATATATATATATGTATATATATGTATATGTAAATGTGTGTATATACATATCTATTATATATAGCTAACTCTCCGGATATACCTATATATATACGAGTAAAAGTTGCTTGCATACTGCAAGCTAATTGGTAAACATTTACAATATGTTCCCCTTACGGGTGTCATCTTCGAAGCTTATCCAGCAAAATTCTTAAAAATTGCAGCAATGAATTTCTTACGTGAGAATTTTACATCCACCTGGCATCGAACTCACGGTCATATGCTACCTTTCTTCCACTGGTTCTATAGAAAACTACTTCAAGCGCAAACGCTGAGATTTTGAATAGTCTCCTGCATAGAGAAAGGCCTCAAAACAATTTTAAAAAATTTGCTTAAATGACCGCCTGGCGTCGAACAAAGGACCCGTTCGTGAGAGACAATGGCATATGAATGTTAGAGAAGTGCCACTCTGACGTGTTTCAAAGTTTCAATTCAGTATCTTATCGGGAAGGTCCTAAAATAAGATCCGTTATTCCCGTTTGAAATGCATGGTAGAATCGGAATGACACTCTTGCATCGAACCAAGGACCACTAGACGAACGGTGAAATTCAAGAAAGAATGCTATCAAACGACTCTGTCACCATTCCGGGTTTTATCTTTCCAGCTTATCGGTAAGGCATCGAAAAAAAATTTCAAAAATTGCAGCAATGCATTATTTACGGAAGCATTTCGGAACCACCTGGCGTCGAACACACGGACATTTGGTAACATTTCTTCCTTTAGTACTATGGAAAACCGTCTCATCTAAAAACACCGTGATTTTGATTGCTCTATCGCATCGAGAACGGTCTCAAAACAGATTGCAAAAATTCGCGCAAATGACCGCCTAGCGTCGAACTCAGGACCCTTCTGTGAGATAAAATAGCGAATTAATATTAGATAAGTGCAATTATCACTTGTTCCAAAGTTTCGATCCAATATCTTATCGGGAAGGTCCTAAAATAAGATTCCGTTTTCCCCCTTTGAAATGCATGGTGGAATCGGAATGACCCTCTTGCATCGAACCAAGGACCACTAGAAGAACGATGATATTCATGGAAGAAAGTTTTCAAACGCTTCTGTCACCATTCAGGGTTTTATCTTTCCAACTTATCGGGAAGGCATTTAAAAAAATCTTCAAAGATTTCAGCAATGCGTTTCTTATGGAAGAATTTTGCATCCACCTGGCGTCGAACTCACAGTCATTTGGCTACATTTTTTCCATGAGAAGCATAGAAGACTACCTCAACTTCAACCTCCGAAATTTTGGTTACTCTATCTTAACGATAAGTGCCTCAAAAAAATTTTCAAAAATCCACGCAATGCATTCTTATGGGAAAATTGCGATTTTTGGGATTTTCTGGCATCGAACCCATGATAGCTAGCGTCGAAGTCTGCATTATTCTGGCATCTAGAGTGTAGGGCCATTACGTCGTAAAAATCTGACGAGGACGGCGCTTGTGGAACATGGTCAGAATTCGTATCCCCTATATCTATATATATATATCTATATAGGTATATCCGGAGAGTTAGATATATATAATAGATATATATATATATATATATATATATATATATATATATATATATATATATATATCTATTATATATAGCTAACTCTCCGGATATACCTATATATATGTATAGATAGATATATATAGGGGATACGAATCCTGACCATGTTCCACAAGCCCCGTCGACGTCAGATTTTTTCGACGTACTGGCCCCACCATTTAGATGCCAGAATAATTCAGACACTGACGCTAGGTGTCATGGGTTCGATACCAGAATGTCCCAAAAATGGCAATTTTCCCTTAAGAATGCATTGCGCGAATCTTTCAAAAAATTTTTGAGGCACTTATCGGTGAGATAGAGTAACGAAACTCTCGGAGGTTGAAGTTGAGGTAGTCTTCTATGGTTCTTATAGAAGAAATGTTGCCAAATGACCGTGAGTTCGACTCGAGGTGGGAGCGAAATTCTTATAACCCTATAAGAAATGCATTGCTTCAATATTTGAAATTTTTTGCAATGCCTTCCCGATAAGCTGGAAGGATAAAACCCGGAATGTTGACAAAGGGGGTAAAAATCCTTCTTTCTTTAGTTTCTCCGTTTCTCTAGTTGTCCTTGGTTCGATGCAAGAGCGTCATTTTGATTCTACCATGCATTTTAAACGGGGAAAACGGAATCTTATTTTAGGACCTTCCCGAATAGATATTGAAGCGAAATTTTGGAAGAATTCAGCAAGGCACTTATCTAATATTAATATGCTAATTTCTGTCACGTATCTCTGACAGTTCTTTGTTCTATGCCTGAGCGTCATTTCTATGCTACCATGTATTTCAAAGCGGGATAGCGTAATCTCATTTTAGGAACTTCCTTATAATATATTGAATTGAAACGTTGGAACAGGTCAGAATGACACTTATTTAATATTAATATGCAATTTTGTTGCACGATCGGGTCCTTAGTTCGTCGCCAGGCCTTCTTTTGCGCGAAGTTTTCAAAATTGAGATGAGCATTACTTGTTACGATACTGATAGCTTGCAGTATGCAAGGAACTTTTACTCGTATATATATATATATATATATATATATGTATGTACGAGTAAAAGTTGCTTTAGTATAGTACATATATATATATATATATATATATATATATATATATATATATATATATATATATATATATATATATACACACACATACACATAATTTACATAAATGTATTCTATCCAGGAGGAGCTATTCTGGTCACATAAGAATTAGTGTTTCAATAGTTCCTAATAATTAAACTGATTTCAATTAGAAATGATTTGATTGGCGGGCAATGTGACTGCGGAAGGACGCTCGGATCGAAGAGATGGATCAATATGGCGGCGCTGCGCATGCTCCATCTCGCTGCAGTCCTGATCGCCTCTCCAATTTTATAATACTCCGCTATCTCCTCTTCTTCTCTTCCTGCACTCGATATACTTTTTCTTTCCTGTACATAGTTTCGTTTTTATTTTCCAGTATATGCTACTTTGGATCGCATCTCCTACCAATCACGCATCCTTGTACTCATGCACACACATTGACACAAGGTTGTTATGCAAAATAAGATTACCTAGTCCAAGTTCAACAAATTAATAATGACTTTTTTAGGTATAATTTTGGATAACCCTATCATGTTGGATAGCACCAGCAAGATTTATTGTAGTGTATTTACTCAGCTAACCTCATCTTGTACGAGAATCGAACCCGAACCATTTTGCCGAAGTCCGGGGATTCCTGAGTAGCACTATTATTTTTCCGTGATGAACGTAAGAATAAGTTTTATTTTAGATATAGTTTAGAACCTGACATTGATATAATATCGAAACCGATAGTTCGAAAAATAAAAAAGTTTTTTGGGAAAAATACAAATCTATCTCCTTTTAACTAAAATAATGACGTTTTACAAAAAACCATCAATCGTATTCTTAACCAAAGTTATCTTTCCGGCGATGTACTAAAGATTCTCGAGACGATGAGTCGATAAAATTTTAAGAAATTCTAAAAGATTTAGGCTTACGTTGTTTTACTTGTTTCTCAGAATTGCTTTTGCGTTATTGAAAGAGCAATATGTTGCCATTCAATGTGATTGTACCAATAAAATACTAATATCATATATAACGATATTTTTAAACTTTATTACCCTCTTACGTGCTATATGTATTCGTTATAAAAATAGCCTATTAAAAGAAGAAATGAAAGAAAGATGAATATATATTTCATTGTTTGGGTCTAAGTAATTATAAAATATATTGCACAATAGTATAATGCTAGTATGGGCTCTTCTTGTTTCAAGAAAAAAAAATTTAGATCAAAATTGGCATCGTAGAAACGATGTGCTCGTACATCGTATAAACTGCACTGCATAATGTACGTACTTATCATAGGAAATTTCTATCGAATGACTGACATTCACACTCATTCCATTCATTGCCACGAATTATTCCTAAAATCCATGTTTTAGATAGCGAAATAACTTTTTTCTCTCTTAGAAATAAAATCTGCGATATCAATATTTTGAAGTGTACCTTCAATACCAGGAAAAAAGAACCAAAGTTATCATTTTGATTTTTTGGACTGTACAATTTTTGTTTTCCCATCATTCTTAAATTGAGTTCTACAGATTATTAATTTAGATGCATGAAATTATGAACCGTGGTCTGAGATATAAAAGTGTTTCAATTAGAGTCCGCACTAAATATTCAATCCCCTGAGCGTCAAGATGCAGTAATAACTCAAGAGTGTTGTAATGGTATTGAGAAGAGTGCTGCGCAAGCTGATTCGCCACAATCGGTAACCGAACCCTGGACTGCACTCTTGAGAGGCCGTTAATATAGGTACCGAGAAAGTCCGACAGAATCACAATCATATTGATCTTATCGGGAAGGCATTTAAAAAAATTCTCAAAAATTGCTACAATGCATTCCTCCGAGCGATAGAAAAGTGAAATTCACGGAGGTCGGAGATGATTAGGTTAACTATTGTAGTAACTGAAGAAATGCTACCAAAAGACCAAGAGTTCGACGCCAAGTGGGTGCATAATTCTCCGGTATAAAATGCATGGCGGTCAATTTTTTCAAATTATTATGAATGTATATCCGATTACCGGGAATATTATAAAATGGATTGTACATAAAAGCAATTCAAATGTTTCATATACGCTGTACGACGTTCCTTTGACGGTTCTTGGTTCGATGCCTGAGAGTCATATCTATTCAACCGTGTATTTCAAAGGGGGATAGCGTACTCTTATTTTAGAATCTTCCTCATAAGATGTTGAAGCGAAACTTTGTTAAAGATCAGGAGGCACTTATCTAATATTAATTATTTTTAAAAAAATAAAAAAATCGATAAAGATTTCAGCAATGCATTTCTTAGAGTAGAATTTTCCATCCACCTGGCGTCGAACTCACGGTCATTTTGAAACATTTCTTCCATTCGTAATATAGAAGATTACCTCAAATTAACCTGCGAGAATTTGGTTCCACTACCTTACCCATAAGTGCCTCAAAATAATTTTCAAAAATCCGCGCAATGCATTCTTAAGGGAAAATTGCGATTTTTGGCACATTCAGGTATCGAACCCATGACACCTAGCGTAGATGTCTGAATTATTCTGGCATCTACAGGGTGGGGCCAGTACGTCGTAAAAATCTGACGTCGACGGGGCTTGTGGAACATGGTCAGAATTCATATCCCCTATATATCTATTATATATAGCTAACTCTCCGGATAAACCTATATATATACGAATAAAAGTTGCTTGCATACTGCAAGCTAATCGGTAAAAATTTACAATAAGTTCCCCTTACGGGTCTCATCTTCGAAGCTTATCCAGCAAAATTCTTAAAAATTGCCAGAATACATTTTTACGTTACAAATTTTCATCCATCTGGCATCGAACTCACGGTCATATGCAACCTTTCTTCCACTGGTTCTAGAGAAAACTACTTCAAACGCAAACGCTGAGATTTTGAATAGTCTCCTGCATAGAGAAGGGCCTCAAAACAATTTAAAAAAAATTGCGTAAATGACCACCTGGCGTCGAACACAGGACCCGTTCATGAGAGACACTTGCATACGAATGTTACAGAAGTGCCACTCTGACGTGTTTCAATGTTTCAATTCAGTATCTTTTCGGGAAGGTCCTAAAATAAGATCCGTTATTCACGTTTGAAATGCATGGTGGAATCGGAATGACACTCTTGCATCGAACCAAGGACCACTAGAGAAACAGTGGACGTCATGAAAGAATGTTCTAAAACGCCCCTGTCATCATTCCGGGTTTTATCTTTCCAGATTATCGGGAAGGCATTTAAAAAATCGTCCAAAATTTCACCAATGCATTTCTTACGGAAGCATTTCGAACCCACCTGGCGTCGAACACACGGTCATTTGCTATCATTTCTTCCTTTGATACTATGGAAGACCATCTCATCTGCTAACACCGTAATTTCGATTGCTCTATCGCATCGAGAACAGCCTCAAAACAGATTGCAAAAATTCGCGCAAATGACCGCCTAGCGTCGTCCTCAGGACCCCATCAGTGAGAGAAAATTTGCGAATTAATATAAGATAAGTGCCATTATGACTTGTTCCAAAGTTTCGATCCAATATCTTATCGGGAAGGTCCTAAAATAAGATTCCGTTTTCCCCGTTAGAAATGCATGGTGGAATAGGAATGACCCTTTTGCATCGAACCAAGGACCACTAGACGAACTGTTAAATTCATAATAGAATGTTTTCAAATGCCTCCGACGTCACACGGGGTTTGATCTTTCCAGCTTATCGGGAAGGCATTGAAAAAAATTTTAATAAAATGCAGCAAAGTATTTCTTATGGAAGAATATTGCACCCACATTGCGTCGAACTCACGGTCATTTTGTAACTTTTCTTCCATTCGTAATATAAAAGACTACCTCAACTTCAACCTCCGAGATTTTGGTTCCTCTATCCTACCGATTAGTGCCTCAAAATAATTTTCAAAAATCCACGCAATGTATTCTTATGGGAAAATTGCGATTTTTGGGACATTCTGGTATCGAACCCATGATAGCTAGCGTCCATACTCGTATATATATATATAGGTATATCCGGAGAGTTAGCTATATATAATAGATTCTAGTAAAAGTCGCTTGCATACTGCAAGCTATCAGTTGAATGTAGTATCATACCAAGTAATGCCTCAAATCAATTTGAAAACTTCGCGCCAAAGACCGCCTACGGACGAACTAAGGACCCGCTCGTGCAACACAGTTGCATATTAATGTAAGATAAGTGCCATTATGACCAGTTTCAAAGTTTCAATTCAATATTTTACAAAGAAGGTCCTATAATAAGATTACGCTATCCCCTTTACAATACACGGTAGAATAGAAATGACGCTTTGCATCGAACCAAGAACCGTCAGAGTAAGGGCGGACAGCGTATATGAAGCATATGACATGCTTCTATATACATTCCATTTTATATCATTCCCGGTAATCTGATATGCACTCAAAATAATTGTCATGATTGACCGCCATGTATTTTATACTGGAGAAATTTCTACCCACTTGGCGTCGAGTGCAGCGTCATTTGATAGCATTTCTTCCTTTCGTACTATGGAAGACCATCTCATCTCCAACCTCCGTGAATTTCACTGTTCTTTGGCTCGTAGGAAGGACTGAAAACAATTTTCGAAAATTCGCGCAAAAGACAGCCTAGCGTCGAATTTAGGACACTTCTGTGAGAGAAAATTTGCGAATTAATATTTGATAAGTGCCATTATGACTTGTTCCAAAGTTTCGATCTAATAACTTATCGAGAAGGTCCTAAAATAAGATTCCGGTATTCCCGCTTGAAATGCATGGTAGAATCGGAATGACACTCTTGCATCGAAGCAAGGACCACTGCAGAAACGGCGAATAACATGAAAGTATCTTCTCAAACGCACCTGTCACCATTCCGGGTTTTATTATTATTATTATTATTAATTGAACAGTTACAGTTAGACATATAGTCTGGTGGCAACTACATACTAAGTTAAACAAACATCCTAAAAACATAATAAGTTAAAAATACCAATAAAACCCAATAATAATGATAATTCCCCACAAAACAATACAAATTTTCCCACAAACAAAACAATTTACATAAATAAAATATGTACATCTTCCCATAAACATTCCCCCTCAGTCGCACAAGTTTTTTCAGGGTTCCTGGTAGGCCTTCTCGGCTACCGTAGCGGTCCCGGGGACAAGTCCCCACCGTACATCACCCCACCAGGCAATCCCCTACTCCACCTGTACTCGTCAATGGCAAGCTCACTCGTCATTAATAATTCCTCCCAATCTTTTTAGAAATTCCCTATGATTTTTTGGGAAGGGCTCGAAGACTTTTGCAGGTAAATTATTCCAATCTTTGACAGTACGGTTTAAAAAGGAGAATTCACTAATATTTGTTCTCTGTTTCAATAATCTAACTTTGTGCCTATGGTCTTTCCTACCATGAAATTTTGCTCCAGTGACTCTATTTGATAATTCTTCTAACGACTTAGCTCCTGTGTATAATTTAAAAAATAAGGTTAACCTTTTCTTTGCTCTTCGTTTCTCTAATTTTTCCCAACCCAATTCTCTTAGCATCTGAGTTACGCTATCGAGCTTCGCATACCTGCCTAAGACGAATCTTGCTGCTCTTCTTTGTACCTTTTCTATTTTTCGCTTTAGTCCTACCTCATGCGGGTCCCATAGACTTTCCCCATATTCCAGTATCGGCCTAACAAATGATTTGTATGCAGCCTCTTTAACTTTCTTGTTTGATTTCCTAAGCGTACGCACTATAAAGTTTAAGGCTGTGTTGGCCTTCAAAATTATTCGCTCTATATGATCGTTCCATTTCAAGTCTCTACTGAAAGTTAAACCTAAGTATTTCACCGTATTCTCACTAGGCAAAATTTTTCCCCCAAGATTATATGCGTGTTGATATCTACTTCTATTAAAACTGATGACTCTACATTTATTCGTATTCATATCTAATTTATTAGATGAAACCCAGTTGTTTAAGGAAATTAAATCCTCCTGAAGTTCCATGCAGTCGTTCTCGTTTTTTATATTCCTGTAAATTATGCAATCGTCTGCAAATAAACGAATTTTCGATTTAATTCCCGTTGGTAAATCATTAATAAATATTAGGAAAAGTAAAGGTCCTAGCACGCTACCTTGAGCTTCTCCTGATGTTACTCTGATTTCATCGGATAACTCATCCCCAATTTTGATTCTCTTTTCCTTTTGTTTCCTACCTTTAATAAAAGACTCTATCCATCTTATTACTCTTGGATCTAGGTTCATAGTGTTCACTTTCTGCAATAATATTTAATGGCCCACAACGTCAAACGCTTTTGCTAGATCTATTACCACTGCATCGACCTGTTCTCCCATTTCCTGTGCATTGACCAAGTCGAGTTGTAATCCTAACATCTGAGATTCGCATGAAAACCCTTTTCTAAAACCATGTTGATATCTGTTGATCCATCCCTCTTTCTCCCAATACTCTTTTAGGTAATCGGCAACTATTTTTTCGAACATTTTACAGATAACGCTTGTTAGACTGATTGGTCGATAATTCTTTAATAACTTTTTACTACCCCCTTTATGTATGGGAACCACCGTAGCTGTTTTCCAATCCTCCGGAATTTGACTGTTGTTTATATTTACATGGAAAATTCTGCTTAAATATGGTACTATTTCTTGTCCACCTAATTTAATGGCTTCGCAGCGTATTCCGTCTGGTCCTTGGGATTTCTCCTAATGACGCCACTTATCACAATTTTGGCCCGACTAAACTTCTTCTTAGCAGTGTCACATAATTCTCCAACATACCCAATGATGTGGTCCGGTGACTCTGCTCTCTTCACGTTGTTCGTCCCAACATGGAACACCACCACCTCTTCATCTCCAGCTGTATCCTTCTTTTCTACTTTGGATTCAATTTCCTCCACACGAATCCCTGGATAGCACTCCACTGAGGTATCACTGGCCTTGCAATACTGGCCACTATACCTTATCATCGAGTCTCCCATGACTCGCACTTTACATTTTACTTCCTTTGACTCTTTCAAACCCTCAGTGCTCAGTTTTTCTTTCAGACCCTCGTTTTCCTTCAGCAGCCCCTGGATTTTTTCTTCACTCCTTCTCAGTTCCTCCAGGTTCTCTATTTCCTTCTCCTTCTCCAATAGGATCTGCTTCAGGTTTTCTGCACTCCCGTTCTCTCTACACTTCTTACATACCCAGTCCTCAGACATACAGTCCTCTAATTTGTCTTTGGAACATTTAAAATGGTACCAAGAACTACACAGGTTACAATTAGTGCCGTTTTTCAGGTTCTTATTGCACTTTACACACTTCACCATACTAGCGGTCGAAGCCATCGTAACAATGCTGACTTTCACTTCCCTTAGTTTTGACCTGCGCTCACCACCCACGTCCTTACCCTTTGACGACCAGACCTCGACTGACGACTTATCTTTCCAGCTTATCGGGAAGGCATTTAAAAAATCGTCCATTTCTATTCTACCGTGTATTGTAAAGGGGGCGCCTTCGACGTCAGATTTTTACGACGTACTGGCCCCACCCAGTAGATGTCAGAATAATTCAGACATGGACGCTAGCTATAATGGGTTCGATACCAGAATGTCCCAAAAATCGCAATTTTCCCATATGAATGCATTGTGTGGATTTTTGAAAATTATTTTGAGGCAATTATCGTTAAGATAAAGGAACCAAAATCTCGAAGGTTGAGGTAGTCTTCTATGGTTTTTATGGAAGAAATTTTGCCAAATGACCGTGAGTTCGACTCCAGGTGGGTCCGAAATTCTTCCATAAGAAATGCATTGCTGCAATTTTTGAAAATTTTTTTCAATGCCTTCCCGATAAGCTGGAAAGATCAAACCCCATGTGGCGACGGAGGCGTTTGAAAACATTCTTTCATGAATTTCACAGTTCGTCTAGTGTCATGTGGCGATTTTTGTTTCACTTCTTCCACAGTCCCAAAACGTTTTCCTTTCATGTTCTTTTTCAGCCTAGGGAACAAAAAGAAGTCACAGGGGGCCAGGTCAGGAGAGTACGGCGGGTGAGTAATCGGTGTCATTCCGTTTTTACTCAAAACTGCCTCACAGACAACGCAGTGTGAGCCAAATTTGGCTGCAACTCTTCTCATGCGCAAATCCTCTGATAAAATCCTCTGAATTGAACTCCATGACATGCCAGAAATATTAGAGAGCTCATCAATTGTTCGGCGACGATCTTCACGGACTAGAGTGTTGATTTTTTCAACGTTGTCGTCAGTTCTTGAAGTTGAGGGGCGCCCGGAACGAGGTTGGTCTTCAATCGTCATTTCGCCCCTTTTAAACCGCGAAAACCAGTCGTAGACCCGAGCTTGACTCAAAGCATCAACCTTGTAAGCTGTTTGAAGCATTACAAGAGTTTCCGCAACTGTTTTCCCCAACAGAAAACATAATTTTACCGCCGCGCGTTGATCTCGAGCGTCAGCCATCTCACTTTTTCGCCACATGGGAAAAAGTTACTTTGATAAAAGAAATGCTGCGCACAAACAGTTGCTCTCACGGCGACGAAACTTTGCATACTGACTCATGAGAGTTCCCGCCAAAATACCCTACCAACCAGAACTCGGTCCCCTGACGTTCCTCCCCTCCACAGCCCGGTTCTAGTTACTTTTGGGTCCCCCCACGTATGTTAACTACGCAACCCATACGAAAAAGTATTCTCCTAAAATTATAACTCATCGTGACTTTAAAAACATGAATATAAATAGGTTGCAGGAAATGGTTTACAATATACCTTTTCAGGATATATTAACTTATATTGACATTTAAGTAGAGCGACTTAATGAACTGCTCACACATTTTTAGATGAGCACTCGCCGATTCTAACTAGATGCGTAAAGGATAACCCTACTCCATGGATCACTGACTCCATCTTATCTCTAACGCAGTAAAAGGACTTAGTCCTTACCTATTATATAAAATTTAAATTGATATCAGATTATGACAGATACAAAATTCTTCGTAATAAAGTCAAAAAAGAAATTCGAAAAGCCAAAGTCAAGTTTGCCAATGATTCTCTCAAGCGCTCCAATGGTAAAGCTTTATGGAATGGATTATCTAAACTTGGAATCGGAAAAATCAGTCTTTCTCCATTCCCTCAAACATAACTTCAGAAAGTTTAGATGATTACTACATAACCAATTACACTCAAATCACAGGGAAAGACAAACAGAATTCACTATACACTCTCATTAATCAATCCCTTCTAACAAACTCCGAGTTCAAATTCAATCCTGTTTCCTAGAAAGAAGTGAAAAAAGTCCCTGTTATCTAGTAAATCTATAGCCACTGGTGTGGGCATCATACCTATCACTATTATTCACAAAATCCTTCCTTTGATTCTTCCTTAGATTGTACACATATATAATTCTCTCTCGCTCATGGTGTCGTCCCTAAGCAATGGAAGATTTCAACCATACATCCTATTCCTAAATCCTCTTCCGCAGCCACTATTAAGGATTTCCGGCCAATCGGTATACTTCATTCGCTATCTAAAGATCTTGAACCTCTAGTTAATCAACAAATTACACAATACGATCAATGGATGTTGTGGAACGTCATAATTATAGTTAGTTAGAGATAAATTTGTGTTTGTTATTATTTGTTTTTTTTTGTAAAAGTACAAATCTATCTCCAACTAACTAAAATTACACAATCTTTATCGGCAAATAATCTCTTTAATCCGTTTCAATCAGGTTTTAGGTGCCATAATAGTACTTATACCTCTATAACTTAAGTCACGGATGACATTAAACTTGCAATGGACAGCAAGAAAATCACATAGCTAGTCCTGCTTGACCTCAGTAAAGCCTTTGATTCGGTGGATATAGATTTACTCCTAGCAAAAATAACAGTATATCCAGATGCGCTCTCTCATGGCTTTCCTCTAGACGGTCACAATAGTGTCTCACTATCATTACACCATCCGGATGAATCATCACAGTGTTCCCTAAGGATCTGTTTTCGGGCCTTCACCATTCAAAACTTATACTCTCGCCATTTATATGCAGATGATCCGTAAATATATCTGTATCCATCACGTAGCCATTGAAAATATATATCAGGATATCTCTGGGCTAAGTGCGTGGCTCTGGTATTGGAAGCCAAATACTAAGCTATAGGACACACGAGGATTCTTCAAAATATTAATCGCTCGAATGTACCAAAAATAAAAATTTATGAGAAAGAAATAGAATATATCTCATTAATCAGGTATCTTGGCAACTGCTTGGACCACTTGCGATACGCTTAATAGGTATATTACAAATTTTTACATCAGGAAACAAAAGAGAAGACAGTTTTGGCTGTGAAAAAATGCTTTTAAAACGAAAGGAAACCTTATTTAATTTGCCACAGTTGTAGAGAGTCCGCCAATCGAGTGGTTGCTTTTTCGCCATAAAAATGGTGTGATTTTCGGAGAGCGTTTACCTTCATAACTTAACTTTGATCATTTATCTATCATTATACTTTACCAGATAGACAATTAGAAGAGGGAAATGTGAAGAAGGAAAGCCTTATAAACATAGAGCAGAGTGTTCAATGTGTAAGGGGTGAATGGGACCGAAAGAAAACCTAATTTATGACGGGCATTACTAAAAATTCAAAGTACACTACCAAATCAATAAATATAGCCGACAGAAATTAGATTATTCCGATTTCGAGTGCTTGCCGCTAGAGTAAAGCACTTCACTCAAAGACTCTTTTTCCTTTGAATGTTATATAGAATTTCATATACTCCTTAATCTTCATTGAAGATATTCCTATTTTGAACCACCTGTACCATGACAACTATAATAGGTGAAATGAGAAAACAAGCAATACTAGGCCAACCTTATCTTTTAACAGAAGTAAATAAAGAATTATTTTGGATTGGTTAGTTAGGTTGAATGTTCTGTTGAAGGTTTACTATAACCGAGGCTTAGACCAAGAATGGTTGTAAGCAAACAAGTTACCAAAGATTGAGAAACATGGGATTGATAATGATAGATAGATTGACCCTTCATTATAGAGTTTCGGCCGTTATATAAATCTCTCCCACCTAACCACATATTTCAACATTAATATGTATAAAATGTGTATGATATATAGTATATAAGAAAGATGTATCAAAAGAAAACAGAAATATTACGGTTTGGGTAAAATATCTTTACAACTGAACGTAATATATACAATAAGAATTGTTTGGAATGCTTTGGCGATAACCTGGTATGATATAACACGGGATGTACATAGAGGTGAATTAGGAATTTCATAGACGCAGTTCGCCGTTTCTCTAATGGTCCTTGATTCAGTGCCAGAGAGTCATTTCTATTCTACCATGCATTTCAAATTGAGCTACCGGAATCTTATTTTAGGACCTCCCCTATAAGCTAGTGAATCGAAACTTAAGAACAGGTCAGAATGACACTTATCTCCGTGTTTTACGAACGGGTTCTTATTTCGACGCTAGGCGGTCTTTTTTTGAAAACTGTATTGGGGCCTTTCTCGGTAAAAATCACGGAATTTGCAGATGAAGGGGTCTTCTATAGTACCAATAGAAGGAATGTTACCTAATGAATGTTGTTTAGACGCCATTTGGATGCAAAATTCTCCCTTTTAAAATGTGTTCTTGCGATTTTTAAGAATTGTTAGGAATGCGATAACATGGAAAGATGAAATCCGGAATGTGAACAGGGGTATCGGAGAGTAATAAGATACTTATGGTGAATATTCACTGATTAGCTCGCATTATGCAAGCAACTTTTGCTCGTATAGCGAGAAGCTATCAGCAGACCCTTGGCTTGGTCAGTGGTCGGTCAAGTCAAGTCAAAATGAATACTTGTTATATTTTATGTTTTTTTTGAATGGCCAATGGACTATTTTAGTGATTTTATTTTAAAGTAACTCGATTTTCTCGCACATTACTTTAGATTGTAAAATTTGAATATAAAACTATAAAAATGGATATCAACCGAAATTTGACTCCGTCAGTCAAAATAAGAAATTATTTCATTATCTTTTTTATAATTTTTGATTACACAATGAACAATTTCACTAATTTGAATTACCTCGCTGTATGAATACAATGATTTCCATGATTTTCAAAAACATAGTGCACTGATTGGTTAGTATATCTCCATATTTTTTTCTTGTCGTCTATTTTCATATAGACATTGGGCTCACACTATCTTTCTTTAGGTTTCGTCTCTAACATCATGACCATCACCTTCCAATGCTAAATCTCATCTGCCTGATTACTACTTATATATTAATAACTTGATTGATTTGCCTAAGTGTTGCATTATGGAGAATAGTATGGTGTTCCACCGTTCTCTTACATTTTCTGTGTTTCATTCATTATCTGAATTTTCTTTATTATTTATTTTTTTATATGTTGCCTTTTAATATATATACTGTGATTCTAAAAATATTTTACTCTCTTTCTCTACGTCTGTTTTCCCTAAACATGGGGTATTTCAAGAGGTCAAACTTAAGTTGCAAATATTTTATCCCACACAATTAAATACGCGTCCACCTCATCTTTGTACATATTGTATTGCATACAAAGTAGCTCTCCAATAAAAGGTCTGTGACCAATCAATCTTATCTTTAGATTAAATTGATATCTAAGGAAAGCGACACTATCGTAAAAATCTCACTCTAGACGCGTTGGCTCAAAAGTAATTCGAGTAAATGAGTGACGCTATCCAAAATGCAATCGGTTATTTCCTGCAAAATCGTCCGAGAGAAGGAGCGAGATTCCTGCATTGCAGAAAGGGCGTTTCCCGCAACGATCTGCAGCGCTGCCAACCTCATCAATTAGAACACAAACCGTCTCCGAGTGTTTGATACATGTGTATATATATTTATCAAAATATTCGATACTTCTCCGATGAGTATCTATGACCCCTGTTTACAATACGGGTTTTATCTTTCCATCTTACAGAGAAAGCATTCCAAAGAATTCTTAAAAAAATCCGAAATATTTTTGAAAGGTGAGAATTTAGCACCAACCAGGCATCGAACCAACAGTCATTTGGAGAAATTCCTCCCACCGGTGGTATCGCAGACCAAAGACCACCTCATCTGCAGAAACGGTGCTTGAATGCTCTATCGCAACGATAAAAGGTCCTACAATAAGATTACGTTGTCCCCCTATGGCATGGTAGAAATTACTTCAATTTTTACGACGTACTACCACCAGAATAATTCACACTTCGACGTATGTGTGTGTGTGAATCGTCTGAATTGAAATTTCATCTTATACATATACTGAATCTGAGATATTACAGATTACTGAAAGTCATTAATTCACAAAATATCAATTGAAAGCTTGTTGTCCCAGCCGGCGTACAATGAGTGAGAATGTTACCAACTTGGAAGAGGAAAGCTAGAGGGAAACCTATAATTCTCACTTTCATACGATCATAAATTCATTGTCAAAGACATATCAAAGCAAACATCGCATTATCTGTGGGTGTCTCATACGGTGGTCCATTTCGGGTATAATAACCCATTAACAAAACTTACTTTAGAAAAATACTACTCTTACATAGTTAATGTAGCAAAATAATACCAACTTTTTGTGCTTCGAGGATAGCGATTGGAAATAAAAGCTTGGAAGTTTCGTTACGCTAGTTTTCTAAGTAGGCGAGTCTTCTGGTATCGCAGGTATGATATCCTTTAGCTATATAATAACTTTACGGGGGATAAAATGGAGCTTATCATAAGAAAAAATTCTGCTACCATTTCATAATAATAAATAAACCACTTTAAAAGAAAACAGTGCATTTTTATAAAGTCATATAAATTAAATATATTTCCGTCATCCTAGACGGGAGAATTAATATTTAAATGTAAGTCATGACGACATCTACGACACGGTTAATGTGATACGAAGAAATTTTTATTTCCCCGTTGAGAATCAACGGGCTTTTCAGCTGGTATTTAATAATCTTAAATATTATCTTATAATATCTAAGAATCTTGATTTCCGTGTAAAGATAATAATCCGATGTCAGTAAATTCTCGTAAGAAATATATGGGAGAAATCTTTGGTAATTAATTTCATGCACTTCCCGACGCGTACATTCGTGCTCGCAACCATAAATATACATATCTATTACGAGTAAAAGTTGCTTGCATACTGCAAGCTAATTGGTAAAAATTTACAATACGTTTCCCTTACGGGTATCATCTTCGAAGCTTATCCAGCAAAATTCTTAAAAATTGCCGCAATGCATTTCGAACGTGAGAATTTTTCATCCATCTGGCATCGAACTCACGGTCATATGTAACCTTTCTTCCACTGGTTCTATAGAAAACTACTTCAAACGCAAAGGCTGTGATTTTGAATAGTCTCCTGCATTGAGAAAGGCCTCAAACAATTTAAAAAAATTTGCGTAAATGACCGCCTGGCGTCGAAGACAAGACTTATTTGTGAGAGACAATGGCATACGAATAATAGATAAATGCCACTCTGACGTGTTTCAAAGTTTCAATTCAGTATCTTATCGGGAAGGTACTAAAATAAGATTCCGTTATTCCCGTTTGAAATGCATAGTGGAATTAGAATAACCCTCTTGAGGTTGAGTTTTGAGGCCTATCTTGGTACAGTTCTCAATTCAACTGATAGCTTGCAGAATGCAAGCAACTTTTGCACGTATCTATATAGGTATATCCGGAGAGTTAGCTATATATCATATGAGTAAAAGTTGCTTGCATACTGCAAGCTAATTGGTAAAAATTTAGAATAAGTTCCCCTTAAGGGTGTCATCTTCGAAGCTTATCCAGCAAAATTTTTAAAATTGCCGCAATACATTTCTTACGTTAGAAATTTTCATCCATCTGGCATCGAACTCACGGTCATATGCAACCTTTCTTCCAATGGTTCTATAGAAAACTACTTCAAACGCAAACGCTGTGATTTTGAATAGTCTCCTGCATAAAGAAAGGCCACAAAACAATTTTTAAAAAATTGCGTAAATGACCGCCTGTCGTCGAACACAGGACCCGTTCGTGAGAGACAATGGCATATGAATGTTAGAGAAGTGCTACTCTGACGTGTTTCAAAGTTTCAATTCAGTATCTTATCGGGAAGGTCCTAAAATAAGATCCGTTATTCCCGTTTGAAATGCATGGTAGAATCGGAATGACGCTCTAGCATCGAACCAAGGACCTCTAGAGAAGCAGTGGACGTCATGAAGGAATCTTCTCAAACGCCTCTGTCACCATTCCGGGTTTTATCTTTCCAGCTTATCGGGAAGTCATTTAAAGATGTCGTCCAAGATTTCAGCAATGCATTTCTTACGGAGGCATTTCGGACCCACCTGGCGTCGAACACACGGTCATTTGCTAACATTTCTTCCTTTGATACTATGGAAGACCATCTCATCTGCAAACACCGTAATTTTGATTGCTCTATCGCATCGAGAACGGTCTCAAAACTGATTGCAAAAATTCGTGCTAATGACCGCCTAGCGTCGAACTCAGGACCCTTCTGTGAGAGAAAATAGCGAATTAACATTAGATAAGTGCAATTATGACTTGTTCCAAAGTTTCGATTCAATATTTTATCAGGAAGGTCCTAAAATAAGATTCCGTTTTCCCCGTATGAAATGCATGGTGGAATCGGAATGACCCTCTTGCATCGAACCAAGGACCACTAGACGAACTGTTAAATTCATGAAAGAATGTTTTCAAACGCCTCCGTCGCCACACGGAGTTTGATCTTTCCAGGTTATCGGGAAGGCATTGAAAAAAAATGACAAAAATTGCAGCAATGCATTTCTTATGGAAGAATTTCGGACCCACCTGGAGTCGAAGTCACGGTCATTTGGCAACATTTCTACCATAAGAACCATAGAAGGCTACCTCATCTTCAACCTCCGAGATTTTGGTTCCTCTATCTTACCGATAAGTGCCTCAAAATAATTTTTAAAAATCCACGCAATGCATTCTTATGGGAAAATTGCGATTTTTGGGACATTCTAGTATCGAACCCATGACACCTAGCGTCGATGTCTGCATTATTCTGGCATCTAGAGTGAGGGGCCAGTACGTCGAAAAAATCTGACGTCGACGGCGCTTGTGGAACATGGTCAGAATTCGTATCCCCTATAAATATATATATATATAGGTATATCCGGAGAGTTAGCTATATATAATAGATATATATATATATATACGAGTAAAAGTTGCTTGCATACTGCAAGCTATCAGTTAAATGCAATATCGTACCAAGAAAGGCCTTAAAACAATGTTCAAAATTTCGCGCAAATGACCGCATGGCGTCGAACTAAGGACCCAATCATACGAAGCAATTGCATATTAATATTAGATAAGTGCCATTCTGACCTGTTCCAAAGTTTCGATTAAATATCTTATCGGGAAGTTCCTAAAATAAGATTACGCTATCCCCCTTTGAAATACACGGTAGAATAGAAATGACGCTCAGGCATCGATCCAAGAACCGTCAGAGGAACGGCGAGCAGCGTATATGAAACATATGAATTGTCTCTATGTACATTCCGTTTTATATCATTCTCGGTAATCGGATATGCATTCAAAATAATTGTCAAAATTGACCGCCATGCATTTTATACCGGAGAATTTTGCACCCACTTGGCGTCGAACTCACGGTCGTTTGGTAACATTTCTTAGTTAGTACAATAGATAACTACGGCATCTCCAACCTCCGTGATTTTCACTGTTCTAACGCTCCGAGTAAGGACTCAAAACAATTTTCGAAAATTCACACGAAAGACCGCCTGGCGTCGAACACAGGAACTGTTCGTGAAAGACAATGGCATACGAATGTTAGAAAAGTGCCACTATGACGTGTTTCAAAGTTTCAATTCAATATCTTATCGGGAAGGTCATAAAATAAGATTCCATTTTCCCCGTTTGAAATGCATGGTGGAATCGAAATGACAATCCTGCATCGAACCAAGGACCACTAGAGAAACAGCGATCGTCATGAAAGAATCTTCTCAAACGCCTCTGTCACCATTCCGGGTTTTATCTTTCCAGCTTATCAGGAAGGCATTTTAAAAAATCGTCAAATATTTCAGCAATGCATTTCTTACGGAAGCACTTCGAAGCCACCTGGCGTCGAACACACGGTCATTTGGTAACATTTCTTCCTTTGGTACTTTGGAAGACTATCTCATCTAAAAACAGCGTGATTTTGATTGCTCTATAGCATCGAGAACGGCCTAAAAACAGATTGCAAATAATTGCGCAAAAGACCGCCTAGCGTCGAACTCAGGACCCTTCTGTGAGAGAAAACAGCATATTAATATTATAAATGTGCCATTATGACTTGTTCCAAAGTTTCGATTCAATATCTTATCGGGAAGGTCCCAAAATGAGATTCCGTTTTCCCCATTTGAAATGCATGGTGGAATGGGAATGACCGTCTTGCATCGAACCAAGGACCACTGGAGCAACGGAGAACTACTTGAAAGCATGTTTACTAACGCCTCTGTCACTATTCCGGGTGTGATCATTCCAGTTTATCGGTAAGGCATTGAAAAAAATTTTCAAAAATTGCAGCAATGCATTTCTTATGGAAGAATTTTGCATCCACCTGGCGTCGAACTCACTGTCATTTGGCTACATTTTTTCCATGAGAAGCATAGAAGACTACCTCAACTTCAACCTCCGAAATTTTGGTTCCTCTATCTTACCGATAAGTGCCTCAAAATAATTTTCAAAAATCCGCGCAATGCATTCTTATGGGAAAATTGCGATTTTTGGGAAATTCTGGCATCGAACCCATGATAGCTAGCGTCGAAGTCTGCATTATTCTGGCATCTAGAGTGTAGGGCCAGTACGTCGTAAAAATCTGACGTCGACGGCGGTTGTGGAACATGGTCAGAATTCGTATCCCCTATAAATATATATATATATATATATCTATATATATAGGTATATCCGGAGAGTTAGCTATATATAATAGATAGGTATATCCGGAGAGTTAGCTATATATAATGGAATTATTGTGTGTGTAGTAATCACGAAATCTAGAATTTCACCAAAAGAATTTTGGTGCTTGTACCCCCTGCCACACGCCGAATGGCGGCTTGCAGGGTACATATGTAGATGTAGATGAAAAATGATATATAATAAAAGATTCACATTTTGGTCTAGAAATACCGTGGTGGTCGGGATTTTGTGAAATTTTGAGGCTATAATTTAACCGGTCCCCTTGACGAGCATTTCCATTGTTGAGCTCATGCCTTGTCCCATGAAGCACTTGTTTAGGCCCATTTAAATGTATGAATTAATGATGAGACGTGATATGGAAATACAGGGTCCATGGCACTTATAGAACATGGTTCCAAAACTACGAACATCCTAATGCACTCGCTTACAATTACATTCCCAAGCTCCATTTAAATTAATAGTAAAATTAAACCTGAACAAAAATATAGAGAATCATGAAATTACAGAATTAATCCTATATATAATGAGCGAACTGTCCGTCCAAACGTCCTCCTCATTATTTCATCAACGGTTTGATTCAGAGATTCGAGACAAATTGCATTGAATTTCAACTAATAAGAAACCCCTAGGAAAACTATTCCCATCACCCTGGAGGGATCCAAGAAGGTCTCAAATGTCCATATGGATACATTGCGTGAATTTTCTAATATGTTTTTGACACTTCCCGGAAGGATGCAGAATTCAAAATCTCGAAGACGATGCCTTAATGACGCAGTCTTCTGAAATGCTAAGGGATCAAATGTAACCAAATGACCGTAGGTTCGATGCCAGGTGGATGCAAAATTCTCCCCTTTAGAATACATTGTGTCAAATAACTCTTTGAAGGCCTTCCCGATAACATGGAAACACAAAACCAGGCACGTGAACAATGGTCATAAATAAATTTCATATAAGCAGTTCACCGTTTCCCAGATGATCGATGCTAGAGCGGCATTTGCATTCCCCCATACATTTTAGAATGGGATAATTATATAATCTTATTTTAGGATATTCCCGATGGGAAACATTGAATACGGTGAAAGATACCCTTGCCAATTATACAATCGGATCCTACTGAAAGATTCGTCTCCGGGCGGTCTTAATTCTTCCATGAGAGAGGTCCGGCAGGAAATTCAAATATTTTTATGAGGCATTTACCAAGAAGATAGAAATTAATAATCCGGCATGAGAACAGCAGTCATAAATATGCTTTGAAAATGGAGTTTATCGTTGCCCAGACGGTCCTTGGATCGACGCCATTTGCGTTCCACCACACAATTAAATGGCGATTACGTTTGAAGACGCTATGACTCACAATTGCAGTTAGAGGAATTTTTGTGTAAGAACGTCTTCCACCCCAGGCAGTTCGCGTTTGTGAGATAAACTTCCCGATAGCATGGAAACGCAATACCAGTGCTGTGAACAGAAGTCATGAACGTTTGTTAATACGCAGTTAACTGTTTCCCCTACGATCCTGGGCGCCATTTTGCATTCTACCATACAACTTATTGCCAACATATATTATATATTCGCCATATTTTTTTAACCGCAATGCATCATGAATGCCTTTACAATCGTGATGTATTACGATTAAACATCATTGTAAGATTTTAAACCTAGTCGATCGTTGAACTACGTCAATCATGATTGTAAACACGATGGATGACAATACGGCCGTTAAAGATGATGGGTAAATTATTTATTAAATACATGTTATAAAACCAACTTCATTTGTTACTTGAAATAGCTTTCTCCATTCTGGCGACTGGTAATAAACCTGTAAATTGCGAAAAAGTAAAGCAGCAGTGTTACTTGCTCGCCCATTCACTGATTCAAAAAGTTAACATATTCATGTTTCTTTATTTACATTACTGCTACAAAGAATTATTCGTAGCGTAATACTTTAACAATCTATTACGCCCCGTACATTATGTACAGCTAGTTCCAAAAAAAACTTACCACCTAAGCCGCAACCCGCATAACAGACCTGAAGCTCGATGAGAGCGAGTCTAGAGTTTTCCACGCATTCTATTGGCTCTTGGAAGGAGGAGCATTCTGACGGCGCCTTTTTAAACCGTTGTGAAACGCGTTGAACGTATTTGTACCGTCTTTATTAGCACGAAATCTAGTTTAAATTTAGTGTTAATTTTTACTATGTCAGCAGCATAGTATTAAAAAATGAATGAGAATCGGATCTCCTTATTTCGGCCAGAAATTTCTGCGTAATTCACCTTTTTCTGGAGGCATCGGGTAAACTTACTTTAGCTGCTTCAATTATCCAATGAAAAATTATGTCATTGCAAGATTAAAAAGGATTATATTATTACGTTTTTTATGCTCTTGACGCCTACAGGAAGAACTTTTAAATTTATTTAGAGGAAATTCACGACTATGACTCAAATAGAAAGATGAACGAAAACTCAGCAAGGAGATAAAGAATAATTAGGAATAAGAACACAATCAACTGTATGTCAACTAATTTATGTTGCAGAAAAATGCTATCGAGAAGGGGAGTATGAAAAAACTTCGAAACCTACTGAGGAAAGCAAAGATGAAAAGAAACTTTATCTGGACGAATACACCGAGAAAGAATCATTTTAAGTCAACCTGGTAGAGAGCTCTGAAAATTAGACCCAAAACATATTACAATAAAGTAAACCAAATAAATTACGATCAACTACATCAGATAATTACATCAAATATTATAAAAATTTTAAATACCACCAAATCATATGATAGAAAGTAAAATATTTATTGGTGTGCTATCATCATTTTCTAAGGTAATTGTTTAAAATTCAAATTGCTAATTTAATATTTTAAAAAATAACATAGGTATTAGAATAGTAGCACAATTTAAATACTGAGGGCTACAAAATTTTTTCACGTATCGAATTAAAAATTAATTTACCACGAAATTAACGCCAGCATCTCGTAACATTTTTCCGAAAATATTGTTCATTGCCAGTCCCAGAAAAACTATCCCTTTAATTAAATCAAGTTCATGTTACTTGCAAAATTATGCTGTCCCATCTTTTATCTGATGCTAAATCTCTTTCTTGCCCCGTGGTGCAAATTTTGACTCGATTTCTTCACATTTGAATTATTCTGCAATACAGAGAAGTATAAAATTAGCTTGATACGACAATTAACAGAGCATTAGGAATTTCAGTATATACGCATCAACATGCCACTCTGTTCTTACTTCCACCAGGCATTCGTGGTGACGGTATCAGATGAAGCATTATGATTTTGAGATGAGATTTGGCTGTTTCTGACAAATTCGCGTCTGAGGTTTTACTAATTCTTCCATGGAGAAAGGAGAACTTTCCTTCCCTCCACCCTGGCCCTAGGAGTATCCCCTATTCATTCCTTTGTTGTTTCTTTTTCTTTTGTTGCGTCCATCGAAAGGTATTGTCTATTTTCTCAAAGGAACCATAAAACGGCCGATGGGTGAAGGTGAACACCGCTCTGAGAAGAAAAACCCCCTTTTCGGCAGATTGTGGATGGTCGCATGTATCCGGGGTAGCGAATTTGAAAGCGCTAATGAGGATTCCTGACCGCACCCCCGCTGAGCAGGTATCAAAGGTTAGGGTATGGTGGCGGCGACCGATCACAAGTAAGGTGGGAAATGGTGGATCCGCGATTTGTAATCTTCGCCGCGGGTATTCCCTTAGGGAATGAAGATATTCAACTCTATTTTTGAGGTAGACGACCTTTCAGGACTTCTTGCAAGGAATACCGTTTAAGATGGTTAAGAAACAACAGTTAGTATGGCAAATCAGAACCTTAAGACTGATTTGCATATTGCATATAAACTCCAGGTTTCCTATAATTGCATATTGCAGGTTTACACGTTAACACCTGGTTTATTTACATTTACATTAATACCCCGCGAGCCGCCGTATGACTTATGTCAGGGGGTGTGAAAACAACCACAACAGGATTTCCAATGTTACTGAAATGATTTTCAGAACTATACGCTAGACTAATGTTTAATAAGACTAATGATTAATGATTGCCGCTTCGGTTTCTGAATGCCTCAAGTAAGGTATATAACTCGAATTGTTTGAATGGTGCATAATATGAATAATAATTAAAAGAAAAATCACTATCAATAATTATGAATGATGGGTAAAAGGAGTCATGGAAGAACACGTTAAAAATAGAAACCAACGGATGGTAACCGGACTTACATGAGAATATTCCTGTAATTCTCATGATTCATACGTTAGCTGTTAAAACATTCTTGGTTCTATATGTAATCCATTACTCCAACATTCACTCCAAGGACCTTCGTAACACCCTCATCCTAGGCACATCATAATTCTCTACGAACTTTGCGAAGATGTTTTTTTAAATTTTTTCATAGTATTTTTAAATAGTAATGCAAGGAAGATCATTCCAGTTAAAATAGGACCTTCGGAAAATCTGAATGATAACAAAGTTGACAATGTTTGGGTACATCATATCAGAATTAGTATCTCTATATTCTGCTTTTAAAGTGAATGGTATAAACTGTATTAGCTTATACTAAATAAGTAATTTAACAAAAAAAATGAAAAAATAAGTAATGCTGATATCGTCAATTTATATCAATCAAGCTCTTCGTCAATGATTGTTTACTTTATTTATATAAATTGTTTTTTATGCTTTATTTCGTCCCTTCATTGAGCTAAAAAATTTCGTAGTTTGGAATAACTTGAGAAATGAACAATGAACTAGAGAAATGCCATCTAATATTTATTCCTTACGCTTACGAGAACCAAATCTTCTCTTATAACATCTATGATACAAAATAGATAGAGCGTTGAAGATGATCTTACTACATCGACTAAAGTTTCTATTATCATGTCACTAAAATATGAATTGAAACGTAAATATGGAATTTTAGATACTCCACATATTCAGTGTCGCAGAAACTTAGAGTTTATACGCCGATTACAGATAAATCACATCTCTAAAGTTAGGTAAGATTTAGAATAAACCATTGGCTTGCATAGATAGTAATACCAATGTTAGCAATTTTTATCGGTTTGAAAAAACCGAACTCTCTTTCCAAAATAAATTGCTGATAAGAAGATGGTTTAGGTTCTGGCTTAGTAAACTACTCGAACTTTCTTATAGAATTAAAAGATTGTTACGATACATTGAACATCGCTATTGTATACAATTTCGGAGATCCTGGGAATTACTGGTGCATCAGAAGGAAATTTCTGAAAGTATGATAAGCCATGGGCGTTATATCCTGTATATTTGAATATTAACCATTCTTGACTAATATATTACTTAAATTGGATAAATGAGTAGTTTCTCTGGAGGCTGTCATAAACGGAAAAAATATATGTTGGATGAGAAAATTGAGAAGGTGAGTGAGTGGGTTATACTTTTAAAAGAGGTCGTTGCTCCTACTCAAAGTAACCAATTGGTCAACGAGGAACGCAAGAAATGCCATTACCTATTGTGATTTATCCAAAAATCTGGAATTAACATACCTCTTACACTTTCGGTTGTTAAATTCATGTGAGTGTATGTATTACTGTTGCCGTCGTTTCTCACTTCCCTATCTCTATCAAAACAGTCCCCCTCTTGAAGTCCTGGTGAATTCATTGCTTTAACCACTTCTTCCAATCACTCCTCTATCTTGCTTTTCAAATTTGTCATGGAATGTGGAGAGATGAAAAGTTTCTCATAGCCATACATTTTAAATACGAAGGAATATTTTCAATATCACCGAGCGATAAATATGTAGATAGACTATTCATACCAAACCACCGCCCATTCATCTCAATCATTAAAATTCTGTCGAAAAAATATGAGAGTTACGTAGGGCCAGCCATCAACCGAGGGGAGAAAAATTTCAACATGAGCCTCATATGCGCTTCTTATCCCTGTGTGATACTTACAGGGTTGGAAGGTAAAAAGGCCCTAAAACTATTTCACTAAGTCCCTATTATTTTGCGTATTTTTAACGTTTTCTACATTATAATAATTGTAAACGTGATAATAAACAGTTGAAATATAAACAATGCAAGTAGTTTTGTATGCATTCAAAATTAATTGAAAATTTTACATTCATAGCTTACAGTAGCATTCAATGAGCATTATGACAAAACCTCATTCGCTCTATCTTTTTGTGTATTTTAGAACTTGATAAATACGAGAGAAGAACGTTTAAGAACGTAATGGTTTGTGACTGCAACCATTTCAAGAGGAATCCACAGAAGAAATCATGTTTAATCGATTCACACTTCAATGACACCAAAAAAATTCATTTTAGATTCAAAATTAACGTGAAAGATGGTTGTCTCGTATCCGTCATCTTTATTAATTCAGGAAAATCGATCCTAGCACATTTTCTATCAATTGATTTGGACGGTATATTAAAAATACCAACTGCATAGATGATAAAATTTACTGATTTTTTACCGATCGAGTTTAAATTTTGATGCTTATCAAATGAAACAAAATTTATCTAAAATACGCAGAGAATGCCTCAAGACTTACACTACTTAATACTACATATTTACTTATAGATTTTTATGTATTTAAAGTAATAGCCTAGATATGGCCATGAGTTCACCTTACTTTACTTTTGTAGATTGCATTCACACAGGCTGTGATAAAACAGGTGATCGATATGGACTCCTTAGGTATATAATTTTAAAGGCTAATAACTCTTCTCTTGAACGATGTATAATATTATCTACTATTATAATATATAATACGACCCATTATTACCGCAGAGTTTTACAAGCGAAGGCGTCGAATTCGAGGTCTATACATTTTGGGTCCGACACTGATTCAAACTGCGCGGAAATTTTCTTCCATCTCAGTCCTAAACATAAGCTCAGAGCGGCTCAGAGGCAGATTTTGCAAAAATTTCCTTCGTCCTGCTTGTGCCTTTCGTCTCAGACTCAAATTTTATGAGGGGAAGGGGGTTTGCCTCGGTTTCCTAGGAATAACGGGACCTCGTGTGCGACGCTTCCCTCGGTGCGAGAAGCAAAGCTAGAATATATACTGATTTGTAATAACCATTTTATAATAACTGAATTCTTGCATTACAACATCCATATTGTTATAATACTATTCTGCTACGCCAATGCCACCAAACTAAGGATACTAATAAATCTTTGCAATATCAATAATGCAAATAAATCCATTTCAACTCTGCAGGCGGAGCCAGGACAGAAGCAGACTATCTCCTCCATGTTTTCCCTCTCTCTCTCTCTCTCTCTCACTTCTTAAGGCTCGCTTGCAGGAAACTCACTGCCTGTTATGCGGGTTGCGGCTTAGGTGGTAAGTTTTTTTTGGAACTAGCTGTACATAAGAAGACTGAGTTGCACACGTAAACCTTTTTTGCCGCTGATTTCAGATTATATTTTTTCAAGCTAATTTGAGCCCCGTTGAAAATCAACGGGCAATTCAGCTTGTACGCATATATAGATAATTGATGCAGGTTGCTTTTGAGTATTGATTTGAGGTACTTATAAAGTAAAAAGTTAAGAGCCTTATTTTCCAAAATTGTCCGAAGCATACCTTTCTTAAGAAAATAGAGCAAAGGAGATTTTGGCCGAGAGACGGGCGAGTGGTTATATTGCTCCCAAACGGTGATGGCCTCAACAACGGAGGACATGGACCAAGTAAAGAAGATTTTCGCCACTCAACATCGGCATACTCCGACGAAAATATAAATTATCTTTCCCGATACTCGTCGATGCACATAAGCTAAGTAGAGCTCTGTTTTTTTTTCATTTTTACTAATTTTAATTATTTCTGTTTGCTTCTTGTTTTTTGCCTTAGGTTTTTTACCAAACTATTAACTATTATGTTTTCATTATTTTAAACCTTTTCATCCCTTTCTTCATTTGTTTGCATTTGCTCCCCTCCTCCTTATTAATTTCTTTTCTCCTTGAAATGATTAGCAGAATCGACTTGTGACAAATTTACTGAATCTCGTTGTGCACCTCGCACTGATATTGTTACTATTATCGTTTAACTATATCTTTATATATAAAAAATGTACCGTTCATTTCAAAATGCATGCAATTGCAATGATGTCAGTTTCTTTTAATCCTAAGACGAAACTATCTTACACTAGTCAAGAATCAATCTTGCGGCATCTAATCATTCTGCTTCATAGTTCTACCCCTGTGACAACGTCCTTATTGCATGCTTATTCTTTCCAAACGATTAACGCACATTCGCTCTCCTTCTGTTTCCTCTCTTTCGGATCACAACATAGTCGACAGAGGGTATTCTAAAAGTTGCCCCTCATCACAAAAAAATATCTTAATTCATGTAAATGCTCAAAGTTTATTATCCCATATCGATGCAGTTAGAACAACTGGCAAAATTGATGGCATTGATTTCATAGGAGTCAGCGAGTCGTGGCTACATCCCGCTCTTTCTTCGTCAATCGTCAGTATTCCAAATTTCAATTTGGTAAGAAATGACAGAATTGGAAAGCGCGGAGGAGGTTTTAGTGTACATATTCGTGATGGTCTAGATCACAATGTGATTTCTAAATCACAATATAATTACTAGTCTCGCTCTGAATATACTATGGTTGAAATCAAATCCAACTCCCGTAAACTACTGCACTGTGTTGTTTATCGGCCTCCTAAGGTTAGCTATCTATCCGGTATTAAAGATGGTATATCTGGCGTTCTACATTATTATGAAGATATAATAGTTATGGGTGACTTCAACACTAACCTTCTCAAAGATAATATCGAATCTAATAACTTAATCCACGAGTTCAACTCCTCACGTACTCCTTGCGGAACCTACTTATATAACAAATCCTTCCGCAATGCTATTAAACCCGGTCATCGTAAGCAATGAAGTACTTATTTATGGGCAATTAGCGACACCAGGAATTTCAGCAAATGATCTGACCTACGTGGGGGGACCCAAAAGTAACTAGAACCGGGCTGTGGAGGGGAGGAACGTCAGGGGACCGAGTTCTGGTTGGTAGGGTATTTTGGCGGGAACTCTCATGAGTCAGTATGCAAAGTTTCGTCGCCGTGAGAGCAACTGTTTGTGCGCAGCATTTCTTTTATCAAAGTAACTTTTTCCCATGTGGCGATTTTTGTTTCACTTCTTCCACAGTCCCAAAACGTTTTCCTTTCATGTTCTTTATGAGCCTAGGGAACAAAAAGAAGTCACAGGGGGCCAGGTCAGGTGAGTACGGCGGGTGAGTAATCGGTGTCATTCCGTTTTTACTCAAAAACTGCCTCACAGACAACGCAGTGTGAGCCAAATTTGGCTGCAACTCTTCTCATGCGCAAATCCTCTGATAAAATCCTCTGAATTGAACTCCATGACATGCCAGAAATATTAGAGAGCTCATCAATTGTTCGGCGACGATCTTCACGGACTAGAGTGTTGATTTTTTCAACGTTGTCGTCAGTTCTTGAAGTTGAGGGGCGCCCGGAACGAGGTTGGTCTTCAATCGTCATTTCGCCCCTTTTAAACCGCGAAAACCAGTCGTAGACCCGAGCTTGACTCAAAGCATCAACCTTGTAAGCTGTTTGAAGCATTACAAGAGTTTCCGCAACTGTTTTCCCCAACAGAAAACATAATTTTACCGCCGCGCGTTGATCTCGAGCGTCAGCCATCTCACTTTTTCGCCACATGGGAAAAAGTTACTTTGATAAAAGAAATGCTGCGCACAAACAGTTGCTCTCACGGCGACGAAACTTTGCATACTGACTCATGAGAGTTCCCGCCAAAATACCCTACCAACCAGAACTCGGTCCCCTGACGTTCCTCCCCTCCACAGCCCGGTTCTAGTTACTTTTGGGTCCCCCCACGTATGTTAACTACGCAACCCATACGAAAAAGTATTCTCCTAAAATTATAACTCATCGTGACTTTAAAAACATGAATATAAATAGGTTGCAGGAAATGGTTTACAATATACCTTTTCAGGATATATTAACTTATATTGACATTTAAGTAGAGCGACTTAATGAACTGCTCACACATTTTTAGATGAGCACTCGCCGATTCTAACTAGATGCGTAAAGGATAACCCTACTCCATGGATCACTGACTCCATCTTATCTCTAACGCAGTAAAAGGACTTAGTCCTTACCTATTATATAAAATTTAAATTGATATCAGATTATGACAGATACAAAATTCTTCGTAATAAAGTCAAAAAAGAAATTCGAAAAGCCAAAGTCAAGTTTGCCAATGATTCTCTCAAGCGCTCCAATGGTAAAGCTTTATGGAATGGATTATCTAAACTTGGAATCGGAAAAATCAGTCTTTCTCCATTCCCTCAAACATAACTTCAGAAAGTTTAGATGATTACTACATAACCAATTACACTCAAATCACAGGGAAAGACAAACAGAATTCACTATACACTCTCATTAATCAATCCCTTCTAACAAACTCCGAGTTCAAATTCAATCCTGTTTCCTAGAAAGAAGTGAAAAAAGTCCCTGTTATCTAGTAAATCTATAGCCACTGGTGTGGGCATCATACCTATCACTATTATTCACAAAATCCTTCCTTTGATTCTTCCTTAGATTGTACACATATATAATTCTCTCTCGCTCATGGTGTCGTCCCTAAGCAATGGAAGATTTCAACCATACATCCTATTCCTAAATCCTCTTCCGCAGCCACTATTAAGGATTTCCGGCCAATCGGTATACTTCATTCGCTATCTAAAGATCTTGAACCTCTAGTTAATCAACAAATTACACAATACGATCAATGGATGTTGTGGAACGTCATAATTATAGTTAGTTAGAGATAAATTTGTGTTTGTTATTATTTGTTTTTTTTTGTAAAAGTACAAATCTATCTCCAACTAACTAAAATTACACAATCTTTATCGGCAAATAATCTCTTTAATCCGTTTCAATCAGGTTTTAGGTGCCATAATAGTACTTATACCTCTATAACTTAAGTCACGGATGACATTAAACTTGCAATGGACAGCAAGAAAATCACATAGCTAGTCCTGCTTGACCTCAGTAAAGCCTTTGATTCGGTGGATATAGATTTACTCCTAGCAAAAATAACAGTATATCCAGATGCGCTCTCTCATGGCTTTCCTCTAGACGGTCACAATAGTGTCTCACTATCATTACACCATCCGGATGAATCATCACAGTGTTCCCTAAGGATCTGTTTTTGGGCCTTCACCATTCAAAACTTATACTCTCGCCATTTATATGCAGATGATCCGTAAATATATCTGTATCCATCACGTAGCCATTGAAAATATATATCAGGATATCTCTGGGCTAAGTGCGTGGCTCTGGTATTGGAAGCCAAATACTAAGCTATAGGACACACGAGGATTCTTCAAAATATTAATCGCTCGAATGTACCAAAAATAAAAATTTTTGAGAAAGAAATAGAATATATCTCATTAATCAGGTATCTTGGCAACTGCTTGGACCACTTGCGATACGCATATCACTTCAATCTGCTAGAAAACTGATGCAGCGCTTCATAGCATGAAAAGATTGAAACACATAGTACCCATTCAATTAAAAATGACTTGTGCAATCCCTTATTCTCCTTATTTTCGACTATTGTGATATTATCTTAAATGGTTTTCCTACTTGATATCTTATAAGTTAGATGGTGCCTTCAATAAATCTGTTAAATTTGATTCCAAGGCCTAAACGATTGATCATGTTTCCCCACTTCAATTGGAACTAAATTGGCTTCAGCTTGATACAAGGCGCAAACTCCATACCCTCAGTCTTGTACACAAAGCTCTTAATCAATGTTGCCCGAATTATTCATTCCCATATTTCCAATTTTTAAACCATAGTCATACACAAGGAAGTCGCCTATCCTGAAAATTATTAATCCCCAATTATTCAAATCAAATTCAAATTCAAAACGAATTCAAATCGTCTCCAGTTGCATCCATCTCTATTATCCTCAGGAGAGTACTAATTTTCTTTCTACTTCTGTATAAAGTGAAAATTAACAAATCTATAACTGATAATTTGATTACAATATTTCACTTTCTCGTTTTTTTTGGGCCGAGAAAATTTATCATGAGAGAATAATATGACTTACTTTTTGCTAATTTATCAATAACTCGCTACACCTTGTACTGAAATAAAGATATACGGCTCATCTACCTACGTAAAAAAACATCAACAATAATTATTTAAAGGGCCAAAAAACTCACGTCCAGGGGAATTAAAAGATCATGGATAATTATTAACAATATTTATTAATTCAAAGTAGCCACAGATAAACACAGATTTTGAATTTACTTTGTTCCCTTAACAAATTGGGAAGACTGAGTTTGCATGTCTCTAACCAAGGAATCATAATCAGGTGTATATCCTGACAAAGATAATAATAATGAGTCTTTTGGAATCTCTTGAGTCTTGGGAATCAGTCGGGATAGAACGTTGTTTAGTCTTCATTAGCTTCAAGTATGAAAATGCCGATTCGCAAAGGTATGTAGATCCGAAACAAGAATAGATATACTAGCTACATTTGGTGACACTGGGATATTTTTCTCGGTTGACATATTCCAAAAATCTTCTTCAGATTTTCTGGCTTGTAAGTTTAAGTCAGTTTGTAAAATTATAATTTCATTTTCTAATGCCTTTCCATATGAAATATGTCTGAAATTTTTTGCCTAATGCGTTTCACGCTTAAATCTTTTTTAAAAGGAAAAGATATAAATTCCACGATTTACTTAATTTTTTCAAAATCCTGGAATCTTACCTCAAAATCTTTAATTACTTTTTGGATTTCCGCGACGTATTTTTCAATCTTATACTCAATATTTTTATGTTTTTGTAGGTTATCTGCCATATTTGGAAAATGATTCAGATTATTTTGTTGCAGATCTTCTACTAGCAAAATAAATTTTGTTTTATATGCGTCTATGCAGCTGATCATATTAATTACTGTTTTATTTTTACCTTGTAATTCTAAATTTAAATGACTTAATATTGAAGTAAAATCGGTAAGAAATGCCAAGTCACTAAGCCAAGTTTCATCATTTAAATTTTCACAGTTTCCATCTTGTTCGTGAAGAAAATCTATTATTTATAGCAATAAATCACGAAATCGCTGCACAAATTCAGGTTGGCCTTCATCGAGCTGCACTTGCAAGAGACGCCGTTTGAGGAATTTTCCTCGAATTGAATTAACAATTATAAATGCTATGTCCATTACCTCTTTTGTGTTTAGTCTCTTACTAGCTAACACTTGCTGGTGAATTATGCAGTGATACCTCAAAAAGGCTGGGAATTCATCTTCAGTTCGACATAGGGCTATAAATCCATTTTTGCAACCTATCATTGCAGCTGCGCCATCCGTTGTTATTAAGACTGATTTGAAAAGTGGTAGTTTCAAATCATAGAGCAAGTGTTTAAAGGCTTTGAATATGTCGACATTCTACACCAGACATTGCGAGAGATTGACGATCGACCAAAATTGGCCTCGCGATCGACTTGTTGGCCACCCCTGGTATAGATGACCTATCCCTGTCATTAGAGATAATTTGTAAGAAAATGAAAGATCATTTTCATAGGAGGAGATTTTAACCTTCCGTACATTAATTAGCAGAATTGTACATCCTAGCAAGTACTAGCAGAGAAAGGAAAATTTCCCAAAAATTAATCGATATCTTCTCGTTATATGCTTTAGATCAGGTGAATATGACGATAACTCAAAAGAACCTGGCGGATCAAGGTAACATTCTTGATTTACTAGCCACTTCTCACTCACAAATGAGAACGAGTCTCGATGTAGTCGACGGTATTTCAGATCATGATGTCATAATGGCTCGTATTAAAGTCGCAGCGGTTAAATCTCTTAAGCTGCCGAGGCAAGTATATGTAATTCGCAAAGCAAAAATTTTCAGAATATGAAAGCTACATAAACGCGTGCAAGGACGATTTTAATCGCTTTATGGATCGTAATTCAGTAAATGATAGTTGGATAGAGTTTCTCCGTATAATAAAAGAAGGTTTAATTAAATAGATTCCGACTAAAAACATGCGTGAGCGCAAATAGCCACGTTGGATGAAACCTAAGTTATGAGCGTTGCATAGGAAACAGAGAGTCATTCACTCGCGATTACGAAAACTCAAAGCTTCTGGAGCTAACGTTGAGTGCGATCAATTTAATTATAGAGGAATGCGTAAACTAGTTAAAGAAGCGCAGAAAGGATATCAGGAGTACAGATCTAGAACTTTAGGGGGCGATCAGACAGAATTATGGTCCGTGAGACTTGTCAATCATTCGAGTCTAACCTAATAAGCGAAGAGGGAATCAGCGTGAATGAACAGACAGAAAAGCTAATTTACTAAGCCAGCACTAATCAGGAATGCTTCATGTAGACAATAGGCGATTTAATGAATTTCCTGTGCGCAATGATTCAGAGATGAGTCCCATAGAGATATCAGCTGATGGAATTGCTAAGTTATTAAAAGAGATTGAAAGGAAAAAGGCGCCACGGCCCGAAGGTATTCCCGCTGTTGTCTTAAAAACTTTAGCCAACGATCTTGCCCCTCTTCAGGTATTCTATACAAAATCACTGGATGAGGGTACTGTCCCAATGTCTTGGAAGAAAGCACAAGTCACTCCGGTGCCTAAGAAAGGGCGTACTGTAAAAACAGACGACTATAGGCCCATAATACTAGCTTCTATATTTTGCAAAATTATGGAGCATATTATAGCCTGCTCAATTGTGCGCTTTCTTGCTGAAAATGGATCAATCAGTCAGAACCAGCATGGATTCCGTAAGGGTAGGTCTTGCGATACCCAGTTAGCCCTCTTTATGAATGACGTATCTAAGGCAGCAGATAAGGGAGTTAGATCAGACGCATTTTTTTTTTAGATTTTATGAAAGGCTTCGACACAGTGTCCCATGAAAAGCTTATACAAAAGCTAAGTTCCTACGTGATTGACGGAAAATTGGTCAGGTGGACAAAATCCTTTCGAGAAAACAGACCTCAGAGAGTTGCGTTAGACGGAATATTATCTAACGAAATTAGTATCACTTCAGGTATTCCGCAGGGAAGTGTCCTAGGGCCGATTTTATTCCTCATCTACATTAATAACCTAGTGGATAAGGTAAAGAGCAAAGTTAGATAGTTTTCCGGTGATACCCTCATATACAGAGAGATTTCGTCAGAAAATGATATAAATATATTACAGAATGACTTGAACCTTATAGCAGGATGGTGTAAGGATTGGCAGCTTGATCTGAATCTTAAGAAATGCGTTGCTATGAGCTCCACGCGTTCCACAAACGTTATTCCCGCACAGTACAAAATTTCAGGACATCCCTTAGAGTTAGTGCGTCACAATAAATATCTAGGAGTCACGTTTAGTTGTAGTTTATCATTTAAAGAACATATTCTAGATGTAATAGGTAAGGCGAATAAAATGCAGAGATTAATAGTAGAGTGCTGAAGGGATTCTCATCAAAAGAAAAAGAAATAGCTTATTTTTCACTCATTCGACCTAATCTCGAATATTGCTGCGCGATTTGGGATCCACACGAGGTAGGTTTGGTCTCAGATTTAGAAATGGCTCAACGTAGAGCAGCTCGTTTTGTTACAGGAGATTTCAGGTTCGACAGTAGCATTACGTCCATGATACGACTAATGAGCGCGATCTCCGAGAGGTATCAGCAAAGCGTTATAAGGAGGAAATCGCAAGGACAGATAGTGATTTCTGGTCTTTCTTCCCGCGGGCTATTAGAGAAGCTAATAGGGTCGATTAGAATACAAAGATGGTGTCATTACACTCCCTGCGATATGCCACAGGCGGCTTGCGGGGTACTTATCTAAATCTAAATCTAAATGTTGGTTGACAGTAAAAACCGCGGTCTTCCACAGAGATCTATTCTAGGACCATTCTTATTCTCGCTATTTATATATGATTGTCCCCAAGTTATTAAGTATAGCAATTACAATTTATACACTGATGATTTTCAAATCTACTTATATTTACCCACGTCAAGATTCTCAATACAGTGCGTAAACCACGACGTCAAATAAATAAATGGAGTAAGAACAATCGTCTCACCATCAATCCCACGAAGTCACAAGCTGTCGGGCATCCCAAGCTATTAAATTCTCTTAATGAAACCAATGCTTTATCTGAATGGTTCCATAATACCATACAGCAATTCAGTATTAAATCTTGGCGTTATCATTAATAAAAACCGTTCATGGACAGAGCAAGTAGTTCAAATATGTAAAAGAGTATATTCATCTCTTTACCCACTTAGACGGCAATCTTTTGTCCCCATCTCTAAACTTGTCAATACCTCATTTTGACTACGAAAAAATGGCATATCACAGTGAATTAAAGTTACAAAGAGTACAAAATGCTGCCGTGAAATTCATAATTAATCTACGAAAATATGACCATGTATCTGAGTCATACGAAAATTTGTCATGGCTGAGGCTAGAATCCCGAAGGAAACTAAATACGCTATCCTCTATTTATAATATCCTGCATAATCGCAAGCCCGAATACTTAGCTAATGAACTTGTTAACTTATCCGCGGTTCATGCAAGAGGGTTCATAATTTGCTTCAGCATAAAACGGTAATCCTTCATCATTACTGCAAGTGACACCCTTCCCATTCAAATAAAATCCGCTGCTACAAATTACTCATTCAAAAGTAAATCTTATCTTATGATCTTTCGATTTAAGAGAGCATTAAATTCGAGTCGACCCTGCTAAATCTAAAAACCGAATAAAATTGGCATTACAATTACATTAAATTATTATTGCCGCCAATTATTCCATCTAAAAACGTGCTGACCTGTAAATTTGACTTTGGTCCTTCTTCATTCCACGATTTGTTTTCTCTGTCTTTTGTATATACATGGGGTCATATATTTGTATTTATTTTCAATTTCCTAAAATAAATTATGTCCATTTTAATTTATATTAACATTTTTTTCATTTTTCTTTTCCATATCCGTATATATGTGTTAATTTATATAAAGTCTTATAATATTTTTTGTATGTCTTCTTTATATCTTTATATATATCCATGTATTTATGTACTACTATACAAATGTATTTTCATAATGCATTGACTATGATCATTGATGTATCTACTTGACTATATTTCTTGATGTTTTATATGTATTGATATAACTGTAAATTTATTTATTCGCTTTATTATGCAAATCAAATTGCCTTATTATAGGCATTCTGATTTTTTGGGAATCTTCTTACGACTTCTGATGCAACGAAGTAGCAGTCCGTAATACATTTGAGTTACTATGTGGAAAACTAGAAATCGGAAGTTCTGATCAGCTGTATCTATCGTCCTCCTCAGACCAACGTTTTGTATTAATGAACTCACCAATCATATCTCATTATGTACCGATGAAAAGGGTATTTTAGTGGGTGACATCAATATTGACTCACTAAGTGATAACTACGCAGTCTGTTCTTATGTCAACATACTGCATTCCTTTGGATATTGCAATTGTATTTATGCTTACACAAGAGAAGAAACAAAAATTGGTTGGTCAATCACTCATAGATCATTTGTTTCTGAAAAATTTTTGAATGGTATCAACTCTATGGCCATTCAAGCTAATAGGTGTTGATATTCCTTTTTTCTGCAGTACTCTTATGAACAGTAACTTTGTTTAAAGTTTTTATAATACCATATCAGTAGGGAGATATAACGAACAAGTTTTAAAATCAAGATTACTAACCTTGGACTATAAAAACTTTATGCTAAATATCTGCACACTAATAATATCAGGGAAGCCTTGTTTAAGATGCTGTTGTCCACCTACAAGTCCTGTTATGAAACAGCAACACTAAATCTACCCTCGGCCACTAAATAGTCCTTTTGCACAAGAAAGGAAGCAAGGAAGAGCTGAAGAATTACCGCCCCATCAGTCTCCTTCCTGTTGTTTACAAAACATTCATGAGGATAATAGCTGAACGGATAAAGATTATTCTATCATCTGCCCAGCCTAGAGAACAAGCAGGATTCCGGAAGGGCTTCAGTACTATGGACCACATCCACACACTACAAGAAATAATCAGCAGGACGAATGAATATGAGATGCCACTAGTACTATGCTTTGTGGACTATGCTCAGGCCTTCGACTCAGTAAGTACCTCTTCTACACTAGAAGCTCTGGAAAAACAAGGAGTAGATGCAGAGTACATCCGACTCCTACGCAGCATTTATAAAAATGCCACAGCCTCAGTAATGCTACATGAAATTTCTGAAGAATTCAAGATTGAGAAGGGAGTTAGACAAGGAGATTGCCTTTCCCCAATTCTTTTCACAGCTGTTCTGGAGGAAGTTTTTAAAACCTTGGACTGGGAGCAGAAAGGTCTGCGGATTAATGGGGAACACATCAGTCATCTGCGCTTTGCAAATGATATAGTACTCTTCGCAACCAACGGAGAAGATCTAGCTTCAAGACTTCATGAACTGAACACAGCAGGACAGAAGATAGGACTCAGGATAAATTTAACAAAAACAAAGGTAATGTATAACTCTTTTGCAGCACAAGAAACAATCAAATTTGAAGGGACGCCTCTGGATGTCTGCTCAGAATACACATACCTAGGACAACTAGTAACCACAGGAGAGAACAACAGGATTAACGAAGTAAACAGAAGAATTAAACTCGGCTGGAGTGCCTTCGGAAGAAATGCACACATTCTAAAGTCACAAATGCCAATGGTCTTGAAGAGAAAGGTCTTCAACCAATGCATTCTACCAGTGTTGACATATGGAAGTGAAACCTGGGTGTTAAACGCAGCAATAACCCAGCGACTTCAGACAACGCAAAGAAGTATGGAAAGGTGTATGCTTGGGATCACAAGAAGAGACAGGAAACGCAACACCTGGGTGAGGAAGAAGACCGGAGTGACAGACATCATAGATAAAGTAAGGTCACTTAAATGGTGTGGCGAGAAGAAACGACAACCGTTGGACAAGAGCGGTTCTGAACTGGACACCAAGAGATGTGAAGAGACCAAGAAGAAGACCAAAGGACCGATGGAACAGAGACATCATTAAGTACTTAGGTGTGACATGGCAAAGAGAAGCTCAGAATAGAGAGAATTGGAAAGCGCTTGGGGAGGCCTACATCCGACATCGGATTGAAAATGGCTGATGATGATGATGATGATGATGATATATATATATATAGAATATCATAAATACAGAATATATAATGTTCAACATTTATTCATATCTATGCGGATATCATACCTGCGATACCAGACTCGCCTACGTAGAAAACTAGCGTAACGAAAGCTCCAAGCTTTTATTTCCAATCGCTATCCTCGAAGGACCAAAGGTTGGTATTTTTTTCCACATTAACAATGTAAGAGTAGTATTTTTTTTAAGTAAGTTTTGTAAATGGGTTATTACACCCGAAATGGACCACCGAATGAGACACCCTCAGATAATGCGATAGTTGCTTTGACAATGAATCTATGATCGTATGAAAGTGAGAATTACAGGTTCCCCTCTATATATACATACGAGTAAAAGTTGCTTGCATACTGCAAGCTATCAGTTGAATGCAGTATCGTACCAAGTAATGCCTCAAATTAATTTTGAAAACTTCGCGCAAACGACAGCCTGGCGGCGAACTAAGGACCCGATCGTGCGACACAATTGCATATTAATATTAGATAAGTGCCATTCTGACCTGTTCCAAAGTTTCAATTCAAAATCTTCTCAGGAAGTTACCAAAATAAGATTCCGTTTTCCCCGTTTGAAATGCATAGTAGGATCGGAATGACGCCCTTGCCTCGAACCAAGGTCCACTAGAGAAATGTTAAACCTCATGAAAAAATGATTTAAAACGCCTCTGCAACCATTTCGGGTTTCATCCCTCCAGCTTATCTTTCCAGATCATCGGGAAAGCATTTTAAAATATTTTCTAAGATTTTAGCAATGCATTTCTTATGGAAGATTTTTGTACCCACCTGGCGTCAAACTCATGGTCATCCTGTAACATTTCTTCCATTCGTAAGATAGAAGACTACGTGAACTTAAACCTCCGAGATTTTAATTCCTCTATCTTACCGAAAAGTGCCTAAAATTTAAAATTAAAAATTGGGCGCGGATTTAAAAATAATTTTTTTAAATCCGCGCCCAATGTCCCAAAAATCGCAATTTACCCATATGAATGCATTGCATGGATTTTTGAAAATTATTTTGAGGCACTTATCGTTAAGACAGATGAACCAAAATCTCGAAGGTTGAAGTTGTGGTGTCCTTCTATGGTTCTTATGGAAGAACCGCTGCCAAATGACCGTGAGTTCGACTCCATGAGGGCGCGAAATTATTCCATAAGAATTGCATTGCTGAAATCTTTGAAATTTAAAAAAATGCTTTCCCGATAATCTGGAAAGATAAAACCCAGAATGGTGGCAGAAGCGTTTGAAAACATTCTTTCGTAAGGTTCACTGATTCTCTAGTGGTCCTTGGTTCGATGCAACAGTGTCATTCCGATTCTACCATGCATTTCAAACGGGAATAACGGATATTATTTTAGGACCTTCCCGATAAGATATTGAATCGAAACTTTGGAACTAGTGAGAATGGCACTTATCTAATATTAATATACAATTTTCTTTCACGAAAGGGTCCTGAGTTTGACGCTAGGCGGTCTTTAGCAAGATTATTTGCTATCTGTTTTGAGGCCGTTGTCGAAGCGTTAGAGCAATCATAATCACGTTGCTTGCAGACGAGATGGTATTCCATAGTTCCAATGGAAGAAATGTTACCAAGTGACCGTGTGATCGACGCCAGGTTGCTTCGAAATGCTTCCGTAAGAAATGCATTGCTGAAATCTTGAACGACTTTTTTTAATTCCTTTCCGATAAGCTGGAAAGATTATACCCGGAATGGTGACAGAGGCGTTTGATAACATTATTTCATGAGGTTCACCGTGTCTCTAGTGGTCCTTGGTTCGATGCAGGAGCGTCATTCCGATTCTACCATGCATTTCAAACGGGAATAACGGAATCTTATTTTGGGACCTTTCCGATAAAATACTCAATTGAAACTTTGAAACACGTCATAGTGGCACTTATCTAACATTCATATGCCATTGTCTCTCACGAACGGGTCCTGTGTTCGACGCCAGGCGGTCTTTCGTGTGAATTTTCGAAAATTGTTTTGATTCCTTACTCGGAGCGATAGAACACTGAAAATCACGGAGGTTGGAGTTATCTATTGTAATAAGTGAAGAAATGTTACCAAGTAGTACGATACTGCATTCAACTGATAGCTTGCAGTATGCAAGCAACTTATATATATATATATATATATATATATATATATATATATATATATATATATATATATATATATATATATATATATATATATTCGATAAAAGAAAATTTTCAAAACATTCCGTAACATTTATATTCCCATGCTATCTAATATATCAGTGAATTCGTTTAGGTTCAATACAAGGCATTTGAAAATGCTAGATTGAATTTTGGGATGGACTACTGGATTACTGAATGCATATTTCTGGATGCAAACGACGTTTAACAAAGCGGACACATATACGGAATATGAAGTTGGGATTTTAGGTATGTTTTTGTGTTCGTCTGTACGTGTTTGAGGTAACGAATTTGTGTGGCGAAATTGAGTATCAATGTTCTTCTAGAAAATTTTTGCACTGGGCAATTAATAATAAAAAAATAATAATGATAAATTTATTCATCTCAAGAGACACAGATGCATGTATAGGACACGTCTTTTAGAAAGATACATTAGAAAATCTTCCTAATTAAAAAAAGTACAATTATGAGTTAAATTATGACCCTGGTCATATGTTTTATCATATTTTGTGATGTAGTATAAATAAATTAAATTCTTTGCAACTTCCTTCATGCTATGGAATTCCAGTAAGTAAAGGCCCACACCTTCGAATTTATTCTGAAGTTGATATCATCCTTACGAGATGTTTTCAATAAAAATAAAATACAGCACATTTTTATTAGCTATTTACTTTGCCTATCACTTTTCGACTGTTTCGCCAACATTTTATCCTCTTCGAGTATAATATATACTACATTTTATACGAAGTACAAATCCTTATCTACAATTTCCGATGAAATTGCACAATAAGAAGTTCAATTTTTCAGATTCGATTATCTCTTCTTTGTTATACGCAGAGCATTCTATTGGCGTAAGTTTTAAGCATCATTAATGCTTATTTCGAGGAAATATTCGTATAATTTCGATTCTGCCTCATTACATCGTTATCTCATCTTTGCTTCGATTCGCCTATTTATTTTGAATAATTAATGCTCAGTAATTAGATGTCTGAGTGAGTAAAAGGTCAATAGGAATCAATAGTATAATTATTGTGTTAGATAGGGGAGTGGGCGGGGCGAGGTGGCGCTGCAGTGGTCGAAGAGCAGCAGTCGTCAGTGAAGAGGGCGTTAGTGCGGATGCGGCGGCCAAGAGAAGCGGTCCGTCGGCAGGCGGCCGCACGGCGGTGATCCCAATTCGGATTACATCCATCGACCAAACATGGGCCCCACTCTTCTGCTCCTCGTCTTCCTCTGTCTTCCTCATGGTGAGTCCACCTTCCTTTCTTTTCATTCTCTGTTCAAGTCTATTCTTATCCGCTATTAATATGTAGGAATGGATTACGTCTTGGCGAGTATCAAAATACGCTTTCTTGTGATGAAGAATTGGTGAATTAAATTAAAATAATGATCGAGAGATCGGGAGAAAAGAAAGAGATTTGACGAACGAAGCAGCATTCGCTATATTTAGGGACCACGATTGTGTTTGAAATTGGTTAAAAAAATTTACGAAGCGAAAATCTGTTTAAAGTGATTGTGTCTCTTTCCCGCGATTTTCATTTATTTTCTGTTTATTATTTTCCAAAATTGGGTCAACGAGAACGAACGATTCCATTTCATTTTCGTTTCTACCGGAAAAGTCTAACAAAATTTCGTCGATCGACTTAGTTATCGATTTGTGCGATTCTTTTCGTGCGTTTGAAGATTTCATCCCCGAGTAAGTAGCCCAAGCAAACATTTGAGGTTGGCAGCCCTGTGGAGAGGACGGCGATCCATTCTTCGCTTCGCAATTAGATGCCAGCTTTTGGGCTAAATCTCGTACGCTTGAGGTTCCAAATACTTGAACAAACACACCGTACAATAAAGCGGAATTGGAAAAGCACCTCACGCGAGAAATAAGAACTCAAATCAACAGATTTCAAGGAGAAAAGATACCTTTTGCAGTGAAAGACACTTGAAGAGATGAGTTCGAATAAAAGTACGAGTGCCTAAAAAGAAGGACGCAATGGGAACGATGAAAATTGAAAGAGACCATTATCATAGAAAGGGAGGTACACATTACACACGCAGCTATATATATATATATATATATATATATATATATATAGCTATAGCTATGCGAAATTTTAAATCGAAAGGTTAAAAGAGAAACGCTGTATATTAGAGAAAAAGAAAACAGTTATTCATAGATACGTGGGACTCGATTAGGATGGGGAAAATAGTCTTGCGATAAAAAAAAATGATATTTTCTTTGCTTCGTTGTGCTCTTTTTGCTTCGATAGGTGATTTAGGACCATCCGAGTCCAAAGAATAATTGAAATCAGTTCTCTTCAGATAAACTAAAACTATAATCTGTTAATTTCATTGTGGAAAGTATGTATTACTCATCTACTCATCTTACTCATCGATGTATTACTCATCTAATTAGTGAACAGTAACTTCATTAATTAACATTAACTAATTAACATTAACTAATTAACATTAGTAATTTCATTAATGAACATTTATTGATCAAGACTCACGCAATCCGCTGACTCAGAGTTCTTTAAACACGATCAAAAGAATGAGAAACATATGCGGCAGGCTTCGATTAGGACTTTTATCCCAAACTACCCTATGCATAGATGACCACCAAACAAACAAATCAATAAAAGTACAAACCAATGAATAGATTTTCTTTTATGTTGAATCCCAATAGGATAATTTACTATAAAAACGGCTATAACATTATTTAGGGGAACCCTGTTATAAGTTGGATAGTGTTATAAGAGATAACCGGAAGCGCTGGAGGATATAACAAAATTGTCCTTCCTTCAAATTATGATTTAATTCCTGGGTTTTTTTAGATCTTAAATTTTCAAATTAGAGCTTTACACCTAAAAACCAAAAGGGATATTCTTTAATTTGCTCTATTTTCCTCAGTTGTGTAGAGAAGTATTCTTGCGTAATTATCGTCAAATAAGAATAATCCTACAACGATGGTATTTTGTAATTTACTTTGGCCAAACTACAATGAAGCAATTTATACCAAAAGGAAATTAATGTTAAAAATTTTCAGTCTGAGACTAGTGGTTGCAGTTTATCTAGGACGCCCTATAAATAGAGCGTCTTGTAAGTATAGTGTGACCGTATTAAGCAGAATAGAAGCGTAACATGTGAAGTGGGCAGAAATGAAAGACCACATTTCTCATATACTCTTAATGACGCGTAGACTAAATTCCTTTCAAAAGTCTTCGGAATTCATGAGAGATTCCAAATGATTAAATTTCGCAGAAATTCATTAGTTTTTGAAGCCATCCTCTACAGACCAAATCGAATTGTCATTTTGATGTTTCTTTCTCGTCGTTTGGCGATGTTGGCGTATAATCAGACTGAAGCACTGCAGAAATTGCTATATTTTGTATATTGTCGCTTCTATTGTACTTACAAGGAGAGACTCAGTTTTGTCCTGGGGTTTTGATAAAACTTTTTGTGGTGAAAGTGGAGTAATGAAAGTGTGTAACAGCGTTCGTCTGAATGGGTAGTCCTAGCCGAGTATGTTGGAAAAAACGCGTGATTCTCTCCGATCCTCAGCCGGTTATTCTCTGGTTTATCTTGCATCTTATTTTCATTTAATTCGTTAATTTTTCCTTGTTACTTACTAATTGATTTATTTATGATAATAAATAGTAAGCTCAATTAATATTCCCGTAAAGGTTTTACATTACTTTCCCGGCCGGATTAAGAACGGTTTTTTAGAATATTTTGAGGGAAAGACATTTCTTGTTAGAGAATAAGATTTTCCAGATAATAGCCGTAAGAATATTAAGCATTGTATAGAAATCTAAACGCCTTGTTAAACTTTAACCTGAAAGTAAACATTATGGATGAAAAATAATGCTCAAAAACACACTTCTCTGTTGTTGAAATGGTTCGAACCATAAACTGTTTAACCATAAAATTTTCTTTCAGTATAAATTAAGCTTTGAATTCTCGTTAGACGCGGCTGATTGTTGAAAATCAAAGATTTAACTGAGAATTGTTTCACAATTGCAAAATTATTTGCAAAATCGATATATTTTTCAATATCTTCGGTAATTTTAATCATATCCCTCTCGTCGGAAGATAGTAAATTTAATTTTATAATTTTAGGCAAATTTTGCTGCAATCAGTGAAGTGGTTCTTAAGATATCATGTAATCCACTTTCCAAAATGCTGTTTCGAGAAAAGCTCTCTTAAGGCTATGGTAAAATTTACAGTATATCGAATTATTTTCCTCTAATTTTGGACCATAAAATGTGACTTCAGCTATAGCCGTTTCTAAGTATGATCTAGGCTTATTTTGGCGATTCCAGTTTAGTCGTATCATGCGATCTTCGCCTTGCCTTTGTCAACTTTAATCTTAATTTAGTTCATAAGCCTTATTAAAAACATGTGGTCGTCATTGGATTAGCAGATAAGCATGATTCGTAAACAAACCAAACTTCGTACTAATTTAGTCCCTATGAATGTGCTTCGTAGCCATTCCTCAAATTACTGAAATTAATTTGAAAAAATTTCCAGACCCTATGTTCACTGCGCTAAGACTTCTTCACTACGATAGATACAGTACGAAAACAAGAATAGAACCGTTTCCGAAAAGGAAAGTTTCGTGATCCTATTATAAATAGGAACTGTGCATTCTTCCATAGAAAATGTTATCTACAAAAAGGTTAAGCCATCGATAAAGAGTTGGGTAAACTTAATCAAAAGACAAAAAGGCTCAGGTACTTCCTTTTCATAGATCATTTATTTTTAATGTGTTTCTTTAACTACCCTGCACAACTTCTCTTTATATGTGACAAATAAAGAAAATTTGAGCTGGGAGAATAACGTAATAACTATAAATTATCATAAATAAATCAATTAGTAAGTAACAAGGAAAAATTAACGAATGAAATGAAAATAAGATGCAAGATATACCAGATAATAACGCGTTTTTTCCAAAATACTCGGCTAGGACTATCCATTCAGACGAACGCTGTTACACACTTTCATTACTCCACTTTCAGCACAAAAAGTTTGATCAAAACCCCAGGACAAAACTTGACGGCAAAGAGAAGCTCAGAATAGAGAGAATTGGAAAGCGCTTGGGGAGGCCTACATCCGACATCGGATTGAAAATGGCTGATGATGTATAAATATATATATTAGAAATTGACCCTTCAGTCGCTTTATGGCGCTTGGCAGGGGTTGTCCCTAATTAAAAATATGTCTGGAAGTAAAGCTCAAAAATTGCGTTCGCTGGGATTCAAAATTTCTTTTGAAAGCAATGAATAGTTGCTCTAATTCTGTCGTTGTACAAGCCCTCCGAATGATTTCACTAATCCTCACTAGCCTATTATGCGTTTTCTTATTAACCCGTGTGGATAGAAATTTTCCCAAAACGTACTTATTTATTATTATTTTTGTGAGCTGATGTCGAAAATAAAAAGGGAAATACCCTCCGTTTGTCTCTGACAGAATAATTTGCACACAAAATGCGTGCATATTATGTAAGACTAAAATTTTTCTTCTGAAATTAAAATGGAAATCCATCCTTACATTAGAAGTAAAAGTGTACTAACTATTTATACTTTTTTCCACAAGTTTCCAAAAAAGTACTTACAAAGTTCTGCAAAACCGGTTTTGGTGTACTCACACCATTTTCAGGAGAAAGGAAGGAAGGCCTTGGAGGCCCAAAACTGAATAAAGTAAACAATTAAAAATATTTAAATGTATTTTTATCTTTTATGAAAAACTACAGTGATCAAATTTATTGATTCAAAAACGTATATTTCAACGCTCACGTCTGCCATTTGTTAATCCCATGATCGGTTGTCAACAGAAACCTTCATTGTGATAAGAATCCGTCTGATTTGAAACGTACGGTGATAATTTTTACGTATTCGTAAAGTCACCTCTTTCCGTACTAATCCGCGTAACAGTATTTTTGACGCAAATATATTGTTATGCAAATAACACTTTCTGGCCGAAGAGTACAACGAAATTCGGTGAAATTATCAATGGATCTTCAGCTGGTGCAATTTCTGTTTCCCTACACTAATATCACGTAACTGAATTTGATTTCACATTGAGACAATTTTTCGCTTTGCTATATTCACAATCTTAAAATATTGCAAATCCTATCATCCTTTAAAGGCTTTAAATAGAGGTTATTCATCTTCAGTGGGATATTCGATAACCCAATAGCTGCAATTTTCTGGAAAATGCGTGTCATTTTTATTTGCTTAATAAAAGGTCCCCTGGCAGAGGGTGCATGTACTCTACTTTCCTAATCGATTACTTTTTCGAGAGAATCAACTGTTTCCATTTCATCAGAACACTCTTTTGGCTGAGTCACAAAGTTTTCTTTTGCATATCAATCGTTAGAGTTAGAAAGAGAAAACTAAATGATGAAGAATGATTTGTGGTCCATTACATTTAACCCATTTACTCAAAATATTTGCCCAAAAGCAGGAAATTTACATAGTGAACTATAGAAGAAATTAACCATTTTTAGTTAGCATCATAAAAATTGGTGCATCTATTAATTTTTCAGTCCGAAGGATTCCATTGGATGAGGAATACTTACTTTAATATAAGATGTGCAGCTTTCCTTCTTCAGCATCGCGAGGAAGATACTTTTCTAGCATCTAAACGAAAAAGATTTTATTATTTACCAAACAGAGATGAGGTTGCTTACCATATTTGTACTTCAAATATTACTTTTTCGAATGTCTCCACTTCACAGAGAGGAAATCTTCTCAAAGAGTCTTCAATGATTACAAAATCTCGTTTCGTGGATTCATCACAACGGACCAAAGAAATCGGAGTCCGTTATTTATTTCGTTCCTATTTTTGTTTCTTGAAGATTTGGTGCTTCACATAATTAACTTCACGAAGATGGAAAACATTCTTTATTTCTATATCGCTATTCCAGTGCTCTTTCCTGAAATTCATTTATAATTTCAGTCAATTACTCATTTCTAACGTCCATTACTAGTGAGAAAATAGTGTGTCCTCATCGATAAATGAAAGTGTGCTTCTGAAATTTCATTTCATAAATGAAACTAATGAAAATAATCTGACTTGAAAAATGTCTGACGGGAGGTTCGAAACCGGGAGGCTGCTCTAAATTATCCAGCCAGAAATTCCAATGTGCATTGGAGAATGTTCTGGTCGGCAGTCAGACATTTTCACATCTTCACTTCCTATATACGCATCCTTATGATTTTAATAGTCCGTTCGTTCTCCAATGAGTGAAACAGAATGATGAGAAGTTAGATTTATAGTAGTACTATACTTGGGTGAAGATGCTAATTAGATATTGTCATCTGTTTGAATTTCACGTTTGGTGGAATCCATTTTCATGAGTTGAACACTCTTTCCTTGCGACGCCACTTAGCAATTCAGTCGATTTAAATATGTTTAACGATCGGATTTGATTCGTGCGGAAGAGATTAAACCCACATTATTTATATTCTATAACTGAAAATAGGGCTAAAAGAAGATTCAAATAAAAAGTGGTAGAAAACCCCTCCCAAAGCAAAGTAATTCAACAAACATTACAAAATACCAAAATACAACTTAAAAAACAACACTATTATCAGTAAACCAAACTATTTAGTAATTAATATACTTTTATCATACAACATCACATTCTCTCAGCATAGAAAATGCTCCAAATTATATTTAATATAAAAACATAAGGCGAAATAATAATAATGAATAAGCACTATATAAACATACAATTTATACAAGGGTGGATCAATAACCTTTTAACTAAAAAACAGGTTTTTCAACAAAAAGACCTATTTCTCAACGTTGTCTATTTTTAGCTCAATACATTTTGCCTAACGTTTCTCCTATTACTTTATCCCTTTCAAATAATAGGACTTGTCGAGGACCTCAAAATATGCATTATTTTAGCGATGATTTCATAATTTAAGCCAAATCTTATCTTACCGAGCCATTTCTTTATATTTGGAAATTGTAAATAGTCGCTGGAAGCTTAATCTAGAGAATACGTTGGATATAACAGAAGTTGGTACCTCAAATCATTAAATTTCTCCCCTTAGCGGATGTGGACCTTTGCACAGTCCTTGTGGAAGAGCACTTTCTTTTGGTAAATCTGGCCGTTTTTCCTTCAATTCTCAATTTAACCAGTCCAATAAGTTTGAATAATATTCCACATTTACTGTTCTTCTCTTTTGGAGGTAATCAATGTGCATTATACCACGTGGGTTACAGAATATTGTCACGATGACTTTTTTGGCTGACAGACACACCTTGGTCATCTTCGGCGCCGATTCGCCCCGAGAATCCACTGTTTCGACTGCTGCTTGGTCTCTGGTGTGTTGTTTTGGTCTCCATGTTCCTTCTACACTTATGAAATGGGGTAAAACCTCATCTGGATTTCTTTTGAGCAACGCCAAGAACACTTTTGAAGTAGTCACACCCCCCTTTCGTGGTCAACTGAGAGCAAACGCGGCAACAATCTTATGGATAGCTTTCTCATACCCAATAGATCAGTCAAAATCGAAACAACCAAGCTATATGATATGCCTATGGTCTATACAATCTCGCGCACTTCCATTCTCCGATCGGCCAACACAATATCATGCATTTTTTCCTTTTTTACTCTTGTGGAGACCTCAATTGAGCGTCCAGAACGTCTGGCGTAACTTGTGCCACCACAAAGTTATTCAGTAAACTTCTTTTTTACCTTTGAAATAAATGGTGCAGAGTCCACTTAATATTCATCTAGCTTCTATTTGATTTTAATGATGGTTTTCTTCCGAAAAAAAATGACGCTTAAAGAGTACACGAAATTCGCTTTTTTTCCCATTTTCGAAAATTCACGTAGTTATCTCATTTCAGGGGCTGTAAAACACAAACTAAATAACATAAAAATCTAAAACTTTGCCATTTACCCATTTAAAGATTTTTCTTGACTAGAGTAGGATTAACTTTCCGGTTAATGGTCGGGAAATTCACGAGGTCACGGACTTATTGACCCACCCTCGTATTTCAGAACTTTTGGCTTCTTTTTGAAGACTTTAAAAATTTTCAGGATTGAACCGAGGCATTGTTCGCAGGGAATTCTTCCTTTCCTACGCCATCTCATTCTTTGTAATACACTTCATTTTTGAGTTCATAGTCTCCTTTTCTGCAGTAAGTGGCAACCATTGGGCTGAATGACCAAAGATATCCCAAGCAGAGTTTTCCAGCAGTTGCACTGTTTCAAGTGCAGATCCACCTTTCTTCTCTGTTCTGCAAGGATGCAATATGGTTATTTCGAACTTCGGAGGAAGGTTAGCAAGAATTTCGTGGTCTCGCAAACAGCGTCGTTTAAACCAACCACAAGCAGTTTGTTTGATGAACGATTCAATTCATCGTTGACCAAAAATATCAGTCCATGAATTCACACTAGTAAATCGACCAACAATACAGATTTAACAGGTGGTGGGAACCCGGAAAGGTCTCCTCATGTCATCCAGTGAGTTGAGCGATCTTGAGCGTTACTATCAGAACTCCAGAAAAATGGGCCGAGCTGAATAATAATAGGGAAACCTACTTTTTGGATTAGTAATTCCATTCCACTCTATTGATAAATGAATATTTCACAACTTAATGTTCCCGCCCCTTTATTTTTAATCCCGTTTATATTAAATTTTATATTTCGTGACATGTTATTGGCTATAAATTGCTATCAGACACCACTATTTTACCAAAAGCAACTGAATGAAAACAGTTCTCGCTAGTCAAAAGAACCGGAATTTCACTCGATTCGATCCGAGTGGCGAAATCACTTTTGTCATTAAATTTAAAGTTAAATTAAATTCTCGAAAAGTTAAAGTTAAATTCTCGAATCAGGAAAAACCGAAACACAATTTGGAGGCAATATGCATGCCGAACTCAGTGTGAACCTATTTATATGATTTTCTTTGTCGACTTTGTCAACAAGATTCTCTCTAGCGCTTAAAATGCAGTTCTACAAAAAGGTCTCTCTCGATGATACTATTCACGATGTTTTAACCCATCTTCGACTAGAGCAAGTAGCAATTCGAAGTCATTTCACCGAAAGTGCTTGGCTATCCAGAACCCCCTAACTGATATAAATTGATTCAATACTGCGCGAAAAGTGTATATTCCAAATCGTTTTCAACATCAGCAATCTCTTCCAAAATCTAACCTTCCTAACATTTCCTAACATTTTAGACAAACATTTTTTGACCGGCGACCTAAATCTATTATGATAATGACCTACTCTTGTGTATTTATAAATTTATATACTTATCCATCCTGTGAAAAAGAAATATATGTGAAATTAAGTAACAATCAAAGAATTAATATCGATCATTTAGCATCTTGAATATCGGTCTTACTACCGAAAAGTGGCAGCATTATGAAGGTACTCCCTTAGATTTGAATTTGATGTTTCTTATTTTAACTGAAACTGGATGAATTGTTGATTATAATATTCTTAAACATTACATAAAGGATAAATGTCATTATTTGAACAGAAATAGCTCCAATAATGATTTGCAACAAAATAAATTTTAATTTCTAATTAGAGCGTTCCATGTTCATCGATAATTTTTGTCCGGATCACTGATTTTTTTCCGAATCACTCTTACTTGTCCGAAGCGACATAATTGGCTCATTGGTAATGTTAATTTCCACGAGATACGCTACCCATCATATTTTTCCTATAATTGTAATCCATATGTTAATGAATAATTTGTTATCTTATCCAGTGGTAATAAAAAGTCGTTCATAACTAAGAGGAGGACTCTATTTTCTCCGACTTCTTATATCGTTTCATTAAACTGTGTAATTAGATTAAATTTTCATGTGAAACGCCAATATATTGGAAGGCATTATGAAGTACACCATCTAAGATGCTCATCAAAATTGCCTCCAGAGTGTTTTTAGGGAGGGAAAACGTTATTCAGACGCCCCGCAAAGTGGTAATTTCCACTCTTAGTAAATTAATAAACAAAAATGAGAGATCTTCTCTATAAATAGGACTTATATTCTAATTTCTCCAATTACTCAATTTTATAGTATTTCATGATAAAAACAGGGAGATAGCTAAAGATATTTAAACAACTCAGACTCCGTGATATTCACAAAAATATTTCATGACAAAACTGTTACTAAACCACACAATAAAGTGACCCAGGTTTCGTAACAAAGCAATGTAATCATAAACACTTGGTGATTTGAAGAATGGCCTGAAGTTTTGTCATGAAACAGTTTTAAAAAGATTTTGTATGCATATATCGTTTATTTATAAAATAAAATTTATCTTCAACGGGAAATGCGATAGTATATATTCGTATTTGACGAGCATAATTTCAGCATCACAAGAATAAAAAAACAACTCGTATTTTATTAGTAGAGACAAATTTGGAAATAAATTTAATCCTTAACTGATCCGAAGTTTCAAAATCACCTTAGGATTCATTCGATGTTGAGAGCTTCTTCAGTATATTTAATAATAATAAAACGTCTTTATTCGGGCGAGATTGAGACTGGAGACAGAGAACAATGAAAGGGAGTGAAAAGCGAACAAATAATTCATTCAAATGGGAAACTGCTTTACAAAAGTGGATGTAATTACATAGTTGATTCGAAGCTCAGTTTTCGCAATTTTAAAAATATTTATCCTCGTCATAATGAAAAAGATGTGTTCGAGACCTTCGTATGAAAACCATTACAATATTTCTAAAAAATTTCTAAATTTTCCATTGAGCCCATTTTTACTCTCTCCTGTTTCATCTCATATTCTAATCTTTCTTTTCCATTCCATTATTCCGACCTACATTCGTTATATCAACGAGCACAGTTAAAATTCAAAATTTCTTTCCTCACACAAAGATGACGCCGAAACTATTGGAATGATATTTGCTCTGTGCTCGATTAATATTAAAATTAAAATATTAGAAATTAATTTCTTTGTATCCAATTTCTCCTTTGTCTAAATCCAAATACTTCAAAAATATAAGCAAAAGTGCTTTCGTTACATTTTAATTCACGTTGACTGGATTAATTTAATAATAGCCGCACTGTCAGTCGGGTGCACTCACTTCAATAGAACTTTATGTGATCGTAAATTAATATGATCACAGTTTTCTGAACAGATTCATTGTATACAATGAAGGATCAATTCGCCTTTTGATTACATGATCTTCAATGCTATTCACAATAAGAGAACTGTGGTATTTGTCGCTTCTTTTGCCAACCGGTTGCTTTATTCGATATTAAGTAATATTCAATCCATCTGAAAGTTTTCTTCCATTTTTCTACCTTTCTCATTTATAGTAAATTGGAATGAATTTTAGAATAAAGTTAACCGATATCAAGTATTGCATGCTTAGGAAACATTAACACTCTGGTAAAATGTAAATTGCTTGAACGAAATAATTAACGGATTTTATTCATCTATATTTCTGTTTTCATTCCGGTTTCTTTTGGTTCCGTTGGATATCCACATTCTGTCTAATTAATGCTCATGAAAATTTCCATTTTTTACATTCTTTAGCACTGAAGTGTAGCAGTTCTCGAATAATTAATTAATCTGAAATAATGTTTTCAAAAATAAGAGAGTTGGAAGCACTTTTCAATTGCACATTAATATCAAGATGACATAATCCTTTCCAAATCTTCGTTGTTCTCAGGATAAAATGGTGCCATTCTTCAATTCACATTTTAAAAATCAAGATAATCAAGACTTCCTCGAATCAATTCAAACTATTTCATTTTACGAAAAGAATTATTTCCATTTTACATTTAGTTGAGTCCTTCTTTGGCTGGTTCTAACAAATATTTTGGGGGAATGTGGTTCTCTGTTTTGAAATAAATATTCCGTAAATATTAGAAACTGAGTCTGGTATGGGAAACCGTGAGCTGAAGTACAGTCAAAAATTGTTATCTTATACCGCGGTTGTAAGTAGCTATGACAGGTGGTGACGTCTGTTTAAAACCAAAAAACCATATTATGATTTTCTATGCTTAAGATTACAGAAAATTTCCATTTTACATCTGTTTTAAACAATATTTCACACATTACAATTTGAAAAACTTATATGCACAAAACTAAGTAAATCCATAATCAAAAACTCAATTTGAATTTAACAATTAATTAGAACAGGAACCTCACTTGTACAAATGCAGAGTCTATACATAAAATCACCTTAAAAAGAGCTAAATAAATATAGCGAATACTCTAAAATTTACTTGTATTCGCATTGACACCATATGTCAATTTTACTCATCAGGCGAGCCGCAATAACCTTGGATTCCATTCCTCTGAACGAAAAAAGAGCACATTTCCATGTTATATATTTGAATTTGAAAATATAAAACAATCATCCAATTCAGTATCCATCGATGATATTGAGTATTTATGTTCTGCATACATCCGTTGGAATTCTGGCAGCGTAATATCTATATAATCCTAAATGCTATTCTCGAAATTAAAACGGGATCGGTTTTATAGAATAGACTGCACATCGATCGGGGAAAAATTGAGCCGTCTTCATATTCTATTAGATTTAGTAGAAAAGAACGTTGCAAAAGAACCTGCAGCTGTGATTGTCTCATGCAATGGATTCCATTAAGAACGGGAATTATCACGAATTCTTCGTGATTAAACCGAAATTGAACAAATGTTAATATCGTCGGGTTGGAAACAGAATCAAGAATGAAAATTCTCGAACTTATTCAGAAACTGGAAAGCATTATTCAATCCGATTTTCGGTTCTAATTAAAAGAGATTCATCGGTAGGTGATAAGGACAAGTCCTGAGGGCTCAAGTAAATTTAAGGTCACATATAGGGCATACTTATATAACACGCTCATTTTAAGTTAATGTAATATACACATAATCTGTATTTAAACATCTAGGGATCATGGAAAATTGTTCTAATTGATTTTTAAGGCCATTTTAGCTGCGGTAACGATATAGCTGCTTAAAAGTTTAATTCATTATAATTATTAGACGGTTTTTGTAATATTCTGAATTTTTTAGATAGAAAATTGTAATATTTTTGTGGAAATTGACCTAGTCCTAATGACAATAATCTATGCAAAAAATTGACGATTCGTCTATTAATATTTACATTTTAGTAACAGATCTGATTCTGAAATTGATCACAAGATTTATTGAAGTATTTATTAAAATGCATACTATTGATTAAGCACTTGGTGAAAATCTCTAATAAAGTAACGTAGCAAACTATTCGGTTCGATGGTGAAAACAGATAACGAAGGGTTTAGGATTTATAATTTTACCTGCAATTCATATTGGTCGAAATCCACTAAGAATATATGTATAAAATAAGGAATTTTATCGAACAGTCCGATGTAGTGCAACAGACCATTTCTACTGACCAACAGACTGAATCACAGCTTTTAGATTTAGATGAGTGGCCGCCAGTGGCGTATGGCAGGGGGTGTAATGACACCATCTTAGTATTCTAATCGACCCTATTAGCTTCTCTAATAGCTCGCGACCAGAAATAACTATCTGCTTCTTCCGTTATACTCATAACTGAGCTACGGATTCATTGATTTAATTAAATTCGAATTTTGAATTCTTTTGTTAGAAATAATAGCTCTGATCTGGAAAACATGCTTCTTTTCGGAGACTGTTCGGTGTTTGAATGTATGCGTTTGAGCCGATGTGAGGAAGATGGCGTAAAAATGCCTCTCAAAGTCTTTCTTTTGAGCTTAATTTTATAAAATTTACACCAATATTAGTTTAACCACTTCATTCATTCATCCAAACTTTTATCAGTTTTAAAAGCCGAATCATTAATGAACCGGTTCTTCATTCATTTCTTTCGCTAAAATTCTTGATAGTAAACTGGGCTTTCAAATACGACAGAGCAATAGTTGGCCAAGAGTAAGCCACTGTGTTCCGCGTAATAGATGATCTAATCTTATGATGCAGTTTAATTAATTTGTAAATCTGCCATGAAGCTCAATTTGTAGTTCCAAATGAAGATCGAATTCGAAGCAAATACGCAAACTTTTATGAATATCTTAGTTGGCTTGGTATAGTTGTCGAACAATGCCAGGAAATATTCATTAAGGTGAACATTTTCATCAATCACAATCAAATTTATGGAGATAAATTATTAAAATAACCATCTTGAAAAGTTTAAATAGGAAATAGGAGTGATTAAAACGAAGGCAACTTAACATACGTGGAGTCAGTGGAAATAATCCCCTCATGTTGACGTGTTTCTATAAGTTAAAAGGACGCTTATCGTTTCGTGAGTTTCATTTAAATCGTTTTCTTCGGGTGTCAATCATGATTGGAAATTCCGTTCTACTAAATAACCCCTTTGGCGCTATGTTAAGGTTGTTTATATTATCCGTTGATCTCATTTGAACCCTCTTGACAAACCCAACTCAATTTCAACAGACAGCAGGTGCACTGACTTTATTCTGATGGAAATTCCGAAGATTGCATAGGCCATCGATTCACAGCAGACTCGGCAATACTTTCTTTTAAGAAATTTTCCTTCAAAATATAGTTTCTCATCGAGTTCCAATTAAATCTTATATTTCTCTTCATTTCGGATTAAGGTGCAGTGTCCGTGACTAAGATTGGGAAGAAAAATCACGCGTTGAGAGTGAGTTCAATAAATGATCGTTAGAGCAGGCCTTCGAATGCCGCAATGCAGATATTCCCCTCCCCGCCAACTTCCCCTTCGCCCACGCGCCAACGCTCTCTGACCCACACCACACAATGCATTCTCCTTTAATGCAATACGTAAGAACAGCAGTTGTTCTTGCATTACATGGAGTTGCTTCTATATATTCCTTCTATATATTTCCACTCAGAGATCCTTCGTTTCTTTTAACGAATCTCCACTTTCATACAGTCACGTGCTCTTGATGAAGGTTTTGGCAAATATTTTCCTTATTATCCAAACAGCAGTCCTTTGCCAGCGTCTCCCTTGTCTCGTATGATCCAAAAAGAATCAAATATGTTAACTATTAAAGATGTAAATAAAATTCCCGGCAGAAAACAAAGTTTCGTGGCCATCATGAAAAATTAAGAAAAGACTGTACTCCTTCTACAATAAATCTTTCCCTATTTTTCATTTTTAATTACTATTTTCTTCCTCTCAATATCTTGTTTACTCTTGCCGCAGTGAAGCAATTGAGTAACCTAAGGCGCAAGTTCTAAAGATACGCTACTATTGGGCGCCGCCATATTTATCGATTTTACTAATTGATTGATGGGGTATCATTAAAAGTAATGCAAGTAGAAAATAACAGAATAAAAGATATTGAATATAAATTATAATTTTGTATGAATAATAAAAAATAATGTAAATGAACTTGAATAATAAAATCCTCATTCCTCCTCTAATCAAAGCCCTGTTAATTAACTTTCTGAAAACTAAGACAATGAGAATTCGGTTTAATAGTTGAAATGTACACATATACAGTAAAATATGAATTATCTACAGCTTATGGGTTATTTATCCTACAAGGAGTGAATTTTACGTAAAATGCAGAATTAATAATCGAAGAATTTACAATCGAGTTTTAAAAATGTGACAAGTGACAAGGTAGGCAATTCATTTCCAGAATGTAAACAAGGCTTTCCTTAGAGGAGTTTTTGCCAAGTAATTGCCGACCTTGTCACTTGTCACATTTTTGAAACTGCCGTTACACTCTTACAATCCAATATAAAAAGCTGATTGTTTCTTCAATTGCTCATTGCAGCATTTGGATGCATTAAAGTTACATGAGATCAATTTTCGAGTCACCAAGTGTTAGTAAAAAATTATTTAGTTGGAACGTTTTTTTAAAAAAAAATTCGTCGTGCAGTCTAATTTATGCGTCGCCTAAAACTTTTTGGTTTCTTACAAGAGGAAGAACTTGCCTCATGAGAAATCGAAATAAATTATGTAATTTTCGTTTATAGTTTGTTTCGTGATGATATCTTGAATATAACTTTAGTTTATGACTTTTATATCCGAAGCCGCTGCGAATTCCGAATCGCAGTGGCTCGGTATTCTCACAGCGCGTGCACACCCATTGGCGTAGTGATCGTCGAATTATTAATAGAACCGCAGCCGATTTTTTCTATCTTCTAGTTAATAGATGTGCAAATCGATTTTACTATGTAAGAACGCGGTGGTTGTTTTATAAATCAATATGCTTTTCATTTATTGTGAATTGAGAGCAATCCAGGAATATACGGTTTTTATACAGACCTAAGGGTAAATGGAGTAATGAATTCTAATAAAACTCAAGAACATAATACGTTAATGCTTTGGAATAACTTTTGTTGCAAATGAAGCAATTCAACTGAGAAAATATATAGTAAATATAGAGAATATGGAGAAAAATGTAATGGAATTCCGCCCATCAATATCACCCAAGTTTGAGTGCAAAATTTTAAGCAAAAAAATTATGAAAGAGGAAATATTACGATCGTCGATATGACGACGTCTTCGATCGAAATGGACTATAATCTTCTACTTCAGTAAGTGTTCCATACGAAAACATTTTAAGAATCGAGTTTTAGCCACAGAAGTGGGCCAAAACCACTGTGCGCTCACGTACATTCCGCGTACATGAAAATTTGTCCCCGAATTCCTTTTTTGAATTTATATACCATTTGAAATATTGCATCTCCTCCTTCACCTCATTTCTATGTGCCTCTGGATTTATGTAAGTAACTATAAAGACATCCTGAAACTTCCCTAATTGTCCATCTGGTATAAGTAGTCTTATTTAGAGCAAAAATTACGACCATTATGTTATGAAGATGCTCTCTTTAAGCAGACCATTCTTAAAACGATCAGACGTTTTACTCAAAGTGCACTCTATAGATTTAAATTCCAAGAAAGTCAGTTTCCACTGTAAATCTATTATTTAAAGAACCAAAAAACCTTTTCCTTGCCTCTTCTGAAAAGATTCTCTTTAAAAGAAGCGAAAGTCTTCTCTTTATAACGGTGTTTTCCATTGGCTCCTTGAAAATATTTTCAACGAGTGTTATTGAATATATATCCTAAATTTCGAAGCTTATAGACGGAGTAATTTCATCACCAGAATATCAATCAAGCTAAGGTAGCATTTTATTTTCCGATCAAATTTCCATCCGATGATTTCCTTCAAACTCAACTACTCCTCTGAAGAAACGAGTCCATTTCCAATATGTTTGTCTGTGAAATAGTTTTAAAGGAGGATCAAGCGACTGAAATTGAAGATTAGAGCGATTTGAATGGAAAGGCGACCCACATTTACATCTGCTATAATAAGCACATAATATAGAATACTGAGGACGGCATTATCCATTCCACGTTTAGTAGGCAGTACAGCCTTCTTATGGAGAATCGTTCCCGTGCATATTTCTGTAAGGACCAAGGCGCGATGTTGTCAAACGTTGCGAAAAATTGCTTTTTTTATGTAAAAATTCCCTACTGATGCAGAAATAAAGGATGCATGGTTTAGTGAAATTCATTTTTCAACATTTCAAAAAATATTGACCTACATTATTTCTCTACATTTTCGCATAGCAAGACGAATTTCTTCTTTATCGTTATCAGGCTGTTGTGAGCAAAGCGCACTTTCATTCGACACAAAATTAGCAAATAAATATCTTCATACCTTACTTTCTGTGTCGGTAAACTTATAATTTTATATTTCTTCGTTTGAACGCCTCTTATTCTTTGAACCCAAATTTTCGAATTATGCAAGCCAAAAATCCATCGCCAGCTAAATCTCGTTCTGTAAGAGATACTCACTAACATTCTGCGTAAGAAATTTGAAGAAATGTGTAAATATATTTTTAGTGAATGAATGAGGACTTTATCTTGATAACAAAGGGATTCATGAATTTTTCAGTTTGTTGATTTTTTCCACACGCCAAAATTTCACAGTACTGCCCGTAGATGCCCAGTTTCAGTTATAGGTGTGAAGGAGGAATATGCCATATCATAGTGAATCGAAAAGAAAATCTATCTTTTTAAGTTTAAAGTGTGAACACTTTGTTTAGTTATTAATACTCCAACTCTCGTAATTTTCGCAAAATACGGCGAACATGGATTATTTTGAAGGGTCATAACTTATAATCAGAGTGAGGGATCTGGTTGTTTCAGTAATTGATACGGATTGCATTTTCATATGATATGCATTCATAAAGTTCCGAATGTTCTTTAAAATTCCTAACAATTTTCAATTAATTGTATAATACAGCAGAACCGGCTAGGAACATTTTCCTAGCCGGCGAAATTTTCTGCTGTATTATACAATTAATTGAAAATTGTTAGGTTACTCTTCATCTCATATGGTGCGCAGCTTCATAGGACAGTTTGTGAGAGACGGGCTACAAAACTCGGGTAAAAGATGGCTCTTGAGCCATGAGACATCTGAGATAACGTTGTGGCTCTTCAATCTTGAGAATTCAGGATTAGAGTTCTTATTTAGTTTTCTTCGGATTCTCGGGTATAAAAGTGAAGTGGCATAGTAACTTATCAAACGGTGTTGTGGAAATTTTTCCCAAGTGGTCTATTTTCAAGTTCTTGCGATCATCGTGTCCGAAGAGAAAAGAAGGCTGAAAGAGGAAAGCTGTGAAGCAAACAGTTTACGTTTTTACCTATTTCAGCAAGTCTCTCGGTGCTATCGAATCCTGCGAGAAGGCTGCAAAAGGAAGTAAAAAAAAAATATTGAAGAAGGAAAGAAGCATACCGAGGCGCGTAAATTGCTCGACTAGAAACTAAAAAGGTTACACAGACACATAAGTATGCAATATACTTGATTTACTTGTGATGATGAGCTTAGCCCTGCAGAAAAGGATTTTTAGTTTAATGATATATTTATTGTCAGCCAAAAATTCATAACATTCTGTAAATATGATCAGTATGAATGCGCTGTAAGGAAATACTAATGAAATTGTTCTTTCTGCCATAGTAAATGAGTGCATTCAAGATTCTCATAGTGTCTGTAAAGAAGTTCGCAATTCCAATACCTTCTGATTTGTCAAATTTTACCTGCTAATATTCCCATCATTTTATTTTCATTTTCCTTTTAGAAAGTATTTTAAGATATGGTAAACTGCTAAACTCCTGCCAGTAATCCATTATTATACTTTGAAATACCGATTTTCGAGATATTCACATGGTATTTATAACTTTGATCTTTTGCAAACTGAAAATATTGCGTATAAATACCTCCTTTTTCTTAAACATTACTTTAGGAACTTTTTAATGTGCTTTCTCTGAACACATCCGGTAGCCAATTCAAATTTGGCGCGTGAATCTCGAGGCGATAGACTGAGAGTAAGTTTGGCAACAGCGTTCGCCGTAAGGACAATACTGTCAACTAAACGTGGAACGGCCTATATACTTCGAAAAAATATAGAAGAAGGAAGGAAATACTGAAGAGGAAAAACAAAGAAGCAAGCCAAAACTCACGAAATCTCCCCTCTATTTTCCCCGAAGAAGTAATTGCAGCAATAAAGCGGACGAAGAACGGAAAAGCAGGAGGCATAGATGGAGTGTTGGCAGAACATTTAAAACTTGGTGGAACAGAAATTGCATACGTTTTAGCGCAGTTATTTACTAGTTGCCTTAAACAAGTAACTAAACCAGGACTGGAACCATGCAAGAATTGTCCTTTTGCAAAAGAAACGAAGAACTGAAGAATTACCATCCCATCAGTCTCCTTCTTGTTGTTTACATAACATTCATGACGATAATAGATGAATAGTTAAAGATTACTCTATCATCTGCCCAGCCTGGAGAGCAAGTATGATTCCGGAAAGGCTTCAGTACTATGGACCACATCCACACTCTACAAGAAATAATCAGCAGAATGAATGAATACATTACTATGCTTTGTGGACTATGCTCAGGCCTTCGACTCGGTAAGTACCTCCTCTACACTAGAAGCTCTGGAAAAACAAGGAGTAGATGCAGAGTACATCTGTCTCCTACGCAGCAATCACAAAAATGCCACAGCCGCTGTAATACTACACGAAGTTACTGAAGAATTCAAAATTGAGAAGGGAGTCAGAAAAGGAGATTGCCTTTCCCCAATTCTTTTCACAGCTGTTCTGGAGGAAGTTTTTAAAACCTTGGACTGGGAGCAGAAAGGTCTGCGGATTAATGGGGAACACGTCGGTCATCTGCGCTTTGCAGATGATATAGTACTCTTCGCAACCAACGGAGAAGATCCATCTTCAAGACTTCATGGACTGAACACAGCAGGACAGAAGATAGGACTCAGGATAACCTTAACAAAAACAAAGGTAATGTATAACTCTTTTGAACCTATCAAATTTGAAGGGACGCCTCTGGAAGTCTGCTCAGAATACACATACCTAGGACAACTAGTAACCACAGGAGAGAACAACAGGATTAACGAAGTGAACAGAAGAATTAAACTCGGCTGGAGTGCCTTCGGAAGAAATGCACATATTCTAAAGTCACAAATGCCAATGGTCTTGAAGAGAAAGGTCTTCAACCAATGCATTCTACCAGTGTTGACATATGGATGTGAAACCTGGGTGTTAAACACAGCAATAACCCAGCGACTTCAGACAATGCAAAGAAGTATGGAAAGGTGTATGCTTGGGATCACAAGATGAGACAGGAAACATCTGGGTGAGGATGAAGACAGGAGTGACAGACAGCATAGATAAAGTAAGATCACGGAAATGGATGTGGGCAGGCCATATGGCGAGAAGAAACGACAGCCGCTGATGATGATATACGTGTATCTATATCATAGAATGAGGTTATATTTTACAAATATCTTACGATATAAACGAATATTTGACGACATAAGTCCTTTATTTAAGTTATGATCCCCTACAGATTCCTCTCCTCCGATTCTTACCATTCAATACACGCATCGATAGGAAAACACAACTTCTTCATTTAATACTTCTCTGATCAATTTTTAGACATGATAACGCTGTTTTATTTATGATGTTTTAGTTTTGAGCAATAATTAAGAAATTGCAGGCCTGATGTCGTGACTCTTAGCCGAAATGTGGTGAAGGCGGATGATCTAGATTTAAGGCGTCCAAATAGATTCCTTTTTTCCCACTATGATGAATGGAGCCAAAGTTAGTTAAGGATAGATATTTTAAAAGTTTCGATTCCCTTTCTCCCGCGAAATAATCCCATGGAAATATAATTTGCCACAGGAATTCATCTCCAGCGACTTAATTGCTTCGTCCAAAAAGGGCCACTCTCTGTAATTGATGCTGCAATAGTCCATTTCAGAGATCACTTTATAATTGCTACGTATCAAAGTGATCTTAACCGAATTCTCCTTCGGAAGAAAAATCACGGACCTCACATTAGAAAAGCGTATCTCCAAAAAGTTTATATTTAATATTTATACCAACTAAAAATAAGAAATGTATTACCTTAGTCGACTACACTCTTCCTTTCGTTCAGAAGTCTAAATTAAGCTCTTTAATTTTTGCTCTTAGTTCTTTTGGTTGAAATCAGTGTCAGTAAATTTAATTTTAATCTAAATTATGCACATCCATTAATCCTGTAAAGACACTGACAGTGACCCAATTACCAAAACTCAAAAATCCAAGTCTTCTATAAAAGAAGTCCAAATGGAAAAAATACAGATATTATAAAATCATAAATGATGCAAATGAAGTAAACACTAAAATTCAACATTATGGAAAATATGTAATATGATAAAATACTACATGTAGAATTAAGAAATTTGTAGAAATAGAATTAAATTCAGAAATAAATCCCTTAAACTATTAGTAAAAACGAATAATTAAAGAATAATTAATAATAGCAAAACTCATTCTGAAAAACTAAAAAGTGAATGAAGTATATTTATCCCGGCATACGACAATTACACAAAAATCCGATATTAAAACTCGGAGCCTATTGGTGGAACACCAAGTTTAAAGTTCTCACTCATAGAATTGCATTTTCAAAGCTATAGAAACTTCGAACCAAGGAGACACATTGCACAAACGTGCTCACCAGAGCGGCCTCATTTACTTACATCTTTTATTCTCTTCGATTTAAAAGGAGAAAGATGAAATTATTAATTAGATATTGTATTTTATTTTTCTCTCCGCCCTCACGGATGAATACCGCATGGCCTGTAAACAATCTGTAGTCTTTAAGACTAAATAAATATAAAAAATAATTCAAGCGATATTTGGTCATGTTTTTATTTGAATGAAAAGACATCTTCAGAAGAGGGAATTTACATAAATTGGGCTACGAAAAATAAACAAGTTAATTGCAATTCGATTGTCCTTTCTTCAATTCTAAGCAAATATAATATTCTGTATTATTAATTAGTGGTACTCATTTTTGTTTTTACGCAAATTTAATCTGGAAATATATTAAAATTTTATTTATATTTTTTTTATTTTTAGTTGAAATATTCTATTCTATTAGTCGTTGATATTACTAGGATTTGATGTAACTCACGCACATTTGGTGGCATTTCTTCCAGTGGTACATACTATACAAGGCAACTATATATGTGAATTCCGTGATTTTGAATCCTCCAAATAATTTACAGATATTCGTGCAAAAGACCGCCTGGCATCGAACTCCGTTCGCGAGAGAATACTACTGTTAGACCATTTAAACAAATTCCAAAGTTCAATTTCGCCTCGGCCCTTAAATAAGATTTTCCATTTGAAATGTATGGTAGAATATAAATCACGCTCTGGAATCGAACCAAAGACCGTTAAGGAAACGGTGACCTGTGCATATTATAGCCTTTTATAAACACTTTTCACATGCTGGTTTTACGTTTCTATGTTGCCGTGAATTGATTTAAAAATTCCGAAACATTGCCGCAATCCGTTTTAAAAGGGAGAAATTTGAATCCACCTGGAATCAAACACACGATCTTTTAGTGACTTTTATTCCATTGTACCACATAAGACCACGTGATCTCCCACCTCCGTGATTTTGATTCTTCTAATTTACCGAAAAGTTCCTTAAAATAATTTAAAAACTCCACGCAATGCATTCTTATGGGAAATTTCCGATACTCGGGACCTTCTGCTATCAAACCCATTCGATCTCGAATTATTCTGCTGACTACAGTAACATCGTCGATGGCACCATTATAATGTGACGATCGATATGAAAAGTTGCTTGAAAAGCGTATCGGTGAAATTTTACCAAAATATCCCATTATTATCTGAAACGTATATATGACCCCTGTTCTGGATTTTATCTTTCAATGTAACCGCGAAAGCAATTCTTAATAATTGGCGAAATATATTTAAAGAGGAGAATCTTGCACCAACCAGGTGCGCAACCAAAACTCATTTGGTGACATTCCTTCCAGTGGTGCAATAGAAGACCATTTCATCTGTAAACCCCGCAATTTTGAATGCTCTGTTGCACCGAGAAAGGCTCCAATACAGTTTTCAAAAATTTGCACAAAAGACCACCTGTCGTCGAACTCAAGATGTGAACTTCATATCACATCATATACGTATCAGTATGTATTTCAGAGGAGAAATTCACACCCAACTGGCGTCGAACCCATGAGGTAACGTTTCATTCACTGTTGATATAGCACTACATCTGCTAAGTCCGTAATTTTGAATCCTCTATCTTACGAAGAAGAGCCTCAAAAATATTTTCAAATATTTGCGCAAAAGACCGCATGGAGTCGGACTCGGGACCCGTTTGTGAGAGAGAATTGCATATTAATGTTAGAGAAGCGCCATTCTGACCTTTTCCAAAGTTTCAATTCAATATCTTATCGGGAAGGTCCTAAATTAAGATTTCTTTATCCTCGTTTGAAATGAATTGTAGAATGGAAATGACGCTCTTGCATCGAACCAAGGATAATTAGAGAAACAATGAACTGAGTGAAGGAATGTTTTCAAACGCCTCCGTTCATATTCCGGGTTTTATATTGCGTCATTTCATTTATGTCATTTTCATTTGGAATCCGGAATTACAGCTGAGGAACTTTCCGATATGTCATTGAATTTTTGTAACGGTCACTGTTGCTACTAAAAAAGACTTATATTAAATCCTATTTTACGTTCTTCTCCTAAATGTCCCTTAAGAAATGGGACATTTTTAATGAAGAAGATGGATGTGCACAGAAACCGTGAATTTCTTTTACGAAACCATTTTCCTGATGATTTTGGTTCGACAACAGGGAATTTACGTTCTACCAAACAATTTAATGGGAAATTCGGAATTACATTAGAGGGCCTTCCCGATCGACTCATCATACATGCTGGATATTTACCGAATCGGCGGTAACGGAAATGCATCTTGGTTCGATACCAGCATAGGTATATTTTCCCGTTTTAATCTACGCTTAGCTGAATTTAGGAATGCAAGCAGTTCCGAGCGTAATTGGATGTTGCGGTAAATAATCAAAGATTAGCTTGCAGTATGCTAGCGACTTTAACTCGTGCCCTCAAAAAAACGTACTCCAGATAGCTAAGTTGGCAATTCCGATTCGGATGACCGCCTATTCTGATCCGATCGAAAAGTATGAGGAAATGGATGGACAAACCTCTTCAGTAGGAACTGCACATTTTGCGAGATTACACTTTATTTCCCTACTATTGGCTTTAGGGACAAAATCTGCTTTGAACTGGGGTCCAAATCAATAACATATACAAAGTTTTGCATTAATAATACGTTTCGGATACATTTAGGTCACTACAATGTGTGATGCATACAGCATCGTTGTCCATTAGGAATTACAAAAAACTACATTTAAATATTTAATATTTTTCCTGACATCTTTATACTTTTGCATCTCATCTCATATCCCATCTCATAATTATATCGTACAATTTGATTCCCATGCAATGGGCATATTTGAGCAATGGCTATGATAATTCATTATTTTTTCTCGTGTTGCTGTGATTCGTAATTTTGAAATGTTTCCGCTTCTATGTTCCTATATATAAGGGCAGATGCAGAATTTTAATTTTTCAAATCGGCTTGCAATGGAGAATGTCATTTCTTTTGTGTTGTCATAATATATTCGATGCTGTATTCCGGAGAGCGGTGATTGGCCCGTGGCCCCGGGAGGGCGGGGCGGCTGCGCCCTGTCGCCATGTTCATTCTAGGTGACCGCACCTCACCCACCCTCCGGGCCACGGGCTATATCCACGAGCGGCAGAAGAAGAAACAATTAATACATGGATTATATACAGCTATACTTAATTTAAGAGGGAAATAATATGGATCAATATACAAACGAAACATATACAAACATTGTAGGATTTTTATTGGTATGTTGCCATCGATTTCAAACGTATTTCTTTTTTCTGGCGAAGACAATTGTGAGACTGAAATATGGAGAAGATAGATTTCATTTGTTTCAAATTAAGTCCTTAATTTAGAGAGCTAAGCATAAATATCTAAATTATGGATGACAGATAACACCCTTTCTTAATTTTTCCTTGGCTTTCATTAGATGGAGTTATTCCAGATTTCATTGCAAAAGATTTTTACTTCCTATTTGCCGTTCCCTTTACTGCTTTATGATAAATGGAGTTTTTCGCCGCTTCTTCCTTTGTTTGTCATTTCAAAATGCTCTTTCGTAAGAGTCGTCCAATTTATGCACAAACCAGCAGCAATATATTTATTAAAATAATCCGAGACCATCCTTACACGACAGCGCAGAAAGTTAAACTTACCAAAACAGTTGTAATAATGACACGGAATAAAAATTCCTTTTCTTGGCCCCATCCTTAGTAATTTGTTCACCTATTACCTTTGTTCTACACAAATTAGTCAATATTTTGCCTAATAATAAAGCGACTTCCAAAACTCAAAGCTGAAATAAAAAAAATTGCAATATGATGTTCGTGATTTACTTTGGCCAAAATACTTAACACTACATCCAGTGAACGCCATCCATTTTCGCTTTACATTTTTTAGAAAAGCTTTCTAAGCGTATTTCTAAATTTTCACAGATTTTTCTACACTGTAAACAAAAAGTCAGCAAATTAGATTTTCTCGAACTTAAAGAGACGATTCCATTCTTTGTCCTCCCTCCTAATATTTGCGACCACCAGCACTAAAAACGCATTTGAACTTTTCCTTTGGTCAATTTTCTTACAAAAATCATTACATTTTCCGTAGAAATAACTTCTCCAATTATTGATATACGCCACACGCCAATAGGCGGCAAAATTCACGGGGTCACAACAACTTCATTTCTTTAATTCAATGGAAAACAAGGAAAAACTCATATTTTTGGTTATTTAATTATGAAATAAGTTATTTACATCTTAAAAAGAAAAGGAATCTTATATGTTTTGTTTCATTTTATATTACTATATAGTACAGTATAAAATTTTATATTATTATATAGATTCAGATCTATAGAGTATTGTTTTGTAATCTCTTCTTTTTTAGAATCCGACCCTTCCTTCGTTACTTCCACATTTTTCACAACGAACGAACTTTTTATCAGTTAAAAAAACTATGGAAGATTAATGTAAACGACTTAAGGTCTGATGATTGGCGGTTTCTTTTCCCCCTCTATTTGCTTCTTATCCCACTTAATTGTGACAACAAAAAAAACGCTCAATGCAAAACGCGGCCATTCGATCCAATTGCGGTACATAAATTACAAGAACGAAAGTCAATAATATCATCCTCATTTCATTACAAATCAAAATACCTTGTGAATTAAAGTGAATGTACCGCATTAATTACATATTCCATTTTGTGTTCAAATAAATACTGGGAAGTTAGAAAGAAATAACTTTGATCCATAAAATGGAGTTCTCTAGTACGTCTATCTCAATTTTTTTCTAATCTAGTGCCATTGATCTCCATAAGTAAAATAATGACCATAAAAAACGTCTAAACGCTCTAAATGCTAAAAAAAAGTCTCATCGCCTAAAAACTGAGGAAAAGAGATGGCTTTAATACAGAAGGAATCTATTGTTTTGGTTTGAATGATTATTCAATAGAAGGAATTAGCAAACGCAGAAAATGAGGCTGCTAAAAAAACTATATATAATTAAAAAGTAAAAGTAAGGGATATATACATATTATATATATAACTTTGTATATAAATAATTCCAAAAGCGTTTACCCAATATAATTAGTCTGACTGCACTTAAAATGCATCAACAAGCATATAGTTCTTCCATCATTGTCCGACCGAAGGGACATATAACTATATATATATATATATATATATATATATATATATATATATATATATATTGGATGGAATGGAAGAAGAGACTATTCAGATTCCAAAAGGGTTTCAGTACTATGGACCACATCCACACACTACATGAAATAATCAGCAGAACGAATGAATACGAGTAATGAATGAATATATTACTATGCTTTGTGGACTATGCCCAGGCCTTCGACTCGGTAAGTACCTCCTCTACACTATATGCTCCGAAAAAACAAGGAGTAGATGCAGAATACATCTGTCTCCTACGCAGCAATTACAAAAATGCCACAGCCGCTGTAATACGGAAGGGAGTCAGAAAAGGAAATTGCCTTTCCCCAATTCTTTTCACAGCTGTTCTGGAGGAAGTTTTTAAATCCTTGGACTGGGAGCAGAAAGGTCTGCGGATTAATGGGGAACACGTCGGTCATCTGCGCTTTGCAGATGATATAGTACTCTTCGCAACCAACGGAGAAGATCCATCTTCAAGACTTCATGGACTGAACACAGCAGGACAGAAGATAGGACTCAGGATAACCTTAACAAAAACAAAGGTAATGTATAACTCTTTTGAACCTATCAAATTTGAAGGGACGTCTCTGGAAGTTTGCTCAGAATATACATCCCCAGGACAACTAGTAACCACAGGAGAGAACAACAGGATTAACGAAGTGAACAGAAGAATTAAACTCGGCTGGAGTGCCTTCGGAAGAAATGCACATATTCTAAAGTCTCAAATGCCAATGGTCTTGACGAGGAAGGTCTTTAACCAATGCATTCTACCACTGTTGACCTCTGGAAGTGAAATCTGAGTGTTAAACGCAGCAATAACCCAGCGACTTCAGACAATGCAAAGAAGTATGGAAAGATGTATGCTTGGAATCACAAGAAGAGACAGGAAATGCAACACTTGGGTGAGGATAAAGACAGGAGTCATCATAGATAAAGTAAGGTCACTGAAATGGATGTGGGCAGGCCATGTGGCAAGAAGAAACGAGAACCCTTGGACAAGAGCGGTTCTGAACTGGACAACAAGAGATGTGAATAGACCAAGAAGAAGACCAAATTACCGATAGATTAAGTACTTACGGGTGACATGGCAAAGAAAATTAGAAGCTCAGGATGGAAAGAATTGGAAAGCGCTATGGGAGGCCTACATCCGACATCAGATTGAAGATGGCTGATAATGTATATGTACGAGTAAAAGTTGATTGGTCAGAATCCGTATTCCGTATCCGTAATCCGTATCTATTATATATAGCTAACTCTCCGGATATACCTATTTATAGGGGATACGAATTATAAGCATGTTCCCCCTGGCGACGAACTTAGGTCCCGATCGTGCGACACAATTGCATATTAATATTAGATAAGTGCCATTCTCACCTGTTCCAAAGTTTCAATTCAATATCTTATAAAGAAGGTCCTATAATAAGAATACGCTATCCCCCTTTGAAATACATGGTAGAATAGAAATGACGCTCAGGCATCGAACCAAAAACCCTCAGAGGAACGGCGAACAGCGTATATGAAACACATGAATTGCCTCTATGTATATTCCATTTTATATCGTTCCCGGTTTTCGGATAAGCATTAAAAATAATTGTCAAAATTGACCGCCATGCATTTTATACCGGAGAATTTTGCACTCACTTGGCGTCGAACTCACGGTCATTTGGTAACATTCCTTCAGTTAGTACAATAGATAACCACGGCATCTCAAACCTCCGTGATTTTCACTGCTCTATCGCTCCGAGTAAGGACAAAACAATTTTCGAAACTTCTCGCGAAAGACCGCCTGGCGTCGAACACTGGACCTGTTCGTGAGAGACGGTATAAAGGAGAAATGGCATACGAATGGTAGATAAGTGCCACTCTGTCGTGTTTCAAAGTTTCAATTCAGTATGTTATCGGGAAGGTCCTAAAATAAGATTCCGTTATTCCCGTTTGTAATGCATGGTAGAATCGGAATGAAACTCTTGATCGAACCAAGGACGATTAGAGAATCGGTGAACCGCTTGAATGCATGTCTTCTAACGCCTCTGTTACAATTCCGGGTTTTATCTTCCAGGATCATCAGTAAGGCATTTTAAAAAATTATCAAAAATTGAATATATATATATATATAGTATAATATATAACACTATATATACTATATAATACTATATATACTATATAATACTAATATATACTATATAATACTAATAATACTAATATATAATACTATATATATATATATATATATATATATATATATATATATATATATATATATATATAGAGTATATATATATATAAGTATTTTACCTTTCGGTAGGTTCATGTGCCCCCACATTTCCTATTTAATTTCCTCCCCTTAATTCGTCTTCTGTCTTTGTCTTCCCCTCCGTCTTTTCCCTAGCATTCTTCCGTTTTCTTCAGTAGCCCCTCTCCTCTCAATATTTGATCCACCCACAATTCTTCCACATATTCTTCCCACCGTACCCTTATGCTGGTTGGTTCCCTTGAGACGTATCCCTTGCTATACCTAACAGTGGCCATTTTATTGCTAATTTTATTCCCTGTCATTTGTTTCAGTTTTCTATACAATAGGTTGACCCTCCCACTTTCTGCCATCTTCTCTATTCCATTACACTTCCACAACAATTCTCTTGCTCTGTTTGTTTCCCTCCTCATTTCGTTGTTCAGTTCCCTGTACATTCTACGCCCGTGTTCCGTGTTGACCCTTTTGCATTGCCTTCTTTCCTCCATTTTATTTATCATTCCTACCGTCACCCATGGTTTCCTTGTTTTGTTTTGGTTGACCCTCTTTGGGCACTATCCCCGATGATGTTTTTCATCTTTTCCCATTCCTCGTCTACGGTAAGTTCCCTTTCGTTATCTTCTAGAGCCTTGTTAACTGACTCTTTAAACTCCCTAGCTTTCCAACCCCTGAGGGCTTTTACCTTCCATTTGAGTGCCGTTTTTGCCCGATAGATCTTTTTAAATTTAAGCTCGGTTTCCATAACTACAAATTATGATCGGAATCTAAAACAGCACCTGGATAACTTCGTGAGTTTTTAACACTATTTCTAAATATTTCCTTAACAAAATTGGTATCTGTCTGTGTCACCTGGCTTTTTCCATGTGTATCTTCATCTGTTATGGTGTTGAAAGTGAGTTTTGGTGATACAGAGGCAAAAATCTACCGATTTTTGTCCTCTGTCGTTTCTATTTCCCAATTCTTCCCCATCTCCAAGCACAGCATTCCAATCTTCCATATTCCACCCTTCCTCTTCTATCTGTTCGTAAACTGAATCGATTTCATCCTCACTGTAATCGCTAGTTGGGAGGTAAACTTAAATTATAACAGTGTTTCCTGGTTAAATGTAGCTAATAAAAAAGAAATATGTTTGAATGAAAATATTTTAAAAAAACATAATGAAGTATAAAATACATTAAATAAATGATATATTAACATCATGAAGTACAAAGTTAAATTGCAGCAATCCAAAGTTGGGAGGGAAATATGTTGGGAAGTAGTGATTTTTTATTTTCTAATAGAAGTGTGGGAATTATAGTGTTAAAAATAATTTTAAAACTAATCATTTCTTCTCTGGATGATTAAATAAACTACATATATCCTCTGAGAGTCTAACTAAATGGCTTTTTAAGTGAATGGTAACGAATAACGATTGATTCGAATGATTGCGTTAGCAAAGCACAGATGAAAGGGATTGAAATATATCAAGTATCGTGACAATTGGAAGAAAGATTGCTTCGTTCATTGTATTATTATATTTTTACTTCGATTATCATTATAAATTCAGCTCAAATTGCACATATATCACATTCTTAAAAATATATTCTTTGACACTGTCTTACAATCGATAGGGAGAATCTTCGTCATACCGTGTATTCTTTATGGCGTACCGTGCCGTAATGATGGAAATCAAATTTACTTTCTTCAGCGCCTGAAATATTCGCTCAACTCTGAGCATTTGAAGCGATAAAAAAGGACAAACTTGAAAATAGAATTCCGAAATTGTTGATTGTCCAAGAGGGAGAAAGAAAGGCGGCCTTTGATATATGTTGATTAATTAATTATTAACTCTAAAGTAATTATTTTCTTATAATGATATATGTATAACAATCGCGTCAAAAGTGGACACAACGACATAATTCAAACATCCAGTCCTTGCGCAGAATGTAACCATTACCTATTGACAAAAGTTATTCTCACAGAATGTATGACACATTCATGTATAATATAATCCAGAGGGGAGTGAACACTCGATAAGGGGAATTGTCGTGTTATATGTCGAAAATTGTAAGTAACGAGACAAGTTTGAAAAACTGCGTTAATCGGAGAATAATAATTAAATGAGTGTTGAGAGCAGTAATTTGCTTTTGCTGATGGAATTAATAAATCAAATTGAGTAATTGTGGATAATACTGTGATTGTTAGTTAGAACAGAATGTGAGAAAGCGTAGAGAGAGTCCTTGCATTAATGTGTCACCTTTTTTATTCCATCCTTTTAATATTTGGGTTTATTTGGAGACCTCTTCTTACCGATTCATACCTTACCAAATCCATCTACATTATTATTGTTATTGGAGGAACATTTGTGATAATAATAATTGTTTAGTTTCTATTTACCGCAGCATCATTTTACCTTCCTCAGTTTTAAGGACGTAAACTCTCTAATTATTCCTTTTTTCAAACTGCTTAGGCGTTTTCTCCTTTCTTTACGAAGAAGGTAGATTGCGCTATCGCCATTTTATGTTATACATTTCATGACCAAAGCAAAACAGAACCCAAATAGATTTCATCCATCAATACCCACGAATACACAATGAGTCTCTATTTTTAAGAAACAGTTACATAGTTTCATAAACTAGCTCATTATTTACAGCAAACGCAATCTTAAAATGAGGTTTTATTTTACGCGTGTCCTACACATATTTCTGTTTTCAAGGCAATCACATTGAGATGTACTGTTTTGGATTGTGATGAGTGTGTATAGTGGATTCGAGTTGGAATTTAAAGGAGACGAAATCTTGGCTTTAATTTAACACGGAACCTATTTCTTACAATGAATTCAGAGGGATTCACTTTAAGAGAGGACATATACATACGTGGGTGGTCTGAAAAGTTTTCGACCCCAGATTTTTCAGAAATCTTCAGAAAATTTTCAGAAAACATGTCGAGAAATGGCGAAATGTTGGAAACTTTTCAGACCACCCATGTATATTGGGCGAAGACTTACTTTTAACCGGATAAGTATAATTTAAAGGAATACTAAAATCACAAAGATGAAAAAATAAATAAACAAAAAATATTATAATGATACAATACAGTTACAAGAAAGAAAAAGGGAATCACAATTTAAACAATGATTCTACAAAAAGAAATAGATAATAGAAAAGAATAAAAAAACGATAAAAATTGAGGTGAACGATTGCGGTGAGTGATGTACATTTTTTAAAAATAATTTCATTATACCAACGGAGGCCTTACTAAAAAATGATTTATTCACAAATATACACTTATCATGGGAGCCATAAGCGATTCATTCCATATAGTAAGGTGATGAAATAATTATATTGCATATGCTATTAAATACTATATGTTGTTCATTATTTTATTATCGACAAACGAATGATTTCGCAGAAACGATTAAATCTGATTCAATACTCCATTGTTTATCCTTTCACAACAAACATTTGTCCTTAGATTTTGGATAGTCTTGTAAACCACATAGAGAAGAATCCTCATTCAAATGAGAAATTCATTAGAAGGCAACTTGGAGCAATTTTAACTCGTGAACCTCTTCACTTCACTTCTTATCAACTGTGGAGACTGGTTATGTTATGTATATGCGTATACATAACATTTATGTAAATATAGATAGACTAAGCATTAAACTTAAAACTGCGTATTAATCGGAGAATAATAATTAACTATGAGTGTTGAGAGCAGTGATTTATATATATATATATATATATATATATATATATATATATATATATATATATATATATATAATTTGTGGAAAAAATGCAAATTTTTCTTGCTCGTTACTTTGATATATGCTTTAATTTTTATTCCACATGTACTCCATTTATACTTCATTGATGTTTTTTATTTCATCCTTCTTCATTTAGAGTCGCATTGCAGTAATTTATACAATTGCATCTACATAAGTACCATTTCATTTGTCAGGGATTTCCTACTCGATTACTTTCTCATTGGAGGAAATGAATTCTTCCGCATTAGAACGGCAAAGTTTAAAGTAATGAAACAAAACTCGGATTCATAATGTACGGTTGATTTCAATTTCAAAGAAAGTATTCGTCCATTAGGATAAGCGGCTTATACAGTAAAATTCGGTTTTGACGCGCGAAAATCGCGTTTTAAGCGTTTGGGCTGTGTAATCTTGGTTGCCTTTACATCATAGTTTTTGAAGAATGGTTTATCACTTCACTCTACCATTTCACCATATCAGGGTAGAATAGCGAATTTTTCAATAGCGAGGGCAACACAGTCTCTCGAAGACACTTTCCTTGTTTATTCGATGTGTTTGAGTTTTCAACGAACCCAAGCGATCTGAATCTGCTGAGACTTAAACTGGGATTAGTATGGACCGCTGGGAGATCCTTAAAATAAAACAGATGAGATGGAAGTGAAAGAAGGAGATTAGTAATAAATTGAGACGTTTAAAACGTAATTCGCCATCCGATATGTCCAGTGGCAGTTGTTAGTGTAGTTCAATGCTTCCACTACTGGTGAATCACTTTCTTATTGAAATGGTAGAATTGTTTAATATTTTCTCGAATAAAATTAATGAAACTATGATTTTCGCCTCCATTTTTTCTTTATTTTAATTTTTACACTCCCTATGTCTTTCCTTCCCCTAGTTTCTTAATACCATTCCCAGTACTCTTTTCACCCAAAAGGAAATGTTTAAGGAAAAAATGCCAAATAAATTGTTATCGTCTCAATATGAATATTTTCAAACGAGCTAGAGGTTATTGTAATCGAAGATTTTTTCATCCAAATTTCGTCCAGTGTAGCCTTGAAATTGACGATATTATTCACAATGATGGATTACTGGCAGAAATATTTCATAGTGTCCTAAAATTTTCGGACCATTGCTGATGCTGCTTCAATTTTCTTTCAAAATTCATCATCTTTCTCTTTTATTTCACTTGTGTATCATTATATCTAATTAATAATAATTTAATCTACAGATGCGATTGCTCTTATCAATTGTCTATGTACCACAATCAATGTTTGTGTTATTTATTATACATTAGATTTCGTAATGTATATTATTTGAGTGTTTGTTATTTCTATTATGTTTTCTTTTTCCAGAAAAAATATAAGGGTTTTCTGTTTCAATATCTTTTATTCAACTTTCTCAATAGATTTCACACCTCTTCTTGCTACGTAGTTTATTTTATAATAACAATGGGTTAAGTGGACTCAACAGTCTCAATTTCGCTAAAAAAACATTTCATTACTAATATTCTTTATTTTAAGGTTTGCTAAACACTTCTTCGTCGTTCTATTTGACCATAAGTTGTTTTCGAAAATTCTTGTGAATATTTCTTTGAGTGAGTACAGTAAAAAAGAGATCTTATCTCTATTACAGCCTTTTTAACACTCAGCAACTGTCTCTTGGTCTTCACTGCGTTATATAAAATAATTTTCATAAGAAATTGAGAGGATTTGTGGCATAAGACAGTTTATGTGATTTTCTCTTTTATGATCAATTATTGTTCTCGATTTATACTCTGCTAAACATTTTATAGAACGTATCGATTTTTCGTAAACATTCAAGAAGAGAAATCTTCAAACGTAAAGTTCATAATCCGTAAGAATTATAAAAGAATGGCTCAAATGCTCTTTATTTGTGTCAGTTGCGACGGTTTCAACCGGCAAACATAATTTTTCGAATAAATGTAAAATCAATAACGTTTTCGGCCACCTAATCATCGCGAGAGAGATTTCACCTTTAATGAATCAAAATACTACACTTCGAAAAAATCGTTTTAAATCTCATGAAAAATCATCATCAGTTTGTCTTCCTGAAAATGAGAATAGTAAGAATCGACGCTTTCCATAGTTTGAATGTAACCAAGACAAACAAAGACCCTGATTCTGTAAGTTTGGTTTAGTAGGTGCATTTGAAATAACTTGCAAATTTACAATCGGAGGGAAAACATAGTAGTATAATTATATTCGCTTATTTTCATTTATTAATCGCTAATCTGCACAATATATACCACGATATGGCGGATAAAGCAAACGGACCAATAGAAAGGAAGATGAAGGAATATGGTCAACTTTTGCTTGGTGAAAATTCTGCAACAACGTATGGAGTGCGCGATTTAAATTGACGAATGATCATCTACTCTGGATGGTTTGAGCTAGCTGAAGTTGCTTACCAAGGAACTGAAGAATAGGATGAAGCCAACGGAAAATGTTCCATCTGAAGTCATACTTTTCAGCTTGACGTTTTCTCTAATGAAATGGCTGCATTCATAATTTCAAATATATTGGCGATTATCCCATTTATTTAAAGTGGCTCAATACTGCGCCCCATCAGCTTCCGCAGAGAGAAGAAGAAATGCTATCTGTTGGTGTGGTACACCCCCTGCCACACGCTCTCTATCGATTTTCATTCACTGCTCTGCCCTGGATCGTATTGCGCATGCGCCAGTTTCGATCCATCCTCATTGGATAATTCTTCTCAAGGTCATCCTCGATGCACCAATTCCATTCTCATCTTCTCTAAGCATTAAATGTAATGCTGTATTTAGGGCATTCGATGCCATCTCTCTCATTTGCCTAATTTAACAAGCATTTACTTTGATATCTATTATTCTTATATATATTCTGCAACCATATCTTGAGAAGAATATTTTTCAACTTTACAGAAAATAAATGGGAGTGGAGGAACCTTTCATAGACGTTTGTGTCGGACTTGTTTCACTTTATGAAAGCACCCGTTATTATATCTAAACATCTATTTTCGGTGAATCAAAACATGAAAATGACTGACCATTTGAGAGAGAAAGTTTCCCAGTTCCTGCTAAAAATAGATCGACAACTGAAAAATGCACCACTTGGTCAAAATTGAGTAAAAATTTGATTTTTGAGTTTTCTTTCGTAGGATATAGACGCTGACATGGTTGGAGTTTATATTTTACTTGGTTACCTTTGTTATGGTAAATGAGTGGATTTTCTCATCGGTCGGTGATATTCATTCTCGATCTTAAAATGATCGAAACAGTTTTCGCAAGTCATATACAGTCTCAATAAATAAAGACCTGGACTTCGTACGCAACCTTAATAGTTTAATAAATCGGCCACCTTCCATCTTTTGGGAGCAAAACATCGCCGAAGATCAAACTTTACGCTTACATTGTATTTTCATTTAAACAACCGCTTTCTTTTAATTAAATTGTATGCACCCCAGTCACCATGAGTGCCAAACGGAATACGTAGTGTGTATTTATATACTTCTTCCACCTCAGTTACAGTGAAGGCTTGTGGCAGCGGTATTCATACAATTCAGTTATATAATTATTAATAAAAAATTGACAGTTCACAATATAAAACAATCGCAGAGAATCGAAAATGACAAATCACAATGCATTAAACGATAAAGTAATTAAGATGCAAGATATATAACAAGGACTGAATGTTGAGCAACAAAATAAAGCACACTGAATCGATGTACAAATCGATAGTCAATACAATAATTAATATCTCCAATGATGCCTTTCGATGACGTTTCGCCTACTGCAGCGTAGTAATAGCATCGCTCTCATCATTTGATCATATACATACGTAGTAAATCATGCAATCCTGCCAATGTATTCAACTGATCCGCCCTTATGAATTTCTTTTCCTCATCAATTTGGTCTTCCTGCTTTTCCGTACCCGTCATCTCTACGCTCCATTAACACGTGCGTGTATATATATATATATATATATATATATATATATATATATACACGAGTAAAAGTTGCTTGCATACTGCAAGCTATCCCTTCAATGTAGTACCGTACCAAAAAAGTTCTGAAAACAATGTTAAAACCACGCGCAAAAGACCGCCTGGCGTCGAACTAAGGACCCAATAGTGCGAAACGATTGCATATTAATATTAAATAAGTGCCTTTCTGACCCGTTCCAAAGTTTCAATTCAATATCTTACCGGGAAGGTACTAAAATAATATTACGCTATCCCCCTTTGAAATACATGGTAGAATAGAAATGAGGCTCAGGCATCGAACCAAGAACCGTCAGAGGAACGGAGAACAGCGTATACGAAACAAATGAATTGCCTCTATGTACATCCCATTTTATATCATTCCTGGTTATCGGATAAGCATTAAAAATAATAGTCAAAATTGACCGCCATGCATTATATACCGGAGAAATTTGCCCCCACTTGGCGATGAACTCACGGTTATTTGGTTACATTTCTTCAGTTAGTACAATATACAACCACGGCATCTACAACTTCTGTGATTTCCACTGTTTTATCGCTCCGAGTAAGGACTCAAAACAATATTTGAAAGTTCGCGCAAAAGACCGCCTGCCGTCGAACTCAGGACTCGACAGTAGGACAGGAATGGTGACAGAGGGGTTTGATAAAATTCTATCATCAGGTGTACCGTTTCTCTAGTGGTCCTTGGTTCGATGCAAGACGGTCATTCCGATTTCACCATGCATTTGGTACCACTGCAAGAAAACACCCACGAAGAGAAGGAAAAATCTATGAGTTTTTTTTAATCTTAAGAAAGCTACGTTGGCTTTTCTAAACTTTATTCCGACCTTTGAATTTCCGTTACTAACCAAGTCAGTCGTTGGATTGTTCCTGTGTGACATCATCTTGGAATCTTCTCTAAGCCATTTGATATGGAGTCGGAATTTTCAACAACTACCATCCCAAGTGTAATCAAACACAGTATCCTATTGGTAAACAGATTCACTAAAGGGATAATTTCTATCTCGTTGAGAAATATTTCAAACTTTTCGCCAAGTGGGTGGAATCAAAAACTGCTTACATGTATTTTTTATGACATTGAATGGATAAACAACGGTGATCTCGGAGACAATTTTGATTACAGAAGAAATATATCGAGTGCGGGAAGAGATAAAGCGGCTTTTCTAAGCTTTATTTTTTAGTTTGGGATTCCCCTGATTTATTACGTTAAGTAGCTATATAACCTGAGAGAGATTGAAGTATATACTATAATCATATCGGATCCTTATAAGCCACTTTATTATATTTATGCATATATCTCTTAGGTCATAACTATGAATTTCTGGATATTTAAATCCTATTTAAAATGTTGGAAAAAATGGATTCTAATTATTTAGAGTGCCGGATAATTAGGTTCATAGGTTTATCATAAAAGAATGAAATACTAATGCAACAGTATTATTTGAATTGCATTGAGTCTTTTATCCGCATTGCCCAAGTTTCTTTGAGTATTACGACGTTCGGTCTGTATCTTTTTAGGGGATTCAAAATTCCACATAAAAAGTTCGATTAATATTACATGGATTTTGCAAATTATTCCCATATTATTATATTTATATAATAATATGGGAATAATTTGCAAATTCTTCTCCGAATCCTCCATTTTTAAGAATAAAGCCGTCATAATTTTATGACCAAATCAGTGTTCTTTACTCAACATGTTGATTATATTTAACATATATTTTCTTCATTAACACTTGAACGAAACTGACACTGAAATATAATAAACAAACTATGAAATAAACACGTTAGCACAACAAGCATTCTCTGAGTTATTTTGTTCTTTGAGTAAAAAATAAGTTTCAGTCCGAATGAAGGGGAATATAATTTTGGCTACAAATAATAAATCTAAGCATCTGCCCAGTTGACCATGAATGGATTGCACTAGAATAACGCCTTCTGTAGTATAAAATATAGAGTTCAGTAGCATCACAGTCGATGCAAAAATTACCGAAAGATGAAATTATCATTAACGACCAGAAATATTCTATTTCTTGCATTTTGTATGGATTGTATAAGGTGTTTCGTAAAGGACTGCAACGAAAAATCGGTAAGCGTTATTATTACGGGGCCCTATTAGGCAGGACGTAACATAATAGACAAGACATAGAGGAACACCAACTGGAAATTTGAACACCTTGGTTTATGAAGGCATTATTCAGATGCTACAGGATTCTGAAGAAGGATTAGATTGGAATAATTTATTTATTAAATTGAGAGAGATGCGTGCGACCGATGAAGAAGGATGTGCGATCGATTATTGGTCTTCTCGGCGCATGCGTCATTCATAGGAACTACGCAATTCAATACTGCGTGGTATAACTTAAGATTTGCCCCTTTTCAAAATATCTTATTAATTCTCGAAATAATATATCTATTACTCTTTTTATTCCCTAAAGGAGTATTTTTAACGATTTTTTAAAAAACTTAAAATTTACATGTTTCAGCCTAAATTTTTCCAATCATGCAAGAAAACAAAAAACCACGTTTTGTAAATTGTGTTCACACGTAACTCTGTAAATATTCTCGTAGTATTGAGGTACATTCCATTATAAATTGTTCTAATTTTTCATTAATGTTCGTATAATTCCAAAGTCATAGAACAAAAGTATGACAATCGTTGGCTAAGATGTTATTTGATAAATAAGGAATATATATAAACAAATTTTCCTTTAGGATATAAACAATTTTTTCCTTAGAACTCTTCTACTATGTCTTTTCTCCCATATCTTCACAGTGCTATTTATATACCCACACTTCCTCGGCTAAAATATCTATTACGAGTAAAAGTTGCTTGCATACTGCAAGCTAATTGATGAAAATTTACAATAAATTCACCTTACTGCTATCATCTTCGAAGCTTATCCAGCAAAATTCTTAAAAATTGCCGCAATGAGTTTCTTACGTGAGAATTTTTCATCCATCTGACATCGAACTCACGGACATACGTAACCTTTCTTCCACTGGTTCTATAGAAAACTACTTCAAACGCAAACGCTGTGATTTTGAATAGTCTCCTGCATAGAGAAAGCCCTCAAAAATTTTTTTTTAAATTAGCGTAAATCACCGCCTGGCGTCGAAAACAGGACCCGTTCGTGAGAGACAATGGCATACAATGCATGGCATAAAAAGTTTCAATTCAGTATCTTATCGGGAAGGCTCTAAAATAAGATTCCGTTTTCCCCGTTTAAATGCATGGTGGAATAGGAATGACGCTCCTGAATCGAACCAAGGACCAATAGACGAACGGTGAAATTCAAGAAAGAATGTTTTCAAAAGCCTCTCTCACCATTCCGAGTTTTATCCTTCCAGCTTACCGGGAGGCATTTAAAAAAATCGTAAAAGATTTCCGCAATGCATTTCTTACGGAAGAATTTTGCATCCACCTGGCGTCGAACTCACTGTCATTTGGCTACATTTTTCCATGAGAAGCATAGAAGAATACCTCAACTTCAACCTCCGAAATTTTGGTTTTTTTATCTTAACGATAATTGCCTCAAAATAATTTTTAAAAATCCGCGCAATGCGTTCTTATGGGAAAATTGCGATTTTTGGGAATTTCTGGCATCGAACCCATGATAGCTAGCGTCAAGGTCTGCATTATTCTGGAATCTAGAGTGTAGGGCAAGTACGTCGTAAAAATCTGACGTGGACGGCGCTTCTGGAACATGGTCAGAATTCGTATCCCCTATATCTATATCTATTATATATAGCTAACTCTCCGGATATACCTATTTATATATTTATAGGGGATACGAATTCTGACCATGTTCCACAAGCGCCGACCACGTCAGATTTTCACGACGTACTGGCCCCACACTCTAGATGCTAGAATAATTCAGACATCGACGCTAGGTGTCATGGGTTCGATACTAGAATGTCCCAAAAATCGCAATTTTCCCATAAGAATGCATTGCGTGGATTTTTGAAAATTATTTTGAGGCACTTATCGGTAAGATAGAGGAACAAAAATCTCGGAGGTTGAAGCTAAGGTAGTCTTCTATGGTTCTTATGGAAGAAATGTTGCCAAATGACCGTAAGTTCGACTCCAGGTTGGTCCGAAATTCTTCCATAAGAAATGCATTGCTGCAATTTTTGAAAATTTTTTTCAATGCCTTCCCGATAAGCTGGAGAGATAAAACCCGGAATGGTGACAGAGGCTTTTGAAAACATTCTTTCATGAATTTTACCGTTCGACTAGTGGTCCTTGGTTCGACGCAAGAGGGTCATTCCGATTCCACCATGCATTTCAAATGGGGAAAACGGAATCTTATTTTAGGACCTTCCCGATAAGATATAGAATCGAAACTTTGGAACAAGTAAGGATGGCACTTATCTATTATTATTTTGCTATCTTCTCTCACGGAAGGGTCCTGAGGACGACGCTAGGCGATCATTTGCGCGAATTTTTGCAATCTGTTTTGAGGCTGTTCTCGATGCGATAAAGCAATCGAAATTACGGTGTTAGCAGATGAGATGGTCTTCCATAGTATCAAAGGAAGAAATGATAGCAAATGACCATGTGTTCGACGCCAGGTGGGTTCGAATTCCTTCCGTAAGGAATGCATTGGTGAAATTTTGGACGATTTTTTTAAATGCCTTCCCGCTAATCTGGAAAGATTAAACCCGGAATGATGACAGGGGCGTTTGAGAAGATTCTTTCATGACGTCCACTGTTTCTCTAGTGGTCCTTGGTTCGATGCAAAAGTGTCGTTCCGATTCCACCATGCATTTCAAGCGGGAAGAACGGAATCTCATTTCAGGACCTTCCCGATAAGATACTGAATTGAAACTTTGAAACACGTCAGAGTGGCACTTCTCTAACATTCCCATGCCATTGTATCTCACGAACAGGTCCTGTGTTCGACGCCAGGCGGTCATTTACACTAATTTTTTAAAAATTGTTTTGAGGCCTTTCTCTATGCAGGAGACTATTCAAAATCACATAGTTTGCGTTTGAAGTAGCTTTCTATAGAACCAGTGGAAGAAAGGTTGCCTTCGACCGTGAGGTCGATGCCAGATGGATGTAAAATTCTCACGTAAGAAATTCATTGCGGCAATTTTTAAGAATTTTCGAAGAAAAGCTTCGAAGATGACATCCGTAAGGGGAGCTCATTGTAAATTTTTACCATTTAGCTTGCAGTATGCAAGTAACTTTTACTCGTATCTATATATAGGTATATCCGGAGAGTTAGCTATATATAATAGATATAGATATAGGGGATACGAATTCTGACCATGTTCCACAAGCGCCATCGACTTCAGATTTTTAAGACATACTAGCCCTACACTCTAGACGCCAGAATAATGCAGACATGGACGCCAGCTATCATGGGTTCGATGCCAGAAATTCCCAAAAATCGCAATTTTCCCATAAGAATGCATTGCGCGGAATTTTGAAAATTTTTTTGGGGCACTTATCGCTAAGATAGAGGAGCCGAAATCTCGCAGGTTGAAGTTGAGGTAGTCTCCTATATTACGAATGGAAGAAATGTTACAAAATTACCGTGAGTTCGACGCCATGTGGATGCAAAATTCTTCCATAAGAAATGCATTGCGGAAATCTTTTACGATTTTTTTAAACGCATCCCGATAAGCTGGAAAGATAAGACCCGGAATGGTGACAGAGGCGTGGGACCTTCCCGATAAGATATTGAATCGAAACTTTGGAACAAGTAAGGATGGCACTTATCTAATATTATTTTGCTATCTTCTCTCACGATCGGGTTCATTGTTCGTCAAGTACTTCAAACGCAAACGCTGTGATTTTGAATAGTCTCCTGCAAAGAGAAATACCTCAAAACAATTTTTAAAATAATCAGTGTAAATGACCCGTTCGTGAGAGACAATGGCATGGAAATGTTAGATAAGTGCCACTCTCACGTGTTTCAAAGTTTCAATTCAGTATCTTATCGGGAAGGTCTTAAAATGAGATTCCGTTCTTCCCGCTTGAAATGCACGGTAGAATCGGAATGACGCTCTAGCATCGAACCAAGGACCAATAGAGAAGCAGTGGACGTCATGAAAGAATCTTCTCAAACGCCTCTGTCACCATTCCGGGTTTTATCTTTGAAGCTTATCGGGAAGGCATTTTGGGCGAAATTTTGAGTATTTTTTTGAGGCCTTTCTTGGTACGGTACATCATTCACTTACAGCTTGCAGTATGCAAGCAACTTTTACTCGTGTGTATATCTATTATATATAGCTAACTCTCCGGATATACCAATATAGATACGAGTAAAAGTTGCTTGCATACTGCAAGCTATCCGTTGAATACAGTATCATACCAAGTACTGCCTCAGTTGAAATTTAAAACTTCGCGCCAAAGTCCGCCTGGCGACGAACTAAGAACCCGATCGTGAGAGAAGACAGCAAAATAATATTAGATAAGTGCCATCCTTACTTGTTCCAAAGTTTCGATTCAATATCTTATCGGGAAGGTCCCACGCCTCTGTCACCATTCCGGGTCTTATCTTTCCAGCTTATCGGGATGCATTTAAAAAAATCGTAAAAGATTTCCGCAATGCATTTCTTATGGAAGAATTTTGCATCCACCTGGCGTCGAACTCACTGTCATTTGGCTACATTTTTTCCATGAGAAGCATAGAAGACTACCTCAACTTCAACCTCCGAAATTTTGGTTACTCTATCTTAACGATAAGTGCCTCAAAATAATTTTCAAAAATCCGCGCAATGCATTCTTATGGGAAAATTGCGATTTTTGGGAATTTCTGGCATCGAACCCATGATAGCTAGCGTCGAAGTCTGCATTATTCTGGCATCTAGAGTGTAGGGCCAGTACGTCGAAAAAATCTGACTTTGATGGCGCTTGTGGAACATGGTCAGAATTCGTATCCCCTATAAATATATAGGTATTTCCGGAGAGTTAGCTATATATAATAGATATATATATATATATATATATATATATATATATATATATATATATATATATATATATATATATATATATATATATATATATATATATATATATATATATATTTATAGATATAGGGGATACGAATTCTGACCATGTTCCACAAGCGCCGTCGACTTCAGATTTTTTCGAGGTACTGGCCCCACCCTGTAGATGCCAGAAAAATGCAGTTAATATTTCTTTCATGTAGCATTTGTCGATTTCTTCTAGTTCATGCATACATGCTGTTAATTTCCTATATCAAACTGTTTGGAAGGTACTCTATCGCTGAGTGTGGCTGTATGAAATAATAAGTAAATTACTTTCCCCTTAGTATACAGCTAAAATTTGAATATTAACGAATAATCAAATGACAAAGAAACGGGTGATATTCTTATGTCTTGCGGTCAGTGATTTATTCTATTAACTATTTAACGACTAATAAAACTATATAAAGTGATTTCTCAATCACTTACTCGAGAAAACCCTTTAAATATTTTTTTATTCGTTCATTTAATATTGTGAAGACTTATCACAAGAACGAAAAATTACTATTTTTCCTGAACTAATGAAGTTTAGAATTTAGTATTTACTAGAGGAATTACCCGTTGATTTTCAACAGGGAAAATAGATGTAGGATTTAATTAGTAATGCTATTTGTGTAGAATAATAAATAATACTCTCTTAATAATAAGATTTTACAAGTACATATAGGGGGTCAAGACCCTCCGACCCTTCCTCTGTTTGTATATAGGTTTGCATTTAAGCTTTCATTCAATGAAAATGAACCAGGAACGATATTTATAATATTTGGATAGTAAATACTTATAAATATAACTCAAGTATTTTATTTGTATTCATTTAATGTTATTCATAATATGATTTAAGTTGCCGTTATACGAATGCAGAAGATAAAGGAGCTTTAAAGACGCAAATAGGTCCCAAGCAAACCTTTACTGATGGATTCCAATACAACTGTTTCCTATTTCTCCTATTCCAAAAATACTGTACATTACTTATTAGACATTATTTAAATCCAGTGGGGTTTAAATCTCCTGGAGGAGAACTTCCTATTATTTTGTAAACTGGAAAGTGCTGAGATGTACATAAATTACATATGCTATCATCATACCAGGATACGATACTCAATTATTTGGAGTATCTATTAGTTCAGTGTATCCCGTTTGTTTCTTAAGGAAGAGTGATTAAAGTTCCCTGTTCCAGATTCAATTAGGAATCGTACAGCTTCCAGTATAAAACTTAATCAGGACTTTCATTCAAACGCCGCATGATAGCTAAACATTGTCAATTTCACAAAATTGTTTTTAAACCATTCAAATATTAAACTTGAACAGGAAATTTATTCTGCTTTGTTGTCGACCCTTGATAATATTTGGGAGTGGCTTTGAAGTTGAAGGCAAGAAAAAACACCTCAAAAGACACCCTAAGTAATAATTCTTATAATTACTGTAAAGTGCTAAATTATTTGAAATGCTTTACAATGACTTTCAAATGGGTGTATTCATTTGCATGTAATCCATGATTGCTAAATTCAAGATCCTGATTAATATATGAAAACAGTCTATCAATAGAAAAACAACGAAGAGAGTCTCTTATAGTTTTCGCATAGCGCGCACATGCTCATCACTCAGAAGGTCAATAAATATAACTACATAAATTTGTTAAACATATTTAAAAAATTATAAAGAACTCACTTACGGTATTTCGTATGAGCATATGAGTTATTCAGTGATACTAAAATAGAAGAAAATGGATGTAAAACAACTGAGTTCTCCTAATTGCTCCCTAGTAGGGTACAAAAGAAACCAAACATCTATATTCACTAAAGTATTTTTCAAAATTTACAAATATTAAAGTAGGAAAGAAAACTGCTACTCTCCCCACAAAACAACACCACAACAACACCAACTCACAATCAAATTCAGACAACCTGGTCCAATGGACCATAAACATTATAACACAAGTAAAGCAGTTACACTCAATAGAAGAAAAAAATTATTCATACTAACTGAAATAATGAAAATTCACTGTCCATAACACTCAGATTTTATCCTGGAACTGCAATACACTAAAAAACAAAATACACATACTATTTGCCTTTCTTGAAGAATGGCAGATAGAAATTTGCTGTTTACAGGAAACTCGTCTCACATCAAAACAAAAAATACACTTATCACACTACAATATCATCAGAAATGACAGGGAATCAGCTGGCCATGGGGTTCTTATTTTAATTAGAAAAAATCTAGAGTTTAAGTTTTTAAATAGAATTAACTTCGAAGTTATAGAATATATATATATATATATATATATATATATATATATATATATATATATATATATATATATATATATATTAATATAGAATTAGGTGGTATATCAACAAATATTTATAGTGTTTACATTCTGATCTATTCAACACATGCTTAGCAACATCATACTTTCCAAACTCATGGAAGACAGGAACAGTAATCCTCTTCCCTAAGCCAAACAAAACACCAACACTTATCCATAACTACAGACCAATTACACTACTCTGCACAATTTCTAAACTCTTTGAATTATGTATTTTGCACAGAATAAAACAACACTTAAAAGAACAAAACATAATCATACCAGAAAAATGGGATTCAGAGAAAAACACTGTACAAAACATCAACTATTAAACCTCACCGACACAATCACCAAAGGAATAAAATTTGGAAAACAAACAACACAAGCCATATTTCTAGAAGTCAAAAAAGCGTTCGACAAAATATGGCATGAGGGATTAATCTATAGATTACACAATCTAAAATTTCCAACATACATAACAAAAATGACACAAAACTACTTACAAAACAGAAAAATACAAGTAAAAATATACAAGACAATATCATATGAAAAAACACTATCAGCCACAAGGTTCTACACTGAGCCCCATCCTCTTCAACTGTTACATAAACGACATACCCAACACTACAAACATAAAAAACCTACTATTTGCCGATGATACAGCATTCATAACCACCAGTGGCTCACCAGCAGTGGCAAGGTTAAATAAACATCTAATAAAATATCAAAAATTGTGTCCAAAATAGCAAATAACAATAAACCCTAGTAAAAGCAAACACATACATTTTAACACTTTTAAAAACAAACAATGCAACACTCCAATCATACTTAACAACATCATTATACCACAAACAAAAACACACAAATTCCTAGGAGTCACACTAACATCTAAACTTTCCTGGGACAAACATATAAAAGAAGCTATAGCCAAGTCTAATTACATAAAACACAGAATTCTTCCACTACTATCACGCAAAAACAACATCAGCACAAACACAAAACTAAGACACACACTCATAACACCAATCATAACATATGCATGTCCAAACACCTTCAACACCACAAACACAAACATAAAAAAAATCGAAACCTTTTACAATAACACAATAAGAGCAGCCACAAACACAAACAACTTAGTAAACATTAATAAAATAAAAAGGTATCACAAATTAACCTCAATAAAAGAAAAAGTAAAAAAATTGTAAAAAAGTTCTATAAAAACCTGAAAATGTAAACAATAAAATAGTTAAAAATTTATGGTGCTCTGCCCCTGCCAAAAAAGAACGCCTGAAAAATACAAAAAATATCTTAAAATTTTAATAAAAAAGTGACAAAAAAGGGAAAAAAATCCAAAAATGAGCAAAAAACCAAAATAGTAAGAAAGAAACAAATAAAACAAATAAAAGGCGCAACAGGTGGCAACACCAACTTAGTTTATAATATTAGTATTAAGCTAAAAATTAAGAAAAAAATATGATAAAAACGAAACAAAAAATGTATTTAGAATTAGAATTAGTACGTAATTAAAATTAAGAAAAAAAAACTGTTCCTGGCTTGGGGACACTTCACCTACGCGGTAAAAGGAAGGTCCAGAAGAAACGTATAGTGTAACTGCTTTTCTCCATAAGAATCCTCGGTTGAGGAATATTAACTAAGGAATAATTTAATAATTTAGGTTTGTTTCATATACGATTATCCTCGTTTTCCAGAATAAGTGGATTGTTAGTCTATAAAAATGATGTATTTATTATTTATATACTTCGTCCAACGTCATGAAGAAGCAACGTAAATATTATGGAACGAAACATTCCTCACTTGGAATTTGTTCTGCTCGCTCTTCGTACTGTTCTATCAGAAATTATTTATTAATTTATAAGTACGCCGCAAGTAGACTTACTTCTAGTGGCAGCCCCTATCTATAAGAAACATAATTAAAACCCCAAATCCCTACACCAGACGTTACACAGGTAAATATTCCACAATTAACGTCACTACCCACACAGTACAGTATTCAAACACCATAATGCTACAACAAGCTCAATTTATATTGAATGAAAACAACTGAAACAATATTCCCTTACGGTCTTTCATATGAGTGTGTTTGCATACTTTAACAGGAGAAAACAGAGTGCACACGGCAATGTATTCTAGAATATGCTTCTATAATGAAAAAATCAACCGACTAACTATATCGCTGGATTCTTCAAGGACATTGCTAAGATTTGGTGTTTTGGTACAAAAAGTAAGAATCCAAAGCAATGTGTTATCAAATTAAACAATGCGCACTTACTGACTTTCATAGGTGTGTATTCGATGATTCTTCCGCAAGAGAAAACGGAGTTCAAAAGTATTTATATAAATTATATATATGACTTGACGCTTTCCCGGTGAAAAGTTTACTGAAGGTAATTTTCTCTAACCGGGTCAGTGCTGGCAGAAACTGACAGCGGCGGAAACGTCGGCACTTCTGCCAGCACTGACCCGGTTAGCAGTCCGAGAAAATTACCTTCAATAAATTATATAGTTCATAATACCCAGAACTCAACGAAATCAATGATCAACCCAAAGATAGTCGCAATTATTAACATATGTAGTTATTGTTTGTATTTTAGTGTGTGCGAGTGTGCGTCCGCGCGCGCGCACACACACAACTCGAGAACCATAAATGGCACAAATTTCAAACTTTCACGATTGTTAAATGTACTCCTTGCGCAGATAATAGGCTACTCTTCATTTACCTGAACGTCTTCAGTTCGAACCCAGACCAGAAAAACCGTTCTCATAAGAAATGTACGTAAACCTCACTTTTATCGGTTGCAGGCTACATTTCTTTTGCAAAATTAAATTAGAAATAATAGGCTTACGAAATCGAGATAAGCGCCAAAAGAAAGAGAAATGAATATAGATTATTATTTTGGTCGCCAAATATCCTTATCGAGTCGAAATGGTTAGAATTCGGTTAAAATAAACGGAAATTTCGTGAAATCTTGAGGCTATAAACAACGAGTCCCCTTGACGACGAATGCGATTGTTGAAACAATCATAAATTATTGCGTTTTTTCGTAAGAATACACGGTGATTCTTGGTCCATATGATGGTTAGAATTCGGTTAAAATAAACGGAAATTTCGTGAAATCTTGAGGCTATAAACAACGAGTCCCCTTGACGACGAATGCGATTGTTGAAACAATCATAAATTATTGCGTTTTTTCGTAAGAATACACGGTGATTCTTGGTCCATATGAAGTAATGATTAAAAATGAATGATATTATATGTTCATAGCAGGCAATATTCCGAAATTTCAGCATTTACATTTACGAACAATTTACAGTGTTGATTCACACGAGGCAACGTATAATCATTTAAGGTAAGTTTTTTTATCACCTCGACTTTGCCAACTCTTGTTGAAAATAATGAAGCTACTAAGTGTGATTTACTCTGGAAGAACTTTAAATTGATAAATGTATATTGCGTGCAGCCTCTCGGCGTGTGGCAGTGGGTGCTTTAACCATGACTCCTAACTTCCCTAATCGTCTAATACCGCGTATTAGACATAGTCTAGACCGCGTACATTAGCATTTCGAGTAAATGATAACTTAATCAAACGCCTCTTTTTTTACACGGGCGATCTTTTGTATTCGTGAGCAAACCGCAAGTAGTATTTTCGCCAACAAAATTTTCTCCCTTAAAGCATTCAATGTGAAGCTAAGCAATACTCTCTTAATAAGTAAATTTAAAATAAACAAGCAAATGGATGTAAGTGATTATTGAACGAGATGACGTGCACCCAGGAAAAATCCCAAGGAAGAATCATCTTACACAGTTGAGGAAACTCCTAAAGAAAGAAAATCTAAGACGATTCCTTTTCTATTCGTGGATTCAATTTTTGGATTCAAATTATAAGAAGTTAGAAAATATAAAACATTTTCATTGATCCAAGGTAAGTGAGAGATATTAGATTCTTCTCTGCATAAGTTATTCTTTCTCCTCTGCACAAGTTATAATATATTATCTACTTCTTATTTATATATCCCCGTTGAGAATCAACGGGCGCCTCAGCTAGTATCAGATAAAAGAACCTATTCTTGGTCATAAAATGATTGAAGCAGTTTTGCAATTAATATTATAGTCTCAATAAACGAAAACTTCGACGTCGCAACAATTTAATAAGCCAGCCTCATTGCATCTTGCGGGAACAGAACGACAGCCAAAGAAACATGAACATTGCCGAATATGAAAGTTTGCGTCACGGTTTTATCGTGTGGTATGTTTGAATAATTTTGCATCATATTACTTCCCGGTAGTACAAGATCGACAATATTTAAAATTCGATTTGGGGTATTATGATTAGATTTTGGAGTATTCATAGAAAAATTAGAGAAATTAATTACGAGTCATGCGATCAAAATAATTAGGTCGTTAAGTTGTTTTCCGAGTATTCAAATTTATTTTGGTGAAACTTTCGTATGTTGCAAATTTTCTATATATCTAAACCTGATATCAAATGATTCTCAGTGTTTATATTTCATTCACTGAATAGATAATATTCAATATTTAATCATATTTCTGAGTAAAGAAAAGGATGTCCTGCGATTTCAGAAAACTCACCAGCTAGGAATACAAGCGTAACGAAAGCCCAACCTTTTTATTCCCAATCGCTATCTCCGAAGCACCAAAATGTATTATTTTGTGTATGATAAGAATTTTTTAAATTATTGTTAGCAAAACTTACGTTAATGAATTTTGAGTTATTATACCCGAAATGGAATACGACTGAACACCATATTTATATGAGAGACTTTCAATAAATGCGGGGACAATGCTATGCGCTTTGACAATGCAACACAATGTATGTACGAATAAGTTCGTATGAAATCAGATCAGATCAGATCACTGCAGACGAGTTGTAGATATTTTTATATTTCATGTATGAAGAGAAGAACATAGAAAATAAATAAATAACATGGATGCAGAAGGTATGTTTCGTTGTTTTATCTTTGTTATTTAACTGACACATCATTGCCGGTATAAAAGGAAGTGGTATTTATAACAACAGAGTTTAGGTAGAGCTGGCAGTGATATTTTGTATATTTACCATAATTCATTTAGTCATAAATGCATTGAGTGAATTGAGATATTCGGTATAGGATGAGAGATATGTATCATTATAATGATCACGCGCACTATTCGTGATTATACTACTATAAGAAAACTTTTAAAACATTCGATAACATTTATACTCTCACGTTCTCTAATATAATAGGGATTTTGTTTGGGTTCATATGGTAAGGCATTAGAAAACGCAAGGCTTTTTATTTGGCCATTGAGTTTCATTACTGGATGTGTGGATAGCGATATCTATTGCTACAAACGAGGTATATCGAAACAGACACTGATAAAGAATATGAATGTGTGTATTTTTAGGTATGTTTTAGTTTTTGTGCATTTGTTTGTGGCGATTAGTGTTTGTTGAAGTATTTTTGGGTAGGAAATTGAGTATCAGTGTCGTCTGCGAAAGTTTCGCACGGGGCAACTAGTATTGTTTATTTCTCCATTTGTTCCAATCCTCCATTTTCATTGCATACTGGATTTTTCTCATTGCCTTTCTTTCAAACGCATCAAGTATGTTCTCGTGTTTCTTTGTAAAGAACCATGCTTCACACCCTTACGTCACAATGGCTGATCGATATATTTTCATTTTGCTGTGTCTATAAGGTATTTTTGATGCCATTTTTACATCTGTAAAAAGCTCGATTTCTTGCCAAAGTTCATAATTTCTTCAGTTCAAATAACTTCAGTTAAATCATTATTCTGGGTGATGACTGAACCAAGAAACCTAAATATTCACCGAAAAGCAAAACTATCAATATTTATCTCGTCAGTTATATTTCAGTCAGTCAGATGGATTTCTTTGATATAATGAACTGAATGAACTGGACGTGATAATGAACTGAAAATTTGCAACCTGTCAGAGTGGTATTTATATAACATCAATATACAATTGTCTCTCACCAACGGGTTCGGAGTTCGACGCCCGGCGGTCTTTTGCAAGAAGTTTTGAAATATTTTTGAGACCTTTCTTGGTAGTATACAGCCATTACAATTACGGAGATGTCGTTGACATCTATAGTATGTACCAATGCAAAAAAAGGCACCATTCGACGCAAGGACCCTGTAAACTGCATTGCACCGTTTTTTAAGAATTTTAAAAAATACTTTCCCGATAACATGGAAACGTAAAACCCGGTATGTGAATAGCGGTTATAATTAGCTTTCCTATGCATGGTTTATCGTTTTCCTGATGTGCCTTGGTTCGACGCCAGGGCGACATTTCGATTCTTCCATACATTACAAACGGGGATCCCGAATTACGGCTCCCGATATGATGTGAAGATGAGATTATAGAAACGGTCCCTTTTATATAGTTACTATACATGAAATGTTATTTCCTGGGTCCCATAAGAAGTGCGCGGCAGGAAATCTTGTTACGAGGCGATCCGCAGTAACACTGCAGCAGTCAAGAATAGGTGTTACAAAAGCAGTTTCCTGATGGATCGACAACAGGGCACCATTTGCATTCTAACATACAATTAAATGGGAAATTCGGAATTACTTTTGAGGACCTTCCCGATGTGATATTGGCTTGAAATTTAGCATAAGGTTAGAAGAGTATTGCCTAAAACATAACCTGCGGCGACATTTACGTTAATGGAACTTGGTTCGATCCGTTATATATTCCGTTTTGATTTACGCTTAGGTGAACTAGGGAATGTTTTGGCCAGCAGTTCCGTGCGTAATCGGATGTTTTGGTAAATATTCACCGATTAGCGTGTAGACAACTTTTATTCACATAGATATACTGGTATTTCCGTACAAGGAGCTGTATAGAATAGATAGATATTTATTTACACGAATAAATATTTATAGTAATGTCTAAATATATTGTTCTTTCCACGGAGAGTATTAATGTGCTAATGATGAATTGTGAGTGCCATCTCGAAGAATGGCTACAAAAGAGAAGTAATTTATATAAAACTCGCAAATTAACTGTTTGTCACAATATTTCGTGACCATAATAAAAAGGATATCCTTGAAAATCCCACTTCTTCAGCACCATAAAAGTTGAATCTAATTTATAAATATTTTTAAGAATTAACAAACACATAAACCGGCATTACCTATGAAAGACAATTTAACGACAAATTAAATTTTGAAATGAAAATAGAAATTTTCAAGAAGAATTAATTTGTGAAGCTAGTCATTTAATGCTTTGAATTGAAAATTAAATTAATAAAAAATTCCTTTGGAAAAATATGGCATTAACAACAAATCAAGCTTACAATTTTAGCAACAATTTTACCAAATTAAATTACTACTTGGTTAATTATGCAACGCTTAAATTATTAAGTAAATTGCATCAAAAGAAACCGGCTATGGTCCAACATACGTCTGCTATGCCTTCTTACAGCAAAGTAATCATTTTCAAAAATAATGACTTGGAATTTTGTTCAAAAGTCGCGATAGCTCTATATTCTTCTTTGGAAGGTTTAGTTATAGTAATGATGTTTATATATTCCGATACATGAATCATATTTTTTTCACTTTTCATAAAAAGTGTTCGTGGATAGGAGAGTTATGTCAGAGTGAGATCTTCAGTCAAAGGATATAAGTCCAATGATAGATCGTTTTCCAGGAAAAATTAACATCATATTCAAATATTTCCAGAGTTTTCAATCAATTTTGAAGAATCCGATCACTTCTAAATTCTAACTTTTAACTATTTTAGCCAGTTATCCAGGTATTCATTAATTCCAAATTAGCATAGATTATATCTAACGTGTATTGTAGAAATAATTTTATTTCCTGGAATTTCAAAGTAGAAGTTTAGTTTCTATTATATATAGCTAACTCATATACCTACTACATGGCCTGAAAAGTCCCGAGCCTAACATAGAGATGTCGCCACTAGTAACTTTTTCTGCACATTTCACTTGAGAACCAACCTTAAAGGCCTGAACCCACCGGCGCGGCGCGGCGGCCGCAAGCATTTTTATGATGGTACCTGGTCCTTCCTCTGCGTTCGTCACGTACTCAAATTCAATGGTTTCTTATGGAGCCGACCCCACCGACGCGGAAAGCGCCGTCCGGCGGATTAGTTCAAGGGATTAGTGCAGCGTTTTCGCGCCGGCAAATACGCCGCTCGGCTACGAACCCCGCATGCACAATTTTTCGATTTGCCGCAGCCCGTTTGCAATCAAATATTGTCGTTATTTTGATTAATTTCCTCAAAAGGATGCTTGTACACGATACCTTAACAATATCTGTACACCGTGATAAGTTTTCAGAACAATCAAAGCGATAGTACTCCGTAGAATCTCGTCCCCGTAAAGTACTGCAAAAATGATACGTACGATTTGTTTTCGGCATACAAGTGACTGTTTTCGGCCAAGAGTTGTATAGTTTTGATAATTTTTGTCGGAAGACGTTCAAAATTATCAATAAAAATTCTTGCGACAGAATGTTTAATTTATTTATGTCAAGCATATTTACTTTACTTAATTGTATGTTTCCTCAATGTAATATATGCGGCAATTAAAATAAAGTAACAGGTGTGTGTTATATATACTCCCTGCGCATATAATAGGCTACCTTTTATTTACCTTAAGGTCCCCAGTTCGAACCCAGACAATAAAAACCGTTCTCGTAATAAATGCACGCAAACCTCACTTTTATCGGTTGCAGATTACATTTCCTTTGCAAAATTAAATTAGAAATAATAGTCGTTCGAAATCGAAACTAGCACCAAAAGAAATAAAATATGTTAATAGGAGTCATTAATATTCTGAAATTTTAACATTTGCAGTTACGAACAATTTGCGGGATCGATTTATTTACAGGGGACGATCATTTGGTTATCAGCTCGGGGTTTGTGTTCATTTTTACTTAAAACTCAAGAACAAGAATTAGTGAAACCTTAAAAAATGCGTATTATGAAAATCCATCCCCTAAGAATGAATAAAAGTTTTTCGTTTGTGATATTGGTTCTCGTTTCGATCCCAGGCGGATCCAAGCGTAATCGACCGTAATAGAAACAGATGGAGTTCATTTTTTTTCAAGTTCAAGTTTTTCCTAATACTAATGAAAGACAAGAACATGTGTTCACGACTGGTGGTCGTTCTTGCCGCAGCCGCGCCGGTGGGGCCTACTACGCGGCCAGGGTGCATTTCTACGTCACCTAAGGGACCTTTGGCCCCCCTCCCAAGTGTCCCAAGTGTCCCCGCCGCGCCGCACCGGTGGGTTCAGGCCTTAAGGTGGCACTGTTTTTAATTTCATGACAATTCATGTATTAGTTCCCGAAGTGCAGCTATTTGTTTTCACGAAGTTTAGCCATTTCGCGAACGATGGAAAAAGACGAGTTTCGAGTGTTGATTAAACATTGTTTCTTGATGGGAAAAAACACTGTCCAAGCCAAAACTTGGTTAGATAAATGTTACCCAACATCCTCGCCTTCGGAAGCGACAGTGAAACGGTGGTTCGCGGACTTTAAACGTGGTCGTGTCAACACCAAAGACGCCGAACGCCCTGGACGCCCCTCCGAGGCCACCACTTCAGAAAATATAAAAAAAGTCCAGCTGATCGTTTTGAACAATCGTAAAGCAAAGTTGCGTGAGATAGCAGAGTATGTGGGTATATCGATGGAACGCGTTGGAAATATTCTGTATGAACTATTGGGGATGAAGAAGCTTATCGCGCGATGGGTGCCGCGTTTCCTGACTCCGGATCAGAAGCAAAGACGTGTGGAGGATTCCGAGCGTGGTTTGGCCTTGTTTCAGAAAAATAAAAAGGACTTTTTGCGCCGATTTGTGACGATGGACGAATCTTGGATACATTATTACACTCTTGAGTCCAATCGGCAGTCTGCAGAAAGGTTGGAAGCGGGTAGCAGTCGTCCGAAGCGTCCAAAGACCCAACAGTCAGCTGGGAAGGTTATGGGGAGTGTTTTTTGGGACGCAAGTGGAATCATTACGATTGAATACTTGAAAAAGGGAAAAACAATCACAGGCGACTACTACGTTGCTCAACTGGACCGTTTGGACATCGAGATCAAGAAAAAACGGCCACACATGAAAGAGAAGAAAGTGCTGCATCACCATGACAACGCACCAGCTCATTCGTCAATGAAAGCGACGGTCAAATTGAGTGAATTGCGGTACGAATTGGTTTCACATCCCCCGTATTCACCAGATCTGGCACCCAGCGACTACTATCTATTCCCAAACATGAAGAGATTTCTTCAGGGGAAGAAATTCACGTGAAATGAAGAAGTCATGTCCGAAACAGAGACCTATTTTGGAGGACTTGAGAAATCATTTTTTTCGAAAGGCATCGAAATGCTCGAGGACCGGTGGAATAAGTGCATAGCTTTAGATGGAGATTATACTGAAGAATAAAAAAGGTTTTCAGGTAAAAAAATGATTTTTTATTTGTAAGAATGCATTGCTCGGATATTTTAAAATTAATTTTGGGAACTTATCGGTAAGATAGGGGAACCAAAATCTCGGAGGATGAAGTTGAGGTAGTCTTTTATGGTTCTTATGGAAAACACGATGCCAAATGACCATGAGTTCGACTCCATGAGGGCGCGAAATTCTTCCATAAGAAATGCATTGCCGCTATTTTTGAATTTTTTTTCAATCCCTTCCCGATATGCTGGAAAGATTAAACCCGGAATGGTGACAGAGGCGTTTAAATCCTTCTTTCATGAGGTTCCCCGTTTCTCTTGTGGTCATTGGTTCGATTTCTGAGCGTCATTTCTATTCTACAATGTAATTCAAAGTAGGATAGCGTAATCTTATTTTAGGACCTTTCCTATAAGATATTGAATTGAAACTTTGGAACAGGTCAGGATGGCATTAATCTAATATTAATATGCAATTGTGTCGCACGATCGGGTCTACAGTCTACAAAAATGATTTTTCTTTGTAAGAATGCATTGCTCGGATATTTTAAAATCAATTTTGGGAACTTATCGGTAACATAGTGGAACCAAAATCTCGGAGGTTGAAGTTGAGGTAGTCTTCAATATGACAAATGGAAGCTATGTTACAAAATGACCGTGAGTTCGACGCCAGGTGGATGCAAAATTCTTCCATAAGAAATGCATTGCTGAAATCTTTCACGATTTTTTTAAATGCCTTCCCGATAAGCTGAAAAGATTAAAACCAAAATGGTGACAGAGGCGTTTAAAAACATTCTATCATCTGGTTTACCGTTTCTCTAGTGGTCCTTGGTTCACTGCAAGAGCGTAATTCCGATTTCACCATGCATTTCAAACGGGGAAAACGGAATCTTATTTTGGGACCTTCCCGATAAGATATTGAATCGAGACTTTGGAACAAGTAAGGATGGCACTTATCTAATAGTATTTTGCTATCTTCTCTCACGGAAGGGTCCTGATTTCTACGCTGGGCGGTCCTTTGCGCGAATTTTTGCAATCTGTTTTGAGGCTGTTCTCGATGAGATAGAGCAAACAAAATTACAGTCTTCTACATCTACATCTACATTTGTACCCTGCAAGCCGCCTTTCGGCGTGTGGCAGGGGGTGCAAGCACCAGGACTCTATTTGCCCAGTCGATTATTTTCGCGTATTGTTCTGGGAAAAAAAGAATTCTTGAATCGACTGGTTTTAGCATCTATTTCTCTGATCTTTCTCGCTGGATCAGAACGGCCTATAAAGCAAGGAGGGCGCATAATCTCGGCTACATCTTCTATGAACGTGCTCTGTCTGAATTTATCAAGTAATTTAAATCTCTGATTGAGCCTTCTTTCTTCTAAAGATTCCCATCCTGCCTCCTGAAGCATCCGAGTAACACTTACCGATTTATCATAGCAATTTTTTACGAAGCGTATTGCCTTTCTTTGTACCTTTTCTATCTCGCGAATACAACACTTTTCAGCAGGGTCCCATACACTGCATGCGTACTCGAGGTGGGGCCTAACTAGCGCAAAGTAACATCGCTCGCGGACTTTTTCTTCGCTTTTACCGACTATTCTTTTGACGAAGCCTAGTTTCTTAAGAGCTCGCCCACATATGTTATGGATGTGGGTACCCCAAGTTAAGTTATTCGTGAGGGTTATTCCGAGATATTTTACCGAATCGACAGTTGATAATGTTTTCCCTCGAAGGCTATATGAATTATGATTGGCAAAGGATTTTCTTTCGAAAAAATTAACTACTGAACATTTATCTACGTTGAGCTCCAGGTCTTTGCAGGTGACATGGTCTTACATAGTACATTAGGAAGAAATGTTACCAATGGCCGTATGTTCGACGCCAGGTGGGTCCGAAATGATTCCGTAAGAAATGCATTGGTGAAATTTTGGACGATATTTTAAAATGCCTTCCCGATAAGCTTCAAAGATAAAACCCGGAATGGTGACAGAGGTGTTTGAGAAGATTCTTTCATGACGTCCACTGCTTCTCTAGTGGTCCTTGGTTCAATACTAGATCGTCATTCCGATTCTACCATGCATTTCAAGCGGGAAGAACGGAATCTCATTTTAGGACCTTCCCGATAAGATACTGAATTGAAACTTTTGAATAGGTCAGAATGGCACTTATCTATTATTAATATGCAATTTTGTTGCAAGATCGGTCCTTAGATGCCAGGCAGACCTTTGCGTGAAGTTTTCAACATTGTTTTGAGGCCTATCTTAATAGCGTACTGCATTAAACTGATAGCTTGCAGTTTGCAAGCAGCTTTTACTTATATATAGGTATATCCGCAGAATTAGCTATATATATATATATATATATATATATATATATATATATATATACATATATATATATATATATACATATATATATATATCCTGACAAACATGAATCCCTTTCTAATTATTATAATACATCTAATGAAAAGAAAGTTAGGGAAGGTATACATTCTATTATTTGGAGGGACATTTATGATACCTCTCATGTGAACTCTATGTATAAAATATTAAAAAATAAACTAAACTACATTTTGAAGAAAGCAGTGTCAATAGGTATAGATGTAATTTTAAAAATAACTGGATGGCAAAAACTCTGTCAGATAAATTAGCTAAAAGAGATAAGCTATTTAGAGCTTAGAAAGACAATCCAACAAATGATTTAACCAACAGAGTTACAAAAATCAAAGAAACTTGACTGTGAAACTAATTAAAAAAAGATAAACAAGACTTTTACCATAGGCATTTTGAGTTCCTAAAGGGAAATATGAAAAGGACTTGGCAAGAGTTAAGCACTCTACTTGGTTGCAATGGAAACAAAGATACCAGCACTATGATGAAGTTATGAGGGGGATCTATGTGGAACAGGAATTACCAAATGCTTTTGTAGTACATTTTACCAAATCACTTAAAAAATTAAAAGATGAATGCATATATATATATAAAGTTAAGAAAGATAAAGTTAAGTACTTCACCATTGGATTCTACTGGGAATTCTTTTTATTTCTCTGATAAAGAGATAATGAGAGTTATCAATTCATTAAACAAAAACAAAGCTCCTGGTATTGACAAAATCAGAATGAAAGATCTGTCCATCAATATAATGTTTTAGCAATATTGAGTAAATTAATAAATAATAGTATTTTTGGTGGGGTTCTGCTAGAAAACTTTAAGACTGCTCTTGTACAACCAATATATAAGGGGAGTCAACACTAAGAAGCAGAAAATTATAAGCCAGTTGCAATGCTCCCAAGCATAGACAAATTATTTAAGAAAATAGTTGTCAATTGTTTATTAAATTATCTAAATAATTTCCATTTGATTCATAAGGGCCGATATGGTTTTCAACAGAACTAAAGTACAAAGCTTATTCTAGAAAATTTTTCGTATGATATCAATTTCAATTTAGACAAATATAATCATATTTCATTAATCTTCATTGATTATAGTTAGGCATTTGACACAGTCTCTCACCAAATATTAGTTGAAATACTGGAGAAAATCAGGATAAGAGGTTTTCTATTAAATTAGTTCAAGTATTTTCTTTAAAACAGAAAGATAGTTGTAAATATTGATAATTACTTAAGCAATTTAAACAATATAAAGTATGGTGTTCCTCTAGGTTCAGTCCTAGGGCCAATCTTATTCTCAATTTATGTAAATAGTATTTTTTAAACAATTTATTAGTCATGATACAACTTTATGGATGTGATATCATTCTGGTGACAGTGCATCAAGACATTAGAAGTGCAGTACAAAACAGTCAAAAAGATTTTAATATTCCTAAAAGGTCCCATGACCATGAATGCTATTAAAACAAAATGTATGCATCTCTGAAATCTAAAAGTGGTTGAAAATTAAATTATAGTCATGATTGTTTGCATTCAGAAAACTTACTTTGTAGCCTAAACTGCTGTTCATCCTTAGGACAAGTAAGTCAAATTAAATACCTAGTAGTGATACTGGATGATAAGTTCAAGTTTGATTAACATATAACTAAGATAAATTAAACATAGCAACATATTGCGGCCAAATTTATTGTATTGAAAGAACTCATCCCTCATAAGCAAAGAATCATGTTATATAATGCATTGGTGTAATCTGTACCACAATATGGAATTACGGTGTAGGGCTCCACCTCCAATTCTTATATTTCTTCTCATGAAAAGCTGCAAATTCAAATAATAAAAACCCTTAATTCTTAAGTAAGGATAAATGTAAATTTCTCATTTTTTGTAAAGAACACAATATATTTCCTGTTGTGGATATACATAAATATACAATCATTAGGCAGAAAGATCTTATGCTTTCCCGGTGTACGCTGCTGAGGAAGTTTTCTTGGGTTCTCAACTGAGTCAAGATGTTGGATAGCTGTGACAGCAACCACTGCTGCCATTTTCAAGGATGTCAATGAAAAGTTGTAGTCCTGAAGTGCTGATTGAAACAGCCAATCCGAGCACAGATTGCAAGAACCAATCCGAGACAAGGCGGCATTCTCCAAAACCATATATATACCTGGACTTCAACTTTCATCAACATCCTTGAAAATGGCAGCAAGGTCAAAAGCAACGGAAGGTCAAAAATATACCTTTCATGTACCATTATTTACTAGTCATTTTGGTACAAACTAGATGTTGTAGTACCAATGCTATTTCATAAACTCACAAATGATACATTACAAGTATGTCACAAGTTAAAAATAAAGGACTAACTTCTAACTGGCACATTATAAAAGTCTGTAAGATATTTCTATTATAAAATAGAAATAAATCATATAATTCTTACAACCTCGGGAACCATCTAATGAGCCAGGTAAGACTCGGTGGTGATATTTCTATATTTGAGATGCATTATTATTTTCCTACTCATGAATTATAAACTTAAATTATATATACATATATATATATATATATATATATATATATATATATATATATATATATACGAGTAAAAGTTGCGTGCATATTGCAAGCTATCCGTTGAATACAGTATCATACCAAGTACTGCCTACGAACTAAGAACCCGATCGTTAGAGAAGACAGCAAAATAATATTAGATAAGTGCCATCCTTACTTGTTCCAAAGTTTCGATTCAATATTTTATCGGGAAGGTCACACGCCTCTGTCACCATTCCGGGTTTTATCTTTCCAGCTAATCGGGAAGGCATTTAAAAAAATCGTAAAAGATTTCCGCAATGCATTTCTTATGTAAGAATTTTGCATCCACCTGGCGTCGAACTCACTGTCATTTGGCTACATTTTTTCCATGAGAAGCATAGAAGACTACCTTAACTTCAACCTCCGAAATTTTGGTCACTCTATCTTAACGATAAGTGCCTCAAAATAATTTTCAAAAATCCGCGCAATGCATTCTTATGGGAAAATTGCAATTTTTGGGAATTTCTGGCATCGAACCCATGATAGGTAGCGTCGAAGTCTGGATTATTCTGGCATCTAGAGTGTAGGTCCAGTACGTCGAAAAAATCTGACGTCGATGGCGCTTGTGGAACATGGTCAGAATTCGTATCCCCTATAAATAGGTATATCCGGAGAGTTAGCTATATATAATAGATATATATAATAGATACGAGTAAAAGTTAATTGCATACTGCAAGCTATCAGTTGAATGCAGTATCGTATCAAGAAAGGACTCAAAACAATGTTAGAACATCGCACAAAAGACCATTTGACGTCGAACTTAGGACCCGATCGTGCAACACAATTGCATATTAATATTAGATAAGTGCTATTCTGACCTGTTATAAAGATTAAATTCAATATCTTATCGGAAAGGTCCTAAAATAAGATTCAGTTATCCCCCTTTGAAATACATGGTAGAATAGAGTTGACGGTCAGGCATCGAACCAAGAATCGTCCGAGGAAAGGCGAACAGCGTATATGAATTCCCTCTATGTATGTACATTGCATTTTACATCATTCCCTGTTATCGGATAAGCATTAAAAATGATTGTCAAAATTGACCGCCATGCAGTTTACATGGCCTGAAAAGTCCCGAGCCTAACATAGAGATTTCGCCACTAGTAACTTTTTCTGCACATTTCACTCGAGAACCAACCTTAAGATGGCACTGTTTTTAATTCATGACAATTCATGTATTAGTTTCCGAATGGCAGAAGATTGTTTTCACCAAAGACGCCGAAAGCCCTGGACGCCCATCCGAGGCCACCACTTCAGAAAATATAAAAAAGTCCATCTGATCGTTTTGAACGATCGTAAAGCAAAGTAGCGTGAGATAGCAGAGTCTGTGGGTATATCGATGGAACGCGTTGGAAATATTCTGCATGAACTATTGGGGATGAAGAAGCTTATCGCGCGATGGGTGCCGCGTTTCCTGACTCCGGACCAGAAGCAAAGACGTGTGGAGGATTCTGAGCGTGGTTTGGCCTTGTTTCAAAAAAACAAAAAGGACCTTTGGCGCTGATTTGTGACGATGGGCGAATCTTGGATACATTATTACACTCCTGAGTCCAATCGGCAGTCTGCAGAATGGTTGGAAGCGGGTAGCAGTCGTCCGAAGCGTCCAAAGACCCAACAGTCAGCTGGGAAGGTTATGGCGAGTGTTTTATTGGACGCAAGTGGAATCATTATGATTGAATACTTGGAAAAGGGAAAAACAATCACAGGCGACTACTACGTTGCTCAACTGGACCGTTTGGACATCGAGATCAAGAAAAAACGGCCACACATGAAAAAGAAGAAAGTGCTGCATCACCATGACAACGCACCAGCTCATTCGTCAATGAAAGCGACGGTCAAATTGAGTGAATTGCGGTACGAATTGGTTTCACATCCCCTGTATTCACCAGATCTGGCACCCAGCGACTTCTATCTATTCCCAAACATGAAAAGATTTCTTCAGGGGAAGAAATTCACGTGAAATGAAGAAGTCATGTCCGAAACAGAGACCTATTTTGGAGGACTTGAGAAATCATTTTTTTCGAAAGGCATCGAAATGCTCGAGGACCGGTGGAATAAGGTCATAGCTCTAGATGGAGATTATACTGAAGAAAGGTTTTCAGGTAAAAAATTGATCTTTTATTTGTTAGGCTCGGGACTTTTCAGGCCATGTTATACCGGAGAATTTTGCACCCACTGGGCGTCGAACTCACGTTCTGGTAACATTTCTTCAGTAAGTGAAATTTATAACCACGGCATCACCAACCTCCGTGATTTTCAGTGTTCTTTCGCTCCGTGTAAGGACTCAAACAATTTTGCGTCGAACACAGGGCCCGTTCGTAAGAGATAATGGCGTACGAATGTTAGATAAGTGCCTCTCTGACGTGTTTCAAAGTTTCAATTCAGTATCTTATCGGGAAGGTCCTAAAATAAGATGCCGGTTTCCTCGTTTCAATTGCATGGTAGAATCGGAATGTCACTCTTGCATCGAACCAAGGACCACTAGAAAAACGGTGAATCTCATGAACGAATGTTTTTAAATGCCTCTGACACCATTCCGGGTTTTATCCTTACAGCTTATCGGGAAGGCATTCAAAAAAATTGTCAGAGATTGCAGCAATGCATTTCTTATGGAAGAATTTTGCATCCACCTGACGTCGAACTCACGGTCTTTTTGTAACATTTCTTCCATTCGTAATATAGAAGACTACCTCAACTTCAACCTCCGAGATTTTGGTTCCACTATCTTACCGAATAGTGCCTCAAAATAATTTTCAAAAATCCGCGCAATGCATTCTTATGGGAAAATTGCTATTTTTGGGACATTCAGGAATCGAATCCATGATAGCTAGCGCCAATGTCTGAATTATTTTGGCATCTACAGGGTAGGTCCAGTACGTCGTAAAAATCTGACGTCGACGGCGCTTGTGGAACATGGTCAGAATTCGTATCCCCTGTATATATATAGGTATATCCGGAGATAAATTAGTTTTTAATATGACGTCGATGTCGCTTGTGGAACATGGTCAGAATTCGTATCCCCTATATATATATATATATATATATATATATATATATATATATATATATAGGTATATCCGGAGAGTTAGCTATATATAATAGATATCACCTCCTCACACTGCCACAGTTCTGGATACATATGGAATTGAAACTTTGGAACAGGTCAGAATGGCACTTATCTTACATTAATATGCAATTGTGTCGTACGATCGGGTCCTTAGTTCGTCGCCAAGCGGTCTTTTTTGCGAAGTTTTCAAATTGACTTGAGGCATTACTTGGTATGATACTGCATTCAACTGATAGCTTGCAGTATGCAAGCAACTTTTACTCGTATATCTATATAGGTATATCCGGAGAGTTAGCTTTATATAATATATATATATATAAATCTTGCTTAATTTCGATTTTCAATGTTTCATAATGTTTTCCACGAAATACTTCCACGTACATTTCTTATGGGCTAATCTTTTACATATATTTTTATGAGAGTCGAGTTTAACAATCAACTTTGTCGCCATAGGGTTGTTTATACAAAATTGTACAAATATATCGTCATTTCTGTCCGAAATCTCAAAATTTCTACTCGAAACCGATATTTTATGACATTTTCCTGCATGAGGCAGTTTGTACCTCTAAAGACACCCAAATCGAGGAAACTGGTACATTCGCAAATCGTGGGCTTCACCGACGCGAAAGAAGGCGTGTTTCATTAATCCAACTACGTTCAGTCCTCATCACAAATCCACGGAAATTTCAGGGTATGCTAAATACTCGTGTTCCCTTAATGACGATGAGTTCTTCTCTAGCACTACTATGTGGTCGTCTGGTCTTCAAACAACTTCTGACCTGGCCCCGATCCACCTATCTTCGACACTCTCCTTATCGATAATTTTTACTGCTCTCTACCAATACAATACGCCACGCCGATACACAAATATAGATTTAACATGTCAAACTATCTCTCCTCTACTAATATTTTCCTTAGTTTATGAAAGGATAATTCTAAATCGCTCATTTTACTTCCCTACTATTTTACTTTCTTACCACATCGATCTTCACTAACTAATCTTGCTATTTTCCAAAGCCATGCCGTAAGTTCTATAAATCCCAATTAGTCTCTGTTTTCTTAGACTACTGGAGGCCTTCTTCGGTATCAATGGTTCTTTCTCAATGCACTCGTCGTGATCAATCCTTTGATCTCTTCTAGTGTGCTTGGTCCATATCTTTTTACTCTAAATGAGGATGATCCACTCTACCCAAATCCATTCTTTGCGGCAAACTCTTCAGTGAAATCAACTACATTGAGGATGCAATAAATGAAACTAATAAAAGGTGTGAAATATGGAGCTGCATCTAATAAATGTCTATTTCCTTGCGAAAGTCCCCTTTGAAATTCCAATACTCTCCATTGGAAAGTATCAGCTCCCAAAAAGATTTAGGTATAGTAGTTGACTCTAAATTAAACATTCAGCGTGTCAAAAGAAAGGCACTTTCTTTACTAGGGATCCTTTCAATGAAATGAGGATCCTAACTCTATTATATTTCACTTCCATTGGAATATTTTCATATTGCTGCCATATCTGGCCCATACCAGCCAATAATAATATTGCCAATCAAATCTTTAATTTTTATCTCGTAGATAATCTCGTATGGCCTCTGCTTAATCCCAGGCATTTTAAGCGCTGCAGTACAAAATTTCCTTTAATTGAACGATCTCCAATTATAGATGTAAAAATTGATATGTGTTTTAAACATTACCTCCGCAAACTGGCTACACCAAACAAATTTATTACGTCTTTATAATGATCTATTTGCCAAAAAATGCTAAAAAAGAAAGATAAAATTTTCTCCATGCTGCGAATATTTAATTATTTTCAGATTACAGAACGGAAATCGGGTTATCAAATGAGAAGGAAAACAAATTTGACGCTAGCGGTGCTGCCATCTCTTGAAATTAAATCGTAACTTTTTCTGGAATTATTCGCCTTCAACAACTGTTTTAATATTCCGTACTCCTTGTATGCAGTTGGGTAGAACATTTCCATAAATGCTTAAAATATATTTCTTAATCTATGAATTTCTTTCGTGGAACAATGTCCGAGAAGTAAAATATTTAGAGATTGTTTCAGAGATACAATTCTGATTGACAAATAAAAGATATTTTCAAAAATATTCCAATTAAAGGAACTGTATGATTAGTTTAGGCCCTGAGAAGTTTTACATTATTCGAAATTGGCACCATAAATAATTTGCTCTCGTACAGACATCAAGAAAATTTCAAAGGTTAACTCTAAGAGTTAATAGTAATGAAATCCGTTCACTATAATAGAAAAAAGCTGGCCGAAAATTCTTTCTCTCATTTGAAGTTGAACTTGCATAGCAATTCAGGAAGTATTGAATTCCTTTTGTTATTTTTCGTCATCTTTGTACATTGAGAAGATACAGGTCGTTAAACTGACCAATTTTCACAGAAAAGGGTAGTTTCGAAGAAGCATTCGCTCTGATGACGGGTTAATGGTAAGGGGTTTTACCGTTATGATTTTTGAGGTAGTATTTCTCCTCTTCTCATGTGACCCTCTCAAACCCGTACCTCTCCTTTACTTTTTTCCATGACCGATTATCATAAAAGTCAGGAAGATAAAGTTAGAGAGATAAGTCATTTTTCCAAGTTTTCTTAAGGGTAGCAACCCCAGCCAATCATACTGAGCCATGTGTCACCGGCTTGTTTCTAAGGAAATCTTCATCGTGGAACAAAAGACGCTTGTATATCTCTTTGGACGAGTGAGACGACGAAGATAATAAATTGTTGATCATTTGAATTATTTTTAATTTTTACAACGCGGTCCTGGACCCCCCATGCTGAGCAGAGGATTAGGACGGAAACCCCTCGAAACACTACCTGAAAAACCATAACCCCCAGAACTTTGCCGATTAAGTATTATAGAATAGTTTCTTATCTATTGATTTGCCATAGAAGACGAGTTTTTACTCAATTAACGTTATTGGTTCGCGGATATCGTCTTTGGCCAATTTTTGAGAAAAGAAAACAAATAGAAAAGACGACTACCAAGTCACTATAATGTCTAACATGAGATCCGATATTCGATACAAATGCCTTTAAATGCGGCACAGTTGCGATACCTTATCTTATTCAGCCACTATCCTGCTACATTCCTACTTCAAAGCTTATTTCAGAGTAATTTTAAGGTGTACTAGGTTTTTTTTCCTCGAGTGGCGTCCTCCCTCTTGCCAGTTTCTTTTTTCTTTCTTAGACATTCTTTATAAAGTCTATACGGAACAAGCGGTAAAAGTACAGCTTAAAACGCTCTGCTACGCCATTAAGCCGCTCGCCTCATTCGAGAGAATGTTTTTTCTTTTACGATTTCGAGGGAATCCTTGTCGTCCTCTTATACATTACCTTTTCCTATTTCTGCTGAATATCTTCTTTAGAATGACTAATTCAGCGAGAATTAAGTGTAGATAACAGAACAATCTCCATCTCAATTTCTCTTCTTTTTTCAAAGCAGATTCAGATTAAAAATCACTTGGCGGTGTTTCCTTTCGTTGAAATCTCAATTTGTAAAACACATCGCATAAACCAGAAAGGGAACTAAGTGTTTTTTAGCGTAATCTTGCTCTGAGATGCCCTACCTCTAAAATTCGTTATTCTTTCAATTAAGACTCTTTTTGAGCGACCATCCGCTGAAAAACGTCCTCATTTGTTAAATAATTGAAATAAAACGCTTGTATTTCAGGGTCGGTGCAGGGTCCCCACGAGAAGCGGCTGTTACACATGCTGCTGGATCATTACAATGTGTTGGAGAGGCCCGTCGCCAACGAATCAGACCCTCTGCAGCTCAGTTTCGGCCTCACGCTCATGCAGATCATCGACGTGGTAAGTTTGAAAGCGAAAATGCTATTTCGCTTGCTTTTGCCACTCGCAAATGATAGTCGCATATGACGACGGATCCCTCCAATTCGAAGTGCAGCGAAAATCATATTTCTCTGATTCTATGACTGAAACACGTCACGTCGTAGAGGGAAACGGCGTCTCTCTTTCTATGACGTACGTAAACAAAATACGAAGAGAATCTATATTTATTACTCAGAGATGGTGGTAAATGACAACCATATGTTCTAATCATTTGGAAGTGGCAAAGTTTTGAGAAAATATAACTCCAGTCGTTGTTCACAACATTTCTTAGACCCGATGGCTTCGAACGGTTGTTTGTACTTCCCGCTTCACCGACGAAGGAAAATTCCTTCCACGATAAACAGGAATCCAGTATTTAATCAATGATTCTGAATTAGTGCTACTATTAAAAAATTCAAATTTATCTCTAGATCGTTCTGAAAGCGATGCTGTAATACAAGAAGCTGTCTTGATTACCAATTAATTAGAATGAATTTCCAAACATTTACAACGATGAACAAGTCTCCATATCTTTAGGATAGACTAAGTAGTTCCCAAGTAAGTAATTACCAATTCATTATATGAAACCAAAAAATTCTTTTAAAACTTATCGAAATTTCATATTCTGAAATAAATTCTTATTGAAATATCAAATGTATGTTATAAATTATTACTAACCTTAAATATCATTTATATTCGCCTCAAATGATTTCAGATTCATATCAACGATATTTTAAGCATGTACACGACTTTTAAATCCGAAAATAAATGGCCTAATCGAAAGAGGATTCTGCACTACTCGAGAATCATTGTATGGGTTTATGAAGCACAACTGTTAATGAGGTTACGTAAGTCCTTTATTGTTATAGGTAGGTGCTATATTGTCTACGTTATTCCTTTCTTAGAAGACTTATAGTGTTTCCAATTCATTAACAGTCAATTTTCTTATCTTTTCTTACTTTTTCTTCCTTTTCTTATCTTTTCTATCCGTTCAATAGTGTATACAGACTGCTCGGACTTTGTTTAAACTATTCTGATACAATTTTCAACATTCATCAGAAATGTCCTTTACCTACTCAAGTTTCCTCCAAACTTATTGCTTCAATGGATTCCGAACTGCGCTACATTTTACATAATCGCAGTGACCTCTAAATCGAAAATAACGCTGCTGCATCGAAATATACAATTAAACTGGAAAAATTCACAATTAGTAGCCCAAACACTTATATAGAATTATTTTCTTCAATAAAAGCAGTGTATCCCAACCGGTGGGAATTGAATTTCATCAATCAGTAAAAAAAAAAATAAATCCAACTCTTTTTTGACACGGAAGGATGTAAAGTTGCGAATCACTGATATATTTAAATTATGTCCATGGAAGAAAACGGATAGCTTCGTAGGTTCTGTATTCTTTTCCCTCGAAATCATCGAAGAATATTTTATAAATTGTGAATAGAAAACTGAGTTGGCATGGTCTTAATAAAAAAGGCTACCGCGGAAAAAATTGAATGATTAAAACGAAGGCGACTTAACATACGTGGAGTCAGTGGAAATAATCCCCTCATGTTGACGTGTTTCTATAAGTTAAAAGGACGCTTATCGTTTCGTGAGTTTCATTTAAATCGTTTTCTTCGGGTGTCAATCATGATTGGAAATTCCGTTCTACTAAATAACCCCTTTGGCGCTATGTTAAGGTTGTTTATATTATTCGTTGATCTCATTTGAACCCTCATGACAAACCCAACTCAATTTCAACAGACAGCAGAGATATGCGGATCATAGATTGACTCCAATGTAACCGATGGGTCAAATTTACCTCCGATAGTATCAAACGAAGTAAATGAAATTAATCGTTTAGCGCAGAGAGGCAAGGAATAGAATAACACTCGTTTGTCTTCTCAGTCTGATAGCCACAAACGTGTCTTCTGTGAAATTTATTCGGCGAAGTGCAATTTTTGTGAAAGAGTCAGGAAAGGTGATTCTACGACTTCGTTGAAGGGACACTTAAAAGCGCGTCATATGGACAAGTATGAAGAACTCTTGCGCTTGAGAAAGATTTATAGAGTTATTTATCAACTATTAATTTTGACCATAAGTTTGTAAATTTATTCCTACAGAAAGAAGTATTCGCTAGTATTTTTTCAGTTTTATTAACTTTTGTATCAATTCAAAATTCTCTTCTCATTTTGCAAATAAATGTTGTTTTGAGCAAATTTTATAGTATGTAATTCTGTCACTTCCCTTATTATGATCAGTACGTGATCAGAGTGTAGATCAAATATTGAACACCGGATACTTATTCGCCCCATTCGGTTATTTCGTCAGATGGAGAACCAAAATCGATGAGACTAATTCGTTTGTATTGAAGTTATACTTCGATTGGCAGTGGAAGTGATGGCCTAGTTCTCGTATGACAACAATTTCACTTTTTTAACTTAAATTTAAGAATTTTAAACTTGAGGAAGGTAATACCGAAATTCATTTCATGCTTTTTTAATTGCTAAATGTACGTCTTTCGTCAAGTATCTATATGATCAATTAATATTAGCCTCTTTATGAACAATCAATATCTGTTTTCATTTACCTTTGTATCATATGTGCAAATGATCGTAAGACAATCTCTTGATATTGTGGAGAGTACAAATACAACTCCCTACTAAAGAGACTAAGAGTGAATTTCAATGTTCCTTTCAATTACTAATTAACCACTGAAATAATAATATCCTTGGCATCAAGGTCGTGCCGAACCATTTTATTAATATGAATAATATAGATATACTAATGTGTCATAAATCTTCTTTCCAAGTTTTTGTGCTCAAATTTAGCGTAAAATGAAAAGCTTCTTCTTCATGAAAAATTTTTCTTTCAAAAACTATTTATAAAGAGTGAATAACGATAATTTTGCCCTTGAGGCGTTTGCCTCAACCATCGGCACAGCCTCAGCTAAGGATTCCAAAAGTACGTATCCCATGAGACTGAAAGGCGAGATTTTCATCAAAATAGCAGATTGAATTTAATAAATCAAACACAGTCTATTCAGATTACAATTTACTGCTTCTCAAGACTCAAAATTCCATAATTTACCGTCGAAATGGAGTATGACAGGCTGCAAAGTCTATGAATGTGTAACATCCTTCCTTTTCACACCTAAGGGCTTTTCAGAAGCTCTCTTTGTCACCCCGAAGTACTTAATGATCTCTCTGTTCCTTTGGTCTTCTTCTTGGTCTCTTCACATCTCTTGGTTCAGAACCGCTCTTGTCCAACGGTTGTCGTTTCTTCTCACCACATGGCCTGCCCACATCCATTCCAGTGATGTTACTTTATCTATGATGTCTGTCACTCATGTTTTCGTCCTCACCCAGGTGTTACGTTTCCTGACTCTTCTTGTTATCCCAAGCAAATATCTTTCCATAATTCTTTGAGTTGTCTGAAGTCGATTTAACACCCAGGTTCACATCCAACACTGATAAATAGATCAGAATGTCATTTTCAGAATATTTCTTCCGCTCCAGTCAAGTTTAATTCTTCATTCAACCTTCAACAGTATTCTGAGCCCAGAAAAATCTATGCGATTTTTATTTATTCATAGAGAATGCCTTTGTTTAAGAGCCATATTGCAATTCTCTTGAAGTTCTCAAAGTAAATTTCAGCTGAAGTAGTCCGACTTATTGTCTCTTTAATCGTCATGTAAACAACAGGAAGGATTTTTCTATCTTGTGCAAAAAGGAATTTTCTTATCTCTTATTCAATCCACTCTTTACGTCCGGCTTCTTTTTGAAATATTTATTTCATTCACTCGGCATCTTAGGGTCACTTTCGGTGTTGAGGTTGTTCAGTACTTCACAGTTTGTTACTGTTTTTATTTTGTCCACCAATATGTAGTTAATTTATTACATTGGGTTCTCTTAACGCCCACTTTCTTTCGCGTTTGTTATTGGCATGTTCTTCAAACAGGAGTTCACATGATTGATCATATCTACTGACTATCAACTCAAATACAAGCTCATGCCTCTTTTCTGCGAGATTTATTTAGAAGTAACGGTGACTGATGCAATATCATGTTATTTGAATAATTGCATTTACCATGACAATTCATTGCGTTGCGTAGGATTGTTTCTTAATCAGCCCGATTGAGTTCTTAAGAAACGAAAAAATTATGAAGATCTTCGCAGGGAAAAGATGAACTCGAGAGATGTATGTATTTTCAACCAAAATGAAAGAGTAATTTAAGTTTATATAAGTATTTTAGACATTCTGCTAATGTTTATAGCTTTAAATTCTAAGGAGATGTTCATAAAGGGTAATAATAACCTGAACAAGTTAAGAATTCTAATTCCAAATAGTCCAAATTAAAAAACGGCGGCAAACGCGACTGCTTATGATCAACCACCAATTTAAGATCGCATAGAATTATCATAGTCTACATCTTATAAGTTGAAAACTACTATTTTTTATGAGTTTTGACTATAATTGACAATAAATCTTCTCTTATATTTTGTGTTAATAACTTCATTCGAAATCAATTTTGTATCACTTAATATTATCCAGCGATTAATATCTCTTGATCATATTAATAGATTAAATATTAAGCATATTAATTATTTTAGACATGCTATCTGCGCCTTTCGATAAATTTTATACAATAAGAAATATGCATTTAACGATTAGCTGGTTCTCGTGCTTTACTAGTCTATCAATTCAGGAAATGGTTACATTTGGTTGTGATGTCGAAATGGATTTATAAATGCAATCAAAATGAGATTGACTTTCTTCAACGATATTTAAAGTATGGAAATAAAATGAGATCTCCAATAGAAAGCACATATCCGTCATTTGAATTAATCTGTCATACTCCATTGTTCGGTTTCAAAAATATCCGAAATCACCATTATGTATTGTTGAGTGAATGTCCTTATCTTTCGAAAATCTCGCCTCTTCACACATCTTAAAGAAAATACGCTCTTTTTCTTTAAGATGCGTGGCTCAACGCATGGAATTCCATGCGTTGTCATTGGACATTGTGTTTGAATGCAAAACAATCGAGCCTTAAGTTTAATTGCTTTTCCTCTACAGGATGAAAAGAACCAAATGCTTACCACGAACGCATGGTTAAATTTGGTAAGTTGGGGACACTGGCATCCCCACATTCACGCTTCAAACATTGCAAGTTTTTTTTTCTACAAGCAGAAGCCCCACAAACTCTCGCATCCGGCGTTAGTTCGGCATGTGGCCGCGCCACAAGCGAGAGTTGGTGGCGCTATTGCTGGGTAAGGGAACCGAAGCAAAATAGATTCGGGGGCTTGTATTGGAACAAAGGGAGAGAGCAATGGGAAGAGAAATTCGCTGAGAGAATCGATATTCTTTTTTGTTTCCATGCACCCATTTGCTCCTCAACCTCCACCCTCTTTGTTCTGACTGTTGAATGTCTGTGTGTTTGTTGTGTATGCATTGTTTCAGAGACTAACACGAGCACATTTTCTTCTCATTGCATGGAAAATAGGATGAGAAGAATCAGCTTCTAATAACAAACATATGGTTAAAACTGGTAAGTCAGACTAACTGAAGTTTCCTTAAAACCAGAGGATGAAATCAACTGTCGGATCTTCTCGGTGTGCCGCAGAGAAGCCGATTGCTGCTCCCACACCTCACCGAGAATCTCAGACACTTTGATACTTCCTCGATCTATAAATCTTTCATTTCTTTCTAATATCAAATATACTTTTGGTTCACACGTACACTCCCCACCGCTAGGCACTCGGATTTTGCATGATTTCTTTCAGTAAAAATATTCTCTGCTTTTACTCGAGGACATCATCATAAACACCTCTTCGGAATACAACCTAATATGACAACACGCGCTGCCTAAAGTAGCTATCTTCGGGCATGCCATTAGTGTTAACATGGGGGTGTACTTACCACTACAGAAATTACATAGTAAATAAAACGGTTCGAATATAAATAATAAGCAGATTTGCCTTATTTATAAATATGACTGTAAAAACGTTTAGACTTCTAATCAGAGTTTCGCATAATAAAATACTTTGAAACATTCTGAAAAAACAAAGCCAATGCTAAAAATGTTATATATTTTTACTACACGTAGAAAAACTCAAATAATGAAATAAATATTCAACATAAATAATCCACCAAAATGGCTTAAATTTCTAAAAATCAATAAAAGAACGTGTTTAAATGATTGCTTTGAGCTCGTTTCGCTCAGCATTTCATCTACTGCATGCAAAATGTAGACGCATGGTTATTGCATGGTTTCCTTTGATTGGCATGAGCACGATCGAGGGCCATCATCGTCTAAACAAGTCCAAATACAACATGATAAACTCGTCTTCTTCGTTTACATGGAAAGGTTGAGTATGGAAATTTCTCATCTCACCGATTTGAGTGCATTTAGGTCTTCAGTGCGGAATCTTAGAAAGAAAGAGAAGACTCAACCGTTAGGAATATGTCTACCGTTTGAAAACAGGAATTATTAGATTCATGCGTATATGGCAGTAATCCGATAATGCATAGAGAAGTAAAATTAAATAATGAATCCAAATAAGTTAAACTGATATCTTTTGATCGATATGGTGAGAAATGGCTAAACTAGAATTGGAGGCTCTACTTGAAGGTGCTCTTTTGAATAAGCACTAACTGGTTTTACAATTAACAAATTCTATGCGATAGAGCGTTTCTTTGCAAAGATTTGTCAAATTCAATTGCGTAAGCAAAACCGATCTCCGAAAGGAAGATATTATCAGCAAAAAGAACAGCAAGTGCAGTATGATGAAATTCAGGAGACTTGCATATTACTTGCAGCGGTTCTGGAAGAAGTTCTTACCCCTGGAAAGAGGATATACGGAAGAAATTAGGAATAATAGATGAAAGTTCGCAACTAACGTAGAAAATCTAATTTGAAAATTTCAGGAATTAAACCCATCACAGAGAAATATATGATAAATTGAACGTAAACAAAGGCAATTCAAAACTCTCTTGCACGCCAGTTGCCAACTTCTTGATAACTTGATATACGTTTTTTTGAATAGCGAAATATTTTCCAAATACATTTGAAATAAGAATAAAATTTAAATAAATACTGCGCATAAATTCTATAGTATTAGCAGAACTTCGCGAAAAGTCATAATGAGAAATGGAGAAGGCACTTCCTAATTACATATATATATATATATATATATATATATATCTATTAAATATAGCTAACTCTCCGGATATACCTATATATATATACGAGTAAAAGTTGCTTTCATACTGCAAGCTAATTGGTGAAAATTTACAATGAGTTACCCTTACGGGTGTCATCTTCGAAGCTTATCCAGCAAAATTCTTAAAAATTGCCGCAATGCATTTCGAACGTGAGAATTTTACATCCATCTGGCATCGAACTCACGGTCATATGTACCCTTTCTTCCACTGGTTCTATAGAAAACTACTTAAAACGCAAAGGCTGTGATTTTGAATAGTCTCATGCATAGAGAAAGGCCTCAAAACAATTTTAAAAAATTTGCGTAAATGACCGCCTGGCGTCAAACACAGGACACATTTGTGAGAGACAATGGCACAAGAATAATAGATGAGCGCCACTCTGACGTGTTTCAAAGTTTTAATTCAGTATCTTATCGGGAAGGTCATAAAATAAGATTCCGTTATTCCCGTTTGAAATGCATGGTAGAATCGGAATGACACTCTTGCATCGAACCAAGGACCACTGTAGAAACGGCGTATAACATGAATGAATGTTCTCAAACGCCTCTGTCACCATTCCGGGTTTTATCTTTCTAGCTTATCGGGAAGGATTTTTAAAAAATCATCCAAGATTTCACCAATGCATTTCTTACGGAAGCATTTCGAACACACCTGGCGTCGAACACACGGTCATTTGCAAACATTTCTTCCCTTGATACTATGGAAGACCATCTCATCTGCAAACACCGTAATTTTGATTGCTCTATCGCATCGAGAACGGCCTCAAATCAGATTGCAAAAATTCGCGCAAAAGACCGCCTAGCGTCGAACTCAGGACCCTCTTATGAGAGAAAATAGCAAATTAATATAAGGTAAGTGCCATTATGGCTTATTCCAAAGTTTCGATTCAATATTTTATCGGGAAGGTCCTAAAATAAGATTCCGTTTTCCCCATATGATATGCATGGTGGAATCGGAATGACCCTCTTGCATCGAACCAAGGACCACTAGACGAACTGTGAAATTCATGAAAGAATGTTTTCAAACGCCTCCGTCGCCACACGGGGTTTGATCTTTCCAGCTAATCGGGAAGGCATTGAAAAAAAATGACAAAAATTGCAGCAATGCATTTCTTATGGAAGAATTTCGGACCCTCCTGGAGTCGAAGTCACGGTCATTTTGTAACATTTCTACTATAAGAACCATAGAAGATTACCTCAGCTTCAACCTCCGAGATTTTGGTTACTATATCTTAACGATAAGTGCCTCAAAATAATTTTCAAAAATCCACGCAATGAATTCGTATCCCCTATAAATATCTATTATATATAGCTAACTCTCCGGATATACCTATATATATGTCTATTATATATAGCTAACTCTCCGGATATACCTATATATATATATATATATATATATATATATATATATATATATATATTTATAGGGGATACGAATTCTGACCATGTTCCACGAGCGCCATCGACGTCAGATTTTTTCGACGTACTGGCCCTACATTCTAGATGCCAGAATAATGCAGACTTCGACGCTAGCTATCATGGGTTCGATGCCAGAAATTCCCAAAAATCGCAATTTTCCCATAAGAATGCATTGCGCGGATTTTTGAAAATTATTTTGAGGCACTTATCGTTAAGATAGAGTAACCAAAATTTCGGAGGTTGAAGTTGAGGTAGTCTTCTATGCTTCTCATGGAAAAAATGTAGCCAAATGACAGTGAATTCGACGCCAGGTGGATGCAAAATTCTTCCATAAAAAATGCATTGGACGATTTTTTAAAAATGGCTTCCCGATAAGCTGGAAAGATAAAACCCGGAATGGTTACAGAGGCGTGGGACCTTCCCGATAAGATATTGAATCGAAACTTTGAAACAAGTAAGGATGGCACTTATCTAAGATTATTTTGCTGTCTTCTCTCACGATCGGGTTCTTAGTTCTTCGCCAGGCGGTCTTTGGCGCGAAGTTTTAAATTTGAACTGAGGCAGTACTTGGTATGATACTGTATTCAACGGATAGCTTGCAGTATGCAAGCAACTTTTACTCGTATATATATATATATATATATACGAGTAAAAGTTGCTTGCATACTGCAAGCTAATTGGTGAAAATTTACAATAAGTTTCCCTTACGGGTGTCATCTTCGAAGCTTATCTAGCAAAATTCTTAAAAATTGCCGCAATGCATTTCGAACGTGAGAATTATTCATCCTTCTGGCATCGAACTCACAGTCATATGTAACTTTTCTTCCACTGGTTCTATAGAAAATTACTTCAAACGCAAAGGCTGTGATTTTGAATAGTCTCCTGCATAGAGAAGGCCTCAAAACAATTTTTAAAAAATTTTAGTAAATGACCGCCTGGCGTCGAACACAGGACCCGATTGTGAGAGACAATGGCATACGAATCTTAGAGAAGCGCCACTCTAACGTGTTTCAAAGTTTCAATTCAGTATCTTATGAGGAAGATCCTAAAATATAATTCCGTTATTTCCGTTTGAAATGCATGGTGGAATCAGAATGACCCTCTTGCATCGAACCAAGGACCACTAAGCGAACGGTGAAATTCGTGAAGGAATGTTTTCAAACGCCTCCGACGCCACACCGTGTTTTATCTTTCCAGCTTATCGAGAAGGCATGGAAAAAAATTTTCAAAAATTACAGCAATGCATTTCTTACGGAAGCATTTCGAACCCACCTGGCGTCGAACACACGGTCATTTGCTAACATTTTTTCCTTTGGTACCATGGAAGACCATCTCATCTGCAAACACGGTAATTTTGATGGCTCTATCGCATCGAGAACGGCCTCAAAACAGATTTCAAAAATTCGCGTAAAAGACCGCCTAGCGTCGAACTCAGGGCCCTTCTGTGAGAGGGCATAGCAAATTAATATTAGATGAGTGCCTTTCTCACTAATTCCAAAGTTTCGATTCAATATCTTATCGGGAAGGTCCTAAAATAAGATTCCGTTTTCCCCGTTTGAAATGCATGGTGGAATCGGAATGACCCTTTTGCATCGAACCAAGGACCACTGGACGGACGGTGAAATTCATGAAAGAATGTTTTTAAACGCGTCTGTCACCATTCAGGGTTTTATCTTTCCAGCTTATCGGGAAGGCATCGAAAAAAATTTTCAAAAATTGCAGCAATGCATTTCTTATGGAAGAATTTTGCACTTACCTGGCGTCGAACTCACGGTCATTTCGTAACATTTCTTCCATTGGTATTATAGAAGACTACCTCAACTTCAACCTCCGAGATTTTGGTTACTCTATCTTAACGATAAGTGCCTCAAAATAATTTTCAAAAATCCGTGTAATGCATTCTTATGGGAAAATTGCGATTTTTGGGAATTTCTGGCATCGAACCCATGATAGCTAGCGTCGAAGTCTGCATTATTCTGGCATCTAGAGTGTAGGGCCAGTACGTCGAAAAAATCTGACGTCGACGGCGCTTGTGGAACATGGTCAGAATTCGTATCCCCTATATATATATATCTATCTTCTATTATATATAGCTAACTCTCCGGATATACCTATATATATATACGAGTAAAAGTTGCTTGCATACTGCAAGCTAATTGGTGAAAATTTACAATAAGTTTCCCTTACGGGTATCATTTTCGAAGCTTATCCAGCAAAAATCTTAAAAATTGCCGTAATGCATTTCGGACGTGAGAATTTTTCATCCATCTGGCATCGAACTCACGGTCATATGTAACCTTTCTTCCACTGGTTCTATAGAAAACTACTTCAAACGCAAACGCTGTGATTTTGAATAGTCTCCTGCATAGAGAAAGGCATCAAAACAATTTTTAAAAATTTGCGTAAATGACTGCCTGGCGTCGAACACAGGACCCGTTCGTGAGAGACAATGGCATACTAATGTTAGAGAAGTGCCACTCCGACGTGTTTCAAAGTTTCAATTCAGTATCTTATCGGGAAGGTCCTAAAATGAGATTCCGTTCTTCCCGCTTGAAATGCATGGTAGAATCGGAATGACGCTCTAGCATCGAAGCAAGGACCACTAGAGAAGCAGTGGACGTCATGAAAGAATCTTCTCAAACGCCTCTGTCACCATTCCGGGTTTTATCTTTCCAGCTTATCGGGAAAGATTAAAAAAAAAATCATCCAAGATTTCACCAATGCATTTCTTACGGAAGCATTTCGAACCCACCTGGCATCGAACACACGGTCATTTGCTAACATTTCTTCCTTTGATACTATGGAAGACCATCTCATCTGCAAACACCGTAATTTTGATTGCTCTAACGCATCGAGAACGGTCTCAAAACAGATTGCAAAAATTCGCGCTAATGACCGCCTAGCGTCGAACCCAGGACCTTTCTGTAAGAGAAAATAGCGAATTAATATTAGGTAAGTGCCATTATGACTTATTCCAAAGTTTCGATTGAATATCTTATCGGGAAGGTCCTAAAATAAGATTCCGTTTTCCCCGTTTGAAATGCATGGTGGAATCGGAATGACCCCCTTGCATCGAACCAAGGACCACTAGACGAACTGTGAAATTCATGAAAGAATGTTTTCAAACGCCTCCGTCGCCGCACGGAGTTTGATCTTTCCAGCTTATCGGGAAGACAATGAAAAAAATTTTCAAAAATTGCAGCAATGCATTTCTTATGGAAGAATTTCGGACCCACCTGGAGTCGAAGTCACGGTCATTTGGCAACATTTCTACCATTAGAACCATAGAAGACTACCTCAGCTTCAACCTCCGAGATTTTGGTTCCTCTATCTTACCGATAAGTGCCTCAAAATAATTTTCAAAAATCCACGCAATGCATTCTTATGGGAAAATTGCGATTTTTGGGACATTCTAGTATCGAACCCATGATAGCTAGCGTCGATGTCTGCATTATTCTGGCATCTAGAGTGTGGGGCCAGTACGTCGAAAAAATCTGACGTCGACGGCGCTCGTGGAACATGGTCAGAATTCGTATCCCCTATATATATATATCTATATATATCTATTATATATAGCTAACTCTCCGGATATACCTATATAGATATATAGATATATATATAGATATAGGGGATACGAATTCTGACCATGTTCCACCAGCGCCATCGACGTCAGATTTTTTCGACGTACTGGCCCTACACTCTAGACGCCAGAATAATGCAGACATCGACGCTAGCTATCATGGGTTCAATACCAGAAATTCCCAAAAGTCGCAATTTTCCCATAAGAATGCATTGCGCGGATTTTTGAAAATTATTTTGAGGCACTTATCGTTAAGATAGAGGAACCAAAATCTCGGAGGTTGAAGTTGAGGTAGTCTTCTATATTACGAATGGAAGAAATGTTATAAAATGACCGTGAGTTCGACGCCAGGTGGATGCAAAATTCTTCCATAAGAAATGCATTGCTGAAATCTTTGAAGATTTTTTTAAATGCCTTCCCGATAAGCTGGAAAGATAAAACCCTGAATGGTGACAGAAGCGTTTGAAAACTTTCTTCCATGAATATCATCGTTCGTCTAGCGGTCCTTGGTTCGATGCAAGAGGGTCATTCCGATTCCTCCATGTATTTCAAATGGGGAAAGCGGAATCTCATTTTGGGACCTTCCCGATAAGATATTGAATCGAAACTTTGGAACAAGTAAGGATGGCACTTATCTAATATTATTTTGCTATCTTCTCTCACGGAAGAGTCCTGAGTTCGACGCTAGGCGGTCTTTTGCGCGAATTTTTTCAATCTGTTTTGAGGCCGTTCTCGATGCGATAGAGCAATCAAAATTACGGTGTTTGCAGATGAGATGGTCTTCCATAGTACCAAAGGAAGAAATGTTAGCAAATGACCGTGTGTTCGACGCCAGGTGGGTCCGAAATGACTCCGTAAGAAATGCATTGCTGATATCAGGGACGATTTTTTAAAATGCCTTCCCGATAAACTGGAAAGATAAAACCCGGAATGGTGACAGAGGCGTTTGAGAAGATTCCTTCATGACGTCCACTGCTTCCTTAGAGGTCCTTGGTTCGATGCTAGAGCGTCATTCCGATTCTACTATGCATTTCAAACGGGAATAACGGATCTTATTTTAGGACCTTCCCGATAAGATACTGAATTGAAACTTTGAAACACGTCAGAGTAGCACTTCTCTAACATTCATATGCCATTGTCTCTCACGAACGGGTCCTGTGTTCGACGCCAGGCGGTCATTTACGCAATTTTTTAAAAATTGTTTTGAGGCCTTTCTTTATGCAGGAGACTATTCAAAATCACAGCGTTTGCGTTTGAAGTAGTTTTCTATAGAACCAGTGGAAGAAAGGTTGCATATGACCGTGAGTTCGATGCCAGATGGATGAAAATTTCTAACGTAAGAAATGTATTGCGGCAATTTTAAAAATTTTGCTGGATAAGCTTCGAAGATGACACCCGTAAGGGGAACTTATTGTAAATTTTTACCAATTAGCTTGCAGTATGCAAGCAACTTTTACTCGTATATATATAGGTATATCCGGAGAGTTAGCTATATATAATAGATACCTATATATTTATAGGGGATACGAATTCTGACCATGTTCCACAAGCGCCATCGACGTCAGATTTTTTCGACGTTTTGGCCCTACACTCTAGATGCCAGAATAATGCAGACATCGACGCTAGCTATCATGGGTTCGATACCAGAAATTCCCAAAAATCGCAATTTTCCCATAAGAATGCATTGCGCGGATTTTTGAAAATTATTTTGAGGCACTTATCGTTAAGATAGAGGAATCAAAATCTCGGAGGTTGAAGTTGAGGTAGTCGTCTATATTACGAATGGAAGAAATGTTATAAAATGACCGTGAGTTCGACGCCAGGTGGATGCAAAATTCTTCCATAAGAAATGCATTGCAGAAATCTTTGAAAATTTTTTTAAATGCCTTCCCGATAAGCTGGAAAGATAAAACCCTGAATGGTGACAGAAGCGTTTGAAAACTTTCTTCCATGAATATCATCGTTCGTCTAGTGGTCCTTGGTTCGATGCAAGAGGGTCATTCCGATTCCTACATGTATTTCAAATGGGGAAAGTGGAATCTCATTTTGGGACCTTCCCGATAAGATATTGAATCGAAACTTTGGAACAAGTAAGGATGGCACTTATCTAATATTATTTTGCTATCTTCTCTCACGGAAGAGTCCTGAGTTCGACGCTAGGCGGTCTTTTGCGCGAATTTTTTCAATCTGTTTTGAGGCCGTTCTCGATGCGATAGAGCAATCAAATTCTCGGTGTTTACAGATGAGATGGTCTTCCATCGTACCAAACGAAGAAATGTTACCAAATGTCCGTGTGTTCGACGCCAGGTGGATCCGAAATGCCTCCGTAAGAAATGCATTGCTGATATCAGGGACGATTTTTTAAAATGCCTTCCCGATAAACTGGAAAGATAAAACCCGGAATGGTGACAGAGGCGTTTGTAAAGATTCCTTCATGACGTCCGCTGCTTCTCTAGAGGTCCTTGGTTCGATGCTAGAGCGTCATTCCGATTCTACCATGCATTTCAAACGGGAATAACGGATCTTATTTTAGGACCTTCCCGATAAGATACTGAATTGAAACTTTGAAACACGTCAGAGTAGCACTTCTCTAACATTCATATGCCATTGTCTCTCACGAACGGGTCCTGTGTTCGACGCCAGGCGGTCATTTACGCAATTTTTTAAAAATTGTCTTGAGGCCTTTCTTTATGCAGGAGACTATTCAAAATCACAGCGTTTGCGTTTGAAGTAGTTTTCTATAGAACCAGTGGAAGAAAGGTTGCATATGACCGTGAGTTCGATGCCAGATTGATGAAAATTTCTAACGTAAGAAATGTATTGCGGCAATGTTAAAAATTTTGCTGGATAAGCTTCATTGATGACACCCGTAAGGGGAACTTATTGTAAATTTTTACCAATTAGCTTGCAGTATGCAAGCAACTTTTACTCGTATATATATATATATAGGTATATCCGGAGAGTTAGCTATATATAATAGATATGATAGATACGAGGTATATCTCTCGAGTTATATCCCTCGTATATATTTATTTATAGGTATATCCGGAGAGTCAGCTATATGTAATAGATATGTCTTGGTTTTATGTTTTCTTACCTGAAGATGGCGTTAGCCGAAACCGGTCGTATTCAAATAAATAGAGTGGAAATTACGAAGTGCCTTGCCCATTCCTCTAAATACTACGCTGATTAAATATACTTTATGGTCATATTCACGAATCGAACTTTGAGCTAAAAAATTCATTCCTCGCAAATGGTTTCCTTCCTTTTTATTCATTTCATTTAAAATAAATATTTTCCTAGTAAAAATCCGACTTGTGACTCTCTTCTCTGAGGGATTTAAATTAATAGTATTCGTTGGATTTTCTTGGAATAATATTTACTACCAGAGGAATATGACGTAATTAAATTACAAATCAGTACGCTTGATGAGATCACGTGAAATGTGAACTCGGCTTGTGAGAGCCGGAAAACATAGGTTTTCATTAATATTTTAATTTTTTAATACGTGAAAAGTATCTCATCAGCAAAATAAAAAAGGCGACTTTTTAATCGTCGGTGTGATCGTATCAATGCGATATATGCTTGGTGATATTTCTATTTTCACAAAAATAATCATTCAAAAGAAAGGCAAGGAGAAGACAGTCCATCGAATTCAGCAAACGAAAGCGGATGGCTGTAGGGAAGATTGGGTATCCAAATTTGGAGACGATTTTAGTGGAAGCAATCTGAGACGGAGTGCAACTGGATGGAAACAAAGCAATTCCACTGATACATGAAAACAAATTGAGGAGCTCAAAAAAGGATAGATTATTTTACTTTCTTTCCAGAGAACGAACGAAATCCGGAACAACCTGCATTGTCCTATCCCATCGGATAAAACGATGGCCAGCGAGGATAATTGGATTTTATGGAACGTGAATGTACATTCCCATCGATAAACAAACGATGAACTCATTATTTTCTATATAGGCGATGAAAAGTCGCTAAAACTGAGTGAATCTATCTTCTTCGAGATTTCTACGAAAGGCCTTCCAATTCACGGGTGAATTCACTATTCTTAACTCGGAATTGAGTTAATATATTCCGGGAAACTGTGAGGATGTATTCCAAAAAGTTACTAGTTTCTTAGAAACACACACAGTGCTTCTTCGGTTGAAAATTTGTTCTTTTAATGAATTTTTAGGCACAAAAATGAAAGAAGTCTTATTTCATTCAGCTATCACCCTGTGGTGTATCAAGAAGTTTTAAACACACACTCAAACTTAATATAAGGTATTGTAGTATATGACACAAAAACACAGACGATGATGGTCTACGCTGTTGGATCGGTACACCTATTGATTGTGCCGTTTTTTAAACGATCGATTGGTAAATCATCAAAATTTGAGTGCTCTTGTTTTTTAGTTTGTACTGATCACTTTTTTTCTTGGTTCGTTCGCCGAAAGGAATGGAACGACGTAAATCTTCGCTGGAACTCATCCGAATTCGGAGGCGTTAAGGATCTGCGGATTCCTCCGCATCGAATATGGAAGCCAGACGTCCTCATGTATAACAGGTAGGGCTGCAGCAGCCAGCTTCCCGGATCCCGAGCACGAAGACATCGCTGGACCTCATCCACCCAGCCTCACTCTCTCTCTCTCATTCGATACGAAATCATTTGTATTGACCGTAAAAATTAATTTTTTATTGATTTATTAAACCGATAGAATAATCGATTACTTTTCATTCGATTCCCAAAGGTCAAACAAGTTCGGATATTTTTAGCATTTCGCTTCCTTTCCATCGCCTTCAGATTAATTTATTGACATTTGAGTATGCTTTAGAACCCGTTTTCCGTATCATTTTAAAATATTGTTTCTGTTCCTCCAACGGTCGGTGTATCACTAGTAATGATAGTAACGGTGCTGCACCACACCGCCTATCGTTCCCAACATTCCTACTTGGCTTTCTTTAACACCGCATCGACCAAATACAGGGATATCGATGTCATTTATACCCCCTACGTTCCAGAATCTCAGATGTTCTTTTGTCGAGAAACTTCCATCCAAAAATTCCTAGAAAATGACTATCCAAGAATTGGAAGATCAACTTTCATACGAGACAAACAGCGAGAGAAGGCGTTTTAAGATGATATTCGGAAAGAATAGAGAGTTTCATGGTGGTTGAACTGAAATTTTCACATCTCATTATTTGTTGTTTACAGATATGTCTATCACATTTTAATTACTATTACTAGTTACCATTTTTCATGAATATTTTCACATCCTTGGAAATTAACATTTGGAGGAATTTTCACAGACAATTGTTTCGAGTGCAGAAATTGTCACCCTCTAAGATTTTCGAGAAATGTGAATACCCAAAAAGATAGCAATCTTATCTCTGTTGCGTATAAAATCGTTATATTTGCTCAGTGTAAATTATAAATTTAAACCTCGATAAATTTTAGCTTCGGATTGCTATATTGTAAGCATTTATTCCGAGACATCTCAGAGAAGGAGAATTCTGGAGAAAAAATTATGTCTTAGTTCACAGAATAAAATTTTCTCATGGAAATAAGACATAGTTATTCTATTTTCTACACTTCAATATAGTTTGATTGATTGATTATATGGAAAGATTTGAATGTTAATTGATTACTTTAGGGAGATGAAAGGAACGGTAATAAGGAAGAATGAAGATAATATAAAATGAACAAAGAAAGTGGTGATAAGTAAATTTGAGTCGGCTAAATAATGCATATAGCTGAGTCAATTGATAGATAGCAATTAAAGAGCGAGTACTGTAAGGAAATGGGAATAGTTAAAAGGAATAGCACATGTGACGCAAATAGTGCACTTTTGATAATAGCTGATGAAAGGAAATATGGACACGTTTTTAGGAAAGTAAGAAATTGATCTTTAAATTTCCTCGTTCGATTTTATCTCCTCTAAATCGTTGAAAACGAATCGATATGGACTTGCTCAAAGTCTTTTCAAGGAGAAGAAAGATGTGGTGAAAGTTTTCAAATCAACTTTTCGACAACGATACAGGCGCTTAAAATGCCACTTTCATACGGGATATAGAATGATCGCATAAGAAATTCAAGCTTATACGATTTCATTAAATTTTCCCCGATAAATTTCCTCCAACGGGATTGCAAACCCTGTTAAAATTGGAGAGCCGTCCCTTTGAATCGCATTCTTCGAACGACAGATTTTTTCATTTCTTGGCGGGGAATATTTTAATATTCATTCATGGAATATCGCATTTCGAGAAAATACTCTTTTTAAAATGTTGGTCATAATTATAGTTGCAGCAAAGGCAGAAGATATTTTAATGAGCGACGTCGTGGTTTGGACGAGCAAATGTAAATAGATAGATTTAATGCGTCAAAGCTGTGAATTTTATCACATTTTGGAGAAAAGTTGCCGTTGTTTTCAAAAATTTTGAAATTAGAAGTAAATTATTCTAAAAGATGCTTAACAAAGTTTCGCTGATGTCATTTAAGGGGACTCTCGTGTATTGCGGACGGGCGAATTCCATAAATCAAAGAGCTAAAAAAGAAGTTAAATTAGAAATTACAGAGAAATAATTATTTATTTAAATCAAGCAAGACAAGTGACGTCAAGCGCTCAAACGTGTAATCTCACGTCAACTCTTATAATGTTAAAAAAGATTTCACATTACATGTTGGAAACATTCTACAAGATGCAAATTGCAAAAACAACATTTATTTTTCTTCCTCTATCCTTTATCATTACTGATCCACCAAATTTATGAAAAATTTTAAATACTCTATTTCTAAGTATCATCCGGAATAGCCTCCATCATTTTTCTCGCTCAAGACCCCTTACTTTATCGCTCTCCAAATTAACGAGCAATTAATTACATTATTCCGTGACTTCTCCTAATAATTCCAACGAGCAACATAATTATATTCTAACCTAGAAATTCCTACTGACCCTTTTTATGTGCTCCTGTGCTCTTTACATCCAATTCGAATCCAAAACATTGCTCTCCCATATTTTGTGAATTCCTCTTATACTCTTTAGGTCGCCTAATGGAGAATTGCCTATTTTACAAACATAACATTCCATCTTAAAATTTTAAACGTAATTCCCAAGTACTTGATTAATTTTATGTTGGAAAGTTTTTTTCTGTTATGTTCATAAGAACAATTCTCTCCCCCTATTCGTGAGTGTGATATTTTTAGCTCTGCGTTTTATTTATTTCCATTCAATTTTCTGCCTCTCAACAGCTTCAGTATCACTCTACAACTTATCAGTATCATTACCGCTATTAATTTTTCTATGAGTTATGCATTCGTCAACTAAAAGCCGAATTTGAAAATTATGCCCTATTGTAAGTTATTAAAATAAATTTTTAAAAGTAAAGGACAGATTACTCTGTGGTGTTTTTGAATGAGTATTTGCCAACGTTTAGTCTTCAAGACGCACCAATTAAAAAATAGCAACCATTTTTTAGTCCGTATAATTACATCCATTTCTCTATTTGTTCTTCGTAATGCTTCGTTAAAAGCTTTTAAATCATCAAGGAAGATGCTCCATTTTTCCTGTATACTTAAATATCTATACATAAACTTAAATTTTCTTCCAAACCAACTTCCAAATCTTTTCTAAAAACATGTTGGTATATATTCCGTTTCTGAAACGAACTGAGATAATCCGCCACTAGTTTTTCCATAATCTTTTATACTACAAAAGTTAAGATGACCGATCTATAATTTTCTACATCTATTTTTATCCCTTTTCCTAGTAATTATATCTTTTATTCTATTCCTTTTTGTCGCTGAATGAAGTGTCAGCAAGGAAACGTCATTATTCGAACGAGAGCCCTTCGAAAGAGAGAGCAAAACGGGTGCAGTTATGGAATTAAAAACCTAAGTTGGGGCTTAAAGACACACACGCTACAGATATTTAAAAACTTAAATTTACAGAAAAGGTACGAATGCCATACATTTCAATTTAATATTGCTAATACGAAAAGAAATACATTTGTAAAATTTCACTGCGTGTGAACATCATAAAGATAAAAAAATTCAGGATACGTTACAATCAAAAATAGCAATCAATCACAAAAATTAATACAAAAGTAAACTTAAGAAATATTACTTAAAGTGAATAACTTTTTCCGTGTTCATTGATGAAATTAATATTCGTTTCTGAACTTTAGAGTTAAAACGTCTTAAATGTTCGGAAATGCAATATGATGTAATGTAGTACCGCCTGTCTAGATCGTCCATGGGTACACTAAAAAGAATTACACATCCAAATAAAACTCTTTTCTGTTAATATGCTTCGCTTAAGAAATGAAACTTCAGAGTAAGAATGGATTTGTGATACTAAGTGATCCTCAAATCCCGCTCTTTACATAATAATGACGCACTCTGTGGCATCAAATATTGCACTCTTGGTTTCTTCGGTGCTAAATCGTGATTTCTTTAGAGGTTAGAAAAATGTACATGCTGCTAATTTTGTTTTTACACGATCTTCTTCAATTGCAAGTATAATTTAGATCATTGGTTATACGGCAGATCACACTTCAGGATCTCGTTTTGAATGGATAGATAGATAAATGTCCGTAATACCCAAATAGGTATTTTGAAAGCCAAATCGAACTTTGCCCGAGTCAGTGACATTTCTTGAAATGATGCTATAATGGAGAATTATTTCATAAAGACAAAATCGTAAAATTTTCTAGTAATTCGATATGTTTATAGTGGAGATATAATTAAATCACAATAAATTAGTCGCGTTATCACATAGCTTCACTTTAATAACCCACCTCTATATGAGAAGAAAACTGTCAATGAAATAGAGGTCCCATATAGAATGCGCATTTCACCGATGACCACAAAATTAAAACCTCCTTTATTTTATTTTTTATTTCGCTTCTCGTTCCAGCGCCATCATTACTCTCAGCTGGAAATATAAAGTTTCATTTTCAAATTAAATATATTTAATAATATTATTATGCTTTACAAGGAGATGATTGTCTCAGAGAGAGAGAGAGAGAGAGAGAGAGAGAGAGAGAGTGAAGCTTGGATTCCTTTCATTATGTCAATTCATACTCGGCGTGAAAATTTAAAAGTAAAATTTTCTTTAGGTCAGAGTTCAAGATTATTTTAGTAAAAATCAAATATTTAAAGTATCATTCAGAAATTCTCCTTTTCAGAAAGCCATTTTCTATCTTTCCAAGTAAGTTCCAACTTCGTCTACTACATAAGAGTTTCTATTCAATATTGTAACAATTCTACTGTAGTGTTTAAAAGATTTCAAATATCAAAACAATGAATCAATTCAACACTGTATTGCTTCAAGTTGAACTGCTTAAAAATTACGTTTCGTGTGTGCATAAGCGTCTCGCATGCACACACGAAACAATAAGAAGGCTGCAACATTCTCTTTGACAGTATAAAATTCAAATCCTTGAAAATCAGACATTGCATGAACATTTTTGTCGCACATTTTGATTTGCTTCGGTTTTTGCATTGGTGGCTGATTCCATGCTTTCTAAACTTGTTCACCATTTCTTAAAATAGCTGCTCGTTCCGTTCACTTTAAAATAAGTAACTAATCCTTATGCTCTATATTCACGCTAATTAAATCATATAAATTAAGAAACTTCCAAGTGATATAAAAACGAAGAAATTTTAAATAATTTAAACAATAATATCATGAGACCTAAGCAACCATTCCAAAGTATAAATATCATAAAAGAGAAATAAATAACCTGTTGCTTCCCTTAAAATACTGCTTTCCCTCCGAAATTACGCTTCTTTTATCCTGCCGGTATACGGACCAAAGCGATTTCTTTTGCGACCTTGTTCTGGATGAATATAAATATGGGCTCTTTCCCTTCTTTGTTGCAGATCGGATTTTTCTAGGAAGGACACAATCGCTTACAAAGCAAAAGCCGTTTCAGCGAAGTACGTCTCACCTTTCAGCTGTTTTTCTGTCCACACAATGAATTTTCCTTTCAAATAATACCGCGATAAACACCGCATCCACCATCTTCTTTTCTATTCGAAGGACGGACCAGCCGTTCTTCATTTATTTCATTACTGCAGAGAGCTCCAAAACTTCATCTAAATTCCAGTATGTTTTGTTTCCAGAATGTCTGTATTTCTAATTAAAATCAACGTTCTTTTAGGATTCTTCGATCTATCACATGCATATCTTTTACCACCGATATTAAGACGCAAATTTCGCAGTATTTATTCAAATATTTGCTTTTGGTCCAAACAATCGAGGCAAATTTCACATACATTACATAAAAATTCACGAATTCAATCATTTTTAACGCTGCAAAATAAGACCAACAATTTTATCAACTTTTATTTTTCCGGATTTTTAGTCTGTTTCCAGATTTTGCAAAGACTCAATTGCTTCTATTTTTCTCGCGTCGCTCCAAAGCATCGCCTTTTCCATTGAATCGGTCCTTTTCTAGAAATTCCATTCGGAAAACATGTCCAAGCCAATTCCAAGTCATGCGCCCAAGTCGCGATGGAAACCAATAAATATTACTTGTCAACAACGTTTGAGAGTTTAAAAACATTTAAGATGCTTAAAGATGAAATTAACGTGCACGATTTTTCAGTGTACGAACTCAACGTCAAAATGATTAAAACGAGCAATTTAAGATTGGAAAATGAGTCAATTTCTGCGGCTTTATTTCTTATCATCGCTGGAATTCAGAGCGAAAAATATATAATATTGACAATGATAGACTTCTAAATACGAACGGCACACTGGTATTGCATTATTTGGCTACACAAGCTAAAAAAATAATCAAAAATCACGTTGGGCGTGGAATATTTGGACATTACTGCGAAGAGCATTCGATTGAAATTCTCCACATTCATCGTCTATGAATGTCCCTTACAAATTATATTCTCTTTGAAAGTACAAAAATGAAAGGGAAGTGCGTTTTAGATGGTGGCGATTCTTCTCTCAATTCCGAATAAAATTAACTTCCGGATGCGGTATAATTCGTGTAATTTGGACAGAAGAGCCTCCGAAATTCTTCAGTTTTGGCAAAGTAAGGCAGCGAAAATAAAAAGAGATCTGTTTAAATATTTCACAGGGAGAAGATGGAAGACGGCAGAGACGGAGTGTGGGTAAGAGGGAGGTCGCGATTTGGTCCTCGTGAAGGGGAATCCTTAAAAGAAGGCTCTAAAATTTAGTTTGGTTCGCTCGGTGGCATGTACGCAAAGGGTCAGATGCCGTTGTTTGGGCCACCAGATTCCATATGGCCTTCGATGGACCGAGAGACACTAGAAAATGCCAAAGGGGCTTTCTTACCACATCTCATTATCACATCGCATCAGAACGAGGAGAGACGATCAAAATTGATTGCAGTAGAAAATATTGGTCAAAACTCCTGGAAATGAATAATAATTGAGCGGATAAAGCAAAAAGATATTAGAAAATCTCTGAGAATGTGTTTGAGGCTGAAGTTCAGTTTGCACATCAGGTCAGATGATAGTAAAATAGCAGAAAGATAAAAAGATTACCAGGGTCAGGATATGGTGTGAAGATAAGTAAATTGTAAGATTCATAATTATGTGCCTAAGGATAAATTAAAATTCGCTTGTAAGATAATGATAAAACATAACCCTTCTTCATTTAGAACATAGCTCTCAACTCAAGAACTGCGTTTCTCTGACGAAATTTACAGTCATTAATTTCTTTTCTGTAAATTCGATCTTTCAAAATATATCTATACCGTAAGAAAAGACGGAAATAATGTCGATACTCAAAGTGGAAACATATTAGAAAAAATATGCTTAAAAATTTAGGCCTAGAAATACAACATCTTGATGATCTTTTCTCGGTGATATTGAGACTCAAATTAAGTCCTTGATGACGCGGTAAAAGAAAATCGATAATTCACAGTAAATAATATGATAAATTTATTCTCTGTACATCCCATCATTCTGTTTGAGCCTCCTTCGGATTAATGCGTTCACAAGTCCATGGGTATATTAAAAAAGCCTTTCTAAGGGAATCAATCAATTTCTAGATTTGCAATGGTGTATCTCAGCGAGATCACAAAGCATTTGATAAAGTTGCCTTTCAGGTAATGTATAATTACGCAGTAGTTAAGAAAGACTGATCGCAGTTCACCCATGTCTTAAAATTGTTTGTTTTATACGTTGAGTTTACTGTGATATCCGAGCCTGGGTGATTGTTTTGAAACACTGAAAGATAATAATAATGAGACATATTTATTCGGGCGAGATCGAGACTGAATAGTCTCTATATATATATATTACCTTTGATCAAAATGCTAGAAAAAGTAGCAAATTTCATACGTATATCCGTCGACGGCGCTACAAATGTTCTATTCCAGAAACTCCGCTTAAAATACAAAAATTTTAACAATTTGTAATGATTGTGCATGAATCTGATACAGATTACTTCTCAAATAAATAATCAGTGGAAATTCACACATAAACTGCTTTTTCCATCAAAATGCATTTTAGTGCAAACTAATTGCCTCTTTTAAGATGAGTGACGAGCGAAAATATTTCTTAACGAAGTAGAAAATATCGAATTTTCGATTGAATCGCTGAAACTATTAGCAGTCCGCTAGTATTTAAAATCTATCATTCCAGCAGCAACCCTTAAACTGATTTTAAATGGTTTCCTTCAATGATTATCATAAATCGAGAAAAAGAAAAGGATGAATATATTTCCTGCCACAGGAATAGTAGCCAAACATCATTATTGTATGAATTTGCGCGAAAGCATTCGACCGCTTTCATATTTTCTTTTACTTTCATTTGACATTTGATAAAGCTGTCGAAAGCGGTCGTACTTCCGATAGAATCTGGTAAATGTTTTCTTTAAAATCAATCTTTAAAGTTTTTCAGAAAATATTCAAAAAATAGGAGTTTTAAATGACAATTTACGAAGATTTTCCTGACCGCACTGTCAAGATGCTTTCAATCGGAGATTAAAAGACGCATTTAAAAATGTAAAATTCCTCAAGTACGGCGTAGCCTTTCATAATCTAGATAATTACGAAAGAAATCGTCGCAAAAATATAAATATTTATAAGACATTAGACATTTTGGTACATAGACATCGTCATCGGGTTATTACCAATACCACGAGAGAAGGGAAAAAAAATAAATTTAACCCGATAAACAGTGGCGAGTAAATAAATAAGGTCGGTGAGTTCGGAAAATTTCTTATAACAGTAAAATGAATATAAGTAGGGAGCAGCACATTGGAAAAAGCCTCTTTAGCAGAGTGTCTCCCGTTGCATCGACCGGTGATAGTCCCACCAAACTAACCATCGCTAAACACACCCGCCGCGAAATTAAACGGGAACACTGCTAACGAAACGCTTTCTAAAAAATAAGTAATAAAAACTGCTATAACTCTCACTCTTGTCGTAGCATTAAAAAGATACTCAAATCATAGCCTCTCAAAAATTCTAAACAAAAAGTTTTGATGGCATCGGAAAAATCACCAATAAAATTGTAAAAGTGGATTGGATGGCTTTTGATTGGTGCTGTATTTTGCACGCTAATGTCAAAGTGAAGTGTGGGGGCCTTCCTTTTGGCCTGTCTTCATCCGAACGAATTTTCTCCCAAAGTGCCGATGAAGGTTTCGACGGGACGTATCCCACAAACGTTGTGGTCAGGAATAACGGCAGCTGCTTGTACGTTCCCCCGGGCATCTTCAAGAGCACATGCAAGATAGACATTACTTGGTTCCCCTTTGATGACCAACGCTGTGAGATGAAGTTTGGTAGCTGGACCTATGACGGCTTTCAGGTATCTTGTGTAGAGTAGAAATGCGTTATTAAAGCCAAAATAAAAAGGGATTTCATGATTTGAACAAGTGTATTTGCTGAATTGATCACGGAACCGGTTTCTTTAAGACATTCTCATTTGCTTGCATGTATTTGTTGGGAAAGTAAAAAAAGAAGAACGTAAATATAAGGGCGCCCCAATTTGCTGCTTTTATTCCTTACGACGAATTCATCTAAAAAAAAGAAAAGCTTTTTATAATTTGGCTGACCGCAAATTGTCACGTTTTGAGTACGTGAATATTTCCTTGATGTCTAATGTACGATCGTTTTATTCTTTTTTTTTGGCTCGTAGATTTGCTTTTGAAATCACAGAGCAATGACGTCATCTCTCTCCGATTCTCTCTTACAGTTGGATTTGCAGCTACAAGATGACACCGGTGGCGACATAAGCAGTTTCATTACCAACGGAGAGTGGGACCTTCTAGGTAGGAATAAGTGAAGCGAATTTCCGAATGTTGAACAGACTGTCGTGATTTGTGTCACTTTTCATTCATGCCGAATGCTTAATTTCTAAGATTTCAAGTCCATGTACGAGTGGTTAAGATTTGAACCATGCCAATAAATATTGCAATCGAAAAAATGAACAAATTTCAATATTGCCCATGTGCTTTTCAATGCTGTACTTTGTTGTCACTTGAATGTTTTATGACAGTCATTTGTTTCAACAAGATGTTTTCCACCAACATAGATATGTTCATTAATTCTCATGTCCGAATGAAGGCCATCAGAATTTGTCAAAATAATGACTGAAAATTTTTAATACGTTTTTTTTGAAAACGACAGGCCTGATCTGGTTTGAGGAAAGCCCTATAGATGGCAGCTCGATGAAGTCCGTCTCAGTGCGTTCATTTTCTAATTTCAAAACGAAAGGGGGTTCTCAAAAAAGTGAGAGGTTATCACGATGAAAGAGTGGCTGTGGAAAGAAGAAACAAGACAAGTTGCAGTTAAATAGGAGGACACCGGGACTGCTGTTCCCCCTCCCCCTTCCCCTCCGCTTGATTCAGCCAATCAAAGCGATGCCTCAAAACAAGTCTTTGTTTTTCTTCGGATTTACCGTGGAAACGAGTTTTCACTAACGTTTTGGCTTGAACATGTAAACGAAAACGAAGGCATTGACTTCTTTGGTATGCAGTCGCAGATTTAAAATTCAGGAGCAGAATTTTCCTTTCAATTTTCTTTCTCCACATCGATGAATCAATTTGTTTTCATTCTACTGAATTTCGTTTCGCCTTTTTTCTGTTTACGAAATTCAGGCGAAATCCGCGAGATTTTTGACTTATGTTTGCGTTCCTAAATCTAAAACATGCGACGATCGATATTTCAAACGCTATTCCGATTGCGTGATACACCCTATATTCCGGATATCTGGAGGAATCCTCGAATTTTACCCCTATTTTGTGAGTTTGTATCATCCAAAAAAATTTCGAGGCGAGAAATAACATGCCATTTGCGAAGAATTTAACGTCGATAATGGATTGCTAGATAACCAGAATTTCGCCAAAGTTTAAAGTGCATATCACCATCGAAATTATAATAATCATTTTTAAGTGCATTTGAACTTGAGACTCTGTCAGTAAATAAAGACGGAATGACTAAAAAGCAGTCACAACGATATATAGTATATGTTATGCCTCGACCTGGCGTATCTGATTCCTGGGTATGTTTTGTCGCCTACTAAAGGATCGAAAGCAAAGTAGCATAATACAATATTGGTCGTAACGGTAAAAATAGGTTTTAGTCATTTCTTCCTTTATAATGGAAACCTACCAAAAAAATCGACGACGTATTAATAGATTCTATTAACATTTGAATCGGACGTCAGATTCTTCTTTTTTACCGGAATCATCATAAAAAGAACGAAAGATTTCGATCGGAAGCCTCGTAAAATATACGCATAATTCGAGAAATGATGGGAAAGAGGCATTTGAAGGTGCAATCATCCACTTTCCCTTCCTCAACCGAATCTCCTACTCCTTATCTTTTTTTAATTCATTTCAGTTGTCATCCTTCTGCTCTCCCCTCTCGTGGATTCGCTGGCTCATCATTTTTAAATAACGCCGCATAAATAAAAATAATTTAATCGTTCACTCGTCTTGCGTAAACGAGACATTAACTTATCTACATGACTTTAATATTTTTCTTAAACCATTTATAGCCGTTTACCTCTAGCGTTTGCGACTGCTTCGGAAATGCATTCGATTTTGAGAATCACGGAAGAACAGAGGATCGAATCCGACGCTTTTAAGAAGTATTTTTAATTAAAAATCAAAAGGCAGTTGTGATGGAATTTTGTCACTAATGCAATATACGACCGATAGTTGATGCGTAGGTCTTCAACGTTGTTGACCATGTCATTGACCATTAACCTTTCATTTCTCTATTACTTTCTACGATAGAATATTCAAAATTGGGTTTCTAAAAGTGTATCTTTGGCTTACTATTTTCTACACTATTTTCATAAATTTCTGTGGTAGAAAAGTAAACAAATCATTATTAGCCATATTTTATTCTTTTTATCTTAAACTGATACGGGACACGTACAAAACTCAAGGAAAATATATTTATTATAGTTGAATAAATAAATTAATTAATTTCGTCTTATTGTTGGGTGAAATTAAATAGTTGAAGCAGGGGGGTACTCAAACTCAACGAACGCCAATGTGGGTTTTGATTTAAAATTACCGTCTATACTCGAAAATATAATACGACGAAGAAAAAATCGGTCATTAAGTATGTCCATTAGCAAGTTAATGTATGTATTATGTTATGTGATACAACTGTATTACTTGAGACAAATTCCACAAATATAGAGTGACGGCGAAGAAAATGTTGGATTTAAATCTTGATTTTATATAACATGAGGACTATTTTTTACTACATAAAGAAATTTTAAATGAATATTTAGAGGTTCATCGGCATCGGTTAAACAGATTCAACCTTTACTTTTAAATAGCACAAAGTCGATTCACACTTAGAATGGGTTGGGTCGATGCTTTTGTACGGTGGCGGATATAGAGAAGGTAAAGCGAACAAAGTTGAGTTCGGATCCAAAATTACCTCATTTCATGATAGCCTAAATCTTGCTTTTCACTTCCGATTGAATTCAAATCGAATTGACTAAATTATTCAAACCTCGAATCAAATCTCCAAAACATTCCATTCAATACACTCGGTTGCTAAGTATGCTTTGCTTCTCGTAGCTCGTCGTCCCCCGCTAAAATAGAATTGCAAATTTATAATAAGGATGGTTTTTAAATGGATACAATTTTGCAATTATAATCATTTTGGTTGCTAAATTATTTAGGTTAAAAGCACACTTATATTTAACACGGATTTCGTGTTAAAAATTTAAAAGACGAAACAAAAACATAGAAAGGCAAGCATAATTTTCCGCCATTTAAATTAGTATTTCAAAGATAGATTAGGTTCTAAATTTTGGTGGATCGCTTTCTTCCTCCACAAATGAATTCCGAATTCCAAAGCATTGGCGATGATGGGCATATCTAGTTAAAAAGATGTATGGAAAAATGCCAAGCTAAGTAATATTAGATGAAGGATTTTAGATGTAAATACTGAAGTATACGGGTGAGCGACTAACGTAACTAAAACCTACGCCGAAATAAGTCATCGGAATGATTTTCATTAGACGATTCAGAATACGTACAGAGATCGCTTTCTTGTAATATGCGCGAAAGAGTTCAAGTGGCGATGATTTTCAACGTACGGAAAACAAACGAATGCGTAGATGCGACAGGAAATCCACTCTTACCTTGGTCCCTGCTCTCTTCTCCTCTTGCGCTTTTTTATTTCTCTGCTTCTCCTTTCATTCCAAAGCTCTTATTTTCTTTACTTTATCTGGAATAAACATACGCAAAAAAGAAATGAATTGAATACCTCAAAAAGGCTTTCCTAAAACCAACACGTAAATAAGATAACAGGCAAAGATAACTGTCTGAAATATGAAGCGGTGCCTCAGAAACCGCACCCAAAAACTAACTAAACTAATGTCTGTCTAAACAAATACCAGATAACTCACAGATGATTAATAAACAAAAAGTTCATCATTGGATTTCACATTAAACAAAATAAAGAAACTAAGTGAAATTTTAAATTAAAAACATCTATTTCCGCTTTTTGATTTTTTCCTTTTTGGAACAGATGGTTTGTTTATTTGTTTTACCTCTTCCGTTAACAACTCCATCTCTCTTTGCTCCCTTCCATTCTTTCTTTCTTCATTTCAGGTGTTCCCGGGAAAAGGAACGAAATTTACTACAATTGCTGCCCTGAACCCTATATAGACATTACTTTTATCATTATTATCCGACGACGGACACTGTACTACTTTTTCAACCTAATTGTTCCATGTGTTCTCATCGCCTCCATGGCTGTTCTCGGCTTTACCCTTCCACCGGACTCAGGCGAAAAACTTTCCCTAGGTAATATCTCCAAGTGTTGGTTTAGAATTGGTTTCCCCTTTTATTCTGCCCGACCCCGCGCGACCACCTCTCTTTCTTACGTTCGGAAAAGGATTCCCCGTTTTTTTTTCTTAGCTATGATTTTCCAAGAGTTTTCATATTCCATACCCTTTTTCCCTTTTTATGATATATTTCAGGCATGCCGGGGGAAAAGAACGTTAAAGAATATGCTTGCTGCCCAGAGCCCTACGTAGACATTACTTTCGTCGTTCATATCCGACGAAGGACCCTGTTTTACACGGTGAATTTGATCGTTCCCTGCGTAATGATCTCCTCTATGACACTACTTGGGTTCACTCTTCCACACGAGTGTGGGGAGAAACTTACATTAGGTACAGTAAAATTCCTCGCCGGAACTTCCTATGTCCTGCATTCTTAGTTTTCCCACGCTAGAGGTATACGTTACGGGATCCGCACAAAAACTACTTTCTTGATGTCGCAACGAACCGCGTTTTTAACTTTTCTACAATCAAAGCCAGGATTTTACGAGGTTCTAAGAAAATCGCTTCCGAATAGTATAAAAGTAATTTCTAATAACTTTGTAAGTACGCATTCACGTTTTTATGTATATATATATATATATCTGCAGCTAATACCCGCGTTAATATTTTTCCTAATGCAAATTATTTTCTTCTCATTTGGTGTTTGAGGTGTGGGTATGAGTGTAGAGCCATCTTAATTCGAAACTTAATTCTTATGAAACCGATTTCTGAGCGTATAAACAATTTTACGTACTAAAATTATTTGCCTGTGAATATTCGCCTCGAAAATTGCCTTTCCTTCCGAAATAAAATGGAATGAAATAAAGACGGCATTCATTTAATTAATTTAATCTTTTGTATTACAGTGTCGCAATTTTGCTAATGTCGAATAAATTAAAATGAAATGTGAACTATTTTCACTATAAAATCATGACACAAATACGAAACTTTGGCAGACTTCGTAATATGATTCTTCGAGAATTTCAAAAAATATATTACGAAAGATATTATTCGTAGAATCTCAGTGTAGTGTGAGGATTGTAATCTACCACAGCATCCTGGGTGCCCACCTGTTGCTTTTCATTATAAGCTTATGATCTTGGCACATTAAAAATTTTGATATTATATAAAATAATGATAATGTAATTTCGTTCCCACTAACAAGTCAATTATAGCAAGAATCACTCTCTGTGATTGAAAAGCCTGAATGCTTTTAAGATGGCAAATTATATATATATATATATATATATATATATATATATATATATATATATATATATATATATATATATATATATATATAAATATATATATAAGTACATGCATACCCCATCACATAAATGCACCTTATACAATAGATGTTCATGCGTGTGAGTGCACATGAATAAATTTGAAAGACGAAACTTCAAAGAATAAGAATTAATGATCATAAAAATTGTTTTAAAATAAATTGAGAGCTGATATTATGATTATATATTTGCCCAAGCTTTTCACATTTGTTGTGAGTGCAGATATACAGGAAGTTCCTCTGACTATTTTCTTTATTAGTAAGGATATAATTTTTGTGATAATATGCTGCCTGTGTTTAGTACAGCACATGAAAGAGCTTTTTTATTTTATTTCCCCCCGTTGGCTCGCTTCTGCATGCTACAACCCACTTTGCTTGACCAACAATCATCTTCTATGTAGAGTATTATTTTTTACACATTTTTGAACACAAACACAAACTGCAAGGAGAGCTAACCTGTTCACCTACATAAATTTGAAAGCCATTTACATATGTGCCTGTATGTGAATGTTTGAGTGTGTGTGTGCGTTTATATATGTCTATTACATACATACATGTATCAGTACAAATATAATGGCGTACATATCTACTCATACATTGCTCGTATTTGTGTGATAACAAGAAAAAACAAGGTTAGTGAATGTTTCTCTAAGGGAAAGAGTGAACGGAAGCCATAATTTGATAGAATTCAGTGGTTAATCAAAACCCTAAACAACCCCCCCTTAAATATTCTTTTAATACTACTTGCTTCAATTTCCTCAGAAAGTTATCCATGAAAACATACTAAATTTACCAGCCTTTCATCTCTTTCTTTTAAGATCCAAAGAAAAAGATAAAAGAAAATATCTTTGGAAAAGCTAAAATTAAATTACTGAAAGATAGATGCATGCATTGGTTGCCTAAATTTATTTCTTTGTGTGTGTGCACTTCTTGTATGTTTGACCATGCGTATACTTACACGCATACAATTTTCTGTCAACAGAATTATACAAAAAGTAAATGGGTACTCATGCTTAGATTGTTATGTTCTAAATGCACTTCTACATTCACATACACACATATATGTATATGGCTTGTGGAGGGTATGTTAGTTAACGCTCCATCTTTCACCCTCACCTAGAGAGTCTCTCCAAAAATGAACCAATGTTTTTCTTACAGTGAGCAACATCTATTGAGCTTTCATTTTGGCTGAGATCAACAGTCGCCTATATATATATATATATATATATTTTTTTTTTTTTAATTCAGGAGAAATAAAATTTGGCTTGCTTTGACAGCAGTTGAATCAAGTACATCTGCATAAGTTCTTAATTTATTGAATGAAAACCTGACTTGTTCAGTTATTCTCAACACAAAAACAAAATGATTGTGAAGTACTAACACATCGAAATTTAGAAATTTCCAATAGGGATTTGCAGGAGGAACTAATCTAGCCAAACTGCAGAAGTAATGACTAAAAATATAATGTCAAAGCACCTTATTTTTAATGCCTCACTGAAGCTATTTCACAACCTGACATGTTCAATTTCCATTATAATGCATTTTTTGCTGATCTACTTGTTTAAATGTGCTTAATAATATTTGAATAACAAATTGGAACCACATCTAACCTAATCACCTAATCATTCATTTCTAATCTTCAAAAAAATAGAAGATTGCTCAAATATAACTCTGCCTTTTAAAATGCTTCTTTTAAAATTTAACTTATAAAACCAATTAACTATTGCATCCAATGCCTTGATTAAATAATTGAATAAATATATTTTGTTTAAATATTGATTTAAAATAAAAAGATACTTTTTAAATCTTGAGCTATATTATGCTTGTTTACAGTGGCCAAACCCATTTAGGTGTATTACTTATGTTCTAACCATTTTATTTGTTTGCTCAGCAGATGTCACCAGGAAGAATTCCACCCATACATATCTTAAAAGGAATGTTTTTCAACATTTTATCATTACATTTCATTATAGGAACTTAAATATATTTTTATCAATTTATCAATGTGAAATAAGGTAAATAAAAATGTATGAATAAATGGTAACATAGTCTCCATGATTTTATATTTGAGTTTATAAAATATAGACATTAAACCATAGATTAGCTTGCAGTCTAAATTCATATGAGAAAGGTCTTCACACTGGTGACTTAGATTAAAACTTTAATACCCTATGGATTTATAGACAAACACACCTAAAATAAATAGATTGGCTGTTAGGAGACGATGCGTCCCAGTAAGTGCCTGAATGAAATCATTTACCAAAGTGATACTTTCTGATGACCATAAAAGTGACTTTTGTGTGGATGGAAGTCTATAAGTGTGTAAGAGATCCTTCCCCCTCCTCTTCAACCTGCTCCTCTTGCAATTAGCTGCATTGACAGTGGACATTTGATGGATATTTTACATGGGGTAGACAACTACTAGCATAATCTATAGTGTATCCAATATCATACATGAGTGCACTCATGTATGATATTGTATAAATTAAACTAATGATGTAATTATGGTTAAATAGTATTGCATTAAAGCTAAGAAAGATGGATTTTAAGAATCTGTTAGAGTACATGCATGGTAAATTTAATATGTAACTGACAAAAGTTGCATTTTCAATTGGAAAACATGGATAATTAACCAGAAAGTGTTTAAATAAAGTGAGGATGACATTTTCATCAGGGCTAAAACCTATTTGAAAGATATAAAAGCTATGTGGAGCTATGTACCAATCATTCATTCTTTTCCTTCAGCAAAAAATTATTCAATTTCATTCTCCTCACCAATCAGTCAACTGTAATTAAACTTTCCTATACTTATCATACTATCTGAAGATTCACTTTTATCCAAGCCAAATGTATCTAATTAAAAAGACATTTAGAGCTAAAGCCTTCATTTGTACAAACCAGGAAATCCACTTAGCAAAATCTTTTATGTAGGTGGTAACACAGGAAGCAAGTACGGGGATAGTATTTCTTGAATAATTGTTATTTTTATAATTCTTATTGATAAAGTTGTATTGGGGTCTCATGATTCTAGCTTACCCTCAATGTAAAATATTTCTTTCAAACTAGGGAATGATTTTTACAAAGTAACTAGAGTGACTCTAAACTTAATGCAAGTTTTGTTCACAATTCCAGATTCTTGGTTACTGAGTGCAGGTGTTAAATACAGTTCATTCATTGGATTAAATGTTTACTTAATATGATTGCTCTCAATCCTCTATTGCCTAGCACAACATATTTTATAGAATCAGCCAAACATCAAGATTTTCATATTCAGTATTCTTAACTGATTGTTAAAAATGTTTAAAGAATCAATTTCTCTGTATTCCAAATGAGCCCTTGATGAATTTATACATACCATTTAATCAAAGCTAAGATTCTATTATATCCTTATTTTCGTGCAGTAAATGAGAGATTCCTTGGCTGAACAGTGGTCTCATATTTTGAACGCTATATTCCAACCCATTTTAACCTCACTATCTTTTGCTAATTTCCAGGAAACTGTTTTTGAAACAATTATCCTAACAACTTTCACATAAAATATAATGATTCATGATGAATACTGAAGTAGGATTCAGTAGCTCATTTCCCTATTTACTGAATAAATATTGTATATTTACAATTTTTTCTTTCTTTTCATTGGTTAATTAATGCACAAAATGCTTGGCCAATAAGCTCGATGGTTATTGATTATTGCTAACAGAATTGATTTAATCTTATGGCAAGAGACTTGTCAGCAATGCCTAAAATAACTGTAGCTTTGATCATTTATCAATCACCGAGAAAAAAACCTTAGAGATACAGAGCCTCAAAAGAAATTCTGAGAAAGCTAGCATTCCAGCAATGGTACTATAAAGGAAGATACGTTTACACTTTTAGATTTTGCAAATTATGAGTCAAAATGACTGAATGGAGGGAGTAAAGTCTCACAATGTGTTCACAAGTACTCTTATCCCAAGGATGCCCACTGCCAAAACAGCCAGAGGCAATTGATCCAAAGGATGAATGGAGATGACAAGACTAAATCCAGACCATCCACTTGCCACTTTACAAGCAAAATAGTTTCTCTCTATTTTTGCCAAATTTTGTAGGCAAAGAGTAGAGCTTGAGGGAATCAACATCGTTTTGCAAAATGGCAATTAGAGAAACTGGGTTTTTCCTCTTTCTTCATCCTTGGCATTCCCTTCCTTCCACCCCTAATTATTTGCTATTTCTCCTTCCAGGTGTTACAATCCTTCTCTCTCTGACTGTATTCCTTAACATGGTAGCTGAGACGATGCCCGCTACCTCCGATGCTGTCCCTTTATTAGGTAAAACATAAGGATACTTAAAAACAAATACTGAGCACTGTTAAAAAAAAGCAGGATAGAATACTGGAGGCCTTGTTTTTCAGCGCACAGCCGGCCGTGTGCTTGCGAGACAGAGGGGTGTCTTCCCTTTTATAAGCTCAAGAAGATTGATTTTTGGGACAGATGCAATCCCTTCAATGCAGCAGGTCTGTCAGCATTGGTGCAATTCACCTTTGGGGTGCTAAACACATTAGTAATATCTTCCTCACATTTGGCTTGGTTTTAGTATTTACTCTTAAAATAATGACATCGATCCAGGTACAAAGGGTATTAATTTTAATAGCGTCTACATTTTTTATGCTATTCAACCTGTTACTTGAAGCATGTACCATATCCTGAGGGCACCTAAATTGCACCTCTGTTTGTCAGAATCAGGTCCTGCTCACAACCCTTCCTTTACAGTCTTGCGGCATAGGATTTCAACTAAACTTTTCCCTTATCATCTCTTACCCTATATACCTGACTCCACCAGTAGTTTCATTCCTGCACACCACTCAAAAAAACCAAGAAAAAGCTTCCAAATCGATAATTACCTCTCGGTTCGCAATAAAACGCTAACAGTTTGTGGACACTCACCAAATCACCTCTCTATGTCCATATGTTTTAGGATATCAGTCATGGTTTACTAGCATTATTCACACACGCACCTACATCCATAAACACGTGTATGTACGTAAGTGCGTGTGTGCATGCAATTCCCATTGACACATTCCCACTTCTTTTGTCTGTACAGCTTGTGAGTGAGAGTGGATGCATGAGAGCGAAATAACATTTTCCCTGAGTGTTTCTTTCTTTACTGATACCTTTGGTGTACAACCTGCTTAGAACTCCACTGATGACTCATCTATAGCTTCAAGTGTCTTTTTCATCCATCCCAACCAACCGTCTATGTCTAGCTTACCAATCCTGTAGTGAATCCTGTTATAATCTCAAGGGGAGGACTTGGCTTTTAAGAATATCTAGCCAGCAAATAGATACATAAAAAAACTTACTTGGATATGAATGTTCTCTTACAATTTGTTGTCTTATGTGATTACTAACTTTTACTTGCTAATCTGAATAAAAGCAGTTCATTTTTCCCCATCTCATAGGGGAAGCCCATTTCCCAACACTGCCATCCTCTCCCTCATTTGGGAATTCCAACCAATAATTATTCCTTCATCTTTTCATTGCTGAATCCTATAAATGGTTCCAACCCTCAGCAATTTCCATAACACACCTGTTCTTTGTTTACTTTAGTTTGCATGGGCACCAACAACATGAGAGGTTGGATCACTGAGACCTGGTGTTCCTCTATTTGTTATCAGCACAGATTTAGATTGTCAATGAAGAGAATTGAGAGACAGATGAATCAGTGAGGAGTTGAGTGTGTTTCTCCTTTTGACAATCACACTCAGCTGCTGTATTATGGAATACGATGCCCTGTAATTACAACTGTCAAGTTGCAACCTTTGCAACTCAGTTCATCTCCATGCGTTCAGCAGCTTTTCACTGAATTTTTCTATTCCTTATTACTCATACTTTTGCATTTTATCACCAATTCTTTTCATCACTACTTTGTCACCTGCTTGCATCTGTTTTCATAAAATTTGATGATTAATCATCTCAATTTCTGATGTTAGTGTAGTGAAATTCTCTGTATTTGACTGAGGTGAAAAGATGTTCAGTTACACTTTCACTGCCAAATAAACAATGCTTACAGGGTGTCTTGTATTCAGAACACAGTCACTTTCGTAACATTTCAAATTGAAACTTTTGTACGGGCTAGTAACATTTAGCTTGATTCTCCTTATTTTATTATTCTTCCCACAGATGTCACCGTTCTTCTATCTTTAACGTTTTTCCTAAACATGGTAGCGGAAACTATGCCTCCGACTTCGGAAAGACCCCTCATAGGTAAACGACTACAGTTTCTTGTTAGACAAAGTGTTTGCTACTTGGATCGCAGAGGGAATACAGAATATTAAAAAGTAGATTTTTTCCATAGACTAATAGAGGTCATTCTCCAAAATCCCAGATAAAAGTTATTGGTACATTTGAAAATCACTCTTAAAAATGGAGAAAGCATAAATTCTAGGACCCAATAGCTAGCATTGTAACATAATGAAATATAGATTTCCATTTTGATTGGTATTTCCTCAAAACCACCCCAAACCCATAATGTTTTCATTACTTTCTTTCCAGAAATGAACGCCCAATTAGGCGACCTCGAGGGTTGTTGGAATCAACTTTTTTGTGCATAGTAAAACCTTTTGGTAGTTATATCACCAAAATTGTTGCTGGAAAAAGTATATCTTCATTAGTTTCTGAATTCTGGAATTTGAATATTTTTCTAAGCTATTAAATCCCAATCTTGTATTTAAAGTTAATGCTATTCAACTATATGTGGTCAAGTACTTCATATCATAGGTAATACATTTAAGACCAATTAAATATCAGCGCCAAAAATAACTACCAAATCACTGTAATTCAAAGCATACAAATCCCGTACAATATGTTCTATAACTTTCATGGCAAGGAGTAAAACACAGATTACATTAACTCATACACTAAATTATAAGAATACATTAAACAAGTTTATTCCAATAATAATAACTAATGGAGATGATGCTAGTCATTGGAAGTACTGTAAAATCGTTAGGAATATTTGGTAGTAATGTATAACTAAAATGGGCAATTAAAATTGTTCTAATTTTATTTCAATTAATATCAGAGAAAGGAGAAAAACATTTCACCTACCTCACTGTTCTATATAAGGCTGCTTGAGCAGACCAAGGTTTCCATGGAGGAAGTATAAATTTTATAGGAATTAATATGTGTTCCACATAAATAACCATATGGGATTCATTAAAATTTGAGTAAATTCTAGCTCATCTCACAGCCATCAATTACTCAAGATATGCAATTAAAAACAGATTTTGCATTTTTCTTAATGCATTTTCTACTTTTATGGCATCACTCAAAGGAATTTGTCAATTATTGTGCTTTCAGGGCAGCTTGGTTCATTTATCCTTGATTGTCAAATCACTCAGCTAAACAGCAAATAACCATAAAAATATTTAACCAATGACAACCTAAATTTATTTGTTGTGTAAACAGATCTTATTTGTTCAAAATTGTAACTGATAGCCTTAAAATTAAACCATTTCTTAAATCTAACATGAAATGCTTATATTTTTAAATAAAATATTTATTATACTTTTGTAGTTTAGTTTTAACCTCAAAATAGTTCTATAGGTATCACATTTGTTGTAAAAAAGGCAATCCTTTACAAAGAGTTCTAATCTAAGACAAAGAATTCATGCAAAGAAGAGCTAACTTGCATATCTAAGTAGAAACTTGAATTTCTCTAAGTTGTGCATTCATGTTTGCAATCACAAACATGCATGAACTCGCATTTATGATGGTGTGATGTCACATAATTCAAGCAACAATGAAAAATTGATTCATTGTTCTTTTGCCTTATTCAACTGACTCTCATCTGTCAACATGCATTTTTTGCATGATTGTAAAAATTGCCTACTTTACAAGACTCAAAGATGTAATTCAAAATTCCCTTTTCTACTAACATATACCCACCATGTTAAATTATCCTCTATTACAGTGTCCCATGAGGAATCCCCCAGAGAAAATTAATGAAATAATTTCATTCTTAAGAATTTTTTGCATGCATGAATAAGAGAATTAATATAATTTTGGGTAATTTAATCTTGCTCGTGTTGGAGATATAATGCTACTTTTCTGTTTCTTTTTAGATAGGACTTGCAGAGCATCACAGCCTTAATGGAAAAATCTCATACAACAAAAAATATTTTCTATTTCAGTGCTGTAGAAACCCTAAATTATGAAACAATATCCATGGATTGCAATCATATACTAAACTCTCAAATATGACCACACTCATTTGCAAATCTGTTATTAATTCCCAGCCTTTTATGTGCATGCTGTCTGCTTGATGTTGTAGCAATTTTTCTTGTTAAAACTGCATTGTATGTCACACCAAAACCTTCTAGTTGCCTATATTTTCTTGAACAATACCAATTTTTTTGTTAACATTGGAATCAATTTCACTGGAAAAACACAGCAAGAGGTTGAACTTGGAAATTAAATATTAGAGCTTTTCTTGATTTTTTAGCTATTGATTTGCATCTATGATTTTGTTTTTGATTAGCTATGTTTCTACTCTAGTGAATGCTAAATGTGAGAACGACTGGTTGAATCTTTAACCATAGGTGATGATCCTTGATTGCCTGTCTTTTCTGTTTAAACATTGAAATGAAATTCGCTGCAGGACTTCTTTTTCTAATCCTTGTTTCAATCTATTTCAGGAGTTACCATCCTTCTTTCCCTCACCGTCTTCCATAACCTCGTTGCTGAGACGTTACCACAGGTGTCTGACGCAATGCCCGTGTTAGGTATTGGCAAAAGGGATTCGGATGAAATCCCCTTGTGAATGCCTGTATCTAAACTGTGTCCCGCCTTGTTCCAAATTTGCTGTATGCACTCTCTTGGTGTTGTCATATGCAAATGATGTGGCCTGTAACAGGAAAACTAAGGGAAAAGTAATTGGCATCAAACATTCCAAATTTTTTTGATGGTGAGAAAACCTGTGAGTTTCTGTTGCAAGTCAAGTCATTTGTTCCCTTGATGTCTTGTTAGGTGCTGTATCAGGAGCAAATGGCTAGTTCATGTAAAGATGCTGATTTTGACACACAACACAAATACACGCTAAGAAACAGTGTCCTAAAATATTATGTATGGTAGATATTAGAACAGCAAAATATTTTGACAAGCTTTGTTGAATACAGGAGTGTGGTAATTAAATGGGGGACACATTTGCATTTTTTTCACGAGCATTTCTTTGTTGCAGGGGTGACAATCCTCCTCTCTCTCTCTGTCTTTTCTCTCATGATTGCCGACGCTTTACCGCAGACTTCAGAAGCAATTCCCTTACTAGGTCAGAGTCCCTTAATGCTCTTGTCATGATTTGCAAAACAACAAATGATATCTCTCTGCTCCTCTCTTTTTATCAATGTGTTTCTTCACTTCCCTTCACCTGTGTCTATCACCCCGCTTATTATTATCGTGTTATAAGAGTCTTTGGGTTACTTTTGAATGGGTGGGGGGAGGAGGTTGGCCTGCAGGGTGTTTCAAAGGCCTTCCCAAATATCTCTTAACATTCAATCCTTGGAGGACCAAATTATGTTGTACACACAGACAATCTTAATGTGTGCAATCAGGTGAGAGACAAGCATAACAAAACATATGTTTATGCCTTTCATGCTAAAGATGATGTTCGGCATGTGTGTCCATGTTTTTGCACTAAAAATAAAACTAAAATAAAGGGACTGCTGAAACACCCTGTTAAACAACCAACCCACCATATGCATGTATCCATTCACCTTTAACTAAACTGATTATGCGCTAAATAAGAAAATGAACTGTATTTATAATTTGCAAAACTCCTTCCACTTTCTGTAGAGATTTATACAAAAAATTGTTTTCTTTTACGATGTGTCGAATATGTGTCATTAATGAAAGAAGCGATTTGTAGCTAAATGTTTACAGATGATCGTCCTATCATAGCTGTAATCCACTTGTGCATGAGCTCTGATTAAATGTAGCAGTAGGTGACAAGTGTTTCATTTTGTTTTAAAAAACTGTGAGAAAGCGTTTCATTATTTATGTCCATAAACAATTGGGAAACCTATTTAAAGGTGAAATGCAAATTCTTAACTGAAACATTTAAATGTTAACCAAAACACGTATTTGCCAACCGGCAATAAACTGATGGCTACATTATCCATAAAATATAAAATTAAATCATTTTTCATTTACTCTGCTTGATCTATATCTACAAAAAATTGCTTTCTAACCAATTTTAACCAATCTTTTTACAGATGAAAGAAGACTGATTCTTGATATTTTCGTTCCAGCCATATTCTGAGAAATTTGTATTCTAACATACCCATATGTAACCTACTACTTTCCCAATCACCCTTTTTAAAAAAAAATTACAAACATTTAACGCATGCAAAACACAATATGAACAAAATGAACCGTACCCCTCTGCCTCCAAGTAACAAATGGTTGTGCTGCTAAATTTAAATAAATTAGTTAATCTAATATCTGGTCGTTAAACTTGATAACCACTTTAGATTAAAGTTTAATGACTAGATTAATTTGCAAGCTGGGGCAGCTACTTTTGAAGATTACCCTCAAGTTTAAAAGGTAAACAACTTTTGTGAATAAAATTTGGTAGTAAAGTAGATAAGTAATAAAATTTGTAGTAATTCATTGAGATATCTGAAATGAAAATATTATTAACATTTAAGTAAAAAATTAAACTTTAAGGTTTATTTATAAGTTTTCTTTTTAAGTTCATATTAGGATCTGGGAGGCATTATTTCAAATTTTTTTCCTGCCCTATTAAAACTGAACTAAAATAAATTCTCAGCATTAAATGAAATTGAAACAAGAAAATAATATAAAAATATGAACTAAACAATTTTAAATTTTTGATTAATTTGCCTTGCATTCCCAGATTCTGAACATAGTTTTATTTTTTCAATTATATTTTAAATTGATTTCCTTTCAGCTTCCTTTCTATGCATGCTCTTATTTTATTTCTGATAACAAAAATGATGAAATTAAATTGATTTAATGTCAGATGAAGCAATACCTATTGAAAATTGACTTAAATTGCATGATTAATTAAAAGTCAAATAATGTCCTTCTGGCATGTAGAAACGCTCAAATCTCACATATAGAGTAACACAAATTTAAAAAATACTTAGTTATCACTGCCATCACCTGAGCTTGCCCTAAAGACAGCTTTTCTGTGTGTATAAATATTATGCAGACATTATGGATTGTTTATTTTCTAAAGGTATATACTTCATATGATGTTTTTGCTTTCACAGGTACATACTTCAATTGCATTATGTTTATGGTGGCATCTTCTGTGGTATCTACAATCCTGATTCTCAACTACCATCATCGAAATGCTGACACACACAACATGTCCACATGGGTAAGTTCCATTTCTCTTATCCACCATCATGTATCTTATTCCATTTATCCAGACAAAACAAGTCAGGAAATTCGAACCAACCAATTAAAAAGTGGGAATCCTAGGTACAATTCCTTCAATAGTATACAGAAAATATATGTTTTTAAAAGGAACCTAATAAAAACTGAGTTATAAGGTGTTATAACCAAAATGTTACAAAATTATATTTCTTTTAGATAAGAAAACAAAAGGGAAAGGTTTTTAATCTTTGACTAATGGCTTTACACCATAAATTTTTTTTCAGTTTTCTTTTATTGCCATTAATATAGATTTGTGGAATTCCACTGTTGGTGCATAATTCTGGTTGTCTTATTATTTTTAAGAATGGTCTGCTTTTCATATATATAGGAATTCTTACACTTAATTTTGGTAATTTTGTAATCCTTAAAGAAGTCTTTTTTTATAAGGTAGACAATTAGGAAAGAATTATGCAAATACTGCTTTGGTCAGATGACTGAAACAAAGGGTTGGCTATAGCGGGTTGCAATGAGGAAGGATTCACCTAAAAGCACAAGTGGCATCATGTGCTAAATGAGTTACTTCCATGACATAAATTCCTGCTATCCCTTGGTGACCAGGTTGATAGCATTCCACAATAATTATACCTTGTTCTATCCATCCATTTTTAGTTTTTGGCACTAAATGAATAAATATAGTGAGATGACTTTCCTTTCAAAGACACTGAGCAAAATCTAAATGCTATAAATCAAACTAAGTTTAGGAGTTCAACAGAAACATAGACACAAATTTGATGAAATACAGCCTAAGAAACTCAAAAAATACCCATGTATTCTCACAGTGTATTTATATTATATCAACTTTATAATTTTCAGCCATTAGCCCCATAAGTTTGGTTGGGTGAAAATCCCTTTAAGGTGCTACATTAATGTTCATAGATCATGGAGATCGATAATTTAACAAAATTAAAATTAAACTCCCTAATTAACATGGCAGTTTCTAATGATTCAAAAATTACCATGGTTGACATGTTCCTATGATAAATATAATACCGAAATTCCAGTAAGTATGCATGACAACCAAAAAAAAAATATATATATATATATATATATATATATATATATATATATATATATATATATATATATATATATATATAATAACGGAAAAACAGTAATAACGGAATCTTATTTAAGGACCTTCCCGATAAGATACTGAATTGAAACTTTGAAACACGTCAGAGTGGCAATTATCTAACATTCGTATGTCATTGTCTTTCACGAATGGGTCCTGTGTTCAACGCCAGGTGGTCTTTCGCACGAATTTTCGAAAATTGTTCTGAGTCCTTACTCGGAGCTACAGAACAGTGAAAATCACAGAGGTTGGAGATGTCGTGGTTATCTATTGAACTAACTGAAGAAATGTTACCAAATGACCATGAGTTCGATGCCAAGTGGATGCAAAATTCTCCAGTATAAAATGCAGGGTGGTTAATTTTGACAATTACTTTGAATGCTTATCCGATAACAGGGAATGATATAAAATGGAATGTACATAGAGGCAATTCATATGTTTCACAAACATTGTTTGCCATTCCTCTTGCGGTTCTTGGTTCGATGCCTGGACGTCATATCTATTCAACCATGTATTTCAAAGGAGGATAGCGTAATCTTATTTTAGGACCTTCCCGATAAGATATTGAATTGAAACTTTGGAACAGGTCAGAATGACACTTATATAATATTAATATGCAACTGTGTCGCACGATCGGGTCCTTAGTGCAACGCCAGGCAGTCTTTTGCGCAAAGTTTTTTAAATTATTTTGAGGCATTACTTGGTACAATACTGCATTCAACTGATAGCTTGCAGTATGCAAACAACTTTTACTTGTATGTATTTATATATATCCGGAGAGTTAGCTGTATATAATAGATATAGTAATAATTGAATTCATAACAGTATCATTTCTTGGAAAACTTTTGGAATAACTGAAGCCAAATCATAAGAATATGCTTACAATTTAATTTTCCCAAATATGGACACCAATTTATATAACCTTGTGAACTTCCACAAAGAGCAGAAACATTACTTAGCACCTTGTGAGATTCTTAGACCCATTTTATATAAAAAATGGTGTTATTCTTGTAAAAGCCTCAGAATTTATTCCAATTAGGTGAAAAGGAATTAATTTTCAATTTCATCACCAACAGAGTTTGCATTGGCCCCCCAGAAGACCCTGGGATAACGAACTGTTATTTGAGACTTGTAGAATGTCGAATGCCTGTTGCCAATAGATGAGACAGGTATAAATCCAAGGGTGGATACAAATGTAGACGATTCAAGTATAAAACCTTTCTGATCTTTTTCTAGGATACCTTTCCTTCTGCACCACAAACTTGGCCTCTGGTATAATACATAGCCTGATTTGCAGCATAGGGCTAACTGAATGTTACTGCAATCGTTTTGCCAAAGAGATATTTGTAGCAGTAATTGCTAAAATTAACTTGAAAATTAAAATCTTGTGTTTTGCTGACTATGTACAACTTTCAAAAGAAATTCTATCGTTAATCTTAAGGTAGTCCAAGATACATCATTGCCATTATGATAGCACTTGATTTGCCTTGATATTAAGAGTAGGATTTTGTTTGAAACCTGTACATAATCAGCAAAATACAAGATTCTCATCTTCAAGGTAATACTGAGTATTAGTGCTACATATTTGCCCTTTAGTGGGTGGGATAACTGCAGTGGCTTATGAAAGACTCAATAGCATGGCTCTGAGAGAATTTTTCAAGGGAACACTGCCATCTTGAAAGGGTTCAATGAGAAAACTGACAGATTTATTGCTGTATTACAAGGGGGAAAAATTGTAGGTTGTATTCAAATTAAATTTTACCTTTCACATTCAGAGTATTTCCGTTTCATTCATTTTCTTGGATAAATACATAAAACTGCAACTATAATGCAAAAATTTAGTCACTCTGAGCACATCTTACTATGATCAAACAAAATAGTTATCCCAGGGTGGATTGTTATATGCAGTATTATTCACACACTAGCAAAGCCTATATGGTAAACACTGCTTGATTGTAAAGTGACAAAGGGCAAAATTAAGAAACTTAGACTCTCTCTTTGTGCAAGGGCAAGCCAATGTTCAAAAATATTATGTAAGGTAACCACATAACTTGATTATTACTCCTATAACACAGTATTCGTTTTGATTCTCAATGGGGAAATTGATAGATGACATAGTAAGTGCAACTTGCAAAGCAGCATGGTAATTAAGATGAAGAAATAAATATTTACTTCAGGAAAACGCATAAGGTGTCTTCATAATTTTGAAATCACATATTCATACATTACCATAATTACCAAATACTTGTATGTTATTTATTTTGAAACCTTCAAAAAGACACGTCCTCCTATACAGATACTGATGCACTCACTCAACTGCTGTTAAATAAATAACATTCTTATTCAATTGCCTATATGGTAAACACTGCTTGATTGTAAAGTGACAAAGGGCAAAATTAAGAAACTTAGACTCTCTCTTTGTGCAAGGGCAAGCCAATGTTCAAAAATATTATGTAAGGTAACCACATAACTTGATTATTACTCCTATAACACAGTATTCGTTTGGTTCCCTAAAAAGCCTCTTAACCAGGTTATTTGAATTTAGTTATAGATTATCATAGCTGAAGTGCCCGTTGAGTATCAATGGGGGAAATAGAAATAAGTTTAGTAATATTTTAATATTATTTTTAAATGAGAGAATCCAACATCTCTCATGTTCCCTTGATTCAATGTGACAGGTTATCCAAATAGCAATTTGAATTGTTTCAATTTCTCATAATTTTGAATGGGATCCAGACATTGACAATAAGAATATGAAACTGTATAGAAATTGCCTTTAGTTTGTTAAGTTAGTGTCTTCCTTTCAATTTTGCGATAGAAATAGAACATGCAAAGAATAAAAATTAAAAAATTAAGAATTAAAAATTATATTTATTTTTTTAGGGAACAATTTTCCTCCTCTTTGGTCAGATCTGACATTATATATACACTTTAAATTAGGCAAGTCATCAGATTTCAATTAACAGCAAGTTTTTCAACTAATTCTTCTCAAATTTTAAGCATAGATAGACAGCCACACTCAATCTTTTAATATAGAATAGCTGAACTGCCCATTAACTTCCCATTTCTAATTGCAATATACTCGATTCTCTCCAAAACAAAAGAATGCCTATGTAAAAAATGAGACATTGAATTTTGAATATTTTCATCATAAAGCGCACTTAGTAGCTTTATCAGATTGAAATAACACTGGCAAAGTCAAGCGGACCAACAAACTTTCCCTAAATAGTCTAAGTTGTTCCCTGCGAATCGACGCTGCAAATTTTTAATCACTACAAATGCTAAAATTTCTAAACATTGCCTTCTATTCATATATTATCTATCATTCATTCACACCAATACTTTTAAATAGACCAAAATTACCCATTCATTCTTACGGGATAATGCGTTAGCTCGGCTTCAACAATCGCATTGTCGTCAAAGGTCAATTTGTCGTCATTCAACCCAATAACGATGTTTAGCGACCAAACCTTTACCTTTCTTTTGGTGCTTCTATCGATTATGTACAATCATTCTTTATAATTTAATCATGCAAAAGAAATAAAGACTGCAACCGGTAAAGTGAACTTGTGATACGTCTGGGATCGAACCAGAGCTCACAGTGGAATAAAAGTAACTTTTATGTCACTCGAGGTCATCTTCCTATCATCATCGAAATCCGTCTGGTAGATCTTGCGTGATGCTTTTTCAGACAGATAGACAGAGACAGACATGATCCTGTAATAATCTGTAAATTACAGATTTTTTATATAGTATAGATTAATTTAGGAGAAATATGCCAATAAAAACTGACTAACACTTATTTAAATGATCATTCTCATGAGAATTCCCCAAGACAATCATATTATGGCAGTAAAAATGATAATTTAAAGAGTAATTTTGGTTATAATCATTTGTATGACCAATAGGTCAACTTTCAAGATTACAAAACCAGAAATTATGATATTGACTGAATTGCAAAAGTTAAGGAAATTTAAATAAACAATTGTGTAAAACAATGTATTTACAGTACAGATGAAATCAGTAACATATTTTAATATGAAATAATGGGGTAATTGAAAGAGGCAGAGCATGCGATACTTTTTGTCACGATGTATGAAGACACTTTTGGAAAGAGAAGAAAATGAACCTGAAACAATCCCATCCACAATTCCAAAAATTATTTTACCTTGTTGAAGAACAACCTCTGCATGCATAAAAAAATATCTAAAAACATTATACTATGGCATATACAGATATAGATTGATGGAGACCATATGAAGCAAATGAAAGTAACTTCCATAACCCTCCCAAAGAATGTAATTAATGAATGATCTTTTAAAGTCAGCTTATCATTTTCGCTAGAGTATGGAAACCTTCTAGCAAAAAGGAACAGCATACCATTACAGTATACATTTTATTTCATTTACAGCATATTTTGCTGTTAGCTGGATATAGTACTCTGAAAACAACAAACAAGTAAAATTATATATAACTTATTGAAGAGACTGATGACTCTCTAAAGGTGTCTCTGAATCAGAACTGCATTCATTAGCTAAGAGTCAAATTTCATACAAGTGATGAAAACAGCGATTAATGCTCCTTATTATTTTGAATGGCACAAAGTGTAAATGTGAGTCTTTTGCAATATGCGAAAATCAAAGGGAATCTAGAACTTGTCAGATTAAAGTTATTTTCCTAAGGATTACCACAAACATTCAACATCAAGTATTTTAAAATAGTGTGTTAGAAAATATATAAATCAAACCAATTCCTTAATTTCACATTTTCAGCTTATTTAGAAAATTCTTTATTTATTGGAAATCATTAACTATGTATGTACTGAATAATGGAACTCTCCAAGGCAGTAAGATTATTTGTGTTCTCCTATTATATTATGAATCTACTCAAATTGCCTTTAATGCAGAGAAATCTAAGCAGTGATCAAATGAAAAAAGTAAAGGATACTTCTATTGAAACTAACATATTCAAATCTTAGTCTTTTTTTCTTAATGAAAGGTTACACTTCACTAAATGTTACAAATGGTTATTCTAATCATTTTAGTCATCTATATAATTCAATTTGACAAATTCGATATTAAGAAAAATCTTTTTGTCTCAATCAAATAAGCACAAATTATTAATTATCATGTCTATAGATGTCAAGAATGGAATGTACCAATTTGATTAACACTTAAAAAACTAGACTTGACTATTTTTAAGTCCCCAAAAACTTATTTTGCTTTATATGCCCAAATGATAAATAAAAAATCACAGTGATAATAATAGAATATACGATAAAATAAAAAGAGAAAAAAACATGCCTCATAGAATTTGATTTAGTAAAGTACAATATCATAAAAATACAGGTGCTATAATAGGTAAAGAAGGTGAATACCATTACGGAAAATATTAAAATTATATATGGACCAAGCAATCGTAACAACTAGAGATAAAAATAACTATGATAAAAATAAATTAATGGTAGGTTGTTAAGATGCGTTTAATATTTATACTTTAAGTGTGTCATGAAGGAGTGATTTATGAGTGAAAAGGAGTGAGAGATGATTGCAAGGAGAAAGTGGTTCATTTCATCTAAAAAATGACTTTTGTCACTTTAAGAAAATTCTTTTCTCTCTTCCTTCAGTAATAATAAAATATCAGAAAATTTTGGTCAGTCAGTCAATTGCTCCTAAATTTACATTAACCTTCCTAAATATATATTTTGTTTATAATATTTAAACAGTGCAGCTTTTTCACACTTCCATATTCAGAATATTTTCTCTGTATCAACAACGTATAAAACAAAATTTTTCATTGAATAGTAATAAGAATGAGAGGCTAACTATTAATTTCAAACCTTAATAAACTTTGATAAATTATCAGATGGGAAAGAGGCCCGTATCACGTACAAGGGGAAGGAAGAAGTTATTGAATGAAAATTATATCTGGCTTAACTTATATGAGTACAAAACTAGGAATTTCATGTAGGATATAAGAAGACTTGGAAATTTTACTCAAAGCAGAAAACGTCAACAGAATAAATAATAGACGTATTATGTAAGCTCTTCGCTGGAACTTCATAACTCTCCAGGATTCATTTTGCTATTCACTCATCTACACATAATTTCACAAATTCTATTTGAGATTTTTTCATTACAAACTCAATCATTATACACTACTTAGAAATTCATTCAGTCTCTCCTGTCTTGGACCCATACGATCATCACATATTTCAAACATATTTGATTTATAAAAGTGTATCTCTTGAAATAAACCCACAAGTCAAGCTATAAATGCGCTTAAATTCTGTATACAACCATATTCTCTCTTATAACTATATAATCGATTTCAGTCAAAATATATTCTGTAAAAGGAAAAAAAATATTACGGAATTAAATTAAATATTGGATGATTTCCGCAAGAACATAGTAAAATACAACAAGTAATAAGAAATATAATAATATAAAGTTTATTTACAACAATAAGTAATAAAAAGTTAAAATATTTATAATTCATTGAAGTAATGTTAACAGACTTGTACAACTTTGTACTAAAATGGAATTTAGGATGAGAGAATCCAGATTAATTGAATCTGCAAAAGCAATTAGGGTACATACTATGAATTATGTTTTACAGGTTGATCTTAATACGCCATCGCACGCACCGTAGAACGCACCTATGCCAAAGGACCACTTCCAAACAATTGCGTTGTAATTTTTATAACTGCAAAACAAACCATATGATACTTTGGGGCGAAGGAAAATAAACGGTAATGTTAGCAAACTAAAGGTTTTTCCGCATTTTCAGTAAAGGGGAATAGATGAAACCCAACACAGAAACCACATCGAACATGCCTACATCGCGATTTCGATTGATAACGTTAGTACGATAGAGGCCGACACAAGTTAATTCATCTGTTTAGATGAAAAGAAAGCAGGGGAATGGCTGAAAAAGAACAAAAAAACACAGAAATTCCCCACAGGCGCGTTAAAATAAAGAATTTCGACGAAAAGATTTTAAGTCTACCCGTAAACGAGAAATATGTATCAAATACTCTTTAATTTTTTATGTACAGTATAACATTGATTTATTGTTAAAGATTGTCTGGATGAAGCATTGATTTTCTCTGTACGATAAATTGAGATATTGAATGTAGCTAACTTTCGTGTACTTGATACTCGTAAATATACTACAACGATGTTGCATGTCTTTATTTATCTGGAAGTCATGTGAGATTATGAGATTCAAACTAGTAAGTTGAAAATGTTAAATTTTACTTCCTTTTCGCCACTCCCCTGAAGTTAGCGATGTTTTATCATTAAGGAAAAACCGGGGGATGCCTTAAAAATGAGACAAAAAACAAATATCTTTACTTATAACTAATTTACTAAATATGGAGACTCAACGATTACGTAATATTAGCTTATACAAGAGTGAGTTTTTCTCAGTTAACGATAACATTTTTAGAAGTGCTTTAGAAGAAGAACAGCTGAGAAAATCTTGCAAATATGGGCCCTAACAGAACCCAGGAAATCTTTCACCTAAGGCATACACGCTGAGGTATAATTATATAATAAATTAATTAATCCTCTATATATTATTTTAAAACATGCTTTTTTGGTGATCGGGGCTTTTCTCCCTTAATACTCCATCAATACATATAAATGAATGACCGTTTGAAGGTAAAAGTTGCCAGGTTCCTGCTAAAAATAGTCAGACAAATGAAAAATCCACCATTTGTTAAACAAATTGAATTAATATAATATTGAATTTAATCATCGCGTTGCGTCCTGGACGGGTTGCTATATACAGATTAAATTTGTTTACTTAGTGACGAGTATAAACAAGTTTTAAAATCGGATTAAAGCACCTATTCGCGGTCATAAAAATGATTCGCAATTAATATTAATTTAATTTAATAGACCCTTTATTAGGCGAGGTTAGGCCCGAGTGGGCCTCTCTTCCACCTAACCTCGTATGAAGTTACATCGCTATAAAGATTCAAAATAATAATAAGAGAGTAAAAAAAAGAGAAAGGAAAAAAAACAAAAACTATATTAGTCTACATGAATGAAAACTTCGACGTCATACGCAACCACAACAGTTTAATAAGCAAGCCACATTGTATCTTGCGGAAGCAGAACGACAGCCAAAGAAACATGAACATTGCCGAATATGAAAGTTTGCGTCACGGTTTTATCGTGTGGTAGGCTTGAATAATTTTGCATCATGTTATTTTCCGGAAGTTTTAATTTAAGATCGACAATATTTAAAATTCGATTTGGGGTATTATGATTAGATTTTGGAGTATTCATAGAAAAATTAGAGAAATTAATTACGAGTCATGCGATCAAAATAATTAGGTCGTTAAGTTGTTTTCCGAGTATTCAAATTTATTTTGGTGAATCTTTCATCTGTTGCAAATTTTCTATATATCTAAACCTGATATCAAATTATTCTCAGTGTTTATATTTCACTCACTGAATAGAATGTCAACATTTAATCATATTTCTGAGGAAAAAAAAGGATGTACTGCGATTTCAGAAGCTTTTATTCCCAATCGCTATCTCCGAAGCACCAAAATGTATTATTTTGCCACATTAACGATTTTAGAGACTTTCAATGCGGGGACAATGCTATGCGCTTTGACAATGTATCACAATGTATGTTCATATGAAACTGTGACATTTAGCTTCCCCTCTAGCTCTCCTCTCCCAGATCAGATCACAGCAGACGAGTAGTAGTTATTTTTATATTTCATGTATGAAGAGAAGAACATAGAAAATTAATAAATAACATGGATGCAGAAGGTATGTTTCGTTGTTTTATCTTTGTTATTTAACTGACGCATCATTGCCGGTATGAAAGGAAGTGGTATTTATAACGACAGAGTTTAGGTAAAGCTGGCAGTGATATTTTTTATCTTTACCATAATTCATTTAGTCATAAATGCATTGAGTGAATTGAGATATTCGGTATAGGATGAGAGATATGTATCATTATAATGATGACGTGCACTATTCGTGAATATACTACTATAAGAAAATTTTTAAAACATTCGATAACATTTATACTCTCACGTTCTCTAATATAATAGGGATTTTGTTTGGGTTCATATGGTAAGGCATTAGAAAACGCAAGGCTTTTTATTTGGCCATTGAGTTTCATTACTGGATGTGTGGATAGCGATATCTATTGCTACAAACGAGGTATATCGAAACAGACACTGATAAAGAATATGAAGGTGTGTATTTTTAGGTATGTTTTAGTTTTTGTGCATTTGTTTGTGGCGATTAGTGTTTGTTGAAGTATTTTTGGGTAGGAAATTGAGTATCAGTTTCGTATGCGAAAGTTTCGCACGGGGCAACTAGTATATAATTAATTAATTAATATATAATTAATCAATTTTATTTTGATTCCTAGTGCGCAACCTATTATTACTGATACTTCTACTTAACTCTTCTATTATCTGAAAAACGTCCTTTTTTAGGGTATTTGAAATATCCAGCAGTTCCAAAATGCTGTTTTCTCATATTTGCTTGAATTATAGTTTGGAGTTTGTGCAGATATTATGTATAGTATTACTATATTTACTTTCAAAATCTTATTAAAAATTGCTTATGATCACTTCAATGGCAGTATCTACCCTTTAGGGTGATAACCTTCAAAGATTTAGTAATCTGAAGTTTTCAAGCAATCTTTAGATAAAAAGATGAGACACTAAAACTGTTAGATAACCAGTGACAGGGATAAGAAATGTGACTTGTGTCTGAAATGCAAACAAATCTTTATCAAATATATTTTCAATTTTTATAGGAAAAAATATTGATTTGTAAAACCAGCACTGTGTTGAAAAATGTTTTTTTATTTACAAAGTTTCACATGATTTACATAATCACTTACAAATTAAAAATAAATATGACAAATAATATGTCCTCAAAATATTTTGGCTGGCATGTGTTTAGGTAAGAGGTTTGACTAATTTTGGCATGTATCCTCAAAAAGGTAGCTCATCCCTGCTCTGAAACCTCCTTCAGAAACTAATTCTTGCTGAATGATTATGTCACCACTTTACAGCAGGAGGATATAAAGAAATTTTAATAATTTGGCAGACCTCAGGGTCATACGTTTTGTTATTCTGAGTTATACAATAGTAAAAACCTTTGCATTTACTTATCATTTAATGTACATTGTTCATTTCCTTGCTTAATATCTTCTGAAACATGAACTTTGAAACTAAATGAGCATATCTTTGGCCTCAAGGTCTAAAGTGTAATTTGATGATCAAATGAAAATAGCCTTCTCTGTCCTCGGTATGATTGTTAGGGTAGTTCAAATATTATAAAATTTTGATTTTGGCTGCATATCCTTGTCAGAATTGCCTACAAATAGTATGGTAGATAGAAATTTTTGTTTCACCGTTGAGAATCAAAGGGCACTTCAGCTAGTATATATATAAAGTAGCATCAATAATTTTGTAAGCTTTAATGCTAAGAAGTGGGCTAATTTTATTTTGGGCTGATTTGTAATCAATACATTTTATTTTTACTATAATTTTATTATAGAATTTTTATAATTATAATATTTTTAAACTGTGGAACAATTAATCACATTCAGTGTTGATTGTCATAGTAAAGGTGATTAAACCTGTTCCTCTCTTATATACGTATCTGTAGACTGTTTTAATTGAAACTTTGTCTTTAAAGGTTAACATTTGTACAAATTAAAATAGTAATTAACTATTTTTGTCCACAATATTGCTTGTTTGAAATTGAACTATTTTTGTTACATTTTGTTAAGATCCTCCATGGATTAGGCTGAAGGCATTGCTTGTAGTTGATGTAGAAAAATTTTGAATTTCCACAGATGGCTATGATCCCAAAGGCACCTAGTTAACTTTTTCAGCTTTACAGTTGACTATTTGCTTTTCCCTTAATGAATGTATGTTAATTTACTTCTGCATTCAAACAATTTCTATATATTTATCAAATTGTTTTGTGACTAGTGTTGTTGACAAATTTTGATGATTTAGGTTTTTTTTAATTAGAATGATCAATACATAGTGCTTATTCTTTAACAGACAAATTTACTCCATTTTAAAGTTTTACTGAAATTTTAGTCTTGCTGCATTGGTATGAGTTGAAAGATATACCAGCCAGAATAGATTTCTCATCCATTAGCAAAGACTTGTAAGCAATCATTCATAAAAAAATTTTATTAGCTCAAATTTGATGCTTTTCTTGTAACTTTGAACATCTTGAGATTGCTTCCATCTTTTCACTGTTCAATCTCAACCTCCTGATGATGACTATCCCAGAATTAGGTATCAAATATCAGTTAAGCAGAGAGAAAATCAAGAAACACAATTTCAGACAATCAAGATATTAAAATGAAAAATTTATAAAGAAAGATGCTTATGTTAAACCAACCACTTTGAAGTCATTCACAGAGTAAAAATTATTGCAAAGAAATTTACAATATATTGAAAAAACATGAATGGAATAGAAAGAGTTATTTTATAAGATGATATTGTTTCTCTTAATAAATACCAGAGAAAACTGAATGCTGGAGAGCATATATGGTCTCTATAAGTCTGGGGAAAACACATCAAAATGCTCAGAACAATCCCAAGTCTAACAGAATTGTATACAAGCTTCAGATCACAGGCTCACTAAACATAACCCACATTGTAGCACTGTCAGTCACACATTATAACAACACTCTTAGAATGCTAAATACTATGCTGACATACAAAGATTTACATACTCAGAATATGCTTTGAACATGAAAAGTTTGATGATAATAATAATAATTTATTTTGCCGCAGACATTTACATGTATAGTAGTTGCCAAATATAATTACATAACTAAATAATATCATTTTTTAAATCATCAATGTTAAAATACATTTTCTTAAAGAGAAAAATTTTTACACTTGATTTAAATTTTAATAATGTTAGAGAGCGTTTGTAAATTTCATTAAGTTTATTATAAAAACAAAGACTTAGGTTCAAAAAAAAGAAACCTTAGATCTGTGATGACAAAGATGAAGATGATAGCTAGATCTAGTGAACTGGGTGTGAAAGTTGGAGTTAGAATTGAAGAGAGAAATGTTAGATTGAATAAAAGAGACAACAGAGAGTATATATAGGCAAGGCAGTGTTAAGATGCGTAGTGCATTAAAAATAGGTAAAGAAGGGGCTCAAGGATGTGCTCCAAGAATAATTCTAATGCAACGTTTTTGTAGAATATCTTATGGCAGTTAGTAGCCTTACCCCAAAACAACAGACCATACTGTAAATGGGGCTGGATAGCTCCATAATACAGTTGTAGCAGAATATCAAGATTGACGGAACAAAGAAGAGATCTTAGTAAATAACAAAAAGTGTTTAATTTAGTGAGCAAGTATGTAATATGCGGCCCCCAAGACAGATTGTTATCAAGTATCACACCAAGATACTTTGCTTGAGAAACAGTTTTAATAGGATCATTATTAACTGAAATGTTAAGGTTGTTAAGTATAGAATTCCTAAGGGAAAATTGAAGGGCCTGGGCTCAATCAGAGTTAAAATGAATGAAATTCTCTTTACACCACAAACTCATTATATCAGAAACAAGGCCGCTAGCAATTGAAAGGTCATACATGTGCAAAAAGGAACCCTAAGGAACTCCAAGATTGATAGTGTTAGTATTAGAATTGTATTTAGTACCGTTAGAGATAAATGAAACACTTTTTGGAGAAAATATTTCAGCCATTCGTAAGACGGGCCTCTAATACCAAGATGAGAGAGGAGATTATAATTAACATAAGCATTATGTAAGCTACAAGATGTATTATCTTATCAGAGGCTTATGTTTACAACTTCTACTCAGGCACACTGTTTATATTTAAGAAAACCATTGCCATCGTCTTTAATTCTTTCGGTTCGCATGTAATTAATTCGACGGCCATTTTTATACGAAACGCTAGATTAGGTGCAGTGATCAGTCTCTACTATCTTCATCAATGGTACACCTTTACTGATGAATTCCAATTCTTGGATTGTGGCTTCATCAGGAATCTAGTCACCTTAAAATGACAGCGGACTATCATTTTTAATACATTCATACAACTCCTCTGTATTCTATTATTACATTTATGCGACCAGAAGCAGTCGCTTCACTTCCTCAGTCTGTTTTCTTACATTCCAACTCCATTAATTTCCTCCTTAGCGTAACTACTTAATCCGCTTCAGACGATGGTCTCGGCGATATAGTCAATTCGCCCTTCCGCACCGTGGCTCCCTCAGCCTCACTGCGGAAGATGTCATAACTGTCCTCGCTCGTATTGATCCGCCACACCCACTTCTTTTCGTTTTCGCTGCCCCACTATCGAAGCTTTCATTTGTTTTCTTTTTTGATCGCGCAAGAATATATCGCGTTTATTAGCTTCACAAACTAATTCCGTCTTTAGATTGACGATCCTCAAACGATAGCTTTAATTTTCAAAGGGATATCGCTAATCTTATTCATTTTCGAAAAAAGTCCGACTTCTCGAGCATTTATGGAATCTGTTTGGGGAATTTTCCAACGGTCTTCGACGTCATGCTATTAACGTATGAATGTCGGATAAAGAATGTGACGAAATCAGGGGGAGGTGATTCATGAAAAAGGAAAAGAAACTACCGAAGAGAAAGGAAGAGTGCAGAAAAGGAAATGTTTTGAAAGGAAGACATTTGCAAGGATACGAGAAAATGTTGTAAATTAGCACGGCAAGCAGTTTGTTTGAAATGTTCAGCGCGATTTGAGATCGCCTCACCCTGGAAACTGCAGCTCGTATAGTTAGATATAAATGCATTATGTAGCCAACTGAATTATAATGTAGAATTTTCTCTGTGATACTTTCAATGGATGTATAATGAAGCTCTATTTACATCGTCGTCTCTAACGCCATAAGAAGAATTTAAAGGAAGTGTAAATGCATAAACTTTATTCTTTTAATCAAGAAGAACAATATTGGATCAAACTCACAGCCGCAAATGATTCTTAGGAGTGAAAATTATGGGAGCTCTTGCTAAGCTACAAAGCTGATTGATTTCAATCAGCTTTGTAGAAGTTTAATGTCATCGAAGAGCACGATTTCATTCTATTTTCTCATTTTCTTCCATAAATTCGCTTGAGTGGTGACATGATGCCCTAAAAAGAAAAAACTAAGCAGTAAAAATCATTTCCTTGAACAAATAAGACAAGTGGAATCAACACCTTCACGTTTATTGAGGAGCACCCCATAAGTTGGCAATTGCGCTATAGATGGATCTCTATTGTAAGCTATATTTCTGTCATTTCACTCATTCACTTTGAATTTCCAGAATTTTGCCTTTCTTTTGAGGAGTTTTCAAGGGGGAGGAATTCAAAACGAAAAAGAGGGAAAACGTTATTTAAAATGTTTGTTAAGCAAGCTTAGTTTAACTAAAGATGCGAACGGGAAAGAAATATGCTTTTAATAATTAAATAAAAGCAATACCTGCCCAATAAGAAAATAGTTGGGCAATGTTAAAAAGTTTGAGGTGTTTAAAATATTGGTTGGAATAGCTGGCGATGTAACGGTACGAGTTAAATTTAGATATTCTGAAAAACTTTACTCTCATACCAAAATAATAGTAACTTCGTATAAGTCAACCTTTTCACAATATTTCATCAAGGTCTGCTATTTCAGAACTTTCTCGTAAATTTTCAAAACAATGAACTTTTGTACGCAAAAACAGATTTAAATATTTCAGTGGGAATTTTTAAAATTTTCTTTCGCTGGCCACGTTTAGTAATACGCAATGCATTTACATCCGTATTTTTTGTACTTCTCGTCTCCTAAAATTCAATGTTGAAGATGTGCGGATTTCAGATTAAAATGATCAATGGCTAATATATGCATATGGAAATAGATTACATCATAAACGATCTCTAAAGATGGTCCCCTAGTATTCAATGTGCATAGGGCAGCAAACTATTGCTCCTAATGAAAGTGAAGTCCAAACATAGCAGTTGGTAATTAGTCACATGGGAAACGAATTGGAAATTCTGCTGAAGATCGGGAAACAATAGATTCGGAGACGATGGAATCCATTTGTTTATTTAATAGTAAGTCGTTGGTCGTCAAGGCAACTGGATCACTCGACGCTATTTTAAAATCGATATGAGCCTTGAGATCTACTATTGAGTTAGGGAGCTTTCTCGACTTTATCAGTAGAATGAAAGCTGTTTCCAAACAAATCGATTTATAATTCTATCTACATTACGTGTCGTTACGTTCCGTACTGAAATTTCATACCAGAAAAAAGTACTTCGGAGTATTAAAATACAAATTATCAGAAAACGTACAGCGGAATCGTATAAATAATTTTAAGAAATTATTCACTTCTGTGAGCTTTACGGAAGTAAATAGGATAGCTTTCGTATCAGTAAAACTAAGCGAAGAACTTAATAATAATTTTTCTAGGATTGGAATCAAATTGAGACGCGTTGATGCATTTCCAAAGAAAATTGAAATATTGAGGGTGGACATCATTTTCTTATTTAAACGGCATGAAAATGTTTGTGGATCGACCCCGTAAATGCTCCTCGATACACTGAAACCCGGTAATGTAGTATACCCTTATTAATAAGGGTTTAATTTCTTTTAGTTCAAAGGGAAGGGTATTTGTTCTCTTTGATAAGCGCTTCATTCCTCAAAAAGGAATTTTCTTTAATTTGCTTTACTTGCCACAGCTGTAGATATATCCGCCTATAATTGTTTTGCTCGTCGTTCTTTTTTTAAATAATGCTCCGTTTTTCGCACAAAGAGAATATTTTCCTTTGCTACTTAATATTGGTCATTTCCACTCATTTTTCTATATCAAAGGAGAAAGCGAAAATGGAGATGTTCATTCTAAGCATTATTATTATTTTATTTTATCCATTTTATCGTATCATTAAAACTAGCGAGTCATAATTCTGAGCTATTGAAAGGATTGATCAGCCTCAATCTCATCAGTTTTCACATGTGCGGCTGAAGTAGAATTTCAAACTTTCTTAAAACAAATTACAAACAAAGAATGACAGAGATTAAGTATTTCCTTGGATAACTCCGTAAGCGGACAACTTCACTCACAGTACATTCATATCTGCGATGTTCATTGAAATTCTTCTCAACAAAATTCAGCACGTTATGAAATAAAAATCTTTCTTATTCGAATTCTGCAGCAACCAAAGAAAAATTCCTATTTTTAATTCGACATAGAGAAAGGCCTCAAAACAATTTTAGAAAATTTGCGTAAATGACCGCCTGGCGTCGAACACAGGTCCCGTTCGTGAGAGACAATGACATACGAATGTTAGATAAGTGCCACTCTGACGTGTTTCATAGTTTCAATTCCGTATCTTATCGTGAAGGTCCTAAAATAAGATTCCGTTCTTCCCGCTTGAGATGCATGGTAGAATCGGAATGACACTCTTACATCGAACCAAGGACCACTGCAGAAACGGCGAATAACATGAAAGAATGTTCTCAAACGCCTCTGTCACCATTCCGGGTTTTATCTTTCCAGCCTATCGGGAAGGATTTTAAAAAAATCATCCAAGATTTCACCAATGCATTTCTTATGGAAGCATTTCGAACCCACCTGGCATCGAACACACGGTCAATTGCTAACATTTCTTCCTTTGGTACTATGGAAGAACATCTCATCTGCAAACACCGAGATTTTGATTGCTCTATCGCATCGAGAACGGTCTCAAAACAGATTGCAAATATTTGCGCTAATGACCGCCTAGCGTCGAACTCAGGACCCTTCTGTGAGAGAAAATAGCGAATTAATATTAGTTAAGTGCCATTATGACTTATTCCAAAGTTTCGATTGAATATCTTATCGGGAAGGTCCTAAAATAAGATTCCGTTTTCCCCGTTTGAAATGCATGGTGGAATCGGAATGACCCTCTTGCATCGAACCAAGGACCACTAGACGAACTGTGAAATTCATGAAAGAATGTTTTCAAACGCCTCCGTCGCCACACGGGGTTTGATCTTTCCAGGTTATCGGGAAGGTATTGAAGAAAATTTTCAAAAATTGCAGCAATGCATTTCTTATGGAAGAATTTCGGACTCACCTGGAGTCGAACTCACGGTCATTTGGCAACATTTCTTCCATAAGAACCATTGACGAACAATGAACCCGATCGTGAGAGAAGATAGCAAAATAATATTAGATAAGTGCCATCCTTACTTGTTCCAAAGTTTCGATTCAATATCTTATCGGGAAGGTCCCACGCCTCTGTCACCATTCCGGGTTTTATCTTTCCAGCTTATCGGGAAGGAATTTAAAAAAATCTTCAAAGATTTCCGCAATGCATTTCTTAGGCCCTTTTCACACACAACGGTTTTTGCCGTACGGTCGATAATCCCCACAGCTTATCAACCGTATCACGGCGCAATTCCTGAAGAAGTATATGGAGCCTTTCACACTAGCGACCGTACGGTTTTTTGCCGTCCATCGCCGTGTGGCAGCCGTGTCATCCACTGCCATTATTTTCTTACAATCCAACTTATAATGCTGATTTTTCAGCCAGATTACTACTTCACTAGCTTCGTAAATGTTCGACTGATCATTTGAATTGAGTTCATTCAATTTTCGCTTTAAACTTTGTTGTTCCTGCTATTGCTAAGTGTTTCACCGTCCAACATTTTTAAAACTGCCATTACATTCTTAAAATCCAAAACAAAAGGCTAATTTTTCTTCAATTGCTCATTGTATCATCTGGATGCATAAAAGTCACATGAGATTTATTTTCGAGTAACCACATCTTAGTAAAATATTATTTAATTAGAACGTAACTTTAAAACTTTCGTCGTGCAGTATAATTTACACGTCGCCTAAAACTTTTTGATTTTTCACGTGAGGAAGAACTTGTCGCGAGACAAATCGAGATAAATGTTGTAATTTTCATTTACAGTTTGTTTCGTGATGATATCTTGAAGTGAACTTTACTTTTCTGTATTGTTCCCTCTCATGTAGATTCCTGGTTTCTTTTGACTTTTTTAGCACATCTTTTGCCTATATTAACTATGTTTTTATCATTCGCTGTTGAAAGTAACCAGTCATCTCTCTCATCATTCCATTTTATTGCCACAATGTTCTTTGTTTGACAAGCTCCTAACTTTTCTGGCAATGAAAACAAATATTTTTATTCCCAAGCCTATACTACAAACTATACAATACTTCTTCCACCTTTTTTATTAACTGCAGCACGATTCATACTTTCCACTGTTTTAGCGGTATAGTACAGAAGATGCACTCAACTGCCTTTCTTATGGTTAATATTGATAATAACCACGTGATTTGTAAGTCGCTTTCCTGCATGGGATGATCGATGAATCTCTTTCTCATTGAAAAGTGATATTTCTTATCTCTTCGATCGTAATCTGTCACGGCACCGTCCCTTGCAGTCGATGATACGGCTGCTACACGGCGACCGTGTACTGTCTCTTTAAAAGGCAAGAAGTAAAGTTCTCTTCAAGATATCATCACGAAACAAACTTTTATCTCGATTTGTCTCGCGACAAGTTCTTCCTCACGTGAAAAATCAAAAAGTTTTAGGCGACGTGTAAATTATACTGCACGACGAAATTTTTAAAATTACGTTCTAATTAAATAATATTTTACTAAGATGTGGTTACTCGAAAATTAATCTCATGTGACTTTTATGCATCCAGATGATACAATGAGCAATTGAAGAAAGATTAGCCTTTTGTGTTGGATTTTAAGAATGTAATGGCAGTTTCAAAAATGTTGGACGGTGAAACACTTAGCAATAGCAGGAACAACAAAGTTTAAAGCGAAAATTGAATGAACTCAATTCAAATGATCCGTCGAACATTTACGAAGCTAGTGAAGTAGTAATCTGGCTGAAAAATCAGCATTATAAGTTGGATTGTAAGAAAATAATGGCAGTGGATGACACGGCTGCTACACGGCGATGGACGGCAAAAAACCGTACGGTCGCTAGTGTGAAAGGCTCCATATACTTCTTCAGGAATTGCGCCGTGATACGGTTGATAAGCTGTAGGGATTATCGACCGTACGGCAAAAACCGTTGTGTGTGAAAAGGGCCTTATGGAAGAATTTTGCATCCACATGGCGTCGAACTCACGGTAATTTTGTAACATTTCTTCCATTCGTAATATAGGAGACTACCTCAGCTTTAACCTCCGAGATTTTGGTTCCTCTATCTTACCGATAAGTGTCTCAAAATAATTTTCAAAAATCCGCGCAATGCATTCTTATGGGAAAATTGCGATTTTTGGGACATTCTGGTATCGAACCCATGATAGCTAGCGTCGATGTCTGAATTATTCTGGCATCTACTGGGTGGCGCCAGTACATCGAAAAAATCTGACGTCGATGGCGCTTGTGGAACATGGTCAGAATTCGTATCCCCTATAAATATATATATAGGTATATCCGGAGAGTTAGCTATATATAATAGATATATATATATATATATCTCGTCCTATTGCCACAGTTCATTACCTCAACGGGGCGGAGGGGTGTTACCGGAGGCGATGTATAGCCCAGGTTCAGCCATGCTAAGAAGGCTTCAAAAATATCTCCGGCCAAATTGTGAAAGTGGCATTCACCAACCGGCAGTAGGACAGCCTAGTGAATTATTGTCCTTCATCCCCCAAATGCAAATACAATTTTCATGATGAGCTTCTGTAATGGAAATTTATCCGGACGTAAAAGCACCACCCATTCGGATGTCTGGGAGACGGTTGCGTTACAGAGGTCCATCATGAGGAAAAGAGCTACCACCCTCCACTTCGCGATTTTCAGCTGCCGCAGCGTGAAGAGTGAAGACAGACTACTGGAACTACTGAATGAAGCAGAGGAGATAAATTGGGACGTCATCGGTCTCAGCGAAGTTAGACGAAAATCAGAAGACTTGATTACACTCAAGGAAGGTAATTTATTTTATTACAGGGGTACTAAGGATGGAAGACCAGGAGGTGTCAGGTTCCTGATCAACAAGGGATGGAAAAATAATGTACAGAAGATAGAAAGTATATCTGACAAAATTTGCAAGCTCATACTCAAGATAAATGAGCGTTACTCTGTTCAGATCATACAAGTCTACGCACCAACAGCAGCAAGCAGCGAAGAAAAAATTGAAAAATTTTACCAAACTCTGGGCACTGAGCATGATATGGAAGCCCACTATTATAAAATAATTATGGGCGATTTTAACGCTCGTGTAGGTCAACAGGAAGCCGTTGACACCGTCGGAGGACAATACAGACTGGGCCAGAGAAACGAACGTGGTCACCGCCTGGTAGAGTTTGCTGAATGCACCAATATATACATAACAAATACATATTTCAAGAAGAACCCAAAAAGGAAGTGGACTTGGAGAGGACCCAACGAAGTAAAAAATGAAATAGATTACATATTGGTTAATAAACTCTACACAGTAACAGACTGTGAGGTCTTGAATAACCTTAGCACTGGAAGTGACCACAGGATCGTAAGATGCAGATTGAAGATTAATCTCCAAATGGAATGCAAGAAGTTGATTTCATGCAAGAAACATGAAATAAGCATCAAAAAAACTAGAAGAAAACAAGAATAAATATCAGTTTGAGCTAAAAAATAGATTCTCAGCACTTCAAGAAGGAGAACTAGAAACCAAAGTCATGCAAGCTGTTAAGGAAGCAGCAGAAGAAGTGGCAAGTTCACCAAGAAGAGCTAAAGATAGAGCTAAGTGACAGCACCCGACAAATGATGAAATGACGTAAGGAACTGAAGAACTCAGATACACAAAAGGATAACATCGAATACGTCGAGCTTAGTAAGGCTATCAGAAGGGCAATTAAGGAAGACGTGAGAAAATTCAATGAGAGAATTGTGCAAGAGGCTATAGAAAACAGATAAGTATGAAGAAGACCAGACAACGCCTAGCAATTGGAAGAAAACAGATTTTAGCCATACAGAAGGAAGATGGTACAAGAACTTGCAACAGACAAGCAATACTGAGGACGGTAACAGAATACTTTGGCAACCTATACAAGAAGGAAGAAAAAGCTGAAGAGGAAAACCAAGAAGAAAGCCAAAACCAACGAGATCCTCTCTCTATTCTCCCAGAAGAAGTAATTGCAGCAATAAAGCAGACGAAGAACGGAAAAGCAGGGGGCATAATTGGAGTGTTAGCAGATTATTTACGAGTAAAAACTGGTGGAACAGAAGTTGCACACGTTTTACCGCAGTTATTCACTGATTGCCTGAGACAAGGAAGAATCCCCCAGGACTGGAATCATGCAAGAATTGTCCTTTTGCACAAGAAAGGAAGCAAGGAAGAGCTGAAGAATTACCGCCCCATCAGACTCCTTCCTGTTGTTTACAACACATTGAGGATAATAGCTTAATGGTTAAAGATTACTCTATCATCTGCCCAGCCTAGAGAGCAAGCAGGATTCCGGAAGAGCTTCAGTAATATAGAACGCATCCACACACTACAAGAAATAATCAGCAGAAGAAATGAATATGAGATATCACTAGTAATATGCTTTGTGGACTGTGCTCAACTCAGTAAATACCCCCCAACAATAGAAACTCTAGAAATACAAGGAAAACATGCAGAGTACATCTAATACTAGTAACAACAGGAGAGAACAACAGGATTAACAAAGTGTACAGAAGAATTTAACTCGGCTTTAACTGTTAATTATTTAAAAAGTTAAATTTAACTGTTGTGCCTTTAGAAGAAATACCCACATTCTGAATTCAAAAATACCAATGGTCTTAAAGAGGAAGGTCTTCAACCAATGCTTTCAACCAGTGTTGACATATGGAAATGAAACCTGGGCGTTATATGCTGCAATAACCCAGCGACTTCAGACAATGCAAAGAAGTATGGAAAGATGTATGCTTGGGATCACAAGAAGAGACAGGAAAAGCAACACCTTGGTGAGGATAAAACAGGAGTCATCATAGATAAAGTAAGATCACTGAAATGGATGTGGGCAGGCCATGTGGCAAGAAGAAATGACAACCGTTTGACAAGAGCGGTTCTCAACTGGACACCAAGAGATGTAGAGAGACTAAGAAGAAGACCAAAGGACCAATGGAACAGAGACATCTTTAAGTACTTAGGTGTGACATGGCAAAGAGAAGCTCAGAATAGAGAGAATTGGAAAGCGCTTGGGGAGGCCTACATCCGACATCAGATTGAAAATGGCTGATGATGATGATGATAGTATGTGAAATGAATAATAGTATCAACATGATGCTATTATTCTTTTTTACTCGTATATTATATCTATCTATCTATTATATATAGCTAACTCTCCGGATATACCTATATATATATATATATATATATATATATATATATATATATATATATATATATGTATATATATATACGAGTAAAAGTTGCTTGCATACAAAATTTGTATTATCCCTTTGTAGGCCCCTTTCCCCTGAAAAGCTCATTGCTGCATTCAGCTGCAATCAACTGATAGCTTGCATACTGCAAGCTATCAGTTGATTGCAGTACTGCAGCCGGGTTTTTTTCGTTGGGGTAGTTTTCTATATTACCAATGGAAGAAATTTTACAAAATGACCATGAGTTCGACGCCAGGTGGGTTCAAAATGCTCCGTAAGAAGTGCATTGCTGAAATGTTTGACAATTTTTTTAAATGCCTTCCCTATAAGCTGGAAAGATAAAACCAGGAATGGTGACAGAGGCGTTTGAGAACATTCTTTCAAGAGGTTCGCCGTTTCTCCAGTAGTCCTTGGTTCGATGCAAGAGTGTTATTCCGATTCTACCATGCATTTCAAAGGGGATATACGGAATCTTATTTTAGGACCTTCCCGATAAGATACTGAATTGAAACTTTAGAACAGATCAGAATGGCACTTATCTAAGATAGATATGCGATTGTCTCACACTAACGGGTGTTGAATTCGACGGTGGTCTTTAGCGCGAATTTTTTAACACTGTTTTTGAGTTTTCCTCGGTGCGATGGAGCATTCACAATCGCAGAGTTCTTCTATAGCAGGGGTGGCCAACAAGTCGATCGCGATCGACCGGTCGATCGCGAGGCCAATTTTGGTCGATCGTCGATCTCTCGCAATGTCTGGGGTAGAATTCCGTGTACTCCCGTGACTTTGAAGCGATGTTATAAGACAAAACTTTGTAGCAATAGTTGAATGTATTCTGGGAACTTGCCAAGTTCATGAATAACATATAAAACAAAATTTATTTTGCTAATAGAAGATCTGCAACAAAATAATCTGAATCATTTTCCAAATATGGCGGATAACCTACAAAAACATAAAAATATTAAGTATAAGGTCGACAAATACGTCGCGTAAATCCAAAAATTAATTGAAGATTTTGAGGTAAGGTCCCAGGATTTTGAAAAAATTATAGAAATGGTGGAATTTATATCTTTTCCATTTAAAAAAGATTTAAGCGTGAAACGCATTAGCCAAAAAATTTCAGACATATTTCATATGGATCAAAAGGCATTAGAAAATGAAATTATTACTTTACAAACTGACTTAAACTTACAAGCCAGAAAATCTGAAGAAGATTTTTGGAAATATGTCAACCGAGAAAAATATCCCAGTGTCATCAAATGTAGCGAATATATCTATTCTTGTTTCGGATCTACATACCTTTGCGAATCGGCATTTTCATACTTGAAGCTAATGAAGACTAAACAACGTTCTGTCCTGACTGATTCCCATACAGAAGACTCATTATTATTATCTTTGTCAGGATATACACCTGATTATGATTCCTTGGTTAGAAACATGCAAACTTAGTCTTCCCATTAATGTTAAGGAAACAAAGTAAATTCTAAATCTGTATTTATCTGTGGCTACTTTGAAGTAATAAATATTGTTAATTATCCATGTTCTTTTAATTCTCCTGGACGTGAGTTTTTTGGCCCTTTAAATAATTATTGTTTATTTTTTTTACGTAGGTAGATAAGCCGTATACCTATATTTCAGTACGAGGTGTACTTAGCGAGCTATTGATAAATTAGCAAAAAGTAAGTCATATTCTCCTCTCAAGATAAATGTTCTTGGCCCAAAAAAAACGAGAAAGAGAAATATTGTAATCAAATTATTAGCCATACTGTGCATTTTTATAACAACTTTTTTATATTTACGGACAAATAGTACAACTTATACATTGCAGTTGATAAAAAAATTAAATTGCATTTTAAGTTAGTAAAAATCTATCTCGAAAAAGTGTCGGAAAATCGAATTTTTTAGGTACCGCATGTACGGAATGCTGCTATCAAAAGTTGGGTCTGGAAATTTATTTTCTTCAGGAGTCTATATCTCGAAAACTTAATAAGTGATTTAAAAATAAAAAATAGTTTTGAACATATATTTTACTTATCTACCCATACCTCGCTGGAATGCACCTTATGCTGAAACGCAGTGAATAAACATAGTATGCATTTCACATCCCTTCTTCCCCCTAAGACTACGCCTATGACAATAAGTCGATCGCGACTTAATTTTAAGGTAAAAAGTAGATCTTATATGCAGAAGAGTTGGGCACCCCTGTTCTATAGCACCAGTGGAAAGAATGTTACTAAACGAGGGTTGGCTCGGCGCCAGGTTGGTGCAATATTTTCCCTATTAAAATGTATTTCGGCAATTTTTAAGAATTGTTTGGAATGCTTTCGGTAAAACATGGAAAGATAAAATCCTGAATGTGAACAGGGGATATATATTCGTAACGGAGAATAATCGGATATGTTGGTAAATTTTCACCCATTCGCTTGCAGTTTGCAAGCAACTTTTGCTTGTAATAATAACAGTTTATTTACGGGCAAAATTTTCCATTTAATAATACACTAATAAGTATATTAAGAAAAGAAAATACACGTATACTTACAAAAGTACAGTAACTATGCAATAAAATTCGGATATGAGCAAGAAAAATGGTGCTCGTAGAATAGATCTATTTTCAAGCTAGATAACTTACATCACGTTTCATAGTTAAAATCGAATTATTTTCTTATCATCATTGAATAATTTGAGCGCTTTCCCGCAGATAAAGCTGGTCTTCCTGCAATGGCTGCCTTGGATCCTCCGCATGAGTCGGCCCGGCCAGCAGGACAGCCGCAAGAGCGTGCAGATGAGGGAGTTAGAGCTCAAAGAAAGATCATCCAAGTCCCTCCTGGCCAACGTCCTCGACATAGATGACGATTTCCGCCACGGCGGGGCTCTTCAGCCGTCGGGAGCGGCGGCGGCAGCTGCAGCGGCTGCGGCGGGCTTCATCAGAGTGACAGGGGGCAGTGGGGGGGCAGGACAGCCCGGCGGGGCCCCCACAGGGCCCGTGGTGGGCCACCACCATCACCCGGAGGATTCGCCGTCCGGTCTAGCGGCGCACAATTGCCTGGGTCCACACCGCGAACTGTCCCTCATCCTGAAAGAGTTACGCGTCCTCACGGACAAGCTGAGGAAGGAGGACGAGGCTGCCGAAGTGACCAACGACTGGAAGTTCGCCGCGATGGTCGTCGATAGGCTGTGCCTCATAATCTTCACTCTGTTCACCATCATCGCCACCATAGCCGTGCTCTTCTCCGCTCCGCACATCATTGTCACGTAATGGTGCTTTGTGTCATGGGGTGCATATCACGCGGACCAAGGACCGCTCGACTGACTCTTCTCCGGTTTGATTAGCCGTGACAATGGTTGGTTGTTGTTACACATTTTATCAACGGGTTATTCCAAACTTATTCTTCAGAGATTTTATTACATTTTTCAGCGACGGAGTTTTTACGCGAAGAAAGGAAAATATTGATAGTCGATTTCTTTGGTCCTTTTACTCGTTCGTGGTTAAGAGGTCGGATTTCAGAAGAACGGTTTCCGAAGAAAAAGTGATTCGAGTGAAAGTTTTAAAAGATGTTTTTGGATTAATAGACAGAATTATTTAGCGGAGATTACCATAAATATAGGATCGTATATAAAAAAACCGTAGTTACGTTTTAGGGATTGTTGAATAGTTTTCCAAATGATGACGCGCCAAAGCATCCGAGGATTTGTTAGATGCGAAAAATAAAGATCTTCCAATTGTAGTTATCGTCATCATTACGATCGTTGACAAGATTGTTCTTTGCCGTTTTCAAATTTTAAAAAAGGAGGATTAATTATAAAAAACTTGAAAAACGAAAACCGAACTAAAAATATTTTAAAAATAAATTTACAAATAAAAAGGGCAGGAATAATTGCCGCGAGGCATGATGAAATTTACGCACATAATTATCACATTCGTCGTCGTGGATGGATGTAACTATGAACCCCTTTCTCGCGTTTTCTCGCTTTGGGGTAACACGGTGCTCAAGTCTCCAGGCGAATGTGTGGACTGCAGAAGAGGAATACCCACCGAAATAAAATGAATAAAATTATACAAAAATATTCACACATGCTATACATACTTATATATATATATACATATATATATATAAACATAATAAAAAACGGTAACCTCAGTACTGCCATTGCTTGAAGTGGCCTGTCCATCGCTGTAGAATGGCGAGGCAAGGCGAGGGACTGATTTTCACCAAACTTATATTTTACTATAGAGAGAGAAAATGTCAATCCACTCCCTTCATTCTCTCTCTTCCGACCTTCTTTCTCCGGCCTCCTGCTCCACCGTCAAATAGGTATCACACGATTCGATAATAGTGCATTTCACTAGAGATGGCTCTACACTACTGCGCTTCGTTGAACAGTTAGTTGAGTAAATTACGTAATAAAAGTAACTTATAACTATATATATATATATATATATATATATATATATATATATATATATATATATATATATATATATATATATATATAATGAAAGAGCTTAAAGATAAAGAAATTTCGCGTTGGCCAATCCTTGCACCGACAATCCCCTCCCTGGCGAGGGCCAATCAAATGAATTGCTTTCAGTTGGTTGTAATGCTTCGGTTGGACGAAAGCAGTGTCCCCATTGGCTGTCGGCGTCCGTCCCACCGACGTCAGTATCGTCGCCGACGGCGGCGGTGACAGTAGCGCCTCTAGTGATTCTTTCGAGATGCGGAAATTGCGAAAAACGGATTTACCATGTATAGTTGATTTCCTGGCGAAATCGTTGTTGATGGTTTTTAAAAAGATTTAAGAAGAGAAAAATTTCATATAATAAACAAGTAGTACTCGCTTTTCGATGAACGAAGCTTTAAGAAGCAGCTCTTTGCTAGTCTTCCCCCTCGCTTCTTCCTTTGCAGTCTTCCTGTAAAATTCATCCACGTTGCCAGGGCCGGTCGATCCCTAGGCGGTCTCCGATTGCCTCAATTGCTAAGTGTGACGGGCGTGAGTCCTCTGGCAGTAATCGAGATGTAATTCACCAGCCGGCCCTTGCAGGCACGTCCCGTCCTGCCGTAGATGAATATAATGGAGGAGAAATCCTAGTTTGAGAATACTAGTTTGATGGCGGAAGAGACGGCAATATATTAAGATACGCACATACAAATATAATTTATGAATCCAGTTGAAATTTGGTTCGGCCGTAGTGCTCGCTCATATTAGTGACGACGGAAAAATCGCGATGCTGATAATTTTATCAATTTAGTTCTCGTATCGTATGGTGGGTAGTTGCGTAAATAATCGATGTGTAATGTTGGATTTTATTAAAAATGTTACATATAACAACATTTTTAAAAGATTAAAAATGCATATGTGCCATTACTAAGATATTTAACTCATAGAATCTCTCGCCGAATGATTGTATCGATAAATAAAAAACCGTTGGTCGAACCCTTTGATTGAGGGAGGAATAAGTCTGCAAAGGTTCCAGAGGGTTGATTTACTTTCATTTGAATTTCGCGCATGCGCGGACGCCACTTCAATTCATCGATCCACGCCATCTTACATGCACTTTCGATGGATAGCCTTTTTTATTTTCACGTTGTCCTTGAAATTTGCATCGTCGAAATTTTTATTGCAAAAATTTCGCGAGTCTCGCGAAAAAGGATATCTGTTGCAATATTGCTCGAAAATTTTCGTTGCAGAAATCTACGCAGTACTCTTCGTGGTGAATGGAAGATTGGCTACTGCAAATTCTTTACAATGATGAGTCGCTTTTTATGATGACTTTAAATCTCTTTTATTGAATCCAAGATGTATTCAGGCGGTGACCAAATCAAATGGCGTAAAAAATATTCACGAAAAGCATTTCCCTCAAAAGTATTCCGACAAAGAAGTCAATTGGTGAATTTAATACATAGTTAGCGATCAGTTACGAAAGATTGCGAATAATTCGCAGCGGAAATTTATTGCAAACGCTGCGCAGAGAAAATTTCAGTAGCCAATCTTCTATAGCGACATTTTCGTTTTGAAGCCCTCTTTTGTGGGCGGTGGAGCAAGACAGGGGCCCGCCTATTGATGAGGGCTTCCAAATATGAAAGGCCCTCTTGAGAGAGATTGAAGAAGAGGATAATAAATAACGGTTAAAAATGGAGTAAAAGAGGACTGTGTCTTAAACTGGTGATTCGTTAAATACCTTAGATTTTATAAACCGCCGAAAGGCAGTTGACTACTGTTAATATGATTGTGAATATTATTATGTCTAAGGACATTTTTTCGTTTTTATATAAACCCTGTTTAATGAATAAATATTTATAAATAACATACAAATGTGAACGATGACTTGGCATGTTTCCATAGTTTCTCTCTCTTCATTTTGGGAATTTTCGGACATTTCTGTTTCCGAGAGAATCTCACCTCAACAGGTGAGTGAGGTTCCGACTTAACTAATTACTTCAATAAACTAAACTTACCCTAATCTATGTACGCTATTAAATTATCTTTTCATTAAATCAATTTGAAAAATAAACTTGAGAAATTCTTTGTTTCCATTTAAAATCCAAAAATAAAACTGACTCAATGCATGATCCATTTTAAAGCGTACAAGAAAACTGAGTAAGTATAGCATCCGAAACATAAATAAAGGAGACTTAAATCATTCCTTAACTTTTTACTGCCGAGAAATAAAATGAACGACTCTAAACGACTCTTAATAAACGACAAGAGAAACAAACGAAAGTATAAACCATCGACGAAGTCTTTTCGGCGTTTCCACGAATGGAATTTTTTCACGAATTTCATTGGAATTGAATTGAAGATGCATATTGTTTCCAGTAATTTAATATAACGTAAACATTCGGTCAAACTATGGAAAATTTTAACATCATTAGATTACACATATCAATTTTAATTGTATAGTTTACGAATTTCTCCTGCGGACGGCCTTAAATAGTTCCCCAAATCAAATTTCAGTGCATTTCTTTTAAAATAAATTATACAACTTTGTAATTTTCCACGTATTTTCTTTAATATTGGCAACCGGTTTCGTAAGAGCTTCTTACATCTTCAGGCCTGAAGATGTAAGAAGCTCTTACGAAACCGGTTGCCAATATTAAAGAAAATACGTGGAAAATTACAAAGTTGTATAATTTATTATGGCTTTCCACCAAGTAACGCCAGATCGTATTGATTGCATTTCTTTTACTTTACTTCCAGTTTCAGTCATATTTACCACATTTTTTCTCTTCATTTGTTTAAAAAGTACGCGTTTATAAGCAGAGACAAGCTGATAGGTAATCCGATTCTCACATCACATTGAATTCATCGATCTTTAAACTTTGAATAAAATTTTAATATTTATAATTAAATATATCATTGGAATTGATGTAAAAGAGCAAATCTGGAACTAAACGGGATAAAAGTTTAACTCCATAAAAAAACAATGGTGATAAAGAGCGCTGTGTGAATCGGAATCTTCTGCGAAAGAAGAGGTATTCTATACAATTTATTCTCCACTTTCTTCTCCTCTAAAATCTCTTACATTCTAAGATCACCAACCATCTTGGAATAAAACAGTTAGACAGTAGATTTTTAAACCGACATGTTTATTAATTGAGTCAAGTGTGTGTGTGAGACGGGAAAAGCGTCTTTTCTTGTAGAAGCCTATGTTGAAAGCTGAAATATATTACAAATCTATTGCGTTGCCTTTGAAGATGGTTATTGCAGAATTGTACCAAGTGAAGATTAAGACCACCGCTCTACAAAAAGTCGAACTTATTTCAAAGAGAGCAGCAAATGGTGACAAACAATCATCAAAGAGATGTATTCAATCATACACTCGAGATTTTTCTCTTTAGGTTTATATTTAATACCATCAAAAACAAAATAACAATCTAAAGATGCAGCTCAAATGATCGGTGTTTTCACACACACACGCCGAAAGGCTGTTTGCAGGGTAGTTATGTAGATGTAGATGAAGATATGCAATTACAAACATTTTTTAGGTGTAAACTTAGCTATGAGAAAAATATGCGATCTTGACTACTATGATTTGGATGAATCGGAAGGAGGCCACACTGTGTTTCTCCATAATTAATTATTTTCAAATGTTTACGACGTATTCATGGGTACTTGTTTCAGGAAAGGATTTTTAATTAAGCAAGTCCACGTAATATGTTGATAGAATATACTTCACAGTTAATATCACTACACTATTCATAATGCATAATAATTTAAGGAAATTTTTACTTTACTTTACTTTTTCCCAATCTTTCGTTTATATCGCTGTGTTAAAGCAGTACAGTTTTTCTATTTTATGTATTTTAAGAAAAGAAAAGAAATTTCAACACTCCTAAATCGCCATTTGCATTCTGACGGCACACAAACAATCTAGGAAACTATGAGAAACAATGTAATCAATCTCAGATTTCGTGGAACGCCATTTAATAAATGAGAAGAACGGAATTGGCATTTTTCGCAAGATATTTTTGATTGGTTGACAGCTATCCTCAGGTATGTACACAGAGAAGCCATGTATGACCAACTAAAACAATTGGAAAAAAACAAAGATATTCAGATCACCGTCGGAGCCAAGCCAAGTCGCTTTTAGGTGTTACATTTTAATCTTTAAAAGTAAATAAAAACCAAAGTGTTTCTGAACGCAGTCTCGATCACCAATGCACAGTCATTGCTTCAATTTAATCGCATCCTGTTAAATTGCCTAACGTAAGACTTTATTCAACGCATTTTCAGGTGAAAGCAGAAATAATTCCGTTTTCTAATCTTGTAAATGCCGCCAAATGACAATCTCCTGTTACTCAGCGAATTAATCCGTTCTCTAACATAACCAACAGAATTATGATTCCGATGTATAAAAGAACATGAAACGATACAATAGAAAGCACCTAAAAATGGATGACGTTCCTAACACAGCACTTCTCATCAGCGATATGAATGCCATGCATTTCAAAGCATCGTCTAAGCCGACATCGATTTGGGTGAATTTCGTGGGAATCCAATATTATTTCATCTTACTTTCCAGTCATCGTTGATTTACGGAAAGATATCACGTTTATAATATTACAAGATGACAACATCCTTAAACAGCATATTTATGGGACCCCCCGGTTTGCCAAGTACTTTTGGTTCTATTCCCAAACCCAAATTAAATAATTAAATAGTAAGAAGACTGTGCTCATGGATCTTAACTCTTAAACTAAAAATTACATAAATTTTTGTAGAATATCTCCTTCTTGGGTTTTCTTGATTACCTAAAGAGGATGCAGGGGAAGGAATGCACGTCTCTATATTTAAAAATATATTTTCTACTACATTTACTACTATTTACTATCTTTTCATATTAATTATAACAAATTATAGCAAACATTACCCTACGAGGAGAGAAATTGGAGCAAGTAGAATCATTCACCTACCTTGGAAGTAGCATAACATGGGATGGGAGAAGTACCACAGACATCAAGCGAAGAATAGCCCAAGCAAAGGAGGCATTCATGAGGAAGAGACCACTACTATGCTCAAAGAATATAAGATTACAGACAAGGAAACAATTCTTGAAAACATTCGTCTGGAGTGTGGCACTCTATGGATCAGAGACATGGACCATTAGGAAAGCGGACCAGAGAAGAATAGAAGCCTTCGAAACCTGGTGCTGGAGGAGAATGCTGAAGATCAAATGGACAGATAAGGTAAGAAACGAAGAAGTATACAGAAGAATAGAAGAGGTTAAAACAATATGGAGCATCATCCGAAAAAGAAGAACCAGATGGATTGGACATATAATCAGACACAATGAATTTGTTAGGAACGTACTTGAGGGAAAAATAGAAGGAAAAGCAGCAAGAGGAAGACCAAGAGATGAATATATTAGCCAAATAAAGAGAGATATAGGAAAGAAGAGATATCAGGATTTAGTAAAGTTAGCTTTAGATAGAGAGGAATGGAGGGCTGCAGTCAACCAATCTACGGATTGAATGACCTATGATGATGACTATCTTTTCGAATTTTTATCAGTTGAATGCAGTATCGTACCAAGAAAGGCCTCAAAACAATGTTCAAAACTTCGCGTAAATGACCGCCTGGCTTCGAACAAAGGACCTGATCGGTCGTCACAATTGCATATTAATAAGAGATAAGTGCCATTCTGATCTGTTCCAAAGTTTCGATTCAATATCTTATGAGGAAGTTGCTAAAATAAGAATACGCTATCCCCTTTTGAAATACTCGGTAGAATAGAAATGACGCCCAGGCATCGAACCAAGAACCGTCAGAGGAACGGCGAACAGCGTATATGAAACATATGACATGACTCTATGTACAGTCCATTTTATATCATTCCCGGTAATCGAATATACATCCAAATAATTTGTAAAAATTGACCACCATGCATTTTATACCGGAGAATTTTACACCCACTTATTTCAAGGTCTTTTGGTAACATTTCTTCAGTTAGTACAATAGATAACCACAGCATCTCCAACCACCGTGATTTGCACTGTTCTATCGCTCCGAGTAAGGACTCAAAACAATTTTCGAAAATTCGCGCGAAAGACCGCCTGGCGTCGAACACAGGACCCGATCGTGAAAGACAATGGCATTCGAATGGTAGATAAGTGCCACTCTGACGTGTTTCAAAGTTTCAATTCAGTATATTATCGGGAAGGTCCTAAAATAAGATTCCGTTCTTCCCGCTTGAGATGCATGGTAGAATCGGAATGACACTCTTGCATCGAACCAAGGACCACTGGAGAAACGGTTCACCTCTTGAAAGAAGATTCAAACGCTTCTGTCACCATTCCTTGTTTTATCTTTCCAGCTTATCGGTAAGGCATTGAAAAAAAATTTAAAAATCGCAGCAATGCATTTCTTATGGAAGATATTTGCACCCACCTGGCGTCGAATTTTCGGTCATTTGGCAACATTTCTTCCATAAAAACCATAGAAGAAACATAAACCATAAACCTCAACTTCAACCTCCGAGATTTTGGTTCATCTATCTTAACGATAAGTGCCTCAAAATAATTTTCAAAAATCCACGCAATGCATTCATATGGGAAAATTGCGATTTTTGGGACATTCTGGTATCGAACCCATGATAGGTAGCGTCGATGTCTGAATTGTTCTGGCATCTACAGGGTGGGGTTAGTAATTCGAAAAAAAATCTGACGTCGACGGCGCTTGTGGAACATGGTCAGAATTCGTATCCCCTATAAATATATAGGTATATCCGGAGATATACCATGTTCCACAAGCGCCGTCGACGTCAGATTTTTTTTCGAAGTACTAACCCCACCCTGTAGATGCCAGAACAATTCAGACATCGACGCTACCTATCATGGGTTCGATACCAGAATGTCCCAAAAATCGCAATTTTCCCATATGAATGCATTGCGTGGATTTTTGAAAATTATTTTGAGGCACTTATCATTAAGATAGATGAACCAAAATCTCGGAGGTTGAAGTTGAAGATGAGCTTAAGGAAATATATATTAAGAAGGGAGAATTTATTCCAGCATTCTCTTTAAAGATATTCTCTTTAGTTAAGAAGAAATTGAAAATTTAGGTGCCCGAGCGCATACTGGGTAATTGCTTAGGGTAAAATCTATGTGCGCATGACGTTCAACGTCAATAAGGCAGGAATCCTTTTCCAGACCATTTTCACTGCAACAGAAAGTGGCTCTTCAGCTTGGCGGTCCTATTTGTGCAATTAAGTAGGATATGTATTTGATACGTGTGCAAGCGTCTCCCGAAAAGTGGTCGTAACAGCATTATCGAAGAAAGGGAGAAGGGAGAAAGAATGGCAACCCTCAGCTGAGTGCTCTCACCTCTAGCTTTGAGGGATTAAAAATGGTAATCCTCAGCTTTCCTCGATGCCTTTCTTATCGCATTGAGTACTCATTTGTACTGTCGCCCTTGCCGTACAACGATTAATGGTATGTATATGAACAATATGCATGACAGAAAGTCTACCCGAACCCGGAGATAAATAATAATACAAACCCAACTATATGACTTCTTAAAGTAGAAAAGCAAGGATTATCCTATATATTATTATTATTATATTATGAGGGGATATGCGCTCTTCTCCATTACATTGGTACAATGCCTTCATCCAAATTTTTCCTATAAAATACGAAAAGAAAGGGAGAAAGCTCATCCGTCAGTGTTTTAATAACGAGCGATGGTACACCTTCCGGTCCAGGCGCTTTCTACTTGCCAACCTGTCGCAACAGCTTTCCTATTCCGTCCACTTACAACTCGATTGGCCCCATCTTAGAATCAACCCTCATAGAAAAATCGTTCGTGCGTCTTTTGTCTAAAGTAAAGCTTTCCTGGTAATGTCGATTAAGTAAGTTTGCTCTAACTACCGAATCACTAACTGTTAGTCCCATGTCATTAACAAGGCTAGATACTGAAGACTGACCTCGAGATTCTCGGACGAATGACCAAAGCTCCTTCTGGTCGCTTCCTAAAGACTCTAAAAGGGTTTTAGATCTACATTCCTGAAACTCATTCTACGATTCCTCCTTAACCAATTTTCGTACCTCCGCGTATTTCTGTCTCTCAATTTCAAAGTCACCTCCGATCTTCTCCAGCCTCTTCATCCGTGCGTGTAAAAATCTTTGCCTCCTATGCAACGCCCGCAATTTAGGTTTCATCCAACGTGGTTCCTTACGCTCCCTCACGGTTTTCATTGGGATGAACCTAGCTAAGCCTTCTATAAGTATACGAAGGAACTCTATCCAGCTATCCTCAATCCTACTCCTCAATTACTACTCCCAAAATTATAAAAGTCGTCCCTGTTAAAGTTGATGCAATCCCTGAATTCCGAAAAATTCGCCTTACGAAACATATAAACCTGCCGAGGCGGCTTGAGTGATTTTACTATATCCGTTTTAATTACTGCAGCAATAATATCGTGGTCTGAAATTCTTTATATTATATTTATCTCATCATAAAAGGTGCGAATGTGGCGTAGAACGTGACGTCTTCTCTTTTATCTAGTGCTCACCTCACCCGACATACCTATGCAATGAGGGTGCCCCAAGATCCTAGTCTATTTCAGCTGCTCAGGGATTTCTCTGAAAAGCTGTTCTTGAAATGAAAGAATTGACTTTGAAGGATTTTCCTTTAACTTCTAGTACAAATATATCCTTTTAAAGCAAAACTAACTTTCAGAATGAATAATGAGGCCACTCATTTGGACTCATGTGAAAATTAAAATAACTTAAATTTCAAGTTTGTCTCATTGTGTAGTCTAAGCGAAAGATGTATTCAATATTCCATATAGAAGGAAAAATGAATGAGAAGAATCAAAGCCTCAGAAAAAATGGAAACATTTTATAGATAACCGCATCTAATTGAAATCATGTCGGAGAATCATCCCTTTTAATTAGTTTATTAATTCATTGTATTTTATATTGTTACGTAACATGGGTGCAGCATAGGGATTGGGATTAAGGATTAGGTTTTTGTTTTTCTTTTGGAATACCAGGCATATGATGTAGCTCTTTTTTAAAACTGTATTCTGTGAATATACACTATGTTTTGTATGAAACACATCAATGTGAATTTTCAATCCTCATGTCAGCAGAAATTTACAGCTACTTCTTATTAAGATAATAGGCGCACTCATGAAAAAAAGATTCAAATGCGCAATGATTCTCATTTATTCTGAATACCACTATTAGGAACCCTTCTATTAAATAGATACGAAAGGTATTCTCTTTCCCTAGTGATCATAATCTATTGAGCTCTATTCTCTTCATAATCACTGTATCATTTCATGAATTGAAAAGTTTAAACTACCTCTCAGTAATTATTGTAATCTATTATGATCTGTTAAAAATTTCTTATTTTTATTTTCTTTACTTACGAATAGCATACACAACACTGCCACTAGACTCTCATATAACTTCAAAATAGTAATGTAACTAAATATACACATATGTTATCACTCTACATTTACACTTACCTCGCTTGTCATGCCTGGTTTGTTGAATTTTCATCTTATAAATATCCAAATATTCGTTGTAAAATGAAAGGAGAAAACATCAAAGATGGATTCCTACCATTCCAATGGCGTCAAAGAAATTCCTCTCCCCAAATTCTCTTCAAATTCCTCCTGGCTCTCCAACATCTCTTTGAAAACCTTATTTTCCTTGAATTGCCTTCCTTATTCTTTACATGGCGACCAAAAACCTGGCTAAACGTCAGAAATACACGGAAGACATTTTTGAACGTTCATTGTATCAACTATCCGTCAAGAAAGATATATGAAATTCGGGGATTTATTTGAGGCTAAAATACCTAACACATGCCGATATTTTTCTCTTAAAAATATGCTTGGTTCGACTCTGGACGAATCGAAAAGGCTCTCACACGCAAAGCTCATTTTCGATTACAGTATTTTTTCTTTGCAAAATCAATTTAGAAAAGAACGGTCCTGAAAATTCGAGACAAGTACCAAAATAAAGTATATCGAATAAAAATTCTTATTTTGGTCGTGTAATATCGTTTAAGATTCGAAATTGAGAGAATTTGCACCAAAACGACGAACAATAATTGTATTAGTGTATTTTGCATGTATAAACAACCCCTGGCGACGAAGGAGATAGTTGTCTTTCATACGAAAGTATGGGAAAAATAGGCCCATTAAAAATGTGTGGAGTTGACATTACTCAACTTTGGAAATCGCAATTCAGCACTAAATTTTTACAAATAATATCACGTTATCTACTGTAAATTGTTTAGAAATAGATTTGTGAATAATTTAAAAAATAATAAATGTTTTTGTTCTCAAGAATATGGACATCGCAATGATCGCTAAGTTCAAAAACGCGGTATTTGTTTTAGCAATCAAATAAATAAATCATCCATGATTTGGGGTACAAATTCTTGAGTTGCAAAATAATTGACGAATCAGCAACATGATGAAGACTCTTATATCGCCAAGTTATTGTTTTCGGCAGATCTTTATCTTATCCTTAGTTTTTATCCCGATTAAAAATTTAAAAAACGATTTCTTTTCTCAAAAGAAAAGACGAGAACGTTTAATGGTGAATGGTGATTCGTTAGAAGTGAATTAACGTTAACATGGACAAAAATGATTTTTATTTTTATTTTAACTGGCATTTTCCAATATACTGAATTCATATTGATTTCTTTTTAAATCTTTGGAGATTTAAAAAAGATTGGCTTAAATGTATCTACAAAGAAGTGATTGTGGTGAGAGTTTAGTCATGTATTTTATAGCTTTCATTAATATTTTAAGAATTGATTTTTAATTTTCAAATATCCACTTCTCACTCGGAGTATTTGTGGATGTTTATAAAATTTACAGATATGTATGCGAAACTGTGGTGTGAATAAGTTTTGTACTCAATATTATCCAATTTGAATTAAGTATGCTTGAGTAAGCGAATTCGCATTAGGCGAATTTTATTACTTCCAAGTAATATGGGAGGATTTAATGCAGAAACAGAATTAACGGTATTTTACTATGTTACTAAACTTATTATTTACTAATTTTTAGCGCCTTCAAAAATTACAATTAATAATTAACATCCATACTGTAAGTCATTTTCTTAAATATTAATTTAGTCGGAAATCTCCAAGTATCATTGAAACAATCTAGAGTGTGATATCTCATCGACATTGTTACATTTAATATCCATCATTCTCAAAAGGCTGTCTCAAATTTATCTATTTATTTACTTAATAAACGTTGCAATATGGTCAATGAACCAGGTGGCAACAGTGAAGTGGGACAAATTAATAACTTCCGGCCAACGCCTTCCTACTGTGGACATTTCAATTCTTAACATACATGATCGGTAGGTATACAATAAATTACCACCAAGAAAAATCCCAGTTCATAATTCAAATGCAATAAAATATAACTAAAGCATAATATAATACATACTAAAGTTAGGGCACAGTAAATTAAAATCAACTTAATATGCTACATTATTCATAGATAAACATAATTTAAATGGTATGATCTGTTTTGAAACGTTTTGCATTATTCGGCGTTGGAATGAGAACTTCTCTTTCTATTGATGAATTAGTATTTCGCCAAATCGGTTTTCCGTTCTTTTATTTTAAATGAGTGATCGCCAATATAATTGAGAGTATGAAATCTCGCCCCTAGTTCATCCCAGCCGTCTTCACAGTTCCACCCGTTAATCTTCCTTCTTAACTATTTCCATCCTAGCTGATCCAACTCCTTCGCCTTTGCCTTTCTTACTTAGGCCCAAACACATATATCGGCCGAATGTATACGCCATTTCTCCACTTCCTCATTACAAACTGAACATCCTATAAAGTAATATCTTCGATGTGACTCCCCCATTTAAGATTTTCAGTTACCTGGATTAGCGTTAAGAATGGTTTCATCGATCAGTATATGTATAATGATTCGATCTGTTGACTTTCTTCTAGAAGGCGTTATAAGTATACACTTGCTGACGATTATCTCCATACCTTAGTCCATTCGGTTAGCTATGCAAGATTTCGCGGTCATGTCTTTTTATGGGCCTATACAAAATGCAATCATCGGCAAACAGCCTAACTTCGGATTTTATAATTTTAGAATTCCGCCATGGTATAGTTTACGGAAGAATAAAACCTTAAGAAAATGCATTAAAATCTACAGACCTTATACTTGTCTTATCGTGTGCTAAAACGACGTCTTCCTATTTATGACAACATTTTTCTACGGGATTTTCAGAATTTCATATATCTAACAGTTTACTACATTAGAAATATTTCGTTCTTTTAAATCAGCAATTGTATGAACCTATTGGTATAGAAAGTAGCGATTTTCTATAGTTACTAGCCTTCCTCTAGATATGGATAAAATTGGTACTGACCTGACATAAATGACCGGGATTTCCCGAATGCACGGAGTCTTTCCGCAATACTTTCCTTCGGCAATTACTACCCCTACACAGCTTACCAGAATGTAAGGAATTGATTAGAAAGTGCTGTTTACGGGTATACATCGGTAGCTTGGTGAAATAAACGTTGTTCTGAAAGAAAAAGCACCAAGTGAATTCGAAAGAATAGCCATTACATAGCGTATTTTCTATCGAAATAGAATTTGCAATTGAAGGCCACGATTATACGTAACTAGCCAGTGAGCGGCCAGAAGATAATATTTCTTTTATCTTCATAGACAGAGCCTAATAAAGGGTCAAATAATAATAATATAATTACAACAGGATCAGAAGACAAAAATAAGGCTTAGTTTATAGAACCGTTCTAATACATTTACACCACATATATCTCAGTATCCAGAGTATAATAATTGGGATATTTTATCGACCTTCTAGGTAAAAAAAAGAATAATAGTAAAGGATCCTTAAAGGTGAGCTCACTGGAAGCATCTTTCGGGGGTTCTTTTGATTTCAATTATACCTACATTTCGTACCTTTTCATTTGAAGATCCCTCGTCTTATGAATTTAATAACTATAATTATCATAGCAACTTATTTATTTCTCAATTTTAATTTTTCAATGGATGTGTTCTAGAATGAACTCTTTATTAAAATTGTTAATTTTGAAACGATTTAAAGAAAAGTATACAGAAATCTTTTTATGAATAATGAAAAACATCAATGTTCAAAGATGGAAGAGTATTCATTGATTACAAGTCTTCACTATTAAATACAAGACAATTTGTAAAATTGGGCACGATTTTCAATTCACCCTTGCGATAGATTTCATCGATGTTTTTCTGATTACTTCGATGGATTATAGATTATCTTGATGAATTTTAGAACAGTCTGTTGATTTGTTTGCTATTTGACAAGATGGATACTGCTGTATATAGAATAATTTCAATCTCAATATTCTTTAAAGTCTGTTGAAGGGTTAGATGTAAGAAGAGACTTTTCAGTCTCAATCTCGCCCGAATAAAGACGATTTATTATTATTATTATTGAAACGTAAATCATTGCATCTTTTGTGTTTGTTGATTAATGCATATTAAATACGTTATATTTTCCAATGTTAGTTGAAGGTTATGGATATTAACGTTTGAATGACCCGCCACTGCCATCTGAACCATCGGAAATTCGTCGGGTATTAATCACGATGGAAAGCATAAGGTCTTTATTAATGCGAGATTGAGACTGACAAGTCTTTTCTTCCATCTAACCTTTCGTCAATGATATTATATACATAAAAAGGTTTGTGTAGGTCTTAAGAAATAGAGAGGAAAAATTTAGAAGGAGTGGATGTAAAAAAACCTAAGGTGATATATTAGGAAACAGGGCACCCAGGGAAACACCCACGAAGAAAAATAAGGCTATGAAAAACCTGCGCAAACCTACTGATAGTACATGCTAAAAGATATAATAGAAAACTGTCTGAATGGAAATTACAAAAGCAGTACCATCAAGAAACTACAAAAATAATAATAAAATAAATTCAGGAAAAGGAAAAATTGCAATAGTAAACAATGAGGAAATAATAAATATGATAAAAACATTCAAACGAAATTACAAAAATAATAGTAAAATAATAAAATCAAATCAAAAAAGAGGAAGTTGCAGGTATACACTATGAGAAAATAATAAATATCTCAAAAAATAATAGAATAAGACATTGTAGTAATAAAAATTGTTATAAGAATGAAACATACTAAAAGGACATATGAGAAATTTAACAGTTAATTTAAAATGGTAATTTAATAAATGCAAATGGAAATAATTTTTTATAAAAAGGACCAAGGAACAAGTACAAAGGACAAGTAATATATGTATAATGGTGCAGTGAGAATGAACAGTCATCAGTTTTGATCAGCGCTGAAGTAGCTATATTGAGGGATAGGAGCAGTATCAATTGGGTGATTAATTTTCTAGAAGATGAGTGAGGCATTTTTTCTTGAAAGAACGGGTTGAAATAGATGATTTTATATGAGGTGGAAGGGCGTTCCAAAACTTAACGGCAGTTACTATAAAGAATTTGTGAAACATCTCCATCCTATGATATCGAATGAGTAAGCCGTTTTACCCCTAGTATTGCAATTGTGAATAGATTCTAAGCTGGAAAATTCGGAGAAGAGGTATTCCGGAGTTTGCGTTCACAAGACGCTGAAAACTAACGTAAGAACATAAAGTTTAATCCAAGATATTTGCTTGAACGCATCAGAAATATGGTCATACTTTTTTAAGTTAAATATAAAGTGAACAGACGCATTTAGGCACGTTGCAACTTAGAAGCTAATTCTTGCGGTACACAATATCACCATAATCAAAGTGAGGCATGATTAATGCGTTTACCAGTTGAATTTTAACAGAGGGCATAATGAAACTTCCTAAGCATCTGAGGGAATGAATGGAAGAATAAACTTTTCTAAATATTTTCACGACATGTTCCAACCACGTAAGAATATTGTTTATGCAAACACCGAGATTATTAACAGAGTTACAGAATGGGATCTCGGTATTTTCCAAGATGAGCTTTGCATAAATATTTCCAGTAAATCGTTTTAATAACGTGGGATATCCGATAATAATTGCTTGCGATTTCAGTGGATTTATTTTCAAAAAAGTGTCCTTGCTCCATTTATTAATTTGTTCGAGGTCATGGTTTACGCACTGAATACATTCCGAGAAGCAGGAAACTGTAGAATCGAGATATATTTGCAGGTCGTCAGCATACAAATGATGCTTACAGTATTTAAAATAGCTTGAGGACATTCATTGATATATAGGGAAAACAGCAATGGGCCCAGGGTCGATACCTGTGGAAGACCGCGATCAATGCTTAACCAAGTGGAAGAGCAATAATCGGAAACAACTATTTGTATATGATCATGTAGATAAGAAGAAAACAAAACCGTAGACAATTGCGAGAAACCCATTTTCTCAACTTTGCAAGAATTATATCCGCATCAACAGAATCGAAGGCTTTACTAAAGTCCAATAGGATCAATGCTGTTAATTTACTATTATCCATCGATGAATTAAAAACCGTGCCACTTACTGATCAAGAAATTTATATGAAATACTTGATATTTTTTATTTTCAACACCTGTTCAAAAAGACAAGTAATTTTGCGAATTAAAGTAAGCATGAATAATATAAATAGATGCAAATTGAAATTAAACCGTTTTAAATTAAATTTCATGACTCCAAAAATTTTTGATTTTAACCAAAATTATTCAATGAAACATCATGAATATTAATTAAATTCAATAAATTATAAGTTAAATAGATTCATTAAAATTTACATAAAAAATTGGTATTCTTTACCAGGAGTCATAGCCTTCTTATATCAATTCCTTATTTCTTTTGTCAATTAAAACAAAAATAAAATTTAGCGTTAATATAACCGATTAACGTATTATTTCTTGATGCAATTATCAAAATGTAGCGCTTGAAATAGGAAGAAAGTAGGCATTCATTGAATTGCCAAAATATATCTCCTTAGATAAAATGAAACATGAAATCCAAACAAATCAATTCAAGATTCCTTTTTCTACAATAGTGGATCACAATTAAAAGAAAATGGTAAGAACTAAATCGTGCATTTAAAAATAACTATGAAAAGCTTATGAAACAGTATACACTATAAAAGTGTTGTAATAACCTTCAGAAACCTAGTGATAAACAGAGATAATGCGTTGTCTACTTATTATTTCCCCAGTTCGAACCCACAAATACTACCGTTCTCATCAACGGGATTTTCTGCTAGTCATAAATAAAATTCTTTTAAAAATTAAAAAAGACCACTGAAAAGAATATGTAATAAAAATAAACTTAAATAAGTCATGAAATTTTTTTGAAAATGAAGTAATAACATATGAGCCACTGGTTGGAATTATAACTGTCCGCAAATGATGTTTTGTAACAACACTGAAATAAATTGAAAAGAGCAGATTTAAGCACTATGATTTAAAAACAATTGAATGGAAAATTGATTAAAGGATGAAGTGAGAGTAATCAAAAATCGACTTGAAGAAATGCATACATTACAACTGATCGTTTTCAGCCGCCATTAATTGACGACTATACACAAAATAATATTAAATGTTGAACTCTGAAACAATTGAGCGGGAGTCTTTTAACGAATCACTGATAAAAATAGATTAGATATTGAAACCAATAAGGTTTTTCCTAAGGATTCTTATAAAAAATGTTTGGAGCAACAATCCTCTATATATTATTTAAAACATACATTTTTGGTGACCGGGGCTTTTCTCACTCCATCAATACAATAAATAATCACCGTTTGAAAGAAAACGTTTCAGGTTCCTGCTAATAATAGTCAGACAAACAAAGAATCCACCATTTGTTAAAAACATTGAGTTAATGTATTAATCATCGCGTTGCATCCTAGACGAAAAGATACCCGAGTTGCTATATACAGATGTAATTAGTTCACTTAGTGACGTTAGAAAATAGTTTATATCATCGAACAGTGAAATATATCGAAACAGCTTTCGGAAGAAATATTTAATCTCAATAAATGAAGACGCAACCATTTCAGTTGGTCTCCTTTTGGGGGCATTGCCGAATGTGTGTCATCGTTTGGTACCTATGAATAGCGTTGCATCGTATTATTTCCTGGTCGTTTTAATTTAAGAATAAGCATATTAAAATATTCGATTTGCAGTATCATGATTAGATTTTGGAATATTCATAGAAAAAAATTGAGGTTTTATGAGTCATACAACTACCCAATACCGATCAAAATAATTAGGTCGTTAAGTTGTTTTCCGAGTATTCAAATTTATGTTGGTGATGCTTTCGTCTGCTGCAAATCTTCTATATACCTGATATCAAATGATTTTTAGTGCTTATATTTTACTCACAGAATAGATAATATTCAACATTTATTCATTTCTTAGAGTAATTAAAAGGATATCATACCTGCGATTCAAAGAAACTCACCTCCATGGAATACAAGCATAACGAAAGCCCAAGCTTTGATTCCCAATCGCTATGCTCGGAGTCCAAAAAGATAATCAACCAATGATGTAAGAGAAGTATTTTAAAAACTAAGTTTTGTGAATGGAATATTGCACCCGACATGGAGTATGATTGACTACAATATTTATATTAGAGAAATTCAAGAATGACGAGCAATGGGTTTGCTACATTAGCTATGCTTTGCTATGCGCTTTGACAATGTACATACGTATGGTCGTATGAAAGTGACCTCATATGCTTCCCCCTCTAGCTTTCCTCTCCCAAACATTCTCTCCCATTCTAACAACAGGAACGACGGAGATTACTTGAAGCTGGTGATTATTTGTACATATTTTTGTCATTACGTAATATATGCATTAAGTGAATTGAGGTATTCAGTATAGGAGAAAATACATGTATCCTTACGGTGATGACTATTCGTGATTATATTCCTAAAAGAAAGTTTTAAAAACATTCTATAACATTTATATTCTCACACTAATATATTAGTAATTCCGTGTATGTTGAAGATGGTAAGGCATTAGAAAACGAAAGACTTAGATTATGCTCATAGAGTTACGTTACTGAATGTGCCTATCGCTACTGACGAGGTATGTCCAAACTGACGGAAGGTGCGATTTTTTGGTATGTGTTTGTGGTGTGCGTTTGCTGTAATGTATTTGGGTGGAGAAATTGAGTATCCGTTTGCTGCATCTAGTCTTATATAATTATAAGCATCATTTATGAAATTGAACAATTACGCATTCAATCATTTATAAATATTTATTATACAAGACCCTTTTAATTAACCCCCATGGTTCAATCCCATAAAAGTGATCATTATTTCATATACGTAGGTTGCAGGCTGTATTAATTTTCAAAATAATATTAGATTAAATTACGTAGAAAGTCGGAATAAAAAAGGAAGGGAAATTGATATATTTATTTATCCTCGATGACATCGAATTCTAATACGTACGTTTGGTGGGTCCCATTTGCTCATTAAACAAAATCGATTTCATCTTTACTGTAATCATCTGTGGGTACTTGAACTATTACAGTGTTTACTGACATCGTCGCTTATTAGATCGGTTCCCACCCTCTTGTCCAATACTATAGCAACCCGGCTAACATTTCCCCCACTCAGCACTCCATAGATCTTTGCTTCTTTTCCAAACTTTTAAATGCCGTTTCATTGCTAATCCATATAGATTTATACAGCATATCGGTGTCATTCTTTGAAATCGAAATTGTGAAAGAAGTATTTGAGGTAGTATTAAAAGGTTCTAATAGGTATAAGAATAATAATTGAACTATCCCTTATGTATGGCGATATGTATCTTCCAAGTATTTTAAAGTAATACTTTACGTATCCTTTATGCATTATGTGCCTAATGGAGGTTTGGTCGCAGTATTAAATTGCTCCCCTCTGGAAATGCTTTCAATAACTAGCAAAGGGTGCTGTTAGTTTGTTAACCATCTTAAATTGGATTTCTTGCAAAAAGCCTGAAAGGTCTTCTACCTCAAAAATAGAGAGTTGAATATCTTCATTCCTCTAGGGAAAACCAACGGCGTACGTTACAAATCGCGGAATTTCCCATCTTTCTTTAGATGGGTCGCTGCCACCATACCCTAACCTTAACCTGCTCAGCAGGGGTGCGGTCTGGAATCCTCATTAGCGCTTTCAAGCATTCGCTACCCCTGAAACGTACGACCATCCACAATTATTATTCTTAGAGCAGAGTTCACCTGCAATTCTATGGTACCTTTGAGAAAATAGACAATACCTTTCGATGGACGAAACAAAAGGAAAAGAAATAAAGAAAGGAATGAATATGGGATACTCCTAGGGAAAGGGTGAAGTGGAAAGTCCTCCCTTCCCTCTGGAAGAATCAGTAGAACCTCCGACACGAATTTGTCAGAAATAGCGCCAAATCTCCTATCAGAATCATTACGATTCATCTGAACCGTCATCACGAATGCCTGGTGGAAGTAAGAACAGAATTGCATGTTGTTACATATCCAGAAAATCTCTGTATGGCAGATTAATTCAATTGTGAAGAAATCCAGCCAAAGGTTGCACTACGAGACAAGAGAGAAATTTAGCATCAGATAAAGATTGGATAATTTTGTAAGGAACATGAACTTGATTGAAGGGATTTTTTTCTGAGACTGACAATGAACAATATTTTCACAAAATTATCACGAGAGTGTTGGCGTTATTTTCGTCGTAAATCAATTATTAATTCCATAAGCTGAAAATATTTTGTAGCCCTCAGCATTTAAATTAAGGGTACTCTAATATTTATGTTATTTTCTCAAAAAAATATAATTATCAATTTGAATTTCAAACAGTTGTCACAGTATTAGCATGATAGCAAACCAATTAATATTGTACTTTAGACCACTTGATTTGGTGATATTTAAAATTTTTATAATATTTAATGTAACTATCTCATGTAGTTGGTTGTAATTTAAGTAGTTTACATTACAGTGAAATGGTTTGTAATATCGTTTTTTCAGAGTTCTATTCTGGTTAACTTAGAACGATTCTTTTTCGTATATTCGTCCAGATAACGTCTCTTATCATCTTACAATTAGCTTTCCTTAGTTTCGCCGTCTTTTCACGCTCTCCTTTTCGATAGCATTTTTCTGCATTATTAATAAGTTGAAATATAATTTTTCTTTAATTCATCATTATTATTTAGCTCCTTCATATGTTGCAGAGTAATCGTTTCTGTTTTTCTGTTTAAGTCATAGTAGTGAGTTTCGTCTAAAGAAATTTAAAAGTTCGTCCTATGGACATCAAGAGAGTAAACAATGTAATAACATAATTCTTTTCAATCTTTCTTGAAATACATTTTTCATTAAAGTATAACTGAAGCTTACTAAAGTAAGTTTACCCGATACATCCAGAAAAGAGTTAGTTACGCTTAAATTTCAGGCCGAAGTAAGGAAATCCGGATTTCATTCTTTTTAATACTACACTGCTAACATAGAAAAAAGCAACACTAAATTTTAACTAGATTTCGTGTAGTTCTTTTTATTCGCAATTCTTGCAATAGAAAGGCTCAACCATGTCACCCGAATGTTTTTGACGAGTCGAGCAATTTTCGTGTTGAGGCTTAAAACTTTTCAGACCTTGTAATGATAGCGGGTTACTTTACACTTCAACCCTGCTTTATACACTGACGTAGGCTACAAAGGAGTCGTGTGAGAGAAATACATAATAAATTATATTATTTAAATCTCATTTTCTAGCAATTAATTTTCTTTTCATAGGGGATTTATCACAGTAAATAACTTTGAGTATAATCATGCATGGCTGAAATAGTGTTAATATTGGTGATATTTTTTTAGATTTCCATATTTCTCCGTTTAATGAACATCTTCAACAAGCATTCACTGTGAAAGAAATAAATTATAAATAATTGATTTAGTTGATTTTCTTTATACGTATGAGAATCGAAATCGTCGTTATCATTGGTAGGAGATTAAAATATATATATATTATTATATATAATTACACAAACTATTAAAGCTTTCATTGATAAATGTGGATTTAATTTTAGGTGGATTTAATTCTAATTTTATTCTAATCTAATGGACAATTTGCTATATTTTTGAGTAGCTATGATCAATAGAAAATCTTCCGAATCTCCAGGAATCAGAAACTATAGACGAAGGAATGATTTTGCAATTAAATGATTATTTTTGACTACTCTGCCTAAAAATCCCCTCCGTAACTACATAACTTTGACTGTATCGCAAGTGAGATATTGGATTCCCGAATGAGTGCATTTTATTTTCAATTGGATGCTTTTAATTAGCAAAAGAATACATTTTATATGCAAAACGCTGACTTTGTATTTCAAAATCTTCGAAAAACCAGAGAGCTGTATTCTTGCTAACGAAACATAAAGCAGTTTTCAGAATAGAGATAACATTTTCAGCTTCGAATCCTTTGCAGTATAATCAGTAATCGGTAAGAAAAGCTACCACTCAATTGTTTCAGAGCCAAAAATTGATATTATTTTCCGTATATTCGTTCAATTAATAACGCCTGAGAATAAGACGCGCTCAGTTGTCACGGAACCTTGCATGAGCATGTGCGCGCTATGCGAAAACTATAAGAGACTCTCTTCGTTGTTTTTCTATTGATAGACTGTTTTCATATATTAATCAGGATCTTGAATTTAGCAATCATGGATTACATGCAAAGGAATACAGCCATTTGAAAGTCATTGTAAAGCATTTCAAATAATTTAGCACTTTACAGTAATTATAAGAATTATTACTTAGGGTGTCTTTTGAGGTGTTTTTTCTTGCCTTCAACTTCAAAGCCACTCCCAAATATTATCAAGGGTCGACAACAAAGCAGAATAAATTTCCTGTTCAAGTTTAATATTTGAATGGTTTAAAAACAATTTTGTGAAATTGACAATGTTTAGCTATCATGCGGCGTTTGAATGAAAGTCCTGATTAAGTTTTATACTGGAAGCTGTACGATTCCTAATTGAATCTGGAACAGGGAACTTTAATCACTCTTCCTTAAGAAACAAACGGGATACACTGAACTAATAGATACTCCAAATAATTGAGTATCGTATCCTGGTATGATGATAGCATATGTAATTTATGTACATCTCAGCACTTTCCAGTTTACAAAATAATAGGAAGTTCTCCTCCAGGAGATTTAAACCCCACTGGATTTAAATAATGTCTAATAAGTAATGTACAGTATTTTTGGAATAGGAGAAATAGGAAACAGTTGTATTGGAATCCATCAGTAAAGGTTTGCTTGGGACCTATTTGCGTCTTTAAAGCTCCTTTATCTTCTGCATTCGTATAAAGGCAACTTAAATCATATTATGAATAACATTAAATGAATACAAATACAATACTTGAGTTATATTTATAAGTATTTACTATCCAAATATTATAAATATCGTTCCTGGTTCATTTTCATTGAATGAAAGCTTAAATGCAAACCTATATACAAACAGAGGAAGGGTCTTGACTCCCTATATTTGCTTCTAAAATATTTGGAAAGGATAATTTCACTTCTACACAAATAGCATTACTAATTGAATCCTACATCAACGGACAAAACAGCTAATAATAGAATTAATACCTTTATTACTTTACCATACATTTAAACTGGAATAAAACTTGACAAAGGTAAATTGAAATTATATTTAACAAAACGTTCACAAATACGGGTACACAAGATGAAGATTAACCTATATTTAAATACAATAGCAATATTTAAATAACAATCATCACACACACACACATATTTCTATAAAAGAGTAAAGAAAATCAAAAATTAACATATCCTTTAAAACTTTATACAAAACTTCATATAAAACTTTTATAAATATATCTTACAGTTACTCTTGAATACGTGTTGTTAAGTAATCAATAAAATTTGCAGCAATATCAACCTAAATTTCTTCGGTCATTTAGAAGGTTTTTGTGTACATAGACCTAAAAAGAAGCAATTTAATGATCCAGTTTTATTACATTCCGAAGATTCTAAAGATATCGAGCAAAAAGAGCAACTTTTTCTCCGATTTTTCATTTATAAAAAAGATTTCATACTCAAATCTTCTGGGAGATAATTATGCTAGATTTCAAGTATTCTACAAATACCTCACAAAATAATCCGATCGAGTTCTGCCTTATTTTCGAAGATTTTAGAAATATGAAGGAAAATAAAGAAATTTCCATTTTTGATCGAATAAAACGAAGTTTTATTTGACTTATTCAATTGTATACATGCAGTACATGGAAATCTAACTACTTAGCATACTAATTACATTAGCATGCATAAATAGTACATATATTAGCATATGTAGACTGATCGATCCAATTATAACTATTTCTTCCTCTCGCACTCAATCTGCTGGCCTCTTTGTATTTCAGAATTTACTTTTCAAAGGATAAGCGAAAAGGAAAAAGAGAAAAATCGTCCTCGTACACCTTCCCTCGAAAAACCGTTATTTGCAAGGAAACTCTAAAAAATATCTTCTGTTCTTAGAGAGGATGCCAAAATAATTCGAGTAAGATTCCCGAAATGGAATTTTTCTTTCTTTCTGTCGTTGGCTTACATCCGATTTGTATATGAGAATTTTCTAAATATAGTAGCATCTTCCTAAAATATATTTGAATATATGTCTTATCTAGACATATATACAATCTAAAAAAATAATCGCATAAAATGTGATCATGGCGATATATTGTGTACCCAAAAGCCTAATGTAGCAATTATTATAGAGACTGGAACGCATCCTGAAAGTGAGTCCATATCATGGCTTTAGTGAGTGTAAGAAGATGTGGAGTATCTATGAATGGTCTGTCTCCTCTAAACATCTGAATTTTTTGAGCATTATACGTGTTTAAAGATTAATTCACTGTAAAATACTATAATATACGGTATTTCATCGTTCTAGTCAAAGTAATTACACATGTAAACGATTAGAAGCTAAGGAAAAAAAATAAAGTCTACTTTCGATAAATCCTTCCTTAATGTGTTTGTCATGCTACCTCTTCAATATCCGCTCACCAGTAATCATTTTTATAAGGTCCGATTCCTTGTGTAACGCTATGTGGCCTTTATCTCCTGGAAGAATGACTAATTCCTTCCATAAGTGCGTCTCGTTCCGTGAGGTTGCATTTTGGGGGCTTTTTTTAGGACAGACTTCGTTCCTGACTTCAGTCCCCATCGCCAGCAATAGCCAACTTCTTCATGGAGGACTTCGAAGAGCTATGATCCGCAGCTTTAAATGCAAAGGTATTTTACGTCGATGATACCTTTGTGATATGGCAATCAATCAATTTTTAGAGCACAATCCATCCTGATATCAGGTTCTCTATGGAATTAGAAACCCATCACCTTACTAGACAGGTTGATTCGTCGGATGGATATAGTGTATATACACCCATACTGACCTTTATCTCAACTATAAGAGCCATCCTTCCCAACGCAAGGCAGTTCTTTCCACCCTGATTCACCGAGCCAGAGATATATCAGATGAACAACCATCTGTGGACCAACAAAACGGTTACAGACGTCAAGAAAGCCTTGATGCCGGCCAAAAAGCCAAATCTCCAAAGAAACCGTTGCTGATTACCGTATGTTTCAACGGTTTCCGGTGAATCCTAAGCAAGTACGGCATAAGAACTGCACATAGATCCGGTGGAAAACTTAAGGACCCCCTTGGAAAGGTGAGGACTCTCGGAATTTACCAAATCCTCTGCTAATGTATATATACTCCGATTAAATCGGATAAATAAATTAATTATAGACAATGGTATTTATTATATAAAATTTTAGAAAGCAATCGCTATTTATGATTATGAAATCCTAAATTACTTGAATGCAAGCTCCTTTTACGTTCTTAGGATAGTCGTTAACTACCTTCAATGGAAAATATCGCATACGAAGGTTACTTAACGGGATTACAAATTGAACATACTATTTATTATTGTTAATAAGTCAAATAGTAAGTATCAAGGAAAGAATTTAACGAATGAAAAGAAAAATTTAAGGACAAATATACCAGAAAACATCGCGTTATTTCATGCATACTCGGCTAGCATGGGCGTGTATTGCGGGGTTGCCTATATTCCGATTATCAATTTTCAATTATTTATTGCAGCGAAACTAAGGCCCATTCAGACGAACGCCATTACACTTTTTATTACTCCACTTCCTGCACCACTGCAAAAAGTTTCATCAAAATCCCCGGACAAAAGTGAGAGTCTCTCCTTCGAAACGTAGGCATCTGCGCCCAAGTCGACAATAATAAAAGACCCTACTAGGGCGATCTAACCCTTTGAAAGAAAAGAGGCGTTCAGTGAATAAGAGACACAGGAGACAATTTTTAGAAAAGGATTATCACGCCAGATCATCAGGGGGGGTCAAATACGATATTCGGCGATTGGGCTGTGTCGTCTGAGAAAGAGAGAGAGATAGCAAGCTATATGAGGATTAAAAGGTGAGGGCTCAGGAGAAAATTTTCACTGCAGAAAATACTTACGAAACCTAAAGATAGAAAACTGAATTTTATGATGAAAGTGAATGAAAAGAGAGATAAGAAGAAAATTGATAAAAAATTATACAAAAAAGAAAGAATAAATACATATTCACCTCAGAGATTCCAAAACAAATAAATCATCTTCACAGATAACACTGATTTAGAGAGGAATTCAAAATGAAAAGGAGAAATATCTCAATACTAAGAGCAAATAAAAATTATAATTATACATGGGTGGTCTGAAAAGTTTCCGACATTTCTCGACATGTTTTCTGAAAATTTTTTGAAGATTTCTGAATAATCTGGGGTCGGAAACTTTTCAGATCACCCTCGTATACATGATAATCACATATTAGAAGCACAGAATATCACTAGTTTAGATTTTCTTCGCCTAATACTTTAGGATGAACAGAATATCACTTGGTAATAGCTCGTCAAACATTGGAAATGAAATTACAATTAAAGAAAAACATACAAATACATGAAAAATAGATCTAATGCACTAAAAACACAAAAGATATGTATAGTTTTTAATGGAATTTATTGTCATTGTAATGTGCATTGGTACTTATTGTGTACCGTTATAGTTTTGTAACACATTCACAGCAACGTTAGGATATTTACAAGCAGCATTGTATTTAAATAAAGAGGATAGAGAAGGATCATCTCAAATGATTGAAAAAGAAATATTAAGTAGTGAGATTACTTAAAATAGAGAAATGTTCAGTAGTTCTTCGAAAGAAAATCCATCGCCAATAATTAATCATACATTCCTCAGAGGGAAATACTTATAAGCAGTAGAATCGGTGAAATATATTTGAATAAGCTTCACGACTAACTTAACATGGGATACTAATGCAGTTTAATCACCATATGAATATTAAATTTCAAAATAAAACAAGGAATATCATTAATCAGCATCATTCTTAGCTCAGTAACTATCAGATTATTAGAATCATTAAGTAGACAACAATAGACGAAACACGTACTTGCTGAAAGATAAGTGATGTTCATTCATCAAGATTCGGTAGCATTTTATCGCTTCAATAATAGGAATATTGAATGAGCAACGAAACGCATCGTTACAAAATGATACGTTATAAGTATTTACGTGGTTTTGGCCTACTTTGTTCGAAATGAAGGAAGGATCGAAGAGACAAGTAGTTCGCCTGAGGAGGCGGTGGTGAGGCAGCGCCGCTTCAGTCGCTCCGTGGACGCAGGAGGGATTGAACACGTTCACTCGGCCACTCCCCTTTCCGGGCAGAGCCGCACCCCACTGAGGCTACCAAGGCTGGCATCGAATCGGGAGGCCCCCGCCGAACATGGGCCCGGCTGGCAGGGCTTGGCGGTGGCGACACATCTGCGAGGGCCCTCGGCCGAAGCTGAGAGGCCATGAAAGACTATGACGGGGCGCAGGAGGGATTAAGGGGCTGCCGTGGGGTGCTGGCCCCTCGGAAGGCATACCATGAAGGCCTGCCCCGCACCTCGGCTTCTAGCGCCCATCGTCCTCCTCTGGCTCTTATCACCCTCAGGTTAGTCCGAGTGAAAGTGCTCTTTTCTTCTCATTGATCGCGAACGGAGTGACCGGAATGTGGTCGTTCTTTGAGCATTAGAGAATGGAATAGCAGCTACAGTAAGATAAGGCCTTTGTGAATGTGATGGATTCACCGACACTATTGGAATCAACGGTGTGATACTGCAAGAAAATTCAAAGGGAAGTAGATGGTTGGAAGCGGGGAAATATATTTTAGGAATGAGGGTTAGTCGATTGGAAAACATTTCCGTCTAAGAAAATAGAGGTTGGAATTGAAATGACCCAGATGAAAGTAGGACAGTGACCTCCTGCTGGTTGAGACGCGCAGCCTTCTATTGATTTGGAGGGTGTGGCGTCACAATGGTGGAGCCGCATTGCTAAATCCCACTAGCCACCGCCCCATACATGATAGGCCAAATTAATAAAATATCAGTTCCATTAAACCTCGAGTGAAACGCCTTCTTGGTGATATGCATTTTGTAAACAAAAAGTATTGAATATTGCCCTTTCTGTGACTAATCCGGATAAGTGAAATGCAAACATTAAAAGCTGTGAAATATCTAATTTAAGTGGTATGAGAAGGAAATGATTCGTGGGTGAATAATTCGCCGAAATACTCTCTTAAAGACAATCGATCGTCATAGCTACGATAAATAACTTAAAATATAATTTTTAACAGCCGTACGTATTCGTAGGTTAAATCCGGAAACACCGACTGAAATGCGAAAAGAATATTTATTCGGTAAAAAGAGGGTTGAACGGGAGTGTGAGTACCAAGTTACTGTGGTGATATAAATGAAGAACGGAAACAAGGGAATAAAAATTTGAATATCAAATTCAAACTCATCCTAATTATACTTTAATTCCGACACGGTTCGATTTGACACAAATCGATTGAAGTCGGTTACATGAAAGAGCTTTCCTAAAATTTCTCAGCTCTTCTGAGATCAAACTAAAATCATCCGTTGTTATTGATAGGATATGACGAAGAAAAGTCTTTAAAAAATGAACCTTCAATGAGATCACAATGTCAATGAGCTTTTCTACGATTCAAAAACAAACTGAACAAAAGGTGTAATCGAAGAGGAAAAATTCGAACGGAAGATAAAATGAAACACGAATCGATAATACAGAAAGGCTGTAAGATTTTCACATGCATTCTGAAAAAGCTCGGAATTTCGAATCTGAAACAATATTCTGAGAAAAAATATAATTTTCCATCCTTTGGTGCTCTTCTTAGGTCATTTTTAAAATTTAAATTCTTCCAGTGAACTTCACATGCGTGTCTCATGGAATTCCCCGTAGTACGCCAAATTCGTTCGAATCATTGAAATGCCTTTTTTTTATTCGATACCAGAGATTGATTACGCTGCACTTATTTCCCCTAACACATGCTTGTATTATATTTGCGAAACTTGAACGATTTATTTCTATTTTGTTCGATCTGGTTTATTCTGTTAGTAATAATTGCTCTGCATGTATACTTAACATCCTCCCGACCATAAGTTGCCAATTTATATTATTATTATTCTATTCTATTTGAGTCATTAACAGATTCTAAATTTCCGCTAACGTGATTCCTTGATACAAAATGTATATATATATATATATATATATATATATATATATATATATATATATATATATATATATATATATATATATATATATATATAATATTACATAAAAGATTTGGGCTGTAAAATTTTCACAAAATACGGTTGATTTTACTAAACTAGAAAGAATTAAACCAAACTTTGTGTAGATTCAGAAAAGAAATAAGGATTATTAGCATTATAGAAGCTAATTTGTTATAAAAATCGGTTTAAGAAATGAGCGATATGAACGCTACAACAAAAAGAAGATAAACTAGGAATTAATGAAATTTCTTTTGGGAGAGAAACTATAATGATATTTAAGCAAGTTAGAAATGGGAATTTCTGGTAAGCTTTTCTGTGATCGGAAGCAAGTAACGAATGTGAATTTAAAAAGGAAGACGTAATTTCTGGCGAAACAATTTTCGAGAATATAAGCAAAACGCACTTATATTAATTACAACTGTAATTAATATAAGTGCGTTAGTTCAATAATATTCGAGGGAAAATTCTATAGCTACCGAATACCCTTCCCTGCAATCACATTAAATATTTGGTATTACATACAGATTTTTAGGTTTTCTTAGAAAGTGATTTGGTCATTCATTGTTAGGTATATTATTTATTTATTTAAAAACATCCGCCGTAGTAAGACAGTCTGGTGACTTAATTAGCATACGATGTGGAATTAAGTTATTTATAGTAATTTACAATATTCAATTTTTAGGTTATTTACACAATACAAATCGCTTACTTAGTAAGCGATTTCCGACATTATACAATAAAAGTTAAATAATCAATGATTTTTAAATATAATACTTATCACATCACTCTTTCATCAACATCTTGAAAGAAAAGAACATGATGATCAAATCATGCGAGATGGTCAAGCATTAGGAAATAATTAGAGTAACCATGTTTAGAAACCTTATATGTGCATATTTGTGAAAGGACTGAAAGTTTAGATTAGAGATTGAAAATAGTCGTATGTACCGAGGGAATTCCCTCTCCTTTAAATGAATTTGTCGTCTCCTAACATATTTTCCTCCTTTCTCCTCCAAATTAGATGTGGCCAAAATTCTGAATGGGACCAATCTAAAGAATTAAAAGAACTTATATGTTTCAAAGGACAATATATTTATTCGTTATGACTTGTTCCGTCTACAAGCAGTTTAAACTACCTGAAGCAATCCCCTTCTGCTTGAAACTAGTCGCCATTGTCTGTGAAAATTACGAAGTTTTATACAATTCTCTAGTCTCCTAATGTTTAACCCTTATTTTCCATGGAAAATATAGACATCTAAAATTAGCTATCTTTACAATTACGCTAAAGCATCCTCAGCATATTTAATTATTTTTATTTTTACTTCTTTCCCCTCTATGTTAGTGCTAATTTCAGCATATAGATTAGGAAATATTGAGGACTGTTGATTAGATTAGTTGCAATTCTTCTTATGTTATCTTCATTGGTATTGAAGAAACCGCACCTTTTTCCAATCAGTTCTGATGTCTGTCGGTTTTTCTCAATTACATTCCAGTCATCTCTCCTCAATCTCCAATACCATCCATGAAATTAATTTAACGACAATTTAAACTAACACTTCTGTGAAGTTATAAGGAAGGAAGGAAAACTAAAAAATAAACAATTTATATATATTTATTGAGTATTTTTGAGTAAATAAACACATAATTCTATAAGAAAGATTTCTTTGTGATCAATTCTAAATTTTACAAAAAAATGTACAATTTATAAACTTTGTTCAATCAATCAGATTTTACGACTAATGTTGTCCAGCTAAGAAATGATTGATTCCAACAGAAAATGTAGCTTATAAAAATGTCGTTAAATTTTGCAAATTGAGTTTCGATAATACGATTCAGATGAATAGAAAAGCGTGATATTGCAGTACTGTTGACATTGAAAAGAAAACTGTATCTTTTATAAAATTCCCAATTAAGCTTCACCCCTACTTCTGCGTAGTTGCTTTTACTAAACTATTGTGTTTACTTAAGTAATTTTAACAGCATTCCATGAAGTTCAGTATTTCAAACTTCAACTGTCATTCGCAGCTATTGATTTTTCATTCGCCGCTTGTCTCCGTTTAAAATAACCTCAAAAATTACCTCAAAACCTGGGAATAGTTTTCTATCTATTCATTCATTTTCTTGTCCTGTTTAAGTTAACTTATCTCTTTTGTTCCATGTGATCATCATTCGACCGAACTGTGCTCTACATTCTTTTAAATCAATCAATCAATATATATATATTGATCAATTTTCTCCAAGCCCGTTAAGTTTCTTTTTACATGTACAGAATTAAGAACAACATATTGGTGAGCTCTAAAGATGAATATCTCTTATTTAAAAAATAACTAGTTGCCCCGTCCGAACATTTCGCAGACGAACACTGATGCTCAATTTCCACTTCCAAACACATTTCAGTCAAAGCAATCACTACAAACGAATACACAAACACAAAACATACCTAAAAATCGCACCTTCATATTCCGTATCTGTTTTGATACACCTCGTTTGCATCGATATCCAGTAACGAAACTCTGTGGGAATCTAGCTTTTGATAATGCCTTGTAACTTGGACCTAAACGAATTCCCTAAAATATTAGAAAGCATGAGAATATAAATGTCATCGAGTGTTTTAAAAATTTTCTTTAGCAATACAGTCACGAATATTACGCGTCATTGCTAAAACGATATATGTATCTTATCCTATAACGAGTTATAATTAACTGAATTAATTCGATGTATTTATCACATAATGAATTTAAACAAAAATCACTGCCAGCGTTACGTAAACTCTGTCGTATTAAATTCTACTTCATGTTGCACTGGCAAAGATGAGTCTATACATTGTCTATATTATCATGTATCTATATTATCTGTTCTATAAGTGAAATTTAAACGTTAAAAATCATTTGATACCAGGTTTAGGTCTATAGAAAATTTGCAACAGACGAAAATTTCACCAAAATAAATTTGAATACTCGAAAAAAAACGATCTAATCATTTGGATCGGTGTGACTCAAAATTAAAATCTCAATTTTTTTATGAATACTCGAAAATCTAATCATGATACCGCAAATCAAGTTTAATATGGTCGTTCTTAAATTAAAACGACCGGGAAGTGATACGATGAAACGTTGTTCAAACATAGCACACGATACTAACGTGACACATTGTTCTTTCTGCTTCTGTGGTTATCGTTCAAAAAATGCAAGGTAGCCGATTTATTAAATAAGGTTGCGTACGACGTCGAGATCTTCGTTTATGGAGACTACAATTATTTACAGACATCGTTTCGATCATTACAGACAGAAAATAAATATCACTGTCCAATTAGAAAAACTATTTACAAACGTAACTATTGTCCATTGACCATCATGAAGGCACTTCCCATTTAAAATGGGAGAAATTTGTGCGCCGTTGCGAAAATTATGGAGTTGGTAAAAATTGTTTCAATTTTTTTAATGATTTAGTATCAGTGATACCACACACAATGCCGTGATTATTTTTTGTTTATTTACAACATAATCTCAAAAAACAACAAAAATGTTACGTTTCAAAGAAATACGGCGTTTTGTTCCGTTTCTTTTGGAACGGGTGCCATTAATTCTCAGAATGAAGAAACATAGGATTTTTTACATCAATATCAGCTTCGAATCATTCTGTTTCCTATAGCGTTAATACTAAGACAGGTGAAAATATATTTGGGAAATTTTCAACAGAAATTAAAGAAAAGGTCGAGAATTTCTCGCAATATGCATTGAAAAAAGTAGTCGCCTGCTGCTTTTCGTCCAACTCGCCCACGTAAAAACATCCAGCGAGAAAGTTTCTTAGAAAATGGTGAATTTATTTTCTGTGCAAGTCCGAACCCTTTAAGTTCATAAACAACTTAAGAAAGAAAATTTTTCTTGTAGCGCATTACACGGCGCCGGCCTACGTGAAATACACGGGCCTATGTATTTTCAATGGGCCTTTATGATGGACAATAAGTAAACGAAAGAATTCTGTATATAGCAACCCGCTTATCTTTACGTCTAGGACGAAAATCAATGATTACAATATTAACTCGAGTTTTTGACCAAATGGTACATTTTTTTATTCTAAGCAGGAACCGGGAAACGTTTTCTTCCAAATGGTTATACGTATTGATGGAGCAAGAAAAACCCCCAAAAATAAATAATATATAGAGGATAACATATAAATAATTGGTCGGGGAGAAGAACAAAATTTCCGTAAATATTCGGCTGTGGTGCAAATTACAGCGCCCTACCAAATCACCAGGCGCTTATTTTAATACATTTTAGTAATTTTAATTTTACGGAGGTAATTAATAAAGTTTCCAAACTAACATTTCCATTATTTAACAGAGCAATCCAAGCATCTCTCCGGTGATCTTTAATGTTTATTAATTTAAAGTATTAAAAGGAACGACTCTCGAGTTTATTACTTTTTCTTCTTTAAATTTTTAATGATTGTCTTGAAAATGGAATGGGGAAGAAAAAGTGGGTCTTTCGTAAGTTTACCAATGCAATGATTTGTCTAACATTAGGCAAACGCCCTTGTTCATTAGCCCAACTTCAGAATCCTTTTCCTCCTTAATTTGGGTCTGGAAAACGCGATAAAATCGATTTTTCCCTCTTTCTGCTTTCACATATTTAAAGTATCTATAATTTAATGTTCGCCTTCTTTTCTTGAATCACCTATTCGCAGATTCGCCAAGAATCGCTGTTTTCGATTTAATGGCAGTGCTTAGTGTTCCTTATTTTCCAAATGTTACATTAAATGTTAGCCGTATCAGATTGTTCAAATGTCTATGATTGGTCCAATCCAAATTGTTACCCTTTTCTAATCGTGTGCCGTTAAATAGAGAAGAAAATACTTTGAATTCTTCCAAAACATTTATGTCAACCAACAGTTGCGTGAAATTAACACAGTTACATTAATTATACACCCAGTTGGGTTTTCTCTGGCATACATCATTTTTACTTGCTTGTTGTCTGCGATCGCTGTATCTAATACGATGATAAAAAAGATGAAATATATATAAGAAATGAGACCGCACATACCTGATATCAGACTACGTGATGATCACCGTTCAAGTAGTAAACCAATCTTACTTTCCTTTTCCCTGCATACACTGTATATTTTATAACATTTCTTTCAATTCAAATATGTATGTTATTTGAGACAAGGGTAGTCCTAATTTCGACCGGTAATAAATTATTAAAAACTCGCATTTTCGAAATTGGTTAAAGGATAAAATAAGGTTGATCAAGTTTTACTGCGTCTAAAAAAGTGTTAAGCTAAATATTATTGTATTGCATCTATAATTGAATAGAAAGGCATTGTTTGAAAGGGAGTATCGACTGATTAATAAACGGATCGATCTTTTCCAAACCGAAATCGTGACGATTTATTCCAGATAAACCGGTAAAATTCAGATTCTGAAATAGTATCTAATATTTCTATTCTTTCCAATCTCAAGGTTTTGATGTTTAGTACATTTAACTGTAAATAAGAAATAATTTCATGCAATTACTCAGTATCGACTCATCTAAAGTGAATTTATATAAATCAACTCGACCTATTCCCCCTGAGAGATAGACATAGTCAAGAGAAAGAAATATGTGATGTTATGTCTCATCTAACCCTATGCATATAGTGTACGGGAACAACAAAACGCATGATAAATCTGTATATAAGATGCTTCGTGATATAGGAATCCTTATAGAAAATAAGGTTCAATTAAAGATTTTACTTATAATATTCAGGAGTCCTATAGGTGCTCTGAGGAGGAAAAATAGAAGCAATCGATTCAAGAATTCATTTTTTCGATGAGGGTGCATCCCCTGCCACACTTGGCGTCCTACTTATCGTATTAGTGTTTAAGCTTTTTTGAGAATGCGTTTACTCGAATTGAAAGATTCAGCACTAAAAAAATGGAGGAATAGAAGAGATAAAGACTCAAATTAGAAACATTTTTACTACGGGGCAAAGAATTCCACTATTAATGTAGCAATCGAAGTTGACGGAAGAATTGGTGCGTAGAGAAGGCGAACATTGCTAAAATATCGGAACATTTTATGAAATAATCGCGAAATGATGTGAATATATTATCTTACTGTCATCTTCAAAGCCGACTCGAATGAATGAGTTAGGAAAGATAAAACCAATGACCACGAATACATGCGGATATTCATTTCTTTCGTTTTCCATATTTCAAACTGCGCATTTTTCGAATCATTTATTATTATGGATTAAATAAAGGCCTGATATTTACTGATATACTAAAAATGTTACTCGAGTAAGGGGAAATATTAATGTTGATTAGAGAGTTGAAAATTATCGCTACAAATTAGAATTAAATGTAAGTACTGCCATTTCCATAATATGGTCATATCACTATACTCAATTAGAATTCCATCCGGAAATCGAGACAAATTGAATTTCGGTTTCAGTTCAGTTCGATGATATTAATTTCCCAGCAAATATGATTCATACCACCATTTGCCAATCACTTCAGTTTTCATTCAAGAAAATAATAACGTTTAATTTTCAATGGCTCTTACGTAACAAAACGTTTGTCTCATTATTTTCAAAATACCTGTTATTTGAGAATGTCTTTATACGAAAATTTAGAAAATTGTTAAGTATTCAAAGAAGAAAACATCAATTATATCGAACAATAATCCAGAGTATACGAAGCTAGAATTTGACTCTAAGAGAAGAAATGGATTTCTTAAGAAAGAGACACAAACATAAGAAGGGAATAATGCTATATTACAATACGAGACGGTATACACACAAAGAAAAGGCAGTCGAAAAAATAAAGATGATGTGGAGAGGAAATGGAATGTATTCAAAATTAAGACAAAATTACTCCGGTAGTGGAATCCGGATTTGGTAACGATCACACTAATTTTTGGATCTCTTATTCCAACAACTTATTAGTTACATTTTTACTCCCTCAACTGTCCATATAGCTCCTTCGCTGAGAGGATAAGATAATCACCATGAGAGTGATATATAAAATAGTTGCTACCGAGTATATTAAATACCAGCTCCATATCTTATACCGGTCCTGAAAACTTAGACATTATCAACCTTTGAAACCGGTTTACAGTGAACCTACGAAGTGAGCAATGCCTCGATCGACTTTGAAAGCGACCCCGGGTTCGATTCCATGTGGGTGCGAAATTACCTCATCGGTCGAAGTAATACTTTCAAAATTACTGCCACCGCAAAGTCATCTAACACATATTGTCTGGATGTTCTGGCTAGATTCCTTGAGTTTGAAATATAAATATATATATACGAGTAAAAGTTGCTTGCATACTGCAAGCAATCAGTTGAATGCAGTGTCGTACCAAGTACTAATAGTAATGCCTCAAATCAATTTTGAAAACTTAGCGCGAAAGACCGCCTGGCGACGAACTAAGGACCCGATCGTGCGAAACAATAGCATATTAATATTAGATAAAAGCCATTTTGACCTGTTCCAAAGATTCAATTCAATATCTTATCGGGAAGGTCCCAAAATAAGATTCCGTTTTCCCCGTTTGAAATGCATGGTGGAATCGGAATGACGTTCTTGCATCGAACCAAGGACCACTAGTGAAACGGTGAACCTCATGAAAGAAGGATTTCAAACGCCTCTGTCACCATTCCGGGTTTTATAAATCCAGCTTATCGGGAAGGCATTGAAAAAAATTTCGAAAATTGCAGCAATGCATTTCTTATGGAAGAATTTTGCACCCACCTGGCGTCGAACTCACGATCATTTTGTAACATTTCTTCCATTCGTAATAAAAAAGACTACCTCAAATTCAACCTCCGAGATTTTGGTTCCTCTATCTTATCGATAAGTGCCTCAAAATAATTTTCAAAAATCCGTGCAATGCATTCTTATGGGAAAATAGCGATTTTTGGGACATTCTGGTATCGAACCCATGATAGCTACTGTCGATGTCTGAATTACTCTGGCATCTACAGGGTGGGGCCAGTACCTCGAAAAACTCTGACATCGACGGCGCTTGTGGAACATGGTCAGAATTTGTATCCCCTATAAATAGGTATATTCGGAGAGTTAGCTATATGTAATAGATACGAGTAAAAGTTCCTTGCATACTACAAGCTATCAGTTGAATGCAGTCTCATACCAAGAAATGCCTCTAAACTATGTTCAAAACTTCGCGCAAATGACCTCCTGGCGTCGAACTTAGGACCCAATCGTGCGACACAATTGCATATAAATATTAGATAGTTGGTATTCTGACCTGTTCCTAGGTTTCGATTCAATATCTTAATGGGAAGGTCCTAAAATAAGATTATGCTATCCGCTTTTGAAATCTATGGTAGAATAGAAATGACGCTCAGGCATCGAACCAAAAAGCGTCAGAGGAACAACAAACAGCGTATATGAAACATATGACATGACTCTATGTTCATTCCATTTTATATCATTCCCGGTTATAGGATAAGCATTAAAAATAATTGTCATAATCGCCCGCCATGCATTTTATACCGGAGAATTTTGCACCCACTCGGCGTCGAACTCACGGTCATTTGGTAACATTTATTCAAGTAGTACAATAGATAACTACTACATTTCCAAGCTCCGTGATTTTCACTGTTCTATCGCTCCGAGTAAGTACTCAAAACAATTTAAAAAGATCCGCGTAAATGACCGCCTGTCGTCGAACACAGGACCCGTTCGTGAGAGACAATGGCAAACGAATGTTATATAAGTGCCACTCTGACGTTTTTCAAAGTTTAGATTCAGTATCTTATCTTGAAGGTGTTAAAATAAGATTCCGTTTTCCCCGTTTGAAATGCATGGTGGAATCGGAATGACGCTCCTGCATCGAACCAAGGACCACTAGAAAAAGGAAGAACCCCATGAAAGAATGTTCTCAAATGTCTCTGTCATCAAAAAATCGCGTAAAAGACCGCTTAGCGTCGAACTCAGGACCGTTTCGTGTGAGCAGCCTCTTGGCGTGTGGCAGGGGGTGCCTGAACCATGACTCTACTTCCCTAATCGTCTAATACTGCGTATTACATTAGCATTTCGGGTAAATGACGACTTAATTAAACGCCTCATTTTTTACACGGGCGATCTTTTGTATTCGTGAGCAAGTAGTGTTGTCTCCCTCACAATTTTCTCCCATATAGGATTCAACGTGAAGCTAAGCAATACTATCATAATAAGTAAATTTAAAAGAAACATAAGGAAATGGGTGATTATTACACGAGACGACGTGCACCCAGGAAAAATCCCAAGGAAGAATCATCATACACAGTTGAGGAAACTCCTAAAGAAAGAAAATCTAAGACGATTCCTTTTCTTATCGTGGATTCTAAATTTGCAAATTCAAATTTTAAGAAGTTTGAAAATATTAATTTTTCATTTATGATAACATATTCATTGATCCAAGCTATGTGAGAGATGTTAGATTCTCCTCTGCACAAGTTATTACCTAATATATTATGTACTTCTTATTTATATACCCCCGTTGAGAATCAACGGGCGCCTCAGCTCGTACTATAATAAAATGGCACTAAATGGAATACTAACATGTATATAATAACATACATACTACATTATTGATAACTACACAACATATATCAACAACAAATAAAATACTACGAAAATAAATATCTCCTTCCTACAGTATTACAACAATATTATATCACACCTATTTATATTTATAAAGTATTTCAATTTATTCAATATAATATCAATAAATGTCATGCGCGGCGCGTTAAAAAAACCTATCGAATATAACTTCAGCCAAATTATCGACTGTCATATTCTGAAAATTCTCTCTTTTATCAGTTCCCTTCTCTGGTCCTTCTTAGAGTCGAAAAGAGTTCTTTTCATCTATCCTTCTCTCACATATACTTCCTATTTGATTCTCATTTCTTCATCCAAACAGATGGACTTCAATACACTTCCTTCTCTCCTCCTGTTCATCCAAAAAGAAATTAACTTTAACCAATCTATGTTATTCTTTCATATTTCCTTTTAATATTTTCCTATTTCTCTACTGTTCGTTACTTTATTGCTGTTTATGTTGCTACATTTCTATTCTTCTATGCAGAATCATCGTAAATTGGCATTTTTATCCTGAATGAGATGAATAAAGAAGTAGATCTCGGTACCCTTACAAATCATACGTTTACATTAAGCTAACATCCCATATTCAAGTTTATCAACCAATACTCTCTGCATTCAAAGTTGCCGTTCATTTTAGATCGATCGCGATCTCTTTTACTTTGTTAATAACGTTTTCTCATAATTTCATCTATTACATAATAGGGTTCCCCTTCAATGGACTACATATAGTCCTATGAAAGCTATACTGGCTGGAATTTTTTTCCTGGTACTCATGCTAGAAAGTTCAATAGGCCAGACGAAAGGTAGTATACGTTGTAACTGAGTGAGGCAAAGGCATCTGTGGGGCAGCCTATATGAGTGATGGTGTAAAACGCTAAAGGGAAGACCCATGATGCACCGTAATACTGATATTGGTACTAGCAAATACGGCCCCCTAGGGAGAGCCCGGCATAGAGAAGTCCGAACAAACGAAGGAATGAAGATGGCCAAGAAAACAAGGGTTGGAAAACCTGGAATTTGCTAAGGAAAGGGAAATTAGAAAATGTAAAGGATGAACATTCACATTCTGGGTCTATGCAAAGTACAATGGGGGGACTTTTAGAGTGATGAAGTAAGTCATATTCAGTGGGAGAAATGCTAGCCTGAGAGGGGTTGCTATAGTGTTGGACAAGGAAGCGGGAAATGCTGTGATAGCCACCGAACTGATAAGCGACCGAGTAATGTCCATAGAAATCAAAGCTGAACAAGTAAACACTATGATAGTGCAAGTGTACCTCCCTACTAGTGATTACAGTGAGGATGAAATCGATTTAGTTTATGAACAAATAGAAGAGGTAATAGGAAGGGTGGAAGGTAGTAAAAGCCTTAATTGTAATAGGGGACGGGAATGTGGTGGTTGGGCAGGGCAAAGATGGGGAAGAATTGGGAGAGTTCGGACTAGGAAATTGAAATGACAGACAAAAATGATGGATTTTTGCAGGAGGAATAGCCTCTGTATCACCAACACCTTCTTTCAACACCATAACAGACGGAGGTACACATGGAAAAAGCCGGGGGACACGGATAGGTACCGAATAGATTACATTCTACATAAGAAAGAAGTGATGACTTGAAAAAGTGTTAAAAACTCACGAAGTTATCCAGGTGCTGATTTAGATTCCGATCATAATTTGTAGTTATGGAAACCGAGCTTAAATTAAAAAAGATCTATCAGGCAAAAACCGCATCCAAATGGATTGTAGAAGCCCTCAAGGGTCGGAAAGCTAGGGAGTTTAAAGAGTCAGTTAACAAGGCTCTAGAAGATAACGAAAGGGAACTTACCGTAGACGAGGAATGGGAAAAGATGAAAAACATCATCGGGGATAGTGCCCAAAGAGGGTCAACTCAGGGAGGGATTTCACTCAGTCAGTAAATTTTATTATTCACCTTAAATTAAAATTTAAAAGAAAGCTAAAATATAATATTTTATTGAAAATATATTTTTTGCAAAGAAATGTCATTTTTTCACATTTTTATTACTTTGAACTACTTCTATCATATTTGGTTTATCTTTGATAAATGTTCGAATGAGCGAATCAAACTTTAGTATTTTATTCTGTTATTAACTGTTAAACGATTTCTTTCTTACGTCCGTTTTCCATAATTAACGCAAATCAAGATAAAATTAATATAAATGAAATATTGTTCGAAAGCTTAAAGCATCTATAAAGAACTATAGATGACCGTTCTTTCCTAATTGGCAACGTATTTTAGTCATAATTATCAGCAGAGATGCTATATTTTATGTTATCAGTAAATGCAATCCAACTTACATCTATCTATGTTATTCATTATGCAGTTAAAAATTTTAAATATGAATGTCCTCAAAAAAAATTGAAAGCTGAAACTTTTCGGGAAAATGTAGTTGCCTGCTCCTTTTCGTTCTGTTTTCGTAGGAATAAACATCCAGTGGGAAAGTTTCTGAGAACATACTGAAATTATTTTCTGGACAAATCAAAATCCTGTAAGTTTATTGATAACTTGAAAACACTAATTAATAATACGGGAGTAACGCAAACTTGAGCACTCAGTGGAGATCTTCTTTGTGAGGGTCGCTTTTTATCATTATCAATCGAAGTAAACGTGTAAATTAAAGAGTATTTATTAATAAGGTTTTATTGTTAACCTTATTATATTATTATACTGTCGTTTTCTTACTTTTCTTTTCAGTTTTATACGTCTTTCTTTTGTATCGTTTCTTGCTTTCTTAACCTGCTTTCCTCTAAATTAAATTTATCTATTTCGCATATCTCCTGTTTTGGGGTATTTTTTAAGCGCTAACTTAGGTTTTTTTAAGCCCACAAATTACTTTTCTTCTGTACACTTTTTTCATGCAATCTTCCTTTTAAATTTCTTATGATGAAGGGTAAAACTAATTAGTCTCAATCTTGTTCCAATGAGGACTTATTAGTTTTTGGAACTTCGCACTTCCTGAAACGATGTGTCTCTTAAATGTGTATCAAGATGTTCGGATTCAAGAAAAGAATAAATGTTAAATCAGGAGGATTGCGACTACGTGAGAGAGTAATGTGGTAGTGATTTTACTTGAAGAAGTGGTAGAAATATTTCCATGGGCAATAATTCTTTAACAATACTTCTTGCAAAACATGAATCAAACGTGGATGCATTTCGGGAGCGAATATTTTTGTTTGACTCCCATTCTGATTTCAAAATCCCCTTTAATTCAAATTGTGGCGTTAGATGACCGTCGATATTATAGCGAATCTATTACTAATATAATAAGATGGAGCACAACCAGAGGCTTTACTGAGTAAACACTAATTGAGGTGAGATACCAAAAGATGGAAGAGAATCAATATTATAGGGCCAAAACTGTGATAGTGCGACCTCCAGAGTTTGTTCTGGAGTTGAAACCGCTATCCGCTTGAGATGCAATTTCGTATTTATTAGGTGACTTGAAATGGATGACTGGAAAGCTGAAGATTTTTCCTTAATTGCCATACAAAATTCAGAGATCCATCATGAGGTGTTGAATAGAAAAACTGACATCGGTCTTGAGGCAGACAATTTATTATCCATTTTCAAGTATTATCAACAGTTTTCACAATTAATCTGTTAATTAATATGTTTAATTTAGTTTAACTTCACAAACATTGGCACTGCTGTTGAATTGATTGAATTATTTCTATCGAGGAAAACTTATTTGGAGCGAGTTTAGAGTTGGAATGACGCAAATTAAGTTCATCTAGCAATTTTTTCAAAGTCTACTCAAAATATTAAGAATAAACGGTATCCAATTGAACCGATCGTGGGTCTCGTTTTATCCTCTTATCTTGGTAAAGTTCTCCGCGAATTGTGGAATCATTTGTTTGAATCGCAAGTTCGCCTTTTTTAACTTATAGCTGATTTTAGTAAATGAAGATATTCCATGGAATGAAGGAAATGAAACGCTATGACTCCCAAAGACAATTTTATTTTGATTTAATTAATTTCTCTTCGTCGTCAGGATGTACAGCAAAATGTCAAAAAACAGACTTCATTGAACTCATTTAAAAATGTATTTTGTATGCATCTGATCCTTCCGAGCTAAATTACTCGAATTTCAGGTCCATTAAACTTTATAAGATTTCTTATTTGTAAAATTAATGAAATGTTATGCACTAGATGGTTCCGCGGCTACTGGATAAGTTTTCAATAAAAATTCCAATAAACCTTAGATTTGAAGATGCCTTGGCATGAATACTTAACATCACGAGATTTTTATGTAAATAAGGTTTTAGAAAATTCGCCACCCTCAGGCGTTTTTCAAGATGATGTAATATTACAGCTACCAAGCTTATTTTAGCCCCTTTCAACGCCATAACAGACAGGTGTACACATGGAAAAAGCCAGGGGTCACGGATAGGTAACAAATTGATTACATTTTGATAAGGAAGAGTTTTAGAAATAGAGTTAAACACTCACGAAGTTATCCATGCGCTGATGCAGACTCGGATAACAACCTAGTAATGATGAAAACCAAGCATAGATGTAAAAAGGTCTATCAGGCAAAAACCGCATCCAAATGGAACGTAGAAGCCCTCAAGGGTCGGAAAGCTAGGGAGTTTCAAGAGTCAGTTAACAAGGCTCTAGAAGATAACGAAAGGGAACTTACCGTAGAGAAGGAATGGGAAAAGATGAAAAACATCATCGGGGATAGTGCCCAAAGGGGGTCAACCAAAACAAAACAAGGAAACCATGGGTGACGGTAGGAATGATAAATAAAATGGAGGAAAGAAGGCAATGCAAAAGGGTCAACACGGAACACGGGCGTAGAATGTACAGGGAACTGAACAACGAAATGAGGAGGGAAACAAACAGAGCAAGAGAATTGTTGTGGAAGTGTAATGGAATAGAGAAGATGGCAGAAAGTGGGAGGGTCAACCTATTGTATAGAAAACTGAAACAAATGACAGGGAATAAAATTAGCAATAAAATAGCCACTGTTAGGTATAGCAAGGGATACGTCTCAAGGGAACCAACCAGCATAAGGGGACGGTGGAAAGAATATGTGGAAGAATTATATGCTAAAGACATGAAGCCTACCCACAAAACGATAGAAAGTGTCCAAGAAGTACGAGTAGAGAAAGATTATGTTGGACCGAGTAAATTTAATAGTAAAATTGACACTGATAGGGCACTGTAGGATATGAAAGGGAACATATCAATAGGTGTGGGGGAGATTCCTATCGAATCCCTTAAAAACCTGTTGGAAGAGAGTAATAAATATTTCTACGTTTTATGTAGAAATATTTACCATGAAGGAAAGTGGCCAAAGAATTTTACAAAGAGTATACTGATACCGTTACAGAAAAAGAGCAATGCCATGGAATGCCGGGATTAATAAGTTTAATATCTCACGCGGCAAAAGTATCTCTATGGGTCCTGAATAGAGGGAAAAACGACCTGTTTGGAGGGAAAGGGATGCAATTGAAGTAATAAGGGTACTTACATCAGAGGATGACGATTTGTGTCCTTTTACTGGAGAGATGAAGGCTCTGATCTCCAATGACGCTACCAGTAGACTTTTATATAACTGCAGTGGTATATGAATCATAAATGTGGAACCCGAGTGTTGAAAAATTACACCAAGTGAAAATTGACCGTATTAATGTCATTCTACTACGTCTACTCAATCAAATTTTGCAGAAAATAAGTTACTAGGTTCAGGGATACATCTTTGAGCATTTATTTTACAAGAAAATTTTAAGCAAATGGATATTTTGTTCCCTTCCTTTGTCGCCAGTTATTGATGGTGCAATCTACTGCGGAAGTTCCTGAGATTCTACTGTCAAGATGGTTAATAAATAAATATCGCTTTGAATCTGCTTGCATAATCCATAATTTGAGTCAATTTGTAGGCGTTGAGATTCACTTGTCATTCATGAATTGTGGTGATTTCCCTTAAAATTGGTTTAATTTTCAGTTTTTTGGAGAGTACGCAACGAATCTCAGCGAGAAAATATCTAGGTGAATTTATTAGCAATCATTTTTGAGTGCTTTTTCTTCGAGGATCTGAATCATTGATGAACTCCGTTAGAGTTGATAGGATATTTCCGTTCTTTATTTGTGGAAGTCTTGTTTTTCTTTTGATATTTCAGGAAAGTTGGCTGTAAGGACCCAAAACGAACTGAAATATGGTTCATGTATTTCTGTATCCGGCAAATTCTTACTTCTCCTAAAACTAAAGGGTTTTTTAAACTTTTAAATTAGGGCTTTGCATGTTGAAAATCATTTTAGCTTGCTTTAGAGTGCGCATACTATTCTTGTGAATTACTATTTGCTTTCTCATAATACATTATTAGAAATGGGATATTTTTTACTTGACCAATACATTATTACTAGATAGACAATTAAGGAAGAATTAACGAAACATATGTCACCTGAGATCTGTGGATCCGCGTTATAAGCGGAGGCGGTTTTCTTACTATGTGTTTGGTGTGAAAGGAAGTGTCTAAAAGGGAGGAGATTATTTATTTAGTAAAGAAGAAAAATCCGGCGTAAAAAGGGGAGAAGGCAGTTTAGGAGAGAAATGCTCTGATCACACATTAGAAATATTAAGAGATAAAAGCAAACGTCCCATAAAAAATGAACGAATTGTCGAGAAAAAATCTGCATTTTGAAAGATTTCAGAACACGAGAAGAGGATGGAGTTGATACATTGTGATTACATTCTAATTAATGCCTAATATTGGGCAAATCATTGCGATTGCAACTTAAAAAGGTTGGTACAATTTTTACAGTAACCTCCACGGCTGACGATGAAAAAAATTCACGTTTAATGACGCCCCTCCAAAAATCGTGTCAATTAAAAAATAATGAAAACATATTAATAATGATATCACTGGATAAAATAAAAAATTGATTGAGATTGGATCACACACTGCAAACTGATAGATTTCTTTTCCAATGAGTTATTTTCGTTAAAATTTTACTTCCTTCTCGCGGTTGGCGATTCCGATTGCGTTAATACTTGAGAAAGGATTTTCATGAAAGGACGAATAAACAGATCGATGTGATGCCGATTGAATATGTTTTGATGTCAATAATAATGAGCGAGTTTTACTTTGTCAGTAATTCGGCAGGAATACGCAATCTTCGATGTTACAATAGAGTTCATTGCGGTGTAATGCAATTTGGAATCAACTGCAAAGACAATTCGAATACAAAATTCGAAGAAACTCTTATGGAAATAAAATTTTAATTTCAAGCTAGACATAGGTATTTCTTATTTTAATCCAAATCGAAAAGTTAGATTTGATCGTAATTAAATTTGGATTTGATCAATTATAACTGCCATCAATTTAAAGTGTGTGTGTATTTATATATATATATATATATGCATACTACAAGCTATCAGTTTAATGCAGTATCGTACCAAGTAATGCCTCAAAACAATTATGAAGACTTCGCGCAAATACCCTCCTGGCGTCGAACTAAGGACCCGATCGTGCGACACAATTGCATATATATATTAGATAATTGCTATTCTGACCTGTTCCAAAGTTTCGATTCAATATCTTAATGGGAAGGTCCTAAAATAAGATTATGCTATCCGCTTTTGAAATCTATGGTAGAATAGAAATGACGCTCAGGCATCGAACCAAAAAGCGTCAGAGGAACAACAAACAGCGTATATGAAACATATGACATGACTCTATGTTCATTCCATTTTATATCATTCCCTGTTATCGGATAAGAATTAAAAATAATTGTCATAATCGCCCGCCATGCATTTTATACCGGAGAATTTTGCACCCACTCGGCGTCGAACTCACGGTTATTTGGTAACATTTATTCATGTAGTACAATAGATAACTACTGCATTTCCAAGCTCCGTGATTTTCACTGTTGTATCTCTCCGAGTAAGTACTCAAAACAATTTTCGAAAATTCGCGCGAAAGACCGCCTGGCGTCGAACACAGGACCCGTTCGTGAGAGACAATGGCATATAAATGTTATATAAGTGCCACTCTGACGTTTTTCAAAGTTTAGATTCAGTATCTTATCTTGAAGGTGTTAAAATAAGATTCCGTTTTCCCCGTTTGAAATGCATGGTGGAATCGGAATGACGCTCTTGCATCGAACCAAGGACCACTAGAGAAACTATGAACCTAATGAAAGAAGGATTTTAAACGCCTCAGTCACTATTCCGGGTTTTATCTTTCCAGATTCTCGGGAAGGCATTTAAAAAAATCGTCCAAGATTTCAGCAACGCATTTCTTACGGACGCATTTCGAACCCACCTGGCGTCGAACACACGGTTATTTGGTAACATTTCTTCCTTTGGTACTATGGAAGACCATCTCATCTGCAAACACCGCGATTTTGATTCCTCTATCTTACCGATAAGTGCCTCAAAAAATTTTCAAAAATCCACGCAATGCATTCTTATAGGAAAATTGCGAATATTGGGACATTCTGGTATCGAATTCATGATAGCTGGCGTAGATGTCTGAATTATTCTTGCATCTACAGGGTGGGTCCAGTACGTCGTAAGAATCTGACGTCGACGGCATGTGTGGAACATGGTCAGAATTTGTATCCCCTATAAATAGGTATATCCGGAGAGTTAGCTATATATAATAGAAGATATCTATTAGATATAATTAACTCTCCGGATATACATACATACATATATATATATATATACACACACACGAGTAAAAGTTGAATGCAGTATCGTACCAAGAAAGTCCTCAAAACAATGTTCAAAACCTCGCGCAAATGACCGCCTGGTGTCGAAATAAGGACCCGATCGTGCGAAACATTGCATATTAATGTAAGATGCCATTCTGATTTGTTCCAAAATTTCAATCCAATATCTTACCGGGAAGGTCCTAAAATAAGATTACCCTATCCCCCATTGAAATACATGGTAGAATAGAAATAACTATCAGGCATCGAAGCAAGAACCGACAGAGGAACGGCGAAAGCGTATATGAAACATATGAATTGCCTCTATGTACATTCCATTTTATATCATTCCCGGTTATCGGATAAGCATTATAAAAAATTGTCAAAATTGACCGCCATGCATTTTATACAGGAGAATTTTGCACCCACTTGGCGTCGAACTCACGGTCGTTTGGTAACATTTCTTCAGTTAGTACAATAGATAAGCACGGCATCTCTAACCTCTGTGATTTTCACTGTTCTATTTCTTCGAGTAAGGACTTAGAACAAATTTCGAAAATTCGCGCGAAAGACCGTCTGGCGTCGAACACAGGACCCGTTCGTGAGAGGCAATGACATACGAATGCTAGATATGTGCCACTTTGACGTGTCACAAAGTTTCAATACAGTATCTTATCGAGAAGGTCCCAAAATAAGTTTCCGTTTTCCCCGTTTGAAATGCATGGTGGAATCGGAATGACCGTCTTGCATCGAACCAAGGACCACTAGACGAACGGTGAAATTCATGAAAAAATGTGTTCAAACGCCTCTCTCACCATTCCGGGTTTTATCCTTCCAGCTTATCGGGAAGGCATTGAAAAAAAATGTCAAATATTGCAGCAATGTATTCTTATGGAAGAATTTTGCATCCACCTGGCCTCGAACTCACGGTCATTTTGTAACGTTTCTTCCATTTGTAATATAGAAGACTACCTCAACTTCAACCTCCAAGATTTTGGTTCCACTACCATACCGATAAGTGCCTCAAAAAAATTTTCAAATATCCGCGCAATGCATTCTTATGGGAAAATTGCGATATTTGGGACATTCTAGAATCGAACCCATGACACCTAGCGTCAATGTCTGCATTATTCTGGCATCTAGAGTGTGGGGCCAGTACGTCGTAAAAATCTGACGTCGACGGCTTTTGTGGAACATGGTCAGAATTCGTATCCCATATATATATATATATATATATATATATATACAAGTAAAAGTTGCTTGCATACTGCAAGCTATCAGTTGAATGCAGTATCGTACCAAAAATGGCCTGAAAACAATGTTCAAAACTTCGCGCAAAAGATCGCCTGCCGTCGAACTAAGGACCCAATCCTACGAAACAATTGCATATTAATATTAGATAAGTGCCATTCTAACCTGTTCCAAAGTTTCAATTCAATATCTTATCGGGAAGGTCCTAGAATATGATTACGCTATCCCTCTTTGAAATACATGGTAGAGTATAAATGACACTCAGGCATCGAACCAAGTACCGTCAGAGGAACGGCGAACAGCGTAAATGAAACATATGGCATGCCTCTATGTGCATCCAATATTATATCATTCCCGGTTATCGGATAAGCTTTGAAAATAATTGTCAAAATTGACCGTCATACATTTTATAACGGAGAATTTTGCACACACATGGCGTCGAACTCAAGGTCGTTTGGTAACATTTCTTCAGTTAGTACAATAGATAACCACAGCATATCCAACCTCCGTGATTTTCACTGTTCTATCGCTCCGAGTAAGGACTCAAAACAATTTTCGAAAATTCGCGCGAAAGACCTCCTGGCGTCGAACACAGGACCCGTTCGTGAGAGACAATGGCAAACGAATGTTAGAGAAGTGCCACTCTGACGTTTTTCAAAGTTTAGATTCAGTATCTTATCTTGAAGGTGTTAAAATAAGATTCCGTTTTCCCCGTTTGAAATGCATGGTGGAATCGGAATGACGCTACTGCATCGAACCAAGGACCACTGGAGAAACAGTGAACATCATGAAAGAGTGTTCCCAAACGCCTCTGTCACCAGTTTGGGTTATATCTTTCCAGCTTATCGGGAAAGCATTTAAAAAAGTCGTCCAAGATTTCAGCAATGCATTTCTTACGGAAGCATTTCGAACCCACCTGGCGTCGAACACACGGTCATTTGGTAACATTTCTTCAGTTGGTACAATAGATAACCATCTCATCTGCAAACACCGTGATTTTGATTGCTCTATAACTTTGAGAACGGCCTCAGAAGAGATTGAAAAATATCGCGTAAAAGACCGCCTAGCGTCGAACTCCGGACCCTTCCGTGAGAGAAGATAGCAAAATAATATTAGATAAGTGCCATCCTTACTTGTTCTAAAGTTTCGATTCACTATCTTATCGGGAAGGTCCCAAAATAAGATTCCGTTATCCCCGTTTGAAATGCATGGTGAAATCGGAATGACCCTCTTGCATCGAACCAAGGACCAATAGACGAACTGTGAAATTCATGAAAGAATGTGTTCAAACGCCTCTCTCACCATTCCGGGTTTTATCCTTCCAGCTTATCGGGAAGGTATTGAAAAAAAATTTCAAAAATTGCAGCAATGCATTTCTTATGAAGGAATTTTGCACCCACCTGGCGTCGAACTCACGGTCATTTTGTAACATTTCTTCCATTCGTATTATGGAAGACTACCTCAACTTCAACCTCCGAGATTTTGGTTACTCTATCTTAACGATAAGTGCCTCAAAATAATTTTCAAAAATCCGCGCAATGCATTCTTATGGGAAAATTGCGATTTTTGGGAATTTCTGGCATCGAACCCATGATAGCTAGCGTCGAAGTCTGCATTATTCTGGCATCTAGAGTGTAGGGCCAGTACGTCGAAAAAATCTGACGTCGATGGCGCTTGTGGTACATGGTCAGAATTCGTATCCCCTATATATATCTATATAGGTATATCCGGAGAGTTAGCTATATATAATAGATATTAGTAAAAGGTAGTTAACAGTTGATTTATTACTAAGATCTCTCTCGAGAAGGGAATTTCCAAAACTTTCTCGGGGATTTTCATTCTTATAATATCGACGTACAGTTAAACTCGCTTAAGATATTGTTTCTCTCTCATTATAGTACATATACGGCGTCCTCAGATGCACTGCCTCACAAAAGATTTCTCAGATATTGTCATTCATCTTTGGAATGAAGAAAATTCGTTAGTCTTTCCCAATTGTCCATCTGTCCATTTTAGAGTGATCGTGTACTGCTACTCTTCGTACAGACTTAAAAAAAACTCCAATCCCCCTGTATTGACTGAGAATGGAATGAATAAACGATGGAAATATCAGTGGAAATGAGAAGATCGTCCTCTTTTAATCTTCACTTTATAATTCAGTCCGCTAATGTTAATCAACCAATCATTGTGCTCTCATTACTCAATCGTATTCAATTTACTTCACTCGATAACATATCAAAAAGCATCTTCCGCGTTAGTCAATTGTTCTAGTTGTGACGCCGCCATTTTTCTTTGGCTGGCGTCGCTCGGGTCGATACGCTTAGCCTCTACGCCGGGGTCCCACTTCGCCACATTTCTTTAAACACCTCTACGCTCATTCTCTTGCTGGAAAAGAATCTCATTCTTTATTTTAGTCGCTGCATTCGCCGCGAACGGCATCTTACAAAAAACGCGTAAGATTAATTCTTAAATTTTCCTTGAGATGTCTCCAGTGGTCTCCTTTAACGATTCAAACCCAGCATGATCCCCTTAAGAAAGACCTCAATGAATTAACGCACATTTTTTTACGTTGTTTGTGATTCACGGGTGTGAAACTTAAATTGTTCCATGTATCATGACAGGAAGTTGTATTAGTAATTTTGTTGAAAGTGCTTCAACTAGAGGTGGGAAAAATCGAATAATTGCACTGTTAGCTCCAATCGAATAATGCGTTTTCACTAACCCAGTGACGATAGTTCGAACCTCAGCCGAATTAAGAATTCTCTGATTTATTTCTTACTGAAGGATGTATGGGCCACGGGAAATCGGAAAGAAATTAACCTTTATTTTTTTAAGTTGATAAAAAAATTTTATTTACTTATTCACTGAAAATTTTGTAAGCAAAGCAGTGAACAGACGGAGAATGTGTGCATTTTCCCTTTGTTAGCTGTTCAAAATCTATATCGAAAAAGCATAGGTCTTTGTCGATGAAAGAACTTCACGATCGTGAGAGCGATGCAAGGTAATGGGACAATAAGCGTGAACTATCGCAATAAGTCCTAAATATTAAGTGCACCTGTCAGAAAATTAATTTGAAAATCTGTAAAACTTTTTTCTTTAACATTTAACGTTTATTACAATGAAATTAAAGAAGAATATTAACTTGTAAATGAAATACTAAATTTTGAGTAACACGAAGACAGATTTCTAAACTTCACTGATTTAAGAACAACAGAAGAGTATTTATGATTTTAGAAAATTTCTCAAAATTTGGGCTACAATTTAGAACCCAGACGGTCAGATATATGGTTCTATTAAAATCACTTCAGCCGCTGAAGTATAGTCGAAACAAAAATAATCATGATGCTAAAAACTACATTTTTATCAATCTCATGAAATATATGATGATATTAAACATGATGAATATATTACTCCCTTTCAGATACAAAGTAAAGGGCAACCCAATGACTTAAAAGAAGAACTTTTGAAAGAAAGATCAATTACACATGCATTCTATCGTAAAAAGACAAAGCTTGACTCATAACCTACTCATTTGCAATATAAAGCTACAAATATGTAATAACTAACATCATTGTGCGAATCTTTCCATTTGTTCAGATGGCTTCGAAAATCGATTTATATTGTTTACAATTCAGATTTGTCATTATTTGTGAAAACCTACTGTCATACAATACCATTACACTCTCTGAGACTTGTTACAAGCTTGGATTTTGAGTTAAAACTGCGAAGCTACTAGTAGGCTTATTATTCACTTAAGCGACTGTAGAACGCATGGGACTGAGGCGCCACCACTCTTTAATTTTACATAATCTTCTCATTGTTGTCCCACTTTAAAGAAAAAGTATTTCTATAGATAAATGAGAGATAAATGATGTATTTCAAAATGGATTGGATTGCATCGCAGTTAGATCTTGCATTAAATAATTTGTTGATAATTTAAACAATTTTATAAACCATATGTGAAACTATCATTCATAAAATTTTAAAGAAGCATTCAATCGCTACCCAAAAATGAAAATACAATTCCCATAACACGTTTTATTAAAAATTTTCATCCCTTCGAATTGACCCATGTTCGCCGATTTTTGGAAAACTTTCTTAGATTTAAAAATTAATAACTTTGCAAAAAAATTTCTGAGCTGAAACTTTGGCATAAAGATTTTACCATATAAGTACGCAAGTAAAAAAAATTATTAATTTTTAAAAGTAGAGGTAAATTTCCGTACAATTATCCATGGAGTACGTGTAAGATGATCTCTCTGTTTGTATGATAATATTTCTGAGAGATTGATAACCCATGTTTGGTATTAGTTTTCCTTACTCTGACCTAAATAGGATGACGAAATGCACCACTCTCCTCTTGAATTCGTTTATACGATTGAAACAATCGAATAGATCCATTCGGTTAGGATAGAGTAAAAAAACTAAACGCTTTATTCGAATGATTCTACAGAAGAATAACTACTGAAGATTACGAAATTAAAGGCATTAAAATATTTCCATAAATATAGAGTATTATTCTAATGAATTCATAATTGAAATAATTTTTAAATATAAATTATATTTTCCCATATCATGATTACAGAAAATAGTTCGTATGAAGATTGGTATAGAATTACGAATACATGAATAATAAATTGATAAATAATATTTTAAATATTATAATTTTTCACTATATTTTTTAAAATTTTGAAGAAAGTAAAGAGACTTGATTCTAAGTAAATACTTGAAACACGTTATTTTCCATGAATGCAGTTTTTCTAATCTCTCTTTTGTTGGGAAATTTATTATTTTTTCTTTCTTAGCCATCTTTATAATATTTAAAATGGTGAAAATGAAGTGATAAATCACTATTTTGGAAATACTAAGAAAGAATATAATTAGAGAAGTAAGATAAAAAGAAAGATGAGTAGACATGAATGAAGATTCAATAAACTGCCCAGTAAAAAAATTTATTCAATAGTTTTCATTCCTATGGATTGTCCCACCGGGAATTGAATCTGATACGCGCTGCAGCTATCAGGAAGGCCCCAAGAATGGAAATAAGTGGTGAAGGATTAATCCTTTTGAAGATTTCTTAAAGACTTGTTAATGAAAAGGAAAGTGTTAAAACTTGTAAGTTTTGAAGAAAGCATTGTGAGTCATGAGTACCTATGTGAATAAGATAATTAAGCTCATTCAAACGAGAAAGAAATATAGATCATACACAATGTGTACAAATATATAATAATCACTAATTGAAGGAATATAATACAATACATATATCCTATGACAGGTAAGGAAAAAAGAGAAGAAAACATGATTATTGATCCTTATAAAGAATTTTCATTAATGAATATGTAAATATATATTCAGATCATTCTATAATTATTTAAATGATTAAATTTTATAATTTGTGCACAGTCTCTCCTAAATCTTCTGTCACAGTTCAGTCAAATGTTTAGATTAATGAGATCAACATAACACTTCAATTACAGATAAGAATCAATTATTACCTACATATTTAAATTCATCTACAAAATCTAAAGTCATCTGAATGGTTTGTTTTTCTTGTACAACCAGGATTTTTGGCTTTAAATTTTACAATGATGATTAATTGCAATATGGTGGATATGTATCGTCATTAAAATATATGGTGGAACACAAAATGGCACTCTGGCAAACTATCCCAAGAAATCTAGACTTAGAAGGTCAACATCATATCAATACTCATCTTAGAACTCAGATGTTTGCCTACAAGGAAAACCACACTTTTGACTGTCCTCAAAAAACAGGAAAATCACCCATTTAATGGACAACCGAATCAACGTCATTGAGATTCCAGAAAAGATAAAGGAGTTGCGTATTTTTCAGCTTCAAGGCTTTCATGCCAAGTTTCTCTATTTTTTTATGTTACAGCATAATCTTAGTGGCCATAGTAAACATGAGAAGGAAGCACTTTTCGCTAAATATTTAAAATTACAATGCTATTATATTTTATTTTAATAATAGCCCAGAAAAAAGCAATCTACTCTTTTTATGAAAATATGTGATGAAGAACCAAGGAGTAGGGTTCGATTGATTTGTCACAAAAAGTACCTGCAAGTGGTTTCATTCTCAGATTCATAGGTTAGTTCAGGAATACAAACTCATTCAAACTTACAAATTAATATGAACTGGATTAATGTTCTGTTGCCTGGACAAGCTATTATCATGTTCAAAAACATTATCATTGAAACATGGCGACAGAAAATCAGTCTTTACCAATTTCCATCCCAAAAACTTATCACTCAAACAATAAATTAAGTATTCCAAAATCAAGATGAGTTATGACGTCTTACTATCTAAAATTAATCACTAAATAATTCCATTGATGAATGGAGTGGAGTGAATTATTGTATCCAACATGAGGTAATATCCCATCTTAAGTGAACCTTCACTATATAGACTACTGTTACCACTCACTAATAAATTAGAAAGACAAATTCATTCACATAAAACTATTAGTAACACTTCAAATATCTTCAAAAGAGAAAATTATGACCAACACAACTATGCATTTTCCTAAGCTATAATTGATAAATTATAGAACTGAATATGATGAAAGGAGCGCCAGAAAAGGTTCTAACTCTACACCAAATATTCTCCAGGAATATCAACACATGGTAAATGAGATAAACAGGGAAGAAATTTAAGAATATTTTGAATCATCTTCAACAGAGAAATGCATTTAATTGAAATTCATCCTAGTACATGTTTGAACTCTTCCATACCAAAATGGATGACAATTAATTTTTTACTTTGAAAACAAGCAAAACATGAGGGCATAAACCTCTTTTATTTTTACATTTAGTTTTATTTTTAGTTTATTTACGCAAAGTTTATTACAATTATGATAATGGAAACAACCAACAAGTTTGATTCGATTTCTGTATTTATTCTTATTTGAAGAAGTACATGAATATGTCATTTCAACTCAGAAATGAAATATTGGCAGAAGAAAAAACATTATTATTTTGTGTGTATGAATATATTTTATAATAACCCTTCATAATTAATTTGTAATATAAAAGAATAAATTACTTTGATTTACTTTACTTTCATTTTAAATCTCTCTGAGTTTATTTTCTGATTCGACCTAAAATATCAACTTGTATTCCTCAGCAGAGTGAAAAGCCTCTTTCGTTACTTCTCGATAGACATTAGGCGTCTAATTTATTGAAAGAAAAGAAAAGGAACTCAGTGAATAAGAGACATTCCCCAAAAAGATCTGCCAAGGAGACAGACAAACATTTTCTCTAAATTTAATCTAATCCAGGGGTTTGTTAATAGAAACAAACTATCCAACCTCCTTCATAACTAAGAGACACAGGAATTCTCCAAGCACCGAAATCAGCAAACTGTCAGGGTCAATTCCTTGGAAAAAGGTTATCATCCGCATGCCCACGTGGGTGATAATCCTTTTCTGAAAAATTGCCCCCAATAGTTTGCCGATTTTGGTGTGTGGAGAATTCCTGTGTCTCTTACTCATTGAACACTGAATTCCTTTTCTTTTCTTTCTCCTTCATAACACCAAAGACATTACTGTACCAATACACAAATAAGGCGTTGTTGAAATTTCATGTCAACACTGTGATAAAGTAGGGCAATCAAAATGCAAAATAGATTCAAAGAACACTTAGCTCATTTCAGAACCAACCAAATTAATAAATCCAGCGTTTCGCAACACATACAAGAACATAGTCATAGGATTAATTTAGACAATTCAAAATTGAAGCAATCGATACAGAAAAACTCAAAACTAGATGCTTATGAGAGCATCTTCATACATATAAATGAAGGAAAACTCATGAATGCCGATGACGGTCCCATCCCAACTTCTTCATTATACTCTCTTTTGGAGACCGAAAAGGACTTAATCCCAGAATCTCTGTTCCCACCTTCTTCCCATGCATCACACCAAAAAAACCCACCCAAAAAACCCTTCCCACGACAAACAGTTACAAATACTCCTCATCTCACTCCACACTTTCTTCTCATTCACCATTTGACCCCCCCCTGATGATGGGAGCTTAGACCTTGAAATGCACATTGGGCACTTCTGAAAACTTGCAGCCACATAGGTGATAATCCTTTTCTGAGGAACTGCCCCCAATGGTTGCTGATAGTCAGTGTTTCGAGAATTCCTGTGTCTCTTACTCCAGTCTAATTTATTGTTGAACAGGCTGGTTAATCTGTCAGCAGGTTTATGAAAATATATATTATATACTACAGTTAGATTTTGATACACCCAATGCCAAATGTGAATCTTATATAATACTCATCATGGCGGTATTTATTTATCCAATATCCAGCAGCACCTGTACAAAATAAATAGAGCAATTTTTGAAAAATAACTTTGGGAACTTCCTAAAAAGATGAAACTATTATGAATACATTAGAGCACTAATGGAAAGTTAGAAATTGATACTCTTTTGTCCAAAGTATCTTGTGTTAGACTGGACGAATCAAAAAATCTCATAAGAAATACAGGTTAAGTTCATTTTGATTAATTGCATACTTCTTAACTCTAGCACAATCAAATTAGAATTAATAGTCAAAGTAAGGCCATCATTACTGAAGCTAAATATCCTACAGCTAAGCTAGAGAATTGTATAGTAATGTGGACAAACAGGATGAAGGGATAAACCAGAATAACTTAAATAATAAAATAAATGGAAGCCTTGAATTTGGCTGGAAACGCGCCCAAGATTAACTCGAATTGTTACAGAAGAGTTATAATAATAATAGCTAATTTTCTTTTAGACATCAAACATATATGCAAGAAAAAGAAAGGAAAATATGCACACAGAAAAGAACAAAAGCCCTCCTATGAAATTCAGATACTAACAAGAAATAAATGGTACATGTATGTGTGTGTATATATATATATATTTATTATATATAGCTAACTCTCCGGATATACCTATATAGATATATATATATATATATATATATATATATATATATATATATATATATATATATATATATATATATATATATATATAGATATAGGGGACACGAATTCTGACCATGTTCCACAAGCGCCGTCGACTTCAGATTTTTACGATGTACTGGCCCCACCCCTTAGATGCCAGAATAATTCAGACATCGACGCTAGCTATCAGGGGTTCGATACCAGAATGTCCCAAAAATCGCTATTTTCCCATAAGAATGCATTGCACGGATTTTTGAAAATTATTTTGAGGCACTTATCGCTAAGATAGAGGAACCAAAATCTCGGAGGTTGAAGTTGAGGTAGTCTTCTATATTACGAATTGAAGAAATGTTACAAAATGACCGTGAGTTCGACGCCAGGTGGATGCAAAATTCTTCCATAAGAAATGCATTGCGGAAATCTTTGACGATTTTTTTAAATGCCTTCCCGATAAGCTGGAAAGATAAAACCCGGAATGGTGACAGAGGCGTGGGACCTTCCCGATAAGATATTGAATCGAAACTTTGGAACAAGCAAGGGTGGCACTTATCTAATATTATTTTGCTATCTTCTCTCACGACCGGGTTCTTAGTTCGTCGCCAGGCCATCTTTGGCGCGAAGTTTTAAATTTGAACTGAGGCAGTACTTGGTATGATACTGTATTCAAAGGATAGCTTGCAGTATGCAAGCAACTTTTACTGGTATATATATATATATATAGCATTCCAAACAACTCTTAAACATAGCCGAAATACATTTTCAAGAGGAGAATTTTGCACCATCCTAGCGCACAATCAACACTCATTTAGTAACATTCCTTCCAGTGGTACTATAGAAGACCACTTCATCTCCACGATTGTGAATGCTCTATTGCACAGAGAAAGTCCCTAATACAGTTTCCAAAAATAAATGCAGAAGACCACCTGGTGTCGAACTCAGAACCTGTTTGTGAGAGAGGATAGCATATTAATATTACATAAGTGCCATTCTGAGAGGTTCCAAAGTTTCGATTCAATATCCTATCGGGAAGGTCCTGAAATAAGATTCCGTTATCCCCATTTGAAATGCATGGTAGAATCAGAATGATGCTCTTCCATCGAACCAAGGACCATGAGAGAAATGGTGAACTGTGTGTAAAATGTTTTGAAAGGCTCTGTTACCATTCCAGGTTTTATCTTTCCAGCTTATTGGTAAGGCATTTTAAAAAATTTTCAAAAGTTGCAGCAATGCATTTCTTACAGAAGAATTTCGTGCCCACCTGGCATCAAAGTCGCAGTCATTTTGTAACATTTCTTCCATTGGTACTATAGAAGACTACCTCAACTTCAACCTCCAAGATTTGGGTTACTCCATCTTACCACAAAATAATTTTCAAAAATTCGCGCAATACATTCTTATGGGTAAATTGCAATTTCTGGGACATTTTGGTATTGAATTTATGATAGCTAGCATGGAAGACTGAATTATTCTGGTATCTATAGGGTGGGGCCAGTACGTCATAAAAATGTGACGTCGACGGCACTTGTGGAACATGGTTAGACCTTGTATGCCCTATAAGAAGTGGCCAGTTCACCAAGAAGAGCGAAGGACAGAAAACTTAGTGACAGCACGAGACAAATGATGAAATGATGTAAGGAACTGAAGAATTCAGATACACAGAGGGATAACATTGAATACGTCAAGCTTTGCAAGAATATCAGAAGAGCAATTAAGGAAGATGTGAGAAATTTCAATGAGAGAATTGTGCAAGAGGCTATAGAAAACAGCAAAAGGATGAAGAAGACCAGAAAACTGTTAGCAATAAAGAGAAAAGATTTTATCCATACAGAAGGAAGTTGGCACAAGAACTTGCAACAGACAAGCAATACTAAGGACGGTAACAGAATACTTTGGCAACCTATACAAGAAGGAAGAAAAAGCTGAAGAGGAAAACCAAGAAGAAAGCCAAAACCAACAAGATCCCCTTTCTATTCTCCCCTCTTTAACCAAAGGGTTAGATGTAAGAAAAGATGCCAAAGTCTCAATCTTGCCCTTCAAATCTTGGTGGAACAGCAGTTGCATACGTTTTAGCGCAGTTATTCACTAATTACCTGAAACAAATAAGAATCCTTCAGGACTGGATCCATGCAAGAATTGTCCTTTTGCACAAGAAAGAAAGCAAGCAAGAGCTGAAGAATTACCCCCCTCCCATCAGTATCCTTCCTATTGTTTTCAAAAAATTCATGAAGATTATAGCTGGAAGTTTAAATATGACTCTATCATCTGCCAAGCCTAGAAAGCAATCAGGAAGGGCATCAGTACTATGGAACGCATCCACACACTACAAGAAATAATCAGCAGAAGAAATGAATATGAGATACCACTAGTAATATGCTTTGTGGACTGTGCTCAACTCAGTCAATACCTCCTCTACAATAGAAACTCTAGAAATACAAGGAAAACATGCAGAGTACATGTAATACTAATTACAACAGGAGAGAATAACAGGATTAACAAAGTGTATCGAAGAATTAAACTCGGCTGTTGTTCCTTTAGAAGAAATACACACATTCTGAATTCAAAAATGCCAATCGTCTTAAAGAGGAAGGTCTTCAACCAATGCTTTCAACCAGTGTTGACATATGGAAATGAAACCTGGGCGTTATATGCTGCAATAACCCAGCGACTTCAGACAATGCAAAGAAGTATGGAAAGATGTATGCTTGGGATCACAAGAAGAGACAGGAAAAGCAACACCTTGGTGAGGATAAAACAGGAGTCATCATTGATAAAGTAAGATCACTGAAATGGATGTGGGCAGGTCATGTGGCGACAAGAAATGACAACCGTTGGACAAGAGCGGTTCTCAACTGGACACCAAGAGATGTAGAGAGACTAAGAAGAAGACCAAAGGACCAATGGAACAGAGACATCATTAAGTACTTAGGGGTGACATGGCAAAGAGAAACTAAGAATAGAGAGAATTGGAAAGCGCTTGGGGAGGCCTACATCCGACATCAGATTGAAAATGGCTGATGATGATGATGATAGTATGTGAAATGAATAATAGTATCAACATGATGCTATTATTCTTTTTTACTCGTATATTATATCTATCTATCTATTATATATAGCTAACTCTCCAGATATACCTATATATATATATATATATATATATATATATATATATATATATATATATATATGTGTGTGTGTGTGTGTGTGTGTGTGTGAGTAAAAGTTGCTTGCATACTGCAAGCTATCAGAGCAAGAAGAGACCAAGAAGCAGACTTAAGGAACAAAGAGATCATTAAGTGTTTAGGGGTGACATGGCAAAGAGAAGCTCAGAATGGAGGGAGTTGGAAATCCCTTGGGAAGGCCCACATCCAACATCGAATGGAATATGGCTTATGATGATGATGATAGTATGTGAAATGAATAATAGTATCAACATGATGCTATTATTCTTTTTTATAATTCATACTCCCAAACTTTTGGGTAGTCCTCTTTTGTGCTCCCCACAACAGTTTAATGTGCAACACAATAGAATAAAGGAAAAGAATCTGTCTTCCTGCAGGAAGATGATCTCCCCTCAACAGACTGATCCTGACTAACGTGCCATCCCTGCTTACATACCTGGCCAGCTGACGGAGTATATTAAACCGGGATGGTCTGAGAAGGACAGTCAGCAGGATTCAGCCTGCCAGGGATGAATCGCCAGGTCACACTGCATGACATTTCCTTCATTAAACATAGTTTATACAAATTGTCGTGGAACAAGAAACCTTTGCCTTTTGTTAGACAATTGCCTGATTGTCACAATGAGCATGATATTAGGACCATTCCTGCACAGTAAGGAAGAAAGATTCACTTTGATGTTATTCTCTCCTCTTGTATTTCCTTTCTTAAAGTGAGTGCAATAGGATTATCCATAACCTTTCAGTTGTTCATCCTTGTTTAACCCCAGGACTTTTGAGTCTTGAAATTATACTGGTGTTGGTTGCTATATACTCATTTAAAATGCTCCCACTTAAAACAATACATGCGTTTCACCTTTTTATGGTAGGAATACTGCTCAATGGCTGGTTTCTACAAACTACAAGTTAACCTCAGAGTATTAAATCTGAGGTTAAAATTTACTCGTTGTCTAAATTTTCTTGGTTTCTTCAACATCAGGCAGTTAAATTAACCTCCAATTATCTAATCTCAAAGTAACTGCTCAAACCATTATATGCTGGTAGTAAGATTTTTATCCATGGTGCTGGCATCCCATATATAAAACGAAAGAAGGGAAATAGTATCATTGCATTTAGTTTATTATAAATTATAAGAAAAAATTTTAAGTTGCAAACATTATGCCTCATCTGTAATTTATTAGATATTTCAGAATGGATGAAAGCGTTAGTATTTGCCATATATATGCAATAGTGAGTTGTTTAATACTGGAGAACACTATTTTCCAACTTAAAGTCTATCTTAATCAAAGAAAGTTATCTTTACATGCATAAAATTGTAAGATACATAAATGAAAGTAAATAGAATTTCAGTTGGGACTTCAGAATTTCTATTTAGGATTCTGGAAAATGTTAGAATATTAATTACTGCATCTGTAAAGTAAGGAATTCCAAGAAGTTACTCATTCAATCATTCCTATATGTCTACCAGAGTCTCATTATATTGCTATGGTGCTATATGTTACTTTATTGCATTTTTCTTTATTTTCATGAAATTTAAAAGATATTATTTACAAAGTGCTTTAATTTAGAATACTTCTGTAATGAGTGACTGTAATGAAATTATCTTCAATCAGTTTAAGAAAAATATATTATTCAGTATGAAATCCTGCAATAAATAAAAATAAATATATGAAAAGTAAATAATATAAACCATTACCAATTGATGTGATGCATTAACAGCTTCACACAAGGAATTCCAAAAGATATTTTTTTTATAATAGAATAAGGAGATCAATAAAAGCTACTTGTATGTCATATTGTTGCTATTATCTAATATAAATATCTTCTTGCATGAACATTCACATGATATTCATTCAGATTATAAATGCAAAAGTATGTCTTGAAATCTTACAAAGTATCTATGATCCCACTCTTCAATTTATGTCAGATTTACATTATAATGGTAAAGCATTATGTACAACATAATTGTCTTCTGATATGCCCAAATCAATAACTTTTATTGGTTGATTGTACCCAATAAATACTAACTAGCATAGTATATATACTAAGCAAAAATCCACATTCATTGTTGATTATGTTACCAGTGATTACTTTTAGAGATAGCATTTGTCAAATTCTGTCATGTCAGTTCTGCAATTCCAACTAAGAGTTTACATATAAAAATAGTCTTAATTACAGTGCATTCTAATAGTTATATGAGCTTTCAAATTCTTTCTTGATGTGAAATCAGTTAGAATAAAAGACAATTTCTTATCTTAATGCATAGTTAGGTAAAGTAATTTCTTATTTCTGTTCAGTAATAACTAGATATTTGGTTTCTATGAAGCTTATAGATTGCTTTTCTTTTAAGATTGCTCTGTACGAGTTTGCATTGCTTAGAGCATTCTGTTTTTATGACCAAATGGTGGGATATTAACAGCCATATTTTAGGAATGAAATTCTGATAACACTATATGCCTATCATTGTAAAATTTTTACATGCACTTCACTATAATATATATTTTAAGCATCATCATTAACTGACAAACTAAAATTTTGAGCAAGGGAATACATATGTGCCAATTATCTTCATCTACATAAATCTTGGTATCACCAAGATGTAATATTACAATTTATATTTTAGGCTTTTGTAAATTGTCATAACAAAAGAAGAAGATAATGTTTTAATAAATCTGCTCACCATACTGAACATCTAAAGCTGGCTGAATGTACAGCAGTTATAATTAAGAATTATCATTTTGATAAAATAAAATAACTGTAGATGAGATAGTGAAGGATGAGGCAGAGGTAGGATACAGACACTATTCAACAAATAACAGTTTTAGATGTAGGATAGCTTGTTTCTGTCTCTCATTTACAAGTGCACTTAATGTCTACAAGGAAAGGATAATAACTACCCAAAGATTTCTTTCAGAAAATGACACAACAAGTAGAACAGAGGAAAGACTAAGGAGAACCAGAAAATTTATAATAAAGGAATGGAAATTTTGGACATTTAACTCAAAAATAAATATTAACAGAACAGGCTGGTAATGAAAGTTCAAGAATAGATTAAGAAATAAAAGACCAGGTACTTAAGAATAATAATTCTCGGATAACTTCAAAGGAACAGAATTTTAAATATTTTCATCGTATCTTTTTTATGGTTCTAATTACTTAAACAAATATTTGAACGTCATGGTGCTAAAATACAATGTTCAAACGATATAAAACACAATATTTGACTGTGACCACTAACTTTTGTTCTCGAAATGTTCACTAATTTTTGTTTTAATTCGTTTAAACAAAGATACCTTCAAATATCGTTCATAAATTCTTTTAAACATTGTAGCACAAATAATTTTGTTCGTAATATGGTAGAGAACATTGCCTCGCGATGATAAATCACGCTAGAGAGATGACTTGCCTCGAGTGAGCCTTGTTTACACGGTGCAATAACTTGTACAAGTTAATGAACGCCTGAACCGTCCAAAATATATCGTGTAAACACGCCAACTTGTGCGAATGCATGAACGCGTGAACGAAAATTGGAACATGTTCTATTTTGGTTCATGCATTTGCACATTTAGTGTTTCAGAGCCTCTTGGCGTTAGATTGCAGGAACGTCACTTCCAGCTAGCTTCTCCGTTGTGTATACTTGAGACTGTTTATAAATATATTTAAACCTCCACTACATTTGAAATATCCTACCCTGTTTTGACTATTTTATTTCTTTGAGCCTCTTTCCCCCCTTTATTGACTTTTGCAACACTTTGGACTCCACTGTTTTCAACCCTGTCGATCAACGACTACTCTTTATGTGAAGCCTTTTAAGTTTAGCCACAGATATAAATACTACAGCAGCAGTTATAGTACTTACCTCATCAAGATCCATGTCGGGATAATGAGATTAAATGCCCTAATGACATAAATGCCTGATCAATGCATACTCGCATTTCCTTGGACCGACAGAACCGGGATCGAAATCAGGTGTGAGTCGTCCAAAGAGTTGTGAAGGTCGAAAATGGGAGAAAGGGATCCAGACATGAATGGTCAAAATCAAAAAGCTGTCCACCGCCAGATAAACACAAGTAGAGCTAATAAACATAAAAACATTAATGTAATATGTCCTAAATTATCAATTAAATTGTGTAAAGTTTTCACACTTTTTAGGAAGCATTTAGTCGCATCTTGCGACTGTTTTTGTTTTCCCTCTAAGGGCGCATCATTTAAATGTTTCAGTTATATCAACAATTTTGAAATAGGTAATCTATAATAGGTTTGCAGACTCTCTATGTATCTGCAGACAGTAGAGCTAACCAAAGAAGATTCATTCTTTAAGATTCGAAGCACTTCTTTAAAAATTAAAGAACCAAAATACCCTTCACTTTTGATTTCTGATGTAAAAGAAGTACCAATTTGTAATACCCCGATGAGGAAGGGAATCTCCGAATATTTATCGGCCCTATAAGAGAAGACTTTCAAATAATTTTTATTACTACAATTATTTCATTTAATTAATTATCTAAGTTTCAAATTAACTGAACACATATTTATACTTTTCAGTGTTCATTTATATATTCAGTAATGTATTTCCACAACATCTCGGCCGAATCGATAGATTATGCTTTAAATTAAATTGACTATAGCGTTTTGTGGGTATAACAAATACAGATTCCAAAGTAGTTAACGATGGTCCCTAATCGATTGATTCGCTCCTCGCATATCACATTTATTTATCGTATGGTTTGTACAATGCCATTATAGACCATTTGGTATTAAACCGACGATTCTTCGTCGAAACCGGTCTCGTGTTGTTTGTTTAAATTAAACGAACACTATTTGAGTTTTCTTTCCAATATCGGAAATGTAACGCTAAGAAATGATGCATCGTACCTACAAAATGTTATGCAAGTCAGAGATTAGCAAAGTATGCATCAGAAATAAATTGACAAATACGGTCTTTCATTCTTCGCCAGATGACTCTGAAAATAATTGTTGTGGTAAGATGCATTGCTGCCAGATCTTCAATTCTCTCTGCCCTTATCTCTGGCATTCACATTTACGTTATCTATAGCATATGATGCTTGGGAGCAACAAAGACATTCGTGAATCATCATTTTGGTTTCCGTCGAAATTCCTTTCCTCAATAGAAGTGGACTCAAGTCCCAAAATATTTAAGATACCGGATCCTGGATATCATGAGTTCGATCCCAGAAGGTGCCCTCATCTATCTCCTCAGATTACATTATACCTATTTTCAGAAAACTTTTAATTTTCAATTCGCATAAAGCACTCTAGAAGTAGTGATTGTCTCTCAAAACGATCCTGGGTTCAAATCCGCTGTAAAATTGCTTCAATCTAAATGGGTGTGGCAGTGCGCCGCGTATCGATCAGGCGCCAACATATTCGTCAATGTTTTAATGCGACACTGCATCATTCTCTTGTTTGCTCTTTATATTAAGGAAATGCCACCTTTCTTATACTGCAGTAATACCCGTTTAGGATCCTCCGCTTATGAGAAAATATTCAAATTTTCGTTTTGGATAACCTGTCCCATTGACTTTAGCTTATGTTAGTTTCTCTTATTTAAAAATATTATTGGTTAAAATATCACTGCCTAACTTTATTTTCCCTGTTGAGAATGAAGGGCACTTCAACTTGTACTATTATTACAAATGATGTTGTATTAGAAATTTAACTGGATGTTTATTATGTATCCATTAATATAATAAAAACCACTCCGGCGAATAAATATTTTAAACAAGGAAAAAATTTAAACTTGCAATTCACGTCGTCCTGTCTATACAAAATATAAATTTGTTAATAATTTCCGTTACAAGTGAAAGATGAGATCGCAATCGTAGGGCAAGTTTCATCTAATCTCACTTTTTTCGGATATTAAACTTTACCCATCGAAATTTAATCTCCCTCATCATGTTGAGTAATTCATAAGGGTTATTCAAATAATGTTTGAATGACTTTTGATGGGACAATAAGTCATATTACAGTTGAAATAATATCTTGAAAAAAGTTCGCAGAAGAATTAGTTTGTTAGTTTAAAAATTTAATTTAGAGCTTAGGAAAACATGCCTCACCCAAAAGAAGGGCGGTGAGAAAAACATCCTACAGGAGGTAGTGACCTTGGTTCGAATCCTACTCATGTCGCTATTTTTCACTTCTCTTTTATTAAAATGAGTAATACTTGATCTTCATATGGACCTGTTGATATCAATTAGAGGAGAAAAGCTCGAATTTTATTAATGTGCAAGTTTGAAATTTCTCTCATTTTTGTTGAGTTTGCACTCACACACTCAAATATATAACACAGAATAGTAGACTCTCAACGGGAGGTAAAAAATCATAATATTATAAAAATGATAATCATGCTCATTTCTACTTATTCGACACTCACGCAAACGACAGTTTTGCATAGTAACAAATGAGGCGAGGAATGATATCATTATTTACTCGATTTTCGATGTTAATCAATTATGAAAGTAGAATCAAGATGCACAATCGAGAGGACAGATTAACTCACAAAAAAAAACAAATTCAGTCCCTTTTCTAAACAATCGTATGTTTTCACTGCGATTCGTTACTACATATTATTCGTTTCACACCTCCATTTCTCTTCATAACTTCAATGGTTAAAATCACATGATATGTTCTCTAAATTTGACTGCACTGTCAATGTATTCCAGTAGAAAATTATAAAAGGTGGGCGACAACATTATTTACAGCTTCCTTAAAATTCCGAATTTCGAATAGAAGTTTCTTTATTCAATTTTCCTTGTTTTGTCTCGATTTCATACGACTATTCTTTTTTATTTAAATTTGAGAAAGAATTAAAACCGATGAAACAATTCGCTCTTATTCCGAGAAATCTAGCTGTGATTTTCAACCATCTTCAGGGAGCGGTGCATATTAAAAGACTGCTAAATGAACATCAAATTGAGTTTTCTGCACACAGGAAATATGTTCTTGAGGAGACCATACAATTAGCTCACAAATCACTCCCTATTTTCAATATTACAACTTGACATTGTAACGATAACGTGGCTCAAAGGAAGAAAATTTGGTCACTAACTTTTATGGTTGCGAAGAAATTGAAAAATCTAAAATTTGAATACGTTCTTTTTTAATTATTCTCTTTCATCCCAACTGTGGAGTAGTCTCTGTAAGAAAGGTGCTTAACGTTCCTTAAAACGGAGAAATCAAACTCGAAAAGAGAACCTCCGCTTTACATATATTCAATACAAAATGAATTTCGCCCGATGACTAAAAATTGAATACTTAGAAATTGCTTTAAATTATAATGAAAGGAAACGGTGGTGCTGGTTAGAAGAATTGAGGTTAATAAATTGCCAAGAATTCTTCGAATTATGACTAATTTATAAATGCCTATACAATAAAATGAGGGGAAAGTTGGAATTAAGAAGCTCCACCTAATACTTTGTTTCGAATACATCAGTAATATCTATCATTTTTCATGAGAAAGCATTAACTTTGATATGCATCTGAACTATGCGATGTTTTTTACTAAATGTTGATTTGGAAAAAGCCTAAGGATTCTTATAATATAAAAACACACGCTAATTCTGATTTTTTTTATGGTTTTTGGGGTTTTATTTTATAATAACACAGTCATCAGTGGCTTATTCCATTATTCTTCTAACATAAGCAATTGCAAAATTTTTAATTTATCTTTACCAGAAAAAAACACTATCCGGATCAACATTAATTGATGCGTTTTTCGTGCTGGGGTATAAATTAAAAGTGTTGCTTTTTATTAAATTGTTTTCTATCGGAAGGTGTGATAGCTGTTTTACTGGGTTCAATTAATTTTCGCCGAAATTAGTGACGTTTAAATTGAAAGTATTTTATTTATACGTAAATATTCGTTTCTTAGGTATGTTTCAGCGTTTGTGTATTCGTTTGCAGAAATGTAATTAGGTGGGAAGATCAGTGTCCGTTTCGAAATACCTCGTTTGTATCGATAGATATATAGATACCTACAAATCCGGTAACGGAACTCTATGGTCAAATTTCAGCTCGATCTTTTGACCTAATGGTACATTTTCCATTCGTTTATCTAGTTTACCAGGAAGCGCGAAATTCTCTTAAAATGGTGTGTAATTTCCCATTTGTAACCAAATTTTTGATGGAAATTTGTAACCAAATGTTTTGATGGAGAGATAAAATAACAAAGCTCATCGAAGATAGATGTTAAGAAATAATATATTAGCACCTTACAGGAGTTGGATCCAGCATCTATACAGGCACAATTTGATCCGCCCTCGATTACTTTCGCATATCGGAATAAATGAATTCTCCAATAGACTCATCAGTCAAGGATAATTTTCTCCGAATTTATTAAGTAAATTAATCTCTGACTTCTTTCATCTCAGAAATCATTTTAACTCTCGCCTAATGAGTTCTTTACAAATCGTATTGCCTGTCGTTGAGCTAAGTAACTTCGGACATTTTCTTCGAACATTGATTTTCCTCTTCTCTAATGCTTCCTCGCGATTATTTCCTTTTATGCTCGCGAACGTTGTTAAATGAGTAATCTAATCCATACTGAATGATAAACTTTCCCTCCAGCGAATTCTATCTGAAGCACTGCTGTCAATCATTGAATCATCACAGCAGCAGTATTGTATCGAAATATGTTTCTTTGATGAATATCTATTTTTAATCTTGGCATCCTATTCGCCTTATCGGTTCGAATATGTCTTTTGAAGGAAAAACTGCTACAAAATGTAACTCATAGATGTTTATAATGGCTAACGAACACCAAAGGATAGCATGAAATATGAAACAGGTAGGTAAAGGACGATAAATGCATAGCACATCGAGCTCTCAATCCTATTTGAAACGACGCTTAAATTGTAAATCTGTAAATGACGGTGTCATCTTGTGAAGAAACTTGTATGAAAATAAGAATATGTTCCGCGAATATCTAAATATCATATGATCGGTAAAAGCAACAAAATCAATGCGATCCGAGAAATGATTTTCTCAATTTATATTTCATTTTCAATAACTTTTTCCTCAAATACTTGAGGCTCTCGTATCAGTTTGACATGAGATGCTATCGAATGCTATCCTAAAATCTATAAATAAAAGAATGTTGCACCAAACTGAGTGATTGCGGCTTTATCGCGATATTTAAAATTCAATTGCTACAGGAATACAATTTAATCCTGAGATACTGTATTCTGTGTCAGTATGATTTCTTTCGTTCTTTCTTCTTTTCTTAAATTTCCGAATATGTATTATATCGTTGGTAATCGGCGTAAAAGCTTGAAAGCTACCCAGCCCTCAGAACTTTTGTTACTTCGGGAATGCGACAAACAAACAGAAATTACAGTTGCGATTTCTAACCTTTAAATATAATTTTAAGCGAGCTATCCAATAGTCAGTGTTCAACTGCGGATCCCGGGTTCGATTCCCAGAGCAGATCGTGAGAAATAACCTTAGCTGACTTTTAAAAATAACCGAAGCAAGAATAAACATTCTTTCCAAAATTATTGTTCCATTTTTAGTTATTGCAGTAATTTACTCGTTTCTTATATTCATTATTTGAACTTTTGTGTGGAATGCATCTTAAATACTAGTAATCACTTATTTTATTAATCGACTTTTATTTTGGTAATGTTATGTGCGTGACGGGTAGCATGTTTAAACTCCGTAAAAATTATTGAATCTAAGGCCTATCTATACTAGATAAAGGGCTGTTCAAAAGAAGGTGGTGGAAGGTGGAAAAAATTTTTGTCTGTCTGTTACAGGTAAAAAACACGTAAAAACACGTACACGTAAAAACTACACGACAGATTGAGATGTTATATGAGAAATTTGAAGACCTCAATTGACATAAAACTTAGTTTTTAACCCGATATGAGTTCCGGTTCTATCCCAGACGAGGAAAACACTTTTAATAAGAAATACATCTCAAATTCTCTTTATCGATTGCTGTCTTTATTTCTTTTGCATTCTTACATTATAAAGAATGATTGTACATGATCGATAGAAGCACCAAAATAAAGGTAATATAGTAAAAATTCTTATTTTGTCGCTAAATATCGTTATCGGGTCGAAATTCTGAGAATTTTTTAACGAGATAAACCCAAATTTCGTGAAATTTTGATGGTATAAAATACCGGTTCCCTTATATCCGTAATATCTGACAAATGCGATTGTTGAAGCCGAGCTGATGCCTTTTTCCGTAAGAATGCATGGGTAATTTTGGTCAATTAAAATGGATTGGTATGAATGAATGATAGATAATATATGAATAGAAGGCAATTGAACACAGAGTTTTACTTTTACACAAAAATTTTTTCAGGAACCGAATCGATTGATAGAATGTTTAGAAATTGCAGAACGATTCGCATTTGCAGGGAACGACCATCAAGGGAAAGTCCCCTCGACTAAGTTATTTCAATATGATGAAGTGTGCTTTACGATGAAAATATTTAATTTTATAAACAGATCCGCCTTTCGGCGTGTGACAGGGGACTCTAATCGACGGGTGTCAGCGTTTCGAGTTAATGTTAACGTAATTCAACGTATAATTTTTTACACGGACTATCTTTTGTTATCATTGCAGTTAAATAAGAAGCAAGTAGAATTGCATATTGCTCCCAAATGGGAATCAACGGGCATGTGGCATGTTCCTTTAAAATTCGAACAGTTAGTAACTTATTAAACGCCCCGTAACTTTCAATAAGTTCAATTCAATACTTGGTTCAAACCAAGACGATGCAAGAATACAAAAAAATAATTAATCTAAATTTAATCGATGGATGCGCCCGTGATGTTGTCATAATTAGAGATAGATGTGTACTTTTCCACATAAACTTTCATTTTAATAGAAATAAAAGTTTATGTGGAAAAGTACACTTCTAAATCTAATAACGTAAATTTATTTTTTAATCTTTTGCATGTTCTGTAAAGAAAATCTGTGAAGATTCATCGTTGGTTACATATTTGTCTAAATTATGAGAACTTTCGTAGATTGAAAATGATCATTACAGATAAGCCGTACCATCGAACTACTCTAAGATTAGAGATATTGGATTCTCCTTTATAAGAATAACTATAATATGAATGTCTACCTCTATTTTCCCCGTTGATACTCAAGGGGTAATTCAGCTATCTATATCTACATACAGTAAAATCCGGTTAGACTGGATTGTGCATTACCTCTCAATTTTGAAGAATGGCCTGCTTTTCAAAGAGAGAGTCTTAGTTACTTGATTTTGTACTCTAAAATCAAGCAGTCAGATAGGGAAGAATTACAACAGCAGTGGTGTGAAAACTATCCTTTCCTGGTTAATTTCGATACCCCAAGGAAGAATAGACTTGAAAAAAGTCCGACGGGACCGCGAATAGCTTGAGTTCCGATGAGATAGCTCTTCGATATGTTTATTTCTTAAGATTGTGACGACACAGATGATGTAAAAAAATGTTGGTCTATCGAATGAGGGCGTTTTAAGTGGAACCATTAGTGTGATCTTTCGGCGGGATAAAGCGGGTTTTACTGTGTACAATACCATGTCTATACATGGAAGGAATTTTCAAAAATATGGTATATGTGGCCCTTATGATTACATACATGTGATTTCTTAGTTATGAAGAAACTTTATGCGCTTTCCGATGTAAATATTTATTTCTTCATTTTTATTGTTATTCTGCCTTCGCACTTACTATGCCCAATTTGTCCAAGTTTACTTCCCCGTTGAGAATCAACGAGTACTCCGCTAATTGTAAATAAAATACTTTTTATTTGAAAATATATAATAGTAATACTAGAAAATGTATAAAAAACTGAAATCGTGTCAAAAATTCAAACTGAAGTGAAATCGGAATTGTGAGTGAGTTGCAAACAAAATATGTTGAACCGACTGTTTTAATATACTGAACTGAATCTCCACTGGTTTTATACCGTCGCAAACAGTAAATAAACAATTTTCAACGAACCAAATTTTTCCTCTTTTTCTGGTTTTCTTATATGCTCTTGAATTTCTGCTTTTGTTTTAAGTCATGGGTTTTGTTATTTGTATAAGTTATTACTGTATTTTCCCTTTCTTTTGGTGCTTGTTTTGTCAGATCCAGAAAGCTTACTGGTAGATTTGCCGCCTTATTCCTGGCAGAACTGTTTGGGTATATCTTGCTCTTCTTTGACTTATCCTTAAAAAAAAATATTTACGGGCGAGTCTGTCAACTATGTCACAGTTGGTGTCGACTTCCGTTTGTGGGTGCCCCTACGTTATATTTCATCATCTGAGGAGTCAATTGAACAGCTTAAAGAACAATCTAATAAATGATGACCATTAAATGGTACAATTAACGCCACTATATCGGTGTATAGATTTATTCAACTTCTTAATTTTAATAACGTTATTTAATCATAAATAACATTTTCAATCATGACTTGGTGGAATTTCACAATCTTAAATAGAAAAACACTTGACAGTCTGTTTTTCTTTTCCGTACAAGTTGTAGTTCAAATCTTTGTTGACCTCTAAGTAAGAAAATTCTAAGGTTTCAAGTCTTTCTTAATTCGGTAATTAGTAAAAAATGTTTTCAAAAAATAATCATGTCGCTATTTTTACAGCACAAAACGCACATTTTTAATGAACTGCATGTAAAAATCATTTTGATCAATTGCAGACTATTTCACATTCACAGGATCAAATAAGAAAATTGTTGTATGATATCGAGACAAGAAACAAAAGAAAGAAAATCGACTCAAAATTCTTATTTCGGTTGTGAAATATAGCTTTCGATTTGAAATTGCGGGAATTCGAACAAAAATGACGAAAAGTTGGCACAATTCTGCTGTTGATGTGAAAGGCTTAATCTCATTTACGGTAAATTAATGCCACTTTAAAGCTTTCTTGCGATTCCAACATAAACCGGTGAGAGAAATATGTTTTCAAAAAGAAGACTTATTCGTTTCCTTTTCAAGATGTCGTAAAGACATTGGAAGAAACAATCTAAACTGATTGGCAGAGCGGATTTATTTACTTAAGGTTAACATACACGAAATGACTAACTAAGCTGAGGAACTAGGCGGAGGAATCATGGTTAAGGACCGGACAGAAGCAAGTGTGTTCTCCAAGGCCCCAATCAATCAATTTCAATTTTAAGTTTTTTATTCAGTTTTTGGCATATAAATTTTAGATACATTAATCCCTGCTTAGGCTGTTGCCTTAACAGGGTGGCTTGTTTGAGGATGGGAAGGAGTGCATGGCATTCTCCCTAGGCAGCAGGGAAACCCAGCAAAACCTGCTGCATAAACCCCAAGTTGGGCCTTCCTTATATCTCTTTCGGAAGGGCACCACCAAACATAGGAGGGTGAGGGATGCCAGAGCAGAACAACACATCATAGATAACTGACTCTGAATCATCCCTTGCCCTCTGTCCTTCCGACAAAGATAATGGAGGCGAGTATGCTTAATTTTATATCGAGTCTTTATAAGAATGAATTCATAATACGATGAATTAGTATTTTATTTATAACATTGATTATAACTGAGCTTCATAAAAATAAAGGATGAAAAAGATAATAACTCAATTATTATTTCATTACAATTCAAGTTAGTATTGGTTCCGTCGTGATTGGAGAAGAGAATTTACCGTAGAATAATAACGTCGCGTCGTATTCACACTTCCATATTATTCATATCGCATACTATCATCATCAGCCATTTTCAATCCAATGTCGGATGTAGGCCTCCCCAATTCTCTCTATTCTCAGCTTCTCTTTGCCATGTCACACCTAAGTACTTAATGATCTCTCTGTTCCTTTGGTCTTTTTCTTGGTCTCTTCACATCTCTTGGTGTCCAGTTCAGAACCGCTCTTGTCCAACGGTTGTCGTTTCTTCTCGCCACATGGCCTGCCCACATCCATTTCACTGATCTAACTCTATCTATGTCTGTCACTCCTGTCTTCATCCTCACCCAGGTGTTGTGTTTCCTGTCTCTTCTTGTGATCTCAAGCATATACCTTTCTACATTTCTTTGCGTTGTCTGACGTCGCTGGGTTATTGCTGCGTTTAACACCCAGGTTTCACTTCCATATGTCAACACTGGTAGAAAGCATTGGTTGAAGACCTTTCTCTTCAAGACCATAGGCATTTGTGACTTTAGAATATGTGCATTTCTTCCAAAGGCCCTCCAGCCGAGTTAATTCTTCAGTTCACTTTCACTTCTGTTCCTTTCGCATAAGCTAATAATAAATATGAGAAGATGTTAAATTTTAAATTTTATTTATCTTCTGATTTTATTGCTATAAATTCAAACATATAAAATTTTATGCTCATGATTATGAATAACAAAAAATGCACTTTTATAAAAGTGGTTATTGGAAATTCATCCCACAGGTCGTTGTTCGGAGGATGAGGAGCGTCTCGTCCGAGATTTATTCCGTGGCTACAACAAACTCATCCGGCCCGTACAGAACATGACACAGAAGGTGGACGTTCGCTTCGGTTTGGCCTTTGTACAGCTCATTAACGTGGTAAGTACCATTCATTTATATTTTGTCTCTGCCATCTAGGCAAAGAATTGCAAAATATTCATCCTAGTCCTTCCAAACCTTTCAAAATACCTCTCAAACGAAGTTCTATAACAAAAAATACTGTTATTTTTCAAGGACATATTTTCAACCTATAATTTCAAATACTTTACATTATCACGCAACTAATAGTAAACCTATCCATATAATTATCAATTTACCAACAGCATACAGTAAAACATTTTTCAGTTCATATACTTCCATTAAATGGAATAAAAATACAGAGATAAAATATTTTAAATCCATAAGGTGAATAAAGTATATAAAATAAACCTTTTTCACATAGTATTCCCCCATTTTTTCTGTCATACCTTTCAAATCTTTAAAGTAGTATAAATCTCTACATTTGATTTTTCATCATTTTGCTTCCTTGCTATATAAACATGGAGCACTTTGCCCACTCTGGTTCTCAAGACATGTACTGAATGATAAAAACCAACCATATATTTATATATAAGTATTTACATGATCAAGCAGACAATTAAACAATTTTGGCTTCTGAATATTAAATTTCCTCTAAAAATGCGTGAAAGTTAATTAGGAAAGGATAACCAGTTAAAATGAGGTAAAACAGTTGTAGCCAAAGTAGTATAAACAAAGGTGTGTGCGTGTGTGTGTGTACGAGTAAAAGTTGCTTGCATACTGCAAGCTAATTGGTGAAAATTTACAATAAGTTGGTGCAAGCTAATTGGTGAAAATTTACAATAACCCCTCCCGAGTGTCATCTTCGTAGCTTATCCACAAAAATTCTCAAAAATTACCGCAATGCGTTTCTTACGGGAGAATTTTGCATCCATCTGACATCGAACTCACTGTCATTTGTAACCTTTCTTACACTGGTTCTATAGTAAATCACACAAACGCAAACGCTGTGATTTTGTATCTATTCCGGGTTTTATTTCCCAGCTTATCGGGAAGGCATTAAAAAATTGTCAAAAATTGCAGCAATGCATTCCTTACAAAAGAATTTCGTACCCATCTGGCGTTGAACTAACGTTCAAATGGTAATTTTTCTACGATTCGTGCCATAGAAGAGTACCTCAACTCTAACCTTCAAGCTTTTGGTTCCTCAATCTTACCGATAAGTGCCTCAAATTGATTTAAAAAATCTGCGCAATGCATTCCTACGGGAGAATTCCGATTTTTGGGACATTCTGGTATCGAACTCATGATAGCTAGCGTCGAAGTCTGAATTATTCTGGTATCTAGAGGGTACCAAGGACCATTAGAGAAACGGTGAACCGGGGGGGAAAACGTTTTGAAACGGCTTTGTTACCGGGTTTTATCTTTCCAGGTTATCGGTAGGGTATTAAAAAAATGTTTCAAAAATTGCAGCATTGCTTTTCTTACGGAAGAATTTCGCACCCACCTGGCGTCGAACTCACAGTCATTTTGTATCATTTCTTCCTTTGGTAGTATAGAAGACTACCTCAACTTCAACCTCCGAGATTTTGGTTCCTCTAACTTACCGATAAGTGCCTCGAAATAATGTTCAAACTTCCGCGCAATGCATTATGGGAAAATTGCGATTTCAAATTGCGACATTAATTATTAGCGAAGTCGATGCGATCGCGGAATGTTTCTTTGTTTTTAACAAAATATCCCGTTGAATAAATAAATAAATGTTTCGAAAGCGTTACAATGGAACGCTTAGTGATTTTTCGTGTCCAATTCTAGCTTATATAGCACGCTAATTACAAAACGAGACCTTTGAGACGGCATCATTGGGATTGTATCCCTCACAATCATGGTGGTGAAAATTATGAATGCTCGATCCGAAGCAAGAAATCGTTTCACTGAAAGCCTTTCATTAAGGGTATCAATTGACTGTCATTACTGGAATTCATAAACAGCGTGATTCAATTGAAAGAATACATTTTCTAATTCTGAGACGCCTCCGAAGCCGTGAAGCGGACGTATGTAATGGTTTTAATAAAACACATTTGTATATTTTCTGAGAAGCGATCATCTCTGCCTGTTGTCCCAGCAACTGTTTATCCTGTCTCTTTTCACCTCATCTATTAATTTCTCCCTCCTTCAATTGAAGAACTTAAAATCCCTTTTACAATATGTCTCTTTTGTATTGTTCGTAGTCTTTTCCTCCCTAGCATCATTTCTTATTCTATCCACCCATTACTCCATCTTCCTCCACACCCACATTTCCTAAGCATTAATCCTATCCTTCTCTTTTCTTCCCAAGGTCCATGTTTCTCATCCATATAACATAACATTTCACCAATCTCTTCCTCAGTTCTAGATTAATCCTACTGTGCAGGACATTTCTCTTCTTATAGAAGGCTTCCTCTACCATTCTTGCCTTGATCTCTGCACTACTCTTCCAATCCTCCGTCAGCATACTTCCCAGATTTCTAACCTGCTCTATTATCCTTCCCTTCACAACATTAACAACTTCATTCACTCTCATAGCCTTTGTTTTACTGACGTTTATTTTCATTCCACATTTTTCCATTTCTTCTTCTATCATTCCTTGATGTGCCTGGTCGTCATCGATAACCATATCATCAGCGAATCTGATGCATCTCTCTTCCTCCAATACTCATTCCCTTTTCCAGAGTGTTGCTGATCATGTCCTCAATAAAGAGGTTAAATAATGTTGGTCAATCGACTTCCTTCCACTCTGTCAATTAACTTTCACTGCACTGCACTTTTTGAGTTCTATACGATTCCCTCCTGTCCTTCCAATCTACTCTCTATATTTTCAGAATTTCCATTAACGTATCCCACTTGACCCTGACTTTCTCTAAATCAATGAAACATAAGCCTCTTTCCCCGTATCTTTCTCCAACTATTCACGATAGTCCAATAGATTCTCTAGTGCCTCTTCTAAAGCCAAATTGTTCCTCTCCTATATTCTTTTCCATTACTCCTTTGATTCAATACCCTCAATAGTATTTTTGCAGCATCTGCTATGATACTTATTGCTCTGTGTTCCTCGCACTTTCTGGTGCCTAGTTTTTTTGGGATTGGCACCATAATTGTCTTGACAAAGTCACCTGGCCATATTCCAGTATCATAGATGTTATTGAACAATTCTACTATGTCCTTTACCCCCTAAGCACTTAAAGGATTCTATTGGCCATTACTTGTATTATCACCGATCTCTGGGCCTCTCTTCTACCTCCAGCTTTATTTCTATGTCCACAAGATCTGGTTTCTCTTTTGCCTTATAATAATAATAAACGTCTTTATACTGGTCTTCCTTCCTCCTTTCCCTTACTTCTTTTACATCTCTTTTCCATTTTTGCTCATCATCGCTCTCATTTTACTTCTTCCTTTGCCATTCAAAATTTCTCACCTTTTTATACGCCATATCATATTGACCTCTTTTCTCAAGATCCTCGATATCATTTCATTGCTCTTTAAGCTAGTTTTCTCTCGCCTTATTCATTGTTCAGTCTGCGGTACATTGCACTGTTCTCTTCACCACTTTTATTTCCTTCTTTTTTCCATCTTATATAATATTTCCGTTCTTACCCAAGTTTACTTTGCTCTTCATTGTATCCTATTTCCTTTTCTGCCGTTACTTTCACAGCATTCTTTATCCTTTCACATACCTCTTCTATCTTCTCATTTTCCTTCATACTATCAGTATTTGCCTTAGCTGAATCTCGCCCAATTTTTCTTTACTTACATTCTCCAATCTCTCTAGATTCCATTTCTGTACTTCCTTTGCCTTTCCGATTTTCTTTAACTTTCTTTTCATCGCCATCATTAGTAACACATGGTCACTTGCAATATCAGCCCCATGGTAAACATTTTGCTCTCTTTACAGTATATTTCTGTATAATTCCTCTACTAAAATATGGTCAATTTGGTATAAAAGGAGGCGATTAATAAGCATTAATCATAGTGCTGCCAGCTAGATGACATAAATTATAAGCCCAAGCACTGATTGCCAAAAGAGATTTCCACTTCTAAGATCACAAGTACACACACGCACGTGCGTATTGCATACATGTGTGTTAATTTTTATATATATATAAATATATATATATATATATATATATATATATATATATATATATATACGAGTAAAAGTTGCTTGCATACTGCAAGCTAATTGGTAAAAATTTACAATAAGTTCCCCTTACGGGTGTCATCTTCGAAGCATATCCAGCAAAATTTTTAAAATTGCCGCAATACATTTCTTATGTTAGAAATTTTCATCCATCTGGCATCGAACTCACGGTCATATGCAACCTTTCTTCCACTGGTTCGATAGAAAACTACTTCAAACGCAAACGCTGTGATTTTGAATAGTCTCCTGCATAAAGAAAGGCCTCAAAACAATTTTTAAAAAATTGCGTATATGACCGCCTGGCGTCGAACACAGGACCCGTTCGTGAGAGACAATGGCATATGAATGTTAGAGAAGTGCTACTCTGACGTGTTTCAAAGTTTCAATTCAGTATCTTATCGGGAAGGTCCTAAAATAAGATCCGTTATTCCCGTTTGAAATGCATGGTAGAATCAGAATGACGCTCTAGCATCGAACCAAGGACCTCTAGAGAAGCAGTGGACGTCATGAAGGAATCTTCTCAAACGCCTCTGTCACCATTCCGGGTTTTATCTTTCCAGTTTATCGGGAAGGCATTTTAAAAAATTGTCCCTGATATCAGCAATGCATTTCTTACGGAGGCATTTCGGACCCACCTGGCGTCGAACACACGGACATTTGGTAACATTTCTTCGTTTGGTACGATGGAAGACCATCTCATCTGTAAACACCGAGATTTTGATTGCTCTATCGCATCGAGAACGGCCTCAAAACAGATTGAAAAAATTCGCGCAAAAGACCGCCTAGCGTCGAACTCAGGACTCTTTCGTGAGAGAAGATAGCAAAATAATATTAGATAAGTGCAATCCTTACTTGTTCCAAAGTTTCGATTCAATATCTTATCTGGAAGGTCCCAAAATAAGATTCCACATTCCCCATTTGAAATACATGGAGGAATCGGAATGACCCTCTTGCATCGAACCAAGGACCACTAGACGAACGATGATATTCATGGAAGAAAGTTTTCAAACGCTTCTGTCGCCATTCAGGGTTTTATCTTTCCAGCTTATCGGGAAGGCATTTAAAAAAATCTTCAAAGATTTCAGCAATGCATTTCTTATGGAAGAATTTTGTATCCACCTGGCGTCGAACTCACGGTCATTTTATAACATTTCTTCCATTCGTAATATAGAAGACTACCTCAACTTCAACCTCCGAGATTTTGGTTCCTCTATCTTAACGATAAGTGCCTCAAAATAATTTTCAAAAATCCGCGCAATGCATTCTTATGGGAAAATTGCGATTTTTGGGAATTTCTGGTATCGAACCCATGATAGCTAGCGTCGATGTCTGCATTATTCTGGCGTCTAGAGTGTAGGGCCAGTACGTCGAAAAAATCTGACGTCGATGGCGCTTGTGGAACATGGTCAGAATTCGTATCCCCTATATCTATATATATATCTATATATCTATATAGGTATATCCGGAGAGTTAGCTATATATAATAGATATATATATATATATATATATATATATATATATATATATATATATATATATATATATATATATATATATATATAAATTAAACCTGACTATTGCTTTCTCCCTTACATGTTTTCTCTTCCTAATGAGAATTGCAATTTACAACCTTTTCTCCTCTATATCTTGGCAAGCTCTTAAAAATGTTAGATCAGTTTTACGTTTCTTCTAATTTAAATCCTATCTATTCCGGTTTAATTAATGGAAACAAATGTTAAAAATGCACTTCTGAAGTATCCAAACTCTTAAAATACATCCTATACATTAAAACCGTGTTCTGAGAATCCTTCTTGAGGACATAAACACTCTAGAGGAGGAAAAAGGGATAAACTGATCTGCAACTGGGTTTTATCTTTCCAGCTTATCGGTAAAGCATTAAAAAATTTTTCAAAAATTGCAGCAATGCTTTTCTTACGGAAGAATTTCTCACCCATCTGGCATCGAACTCACAGTCATTTTGGTCATTTCTTCCTTTGGTAGTATAGAAGACTACCTCAACTTCAACCTCCGAGATTTTTTTTCCTCTAACTTACCGATAAGTGCCTCGAAATAATGTTCAAACTTCCGCGCAATGCTTCATATGGGAAAATTGCGTTTTCGGGCCTTCCTGGTATCGAACACATGACAGCTCTCTTTTATCTCTATAGGCTCTATTCACTTTCTATTCTATATTCTATACATTTCTATATTCTCGATAGGCTCTATATGCAAGCAACTTTTCCTCGTATATTATATCTATCTATTATATATAGCTAACCCTCCGGATATACCTATATATATACGAGTAAAAGTTGCTTGCATACTGCAAGCTATCAGTTGAAAGCAGTATCGTACCAAGAAAGTCCTCAAAACAATGTTCAAAACCTCGGGCAAATGACCGCCTGGCGTCGAACTAAGGACCCAATCGTGCAAAACAATTGCATATTAATGTAAGATAAGTGCCAATCTGACCTGTTCCAAAGTTTCAATTCAATATCTGATCGTGAAACTCCTCGAATAAGATTACGCTTTCCCCCTTTGAAATAAATGGAAGAATAGAAATGACGTTCAGGCATCGAACCGAAAAGCGTCAGAGGAACAACAAACAGCGTATATGAACAATATGACATGACTCTATGTTCATTCCATTTTATATCATTCCCTGTTATCGGATAAGCATTAAAAATAATTGTGAAAATTGACCGCCATGCATATCATACCAGAGAATATAGCACCTACTTGGCGTCGAACTCACTGTCGTTTGGTAACATTTCTTCGGTTAGTACAATTATAAACCAAGGCATCTACATCCACCGTGATTTGCACTGTTCTATAGCTCCGAGAAAGGACTCAAAACAATTTTCGAAAATTCGCGCGAAAGACGGACTGGCGTCGAACACAGGACCCGTTCGTGAGAGACAATGGCATACCAACGTTATATAAGTGCCACTCTGACATGTTTCAAAGTTTCAATTCAGTATCTTATCGGGAAGGTCCTAAACTAAGATTCCGTTATCCCCGTTTGAAATGCAACGGAGTGACACTCTTGCATCGAACGAAGGACCATTGGAGAAATGGCGAACCTCATGAAAGAATGTTCTCAAACGCCTCTGTCACCATTCCGGGTTTTATCTTTCTTGCTTATAGGGAAAGCGTTTAAAAAATCGTCCAAAATTTCAGCAATGCATTTCTTACGGAAGCATTTCGAACCCACCTGGCGTCGAACACACGGTTATTTGGTAACATTTCTTCCTTTGGTACTATGGAAGACCATCTCATCTACAACCGTGATTATGATTGCTCTATCGCATCGAGAACGGCCTCAAAACAGATTGCAAATAATTGCGCAAAAGACCGCCCAGCGTCGAACTCAGGACCCTTCTGTGAGATAAAATAGCAAAATAATATTAGATATGTGCCATTATGACTTCTTCCAAAGTTTCGATTCAATATCTTATCGGGTAGGTCCTCAAATAAGATTCCGTTTTCCCCGTTTGAAATGCATGGTGGAATCGGAATGACCGTCTTGCATTGAACCAAGGACCGCTAGAGAAACGTTGCACGACATGAAAGAAGGATTACAAACGCCTCTGTCACCAGTCCAGGTTTTATCCTTCCAGCTTATCGGGAAGGCATTGAAAAAAAATTTCGATTTTGTAGGAAAAAAAATTGCGATTTTTGGAACATTCTGGTATCGAACCCATGATAGCTAGCGTCGATGTCTGAATTATTCTGGCTTCTAAGCGGTAGGGCCTAGTATGGCGTAAAAATTTCACGTTGATGGCACTTGTGGAGCATGCTTAGAATTCGTATCCCCTATATCTATTATATATAGCTAACTCTCCGGATATACCTATCTATTATATATAGCTAACTCTCCGGATATACCTATATATCTATTATATATAGCTAACTCTCCGGATATACCTATATATATATATATATATATAGATATAGGGGATACGAATTCTGACCATGTTCCACAAGCGCCATCGACGTCAGATTTTTTCGACGTACTGGCCCTACACTCTAGACGCCAGAATAATTCAGACTTCGACGCTAGCTATCATGGGTTCGATGCCAGAAATTCCCAAAAATCGCAATTTTCCCATAAGAATGCATTGCGCGGATTTTTGAAAATTATTTTGAGGCACTTATCGTTAAGATAGAGTAACCAAAATTTCGGAGGTTGAAGTTGAGGTAGTCTTCTATGCTTCTTATGGTAGAAACGTTGCCAAATGACCGTGACTTCGACTCCAGGTGGGTCCGAAATTCTTCCGTAAGAAATGCATTGCTGCAATTTTTGAAAATTTTTTTCATTGTCTTCCCGATAAGCTGGTAAGATAAAACCCGGAATGGTGAGAGAGGCGTTTGAAAACTTTCTTTCATGAATTTCACAGTCCGTCTAGTGGTCCTTGGTTCGATGCAAGAGGGTCATTCCGATTCCACCATGCATTTCAAACGGGGAAAACGGAATCTTATTTTAGGACCTTCCCGATAAGATATTGAATCGAAACTTTGGAATAAATCATAATGGCACTTAATTCGCTATTTTCTCTCACAGAAAGGTCCTGAGTTCGACGCTAGGCGGTCATTATTGAGAATATTTGCAATCTGTTTTGAGACCGTTCTCGATGCGATAGAGCAATCAAAATTACGGTGTTTGCAGATGAGATGGTCTTCCATAGTATCGTAGGAAGAAATGTTAGCAAATGACCGTGAGTTCGACGCCAGGTGGGCTCGAAATGCTTCCGTAAGAAATGCATTGGTGAAATCTTGGATGATTTTTTTTAAATCCTTCCCGATAAGCTAGAAAGATAAAACCCGGAATGGTGACAGAGGTGTTGGAGAACATTCTTTCATGTTATTCGCCGTTTCTACAGTGGTCCTTGGTTCGATGCTAGAGCGTCATTCCGATTCTACCATGCATTTCAAACGGGAATAACGGAATCTTATTTTATGACCTTACCAATAAGATACTGAATTGAAACTTTGAATCACGTCAGAGTGGCGCTTATCTATTATTCGTATGCCATTGTCTCTCACAAATGGGTCCTGTGTTCGACGCCAGGCGGTCATTTACGCACATTTTAAAAAATTGTTTTGAGGCCTTTCTCAATGCAGGAGACTATTCAAAATCACAGCCTTTGCGTTTGAAGTAGTTTTCTATAGAACCAGTGGAAGAAAGGTTACATATGACCGTGAGTTCGATGCCAGATGGATGAAAAATTCTCACGTTCGAAATGCATTGCGGCAATTTTTAAGAATTTTGCTGGATAAGCTTCTAAGATGACACCCGTAAGGGGAGGTTATTGTAAATTTTCACCAATTAGCTTGCAGTATGCAAGCAACTTTTACTCGTATATATATATATATAGATATATATATATAGGGGATACGAATTCTGACCATGTTCCACAAGCGCTGTTGACGTCAGATTTTTTCGACGTACTGGCCCTACACTCTAGATGCCAGAATAATGCAGACTTCGACGCTAGCTATCATGGGTTCGATGCCAGAAATTCCCAAAAATCGCAATTTTCCCATAAGAATGCATTGCGCGGATTTTTGAAAATTATTTTGAGGCACTTATCGCTAAGATAGAGGAACCAAAATTTCGGAGGTTGAAGTTGAGGTAGTCTTCTATGCTTCTCATGGAAAAAATGTAGCCAAATGACAGTGAGTTCGACGCCAGGTGGATGCAAAATTCTTCCATAAGAAATGCATTGCTACAATTTTTGTCATTTTTTTTCAATACCTTCCCGATAAGCTGGAAAGATCAAACTCCGTGTGGCGACGGAGGCGTTTGAACACATTCTTTCGTGAATTTCACGGTTCGTCTAGTGGTCCTTGGTTCGATGCAAGAGGGTCATTCCGATTCCAGCATGCATTTCAAATGGGGAAAACGGAATCTTATTTTAGGACCTTCCCGATAAGATATTGAATCGAAACTTTGGAATAAGTCATAATGGCACTTACCTAATATTAATTCGCTATTTCTCTAACAGAAGGGTCCTGAGTTCGACGCTAGGCGGTCATTAGCGCGAATATTTGCAATCTGTTTTGAGACCGTTCTCGATGCGATAGAGCAATCAAAATTACGGTGTTTGCAGATGAGATGGTCTTCCATAGTACCAAAGGAAGAAATGTTAGCAAATGACCGTGTGTTCGACGCCAGGTGGGTTCGAAATGCTTCCGTAAGAAATGCATTGGTGAAATCTTGGATGATTTTTTTAAAATCCTTCCCGAAGAGCTGGAAAGATAAAACCCGGAATGGTGACAGAGGTGTTGGAGAACATTCTTTCATGTTATTCGTCGTTTCTGCAGTGGTCCTTGGTTCGATGCAAGAGTGTCATTCCGATTCTACCATGCATTTCAAACGGGAATAACGGAATCTTATTTTATGACCTTCCCGATAAGATACTGAATTGAAACTTTGAAACACGTCAGAGTGGCTCTTATCTATTATTCGTATGCCATTGTCTCTCACAAATGGGTCCTGTGTTCGACGCCAGGCGGTCATTTACGCAAATTTTTAAAAATTGTTTTGAGGCCTTTCTCAATGCAGGAGACTATTCAAAATCACAGTGTTTGCGTTTGAAGTAGTTTTCTATAGAACCAGTGGAAGAAAGGATCTAAATGACCGTGAGTTCGATGCCAGATGGATGAATAATTCTCACGTTCGAAATGTATTGCGGCAATATTTTAAGAATTTTGCTGGATAAGCTTCGAAGATGATACCCGTAAGGGGAACTTACTGTTAATGTACCAATTAGCTTGCAGTATGCAAGCAACTTTTACTTATATATATATATATATATATATATATATATATAGGTATATCCGGAGAGTTAGCTATATATAATAGATATATAAGGGATACGAATTCTGACCATGTTCCACAAGCGCCATCGACGTCAGATTTTTTCGACGTACTGGCCCTACACTCTAGATAGAAAATTCTCACGTTCGAAATGCATTGCGGCAATTTTTAAGATTTTTGCTGGATAAGCTTCGAAAATGATACCCGTAAGGGAAACTTATTGTAAATTTTTCACCAATTAGCTTGCAGTATGCAAGCAACTTTTACTCGTATATATATATAGATATATATATAGATATATATATATATAGGGGATACGAATTCTGACCATGTTCCACGAGTGCCGTCGACGTCAGATTTTTTCAACGTACTGGCCCCGCACTCTAGATGCCAGAATAATGCAGACATTGACGCTAGGTGTCATGGGTTCGATACTAGAAAGTCCCAAAAATCGCAATTTTCCCATAAGAATGCATTGCGTGGATTTTTGAAAATTATTTTGAGGCACTTATCGGTAAGATAGAGGAACCAAAATCTCGGAGGCTGAAGCTGAGGTAGTCTTCTATGGTTCTTATGGTAGAAATGCTGCCAAATGACCGTGACTTCGACTCCAGGTGGGTCCGAAATTCTTCCATAAGAAATGCATTGCTGCAATTTTTGTCATTTTTTTTCAATGCCTTCCCGATAACCTGGAAAGATCAAACTCCGTGTGGCGACGGAGGCGTTTGAAAACATTCTTCCATGAATTTCACAGTTCGTCTAGTGGTCCTTGGTTCGATGCAAGGGGGTCATTCCGATTCCACCATGCATTTCAAACGGGGAAAACGGAATCTTATTTTAGGACCTTCCCGATAAGATATTCAATCGAAACTTTGGAAGAAGTCATAATGGCTCTTACCTAATAATATTTCTCTATTTTCTCTCACAGAAGGGTCCTGAGTTCGACGCTAGGCGGTCATTAGCGCGAATTTTTGCAATCTGTTTTGAGACCGTTCTCGATGCGATACAGCAATCAAAATTACGGTGTTTGCAGATGAGATGGTCTTCCATAGTATCAAAGGAAGAAATGTTAGCAAATGACCCTGTGTTCGACGCCAGGTGGGTCCGAAATGCTTCCGTAATAATTGCATTGGTGAAATCTTGGATGATTTTTTTAAAAATCCTTCCCGATAAGCTGGAAAGATAAAACCCGTAATGGTGACAGAGGCGTTTGAGAAGATTCTTTCATGACGTCCACTGCTTCTCTAGTGGTCCTTGCTTCGATGCTAGAGCGTCATTCCGATTCTACCATGCATTTCAAGCGGGAAGAACGGAATCTCATTTTAGGACCTTCCCGATAAGATACTGAATTGAAACTTTGAAACACGTCAGAGTGGCACTTCTCTAACATTCGCATGCCATTGTCTCTCACGAACGGATCCTGTGTTCGACGCCAGGCGGTCATTTACGCAAATTTTTAAAAACTGTTTTGAGGCCTTTCTCTATGCAGGATACTATTCAAAATCACAGCGTTTGCGTTTGAAGTAGTTTTCTATAGAACCAGTGGAAGAAAGGTTAGATATGACCGTGAGTTCGATGTCAGATGGATGAAAAATTCTCACGTCCGAAATGCATTGCGGCAATTTTTAAGATTTTTGCTGGATAAGCTTCGAAAATTATACCCGTAAGGGAAACTTATTGTAAATTTTCACCAATTAGCTTGCAGTATGCAAGCAACTTTTACTCGTATATCTATATAGGTATATCCGGAGAGTTAGCTATATATAATAGATATTATATATAGCTATAATAGATATTCCTTAAATAAGCTACGTTTTATGCGAACACACATAAACACACTTTCACCTCATTTTATTATATTAGATACATTGGTAGTCTGAAAAGTTTCCGACATTCCGCCATTTCTCGACATGTTTTATGAAAATTTCTGAAAAATCTGGGGTCGGAATCTTTTCAGACCACCTCGTATATGATATGGACTTAAAATATAGTGTATTTCAAGTCCATATCATATGAAGGAGGTCATCAAACGTATTCCCTTATTTCGTATTTGTTACTATAAAACAATTCCCTTCCCTCACATTGAACCGAGGACCATTGGGGAAACAATAAACTATATTTTCAAAACATGATCATGATTGCTGATTATATGCCGAAATAAATAATTCTATCTTCTCGGGAAAATCTTCTACAAAATATTTGTATTCCCCGCCATACAAATTATATGGGAGAATTAATGCCGCCTGGTGTCGAACCGATAACCTTTATCGAAGAGGAGAATGCATATTAATATTAGATAGGGATAACTATGACTGGTTCCAAATTCCTTCAGTTCAATATCACATAGGGAAGGTCCTAAAATAAGATTTCATTACCCCCATTTGAAATTTATGGTAGAATATAAATGACGCTCTGGTATTCAGCCAAGGATGATTAGAGAAACGACAAACTGTGTAAATGTGTATATGACATTCAAGAATCACCCTTGTTCACACGCCGGTTTTTCCAGCTTATCCGGAAAGCATTCTAAAGATTCTTATAAAATACAGCAATGCATTTTAATGGGAGATTTTCGCACCCACCTGGCGTCCAACCCACACTCATTTGGTGACATATCATCCACTGGTACTATAAAAGACCTCCTTGAGTTTAAATTCTCTATCTTGATATTGGATGCAATGCATTCTTAAGGGAAAATTGCGATTTTTGGGACATTCTGGTATCGAACCCATGACACCTAGCGTCGATGTCTGAATTATTCTGGCATCTACAGCGTGGGACCAGTTGCGTCGTCCATCGTAATGGACCTTGGTTCAAAATCAGACGGGATATATTATCCCGTTTCCATATAATCTTAGGTGAACTTGAGAATATTCTTGCAAGGATTTCTATGAATAATTGCATATTTCAGGAATTGTGATTGTGTGTGTGTGTGTGCGCGTGTGTGTAAATGTGCAACCACACACTCACAGACACACAAGCTAATCAGTGAATTCTTTTAATTTTTTACTGATTAGCTTGCTATATGGAAGCAACTTTTACCCTTACTATTTCGAGGATGAACATTTTCTATATACGAGGCAATGAAATTAATTTATTTTTGTTTTAGAATATTTTTTGCTATAGAACACTAACACGCATTTATTACAGAAGCTTAAGTACTAGTTAAGTAATAGTTTCTGAATAATGAAATGGTTCTTCGTGAATTTTCCACGTAGATATTCACATTTTATAATGAAATGTAAATATATACGCGAGTTTAAATTCCAGTTTCAATTGGGCGTCATTTGAATGCGAATTGAAGTGTCATTAGGAGGAATACAATTTAAAAAACATGAGAAAGTATGTAATAATAATACTTATGTACATATCTTATTAAACATGTTATTCATCCATACTAACATATTATGCATTAAAAATATAATTCAGAATGCCTCATGGCTATCATTTGTATTCTACGCCATGTCGTTATCACAAAGTGCAGCATCCTTGACTGTTCCGTTATGAGGTAAGATGGGATTCTTATTGAGATGAAGTAATTTTAGTGAATATTAGCACCGGCCGAATCCAGGTAAAAATGCCACGGTAAAATATGGTATGGTAAATATACCATTATACAAATATCACAGTAAAACTGTCACAGTGAATATTTCACTGAGCAGATGAAACCCTTTGATTCCACCACTTTAATACACCGCCACCGGTTTCGACTGATAATAGCCATCATCAGGTGGAAAGTAAAGTGCAGGAAAGCAGAAAAACATACAGAAGACTTTATTTATTATTACTTATTAAAGCGGTAGAATTTGATACAAAGCGTTTCATTTGTCCAGTAATGGAAGTCCACAAAGTAACGGCTGTTACTATTGATTTTGAAAATGTCATCTACAAATGTATGACATTGTACATTAAAAACGTTGACAGTGAAATAATCTCTTTTGTCGAGGTTAATATAATCATTTTTTCAAGATTTTACTAAAAATTCTTTCACGAAGCCTCAGGTTTAATTTTTGTTAACTATATGTTTACTTAAAATTCGAAGTGGTGAAGCGAGTATCCTACATTACACTATACTCTCAAAAAATATATTTCTCCATCATTTTTGGTATGTATCACAGTAACCAGAATTTGACTAAGGGGGGAGTCCAAAGTAAACAGAATTGCCTATAATTCAGGGGCAGGCAAGCTTTCGCTCTAAACTCAAAATGGACGCACAATCACATATCTTGTGAGTTATCGGAGGAATGTGCTACTGTATTTATGTAAACATTTCCATAATTATTTTCATATTTCTATGCTTCGATAAATGAGCATTTCGTAAACGCTGCAGTTATTGTTTGTCATGTTATGCGATTGTTATAAAGATTACGAAGAGAGAAGGAAAATGTTTGGCCGTTTGAAAAATGGTTATTACGAGATGGAAGCAAAATTCTTTTACTACACAATCCAAGATTTAGGGAAATGGAATAATTTCACAGAATTTCCAAGATCAGGGAGAACATTAATCCCGTGACAAAGGATAATAATTTTTCTACGATTAACCCATCGTAGCACCTGCAATTTATGGCCCCCGGCAATCACACGCGGGTCAGGAATATAACGGATATTTTAAGCACTCTGAATCTTCTTCATACATATAACTAGCTCATTTTCTCTCTCTTCCCCTACTTTGATAAACATCTTTCTCGCCTTCTTGTTTACGACAAAGTAAAATATTAGAAAATCTTGCTGATTAAGAAACACTCCTAAAATGCCGTATCCCAACATGTCAGATTCACAAAGAATTGCCAAATAAAATAATAAAGGCATTTGTTCCTCTTACGTCATCGATTCGCCGTCGTCGTCATGGGAATTGGTTGTTTAAAATCATAAAGCCTTACAAACGTTTCGTATTTTGTCTCATAAACTCGGACCCAAAGCGATACCACGGATATACGAATCTTTTCCTTTCTTTCTCTATTTCTATTATTTCTAATTTAATTCAGCAAAAGAGAAAAGTCTGCAATTAATCAAGATGAGTCGTCTGGAGTCGAAGCAAGGAGACTTTTAGTGAAAAAGAGGAAACAGTTCTCTCCAGAATCCAATATCCAATCCCAACCGTATTAAGTAATGTCGATGTGGGGACACCGCCGAAATTGGCTTTTTGTAGACCTGAAATTTGGTCCCAATTGTTTCGATGCCCCACCGGGATTCGAACCTGGGACCGCCGATAGCGTTAGAGACGCAAGACAACACAAGATGGAGAGCTCTAAACAGCTGTGACAGGTAAAGCAAACAATGTTAATTTTTTGGAGTGAAGCTCTGATTCAAAAATTAAAGAACCAAAAAACTCTTCCTTTTTTTCTATTGTAAAAGATATAAAAATTTGTAATATCCCGGTTATAACACTATCCGGATGAAAACGCGGCTTTCTGAAAAGCGTCTCTAACGGATTTTACTGCAATCAGATAGATGAGTTCCCGATAATCATGGTTAAAATGCCAAGAGGTTTCTTACAGTAATGTTCATAATTTAGACTCTCTTTTCATAAGATCTTTATTTCTTTGTTTTCAGAATGAGAAGAACCAGATAATGAAGTCGAATGTATGGCTTCGGTTGGTAAGTACATGTTACACTAATTCTAATGTTAAATTTCTATCGAATCATATTCCACAAACATATTTAGGCATATACTTTCAAATTGGTCATAAAAAGGGACTAAATTAATGATGAAGAAACTGTTCTCCAACCAAAGAACATTCACTTCTTCTATCCTCTGTTGATTTAATTATTTAGCTTTTAAGATAGTTTCTTAAGAGTAAGATAGAATCAGAGAGAATCTTTAATTAATCTTTGCTTTAATCGCAGAAAAGAGAAAAAATTGTAACTTGAATGAATAAATTGGATTTTCAAAGTTGAATTGGCGAGGTACGTTTGGGTGTCATCTTCAGCTTTAATCGATAAGGAAATTACCTCACACCAGGTTTGTAGGAATAGCTCGATTCCTTGCTTAAAAATATTGGACACGCGTCTCAACTCAATTGCCTTTTGTTTATGAAAAATTAGCAATTGGAGTTTGACTGCCATGTATTGCCATCTAGACCTCGAGGTTTTCCACTTGGGAAATTTTGTTATTCCATTCTTTTACTGCTAAATCATCTTTGTGTGGTTAAATTTCTTATTATTATTATTATTAAAATTCTTTCTCCAGCATTTTTACCTTTTATTTAGCAATTATTCTTACACACATAACGTCGCATTATCGATGCGACCTTATGTGTTTATCGATTTCACTGTTAATTAGAGATCAAAAGCGTTTTTGTGACTGTGGATTCTTTAACTTTGCATAAATATTAAAAAAGATTGGTATATACGATTCCGTTTGTAAGTTTCCGTTATTTGTACGAGTTAAAAAGATACAGAGCATCTAACTTGATCAACTTTAACAGAATAGAGTAATCCTGGATTTTTCAGAGAAACATTCAATTTCACTGTTAATTAGAGGTTTTTTATGGGAATATTTGGTAAGAATTTAGTATTCTAACGTGATCTTTTGATTCGACTTTCAAAGATGAGTCTTTGCTCATTCGAGATAAACAGGAATGTCGCGCTGAGTGTCTCGTGGTTTCTGGTAGTGAAATCTGAAGAGACTGTTTTGATTCAGGGAATGGATTTTTCTGCGGTTATGTCCGGCTGAATTCGTACCTGAAAGGTGAGTTTTAGCCGTTATCACTCTATATTAAAGTACATTAAAGCGTTCCAAAGAAATCTATAGATTCACAAGGCAACCACTCGTCAATAGAACTATTTTTTTTCCTCCAAAATAGTTGGTCCTTTCTTTCTTAAGATCTTGTCTCCCAAGATGTTGGTTATAGAAGCGCCTTATATCATGAACCTCCTTCCTTCTATTTCATTGAATTCCCCTCTTCACATGCCCTCTGTTACTGACCTGTGCAATGGTCATTCTCTTCAAATTTACTAGAATGGCTTCAGCCCCGTTTTTTACTGTGAATTACTTAATTATCCACTCTTTCTTATCGTTTCTTTTGTATTTTGCACTCCCAGCAGCATTTTATTCATTTCTTGAATTTCATGTATGTCATCTAAAAATCTGTTGCGGTGTATTCTAACAAAATGTAACTGAATTAGTTTCATTATTTCTTTTGAAAACACTTCCCTTCCGCCAACAACTGCCGAGAGCAACAAGTTTAGATGATAATTCACATATCTTTTCCCAGAATTTCAATTACCACTTTATATATTTCACTTCTATTGAAATCCTGGTCCCCTACCTGGACAGCGAACTAAATTTTCATTTTGTTCCTGTATCTCACCTCCTCCACAGCGTATGTAATGAATTATTTACCCTTAAGATTCCTAAAAAGAAATCTGATCATGCACAAAATATTGATTCTGCAGAATTAGCTTCACTATTTAAATAGAGCAATTAGATTGACTTTGCTTTGCCTCAGACTGTCGCTTCTATGTCTCCATTTATGCAAATTATTTTCAACTTAAATCATATTTTGTACATATGTCTCCAAATTACTTTTTGCAAATTTGTTTTTGATTCATTCGTTCATGTATATTTACTGTAATTTTTAAAAATTTTATTGCTTTTTTTTAAGTTTACAAATCCTCTATACATTATTTTAAAACATGCTTTTTTGGTGATCGGGACCTTTCTCCCTTAATATTCCACAAATACGTATAAAGAATCGTATCTCGCTCATTTTTTCTATGATTTCACGCTTTAATTCAATAGGCATCATCTTCTTCTGAGCATTGACCTTTCCACTCACTTTCTTCGGACCCAAGGTTATAAAAAGAAATGTGATAAAGTATTTGATTGCACAAAAAGCACAAAGCCCTAGAAAAACTTATCAAAGATGCTTCGACAGCGAGGTAAACAAGTATACTGGAGGGATGCGTTGGATAATGCGAGACGCACGAGGCACAGTAAACTGTTGGGTCGTGTGTAGCCGGCAGTTCCTTGTATCTCAAATTTTGCTCGTATTTCAAAGCAAAACTTCGCTCGCTCGACGGCTCGTATCTCAAAAAACTCGTATGCTAGGGCTCTCGTATCTTGAGGTACCACTGTAACTGCTTACCCCCAATCCCATACAAAATTAAGGGTTCTCGGAGTTAGAAAGGGTTGATATCCTACCTATCAAAATACAATCGTTTCATTATTATTGCGAAAAAATTTGGGGGCTTCCGTTGGTTTGCCTTGGGTTGGGTAGGTTTGCCTTGCTTACCTAAAGGTTGGGTTGGAGGTTTCCTTCCATTAAAAAGTTTATCACCAATCCTCTATATATTATTTTAAAACATGCTTTTTTGGTGATCGGGACTTTTCTCCCTTAATACTCCACAAATACATATAACGAAATGACCGTTTGAAGGCAAAAGTTGCCAGGTTCCTGCTAAAAATAGTCAGACAAATGAAAAATCCACGATTTGTTAAACAAATTGAACTAATATTATAATCATCGCGTTGCGTCTTGAACGAAAAAATGCCCGGGTTGCTATATACAGATTAAATTTGTTTACTTAATGACGAGTGAGACAATTTCAAATATGAGAAAGTGATTTTAATACTTGGTCTTATAATGATTGAAAAAGTACTCGCAAGTTATATATGGACTCCATAAACGAAGAACTCCAGATTGCACGCAACTATAACAGTTTAATAAACCGGCTACTTTACATCTTTTGGGAGCAGAACGTCAACTACAGAAACATGAGAATTGCCGGATTGTGAATGTTTGTGTCACAGGAGTATCGCTTGGTATGTTTGAATAACGTTGCATCGTATTACTTCTCGGTCACTTAAATTTAAGATCGACCATAATAGAATATTCGATTTGTAGTATCATGATTAGATTTTGGAGTATTCATAGAAAAAAATGTAAGGTTCTAATTATGAGTCATACAACTACCCCATACCGATCAAAACAATTAGGTCGTTCAATTCAAATTAATTTTGGTGAAACTTTCGTGTTGCAAATTTTCTATATACCTAAACCTGGTATCAAATGATTTTTAGTGTTTATATTTTACTCACAGAATAGATAATACACGTATTCTATATTTATTCATACCTTGGAGTAAAGAATAGGATATCATACCTGCGATTCAAGAAAACTCACCTCTATGGAATACAAGCGTAACGAAAGCCCAAGCCTCCATTCCCTTTCGCTATGCCCGTAGTACAAAAATATGCTCAACCAATTTAATAGTATGTGTAGTAGTAAACGTAAGAGTAGTATTTTAAAATCTAAGTTTTGTGAATGGGTTCAAATACCATGATTGACTACTATATTTGTGTGAGAGACATTCAAATAACGCAGGGCAATGGGTTTGCTACATTTGCTATACTTTACTTTGCACTTTGACAATGTATCACAATTTATGGTCCTCTGAAAGTGAGACTCACTCCGCAGATGCTTCCCCCTCATGCTTCCTTCTCCCAAATTAGTAACATTTTCTCTCATTCTAAGCCAGCAGGGCAACAAGCTTTCAACTGATTATTGCTGACTGTATATCTTTCAGTACTTGAATAAATCTGATTCAGTGAATTTATGAGATGCAATTTCACTGCAGACGAGTAGTAATTATTTTTATATTTCGTGTATGAAGAGTAAAAATAGAAAATAAATAAGTAACGTGGATGCAGGAAGTATTTTTGTTGTTCTATCTTGGTTATATATGTTAAACACGAAGCCTTAAGTGACACATCATAAAAGGAAGTGGCATTTTGAAGAACAGCGTTTACCAAAATGTGGTAGTGATGTTTTGTATTTTTGTCTAAATTCATGATGTAATAAATGCATTAAGTGAATTGGGGTATTCGGTATAGGATAAAATGCATATACGTCGTTATATAAATGACGCGTACTATTCGTGATTATAGTGCTAAAAGAAAAATTTTAAAACATTTTGTAACATTTACATTCTTACACTCTTTAAGATATTAGGGACTTCGTTAAGGTTCAAGTGGTAAGGGATTAGAAAACTTAAGACTTTGAATTTTCCCATAGAGTTTCGTTACTGGATGTGTAGATACCTATATCTATCGCTACAAACGACGTACGTCGAAAATGACACTGACATGGAATATCAAGGTACGATTTTTTTGGCATGTCTTATTGTTTGTGTATTCGTCTGTAGTGATTAGAGTAGTTGCTGTAATGTATTTGGTTGGGGAAATTGAGTATTACTGATCGTCTGCGAAATTTTCGCACGGGGCAACTAGTAATCATATAATAGGAAGAGAAAAGATATAAATGTATGTACAATGTATACAATGAATTAGAGAAAAAAAGAAATATTGCATGTATTGCATATCACATTATTGCTTTCCAATAATAACATAAAAGAAGTCTTCGGTGAGGAGAGAGGTTGTGGGAAGTGAAAGGAGCAGGAAGAAGGTAGCGTAAGGGCAAACATGGGGAGTGTAATAAAGTCTGCAAGAATAGTTAACTGTAGTCTGTGTAATGATAGATATCACTTCAGATGTACGAAAGAAAAATTAGAAGACTACACTAAGGATAACTGGAAATGTAAGAAATATAAAGGAGGCAACACTGAAAAGCTACGGAGGCTTCTGGCGGATCTCGAGATTGAGAGACTAAAGGAGGAGCTGAAGAAACAAGTTGAAGAGTTGCTAAGTGAAAAGGAATGATATAGCTGTGAAATGAAGATAAGTAAGGTGAGAGTAAAAGAGAAAGAATGTGCGGTGAGAATTATGGGGGACTCGATGATCAGGTATTGCGGTGAGTATTGCAAGAATAGCAATACGTTAGTGGAATGTTTGCCAGGAATCAGGGTCGAACAGCTGGAAAGAAAGATTGAGAAGTTGGAAGAAGCAAAGGAGGAAGAAGTGGTGATCCTGCATGTGGGAACAAACAATGTGAAGTCGGCAAAGTCTGCCGAGCACTCGATGGGGTGGGACTTATGTACAACGGAGAGGAAAAAGTTCAAAAAGGCGAAGATAGTGTTAAGTGGTGCTATAAGAAGAAGGGACGTTTCATATGGTTTTATTAGAAAAATTAATGACTGTTTAGACTGGGTGTGTAGTGGACAAAACATCATGTTTGTGGATCCAAACGGTAGGTTAAGTGAAAAGGATTTGGGAAGAGATGGTTTGCTCCTCAACAGGAATGGTTCTCAGAAATTTGGAAAATTACTAAAGAGGGTTGTAGATAACAGCTACCATAAGGGAAACTAAACTGCGGTGCGGCAGGTGAATCGTCTCACGATTTAGTTGTGAATAACAGAAAACATGTTGCTGATTGTCAATTGGCAGGGGTTCTAAGGCTTTTGCAGGTTAACTGTCGTTTATAATAAAATCGGGGAATTAGGTACATTAGTAAACTCATGTAATGCGGATATAGTAATAGGAACAGAGTCATGGTTAAATGATGAAATTGGTTCCAGTTTTCCAGAAAAGTTCGAGGTATATAGGAGAGATAGAGAGAGTAAAGGCGGAGGTGTGTTTATTTGCGTCTCTAAACGGTTTTCGAGTTTCCTTATTTCGAAAGATAAAGACTATGAAATTCTGAGTGTTGAAGTTGAAGACAGGCTAACAAAGAAAAAAATTCAGGTAGTGGGAACGTATCGGCCCCCCAGGGAGGACCTCGCTATTGTTGAGAGGCTAGAAGAAATGGTATGCTGTGATAATCGCTCGTAATTGCAGGAGATTTGAATTTACCACAGCCGCGAGACCAACTCGCCGCTGGCCCAACTCGCCGCGGGCATATTTTAATTACGTTTAGAACTATCTGAAATTACTCGTTCTTCGCAAGGGTTTTAATTATCTAATATCATAGAAAGAAGAAAAAAAGAGATATGCTAAATTTTACGGTAAGACCATAGCACCACTTCATAGAAGCAATTAATCCTTGTTAACCATTAATTAGTTTCGTGGGGTCGATATAACCCCAGGCGATATACTTCCTTCGATAAAACATTAGCTATTTAAGATATTCATATGCCAATTTTTTACTTAAGTAAATAATTTTGCACTACATTTATGATCTGATAATTTCGTTATAGTTCTCCTTATCATTTCCCCCACTGAATATGACCCTCACATCATCGCTCCAGAAATCTCCCCCATCCTTCCACCTTACTTCGCATAGCCCCAGAATGTTTATGTTGGACCTCTTCATTTATAACTTTACGTTTTCTAACTTCCCTTTTCGAAAAAATTATCGCGGACTACTTGAAAAACTATTGCGAGTCAGAAGGGTGGCTTAACGAAAGTCAGCATTAGGAAAGGCTAAAGGCAGTTAGGAAAGGCTTTTCTTGCGACAAACAAATGCTAGGGTTATGTCAAGATTTAATAGAAGCAAAGGACTAGGCAAAACAGGTAGATGCGGTAGTAATGGATTTAGCAAAAGCCTTTGACGTAGTAGATCACAGCTTGTTAATCCAAAAAATGAGTATGATGGCGATGGATCCAAGAACAGTGAAATGGCCTTCATTCGTAATAGAGGGCAGAGAGTAAAAATAGAAAACAAGCTATCAGACCCAATTCAAGTAACTTCTGGGGTAGCGCAGGGTAGCGTAGTAGGCCCGCTACTCTTCTTAATATTTATTAATGATATGCCGAGCGTAATAAAATCTCGTGTACGACTATTTGCTGACGACTGCATTATATACAGGGTCATTAAAAGGAATGGTGATAGTAATATTTTACAGAGGGATATCGATGAATTGAATAATTGGGTAAACTCAAATTGGACATCAACAAAGATAAATGTAAAGTAATTAGCTCTAATAAGAACAAATTTCAATATTCTTACAATATCGGCGGTAAAGTTTTATCAAAAGAGAATAATGATAAGTACTTGGGAGTTACTTTCAGTAAAGATTTAAAATGGCATGCGCACATTGAGAACGTTATAGGTAAAGCCAGTAAAACATTAAATATTGTAATACGTACTCTCAAAAAATCATGCAAGAAAATATAAAAAAAAAAAACTGCGTATAAATCGCTGGTTAGACAGATACTAGAATACGGTGAATATATATGGGACCCTTATCAAATTGGACTTAAAAAGGAATTAGAAAAGATAGAAAGAAAGGCGGCTCGGTTCGCGTTGGGGAGATATGAAGCAGCGTTTCTCAGATGTTAATGTAAGAATTAGGTTGGGATAGGTTAGAAAACAGGAGGAGGAAGAAGAGATTATCAGTATTCTTTAGGTCTTTCGTAGGAATTCCTGCGTACAAGGAAATAAGCGACAGAATAAAAGAGGCAGATTACCTAGGTAGACATGATCATAAATGCAAAGTGAAATGTTTAAAGCAAAGAATCGATAACAGGAAACACTGCTTTTTAAACAGAACTATCGAGGAATGGAACCCGAAGAAGTCTTTGAACCTTTCCCAAAAAATGTGAAATATTTTATTAGGGGTATTTGTAAAATAAGTAATATGAGGAGTGAGCCAGCCGATGACGAAATGTGGGACAAGTAGGGGATCGCCTGATAGGGTGATGTATGTACGGTGGGGACTTCGTGGGCCCCGTGGCCGCTTCGGTAGCCGTGAAGGCCTATCAGGAACCCTGAAAAATCTCCCAGAACATGATTTACTAATATGGTAGATATTACTTTGTATTGTATGTTTTATTATGGGTGACGGTTGCTTGTGTATACAATCAAGGGTTGTAAATGGATTGGGTAAACGTATAATATCTGTTTCTATATATAAGTTGCCACCGGACAATTGTCCACCTGTGACTATATTGTAAATAAATAAATGAAAGGGAAAATATAAACTGAGATTTACAAATAATCATACAAAGGAAGCAATACAAGTCTATTATTCATTTTCAAGCGAAAGAAGAAAAGAAAATAAAAGTAGAAGTTACATCATAAGGGTCCTGCCAAACCATAGGTTTGTCGGCAGGTTCCCAAAATTGATAACTACTGGTGGAAAAAATTGTTCTTTTCTTCATCGTTATAGTTACATCATTATTATTTTTATAGGAAATTACACAAAATTTAATATAATCCTCATGACAATTGTTTAATTTTGGAATATTCTTTAAACTTTTGTTTATGGTATGCTTGGTATAAAATGATGTCAGCACCGCATCTATTAAAAAAAACGAATAAGTCGTAATCTAATCCCCAATCATAATTTACTCTTAGTATTCTTACTAAGTAATATGCAAAAATATTCATTATGTCAATGAACTACCATAACTTTCAATCTTCCCAAAACAAGGTAAATTCGTTTTTCTAATCGACGCAATTCGAGGAATATTTGATTTTGTGATGAATAGCGGTAGAACTCGTATTTATTCACGATAAATTAAAATTAAATTGCCAAAACGAAGGAATGTAAGTTCTGTCGGTACCAATAGATGCTTACATAGAAGAACATTTTCAGTATCCGTCGAATGTTTTCCTGCAATCTAGAAATACCCTTTTAAGCAGCTGATAAGTGATCAACCAAGAAGATATCCTGGACGGACCAGATGATCTGCCTTTTCCTTTATTTCATGAATGCGCATTTCCTTGAATTTTATTAAATTCAACCAAATTATTATTAAAATTTGATTTTTCGAGATATGTATTTTAAGTGAAAGGTAATAAATTTATGACTGAGATGATATTTACAGTTTGGAAATATGTCTTAATCAATTTGCCTTCTGAAACTTTTTAAATCAAAAAATGGTTCTTCAAAAATTCCCAAAAATTTTGATTTTTTTACTATTCATCGATACCATAGAATGGAAAACTGTGAGTTGAAGATTTTTCATTCGGTAAGAGCCTTCTCTCGGCGGTTTGGTTCCACCATCACAAAGGTCTTTTCAAACCGTGAAGCTTCCCATATTGTAGATTGAATGAGCACACTCTGTGAGTCTCCGAAAGAACAGAAAAAGAATCGAAGAAGAAATGTTTGTGAAATATTCTTAAATGTATTTTCAACTATGAAATGTCAAGCTCGGATTTGACTCAGTCAGTAAATTTTATTATTCACCTTAAATTAAAATTTAAAAGAAAGCTAAAATATAATATTTTATTGAAAATATATTTTTTGCAAAGAAATGTCATTTTTTCACATTTTTATTACTTTGAACTACTTCTATCATATTTGGTTTATCTTTGATAAATGTTCGAATGAGCGAATCAAACTTTAGTATTTTATTCTGTTATTAACTGTTAAACGATTTCTTTCTTACGTCCGTTTTCCATAATTAACGCAAATCAAGATAAAATTAATATAAATGAAATATTGTTCGAAAGCTTAAAGCATCTATAAAGAACTATAGATGACCGTTCTTTCCTAATTGGCAACGTATTTTAGTCATAATTATCAGCAGAAATGCTATATTTTATGTTATCAGTAAATGCAATCCAACTTACATCTATCTATGTTATTCATTATGCAGTTAAAAATTTTAAATATGAATGTCCTCAAAAAAAATTGAAAGCTGAAACTTTTCGGGAAAATGTAGTTGCCTGCTCCTTTTCGTTCTGTTTTCGTAGGAATAAACATCCAGTGGGAAAGTTTCTGAGAACATACTGAAATTATTTTCTGGACAAATCAAAATCCTGTAAGTTTATTGATAACTTGAAAACACTAATTAATAATACGGGAGTAACGCAAACTTGAGCACTCAGTGGAGATCTTCTTTGTGAGGGTCGCTTTTTATCATTATCAATCGAAGTAAACGTGTAAATTAAAGAGTATTTATTAATAAGGTTTTATTGTTAACCTTATTATATTATTATACTGTCGTTTTCTTACTTTTCTTTTCAGTTTTATACGTCTTTCTTTTGTATCGTTTCTTGCTTTCTTAACCTGCTTTCCTCTAAATTAAATTTATCTATTTCGCATATCTCCTGTTTTGGGGTATTTTTTAAGCGCTAACTTAGGTTTTTTTAAGCCCACAAATTACTTTTCTTCTGTACACTTTTTTCATGCAATCTTCCTTTTAAATTTCTTATGATGAAGGGTAAAACTAATTAGTCTCAATCTTGTTCCAATGAGGACTTATTAGTTTTTGGAACTTCGCACTTCCTGAAACGATGTGTCTCTTAAATGTGTATCAAGATGTTCGGATTCAAGAAAAGAATAAATGTTAAATCAGGAGGATTGCGACTACGTGAGAGAGTAATGTGGTAGTGATTTTACTTGAAGAAGTGGTAGAAATATTTCCATGGGCAATAATTCTTTAACAATACTTCTTGCAAAACATGAATCAAACGTGGATGCATTTCGGGAGCGAATATTTTTGTTTGACTCCCATTCTGATTTCAAAATCCCCTTTAATTCAAATTGTGGCGTTAGATGACCGTCGATATTATAGCGAATCTATTACTAATATAATAAGATGGAGCACAACCAGAGGCTTTACTGAGTAAACACTAATTGAGGTGAGATACCAAAAGATGGAAGAGAATCAATATTATAGGGCCAAAACTGTGATAGTGCGACCTCCAGAGTTTGTTCTGGAGTTGAAACCGCTATCCGCTTGAGATGCAATTTCGTATTTATTAGGTGACTTGAAATGGATGACTGGAAAGCTGAAGATTTTTCCTTAATTGCCATACAAAATTCAGAGATCCATCATGAGGTGTTGAATAGAAAAACTGACATCGGTCTTGAGGCAGACAATTTATTATCCATTTTCAAGTATTATCAACAGTTTTCACAATTAATCTGTTAATTAATATGTTTAATTTAGTTTAACTTCACAAACATTGGCACTGCTGTTGAATTGATTGAATTATTTCTATCGAGGAAAACTTATTTGGAGCGAGTTTAGAGTTGGAATGACGCAAATTAAGTTCATCTAGCAATTTTTTCAAAGTCTACTCAAAATATTAAGAATAAACGGTATCCAATTGAACCGATCGTGGGTCTCGTTTTATCCTCTTATCTTGGTAAAGTTCTCCGCGAATTGTGGAATCATTTGTTTGAATCGCAAGTTCGCCTTTTTTAACTTATAGCTGATTTTAGTAAATGAAGATATTCCATGGAATGAAGGAAATGAAACGCTATGACTCCCAAAGACAATTTTATTTTGATTTAATTAATTTCTCTTCGTCGTCAGGATGTACAGCAAAATGTCAAAAAACAGACTTCATTGAACTCATTTAAAAATGTATTTTGTATGCATCTGATCCTTCCGAGCTAAATTACTCGAATTTCAGGTCCATTAAACTTTATAAGATTTCTTATTTGTAAAATTAATGAAATGTTATGCACTAGATGGTTCCGCGGCTACTGGATAAGTTTTCAATAAAAATTCCAATAAACCTTAGATTTGAAGATGCCTTGGCATGAATACTTAACATCACGAGATTTTTATGTAAATAAGGTTTTAGAAAATTCGCCACCCTCAGGCGTTTTTCAAGATGATGTAATATTACAGCTACCAAGCTTATTTTAGCCCCTTTCAACGCCATAACAGACAGGTGTACACATGGAAAAAGCCAGGGGTCACGGATAGGTAACAAATTGATTACATTTTGATAAGGAAGAGTTTTAGAAATAGAGTTAAACACTCACGAAGTTATCCATGCGCTGATGCAGACTCGGATAACAACCTAGTAATGATGAAAACCAAGCATAGATGTAAAAAGGTCTATCAGGCAAAAACCGCATCCAAATGGAACGTAGAAGCCCTCAAGGGTCGGAAAGCTAGGGAGTTTCAAGAGTCAGTTAACAAGGCTCTAGAAGATAACGAAAGGGAACTTACCGTAGAGAAGGAATGGGAAAAGATGAAAAACATCATCGGGGATAGTGCCCAAAGGGGGTCAACCAAAACAAAACAAGGAAACCATGGGTGACGGTAGGAATGATAAATAAAATGGAGGAAAGAAGGCAATGCAAAAGGGTCAACACGGAACACGGGCGTAGAATGTACAGGGAACTGAACAACGAAATGAGGAGGGAAACAAACAGAGCAAGAGAATTGTTGTGGAAGTGTAATGGAATAGAGAAGATGGCAGAAAGTGGGAGGGTCAACCTATTGTATAGAAAACAGAAACAAATGACAGGGAATAAAATTAGCAATAAAATGGCCACTGTTAGGGATAGCAAGGGATACGTCTCAAGGGAACCAACCAGCATAAGGGTACGGTGGGAAGAATATGTGGAAGAATTGTGGGTGGGTCAAATATTGAGAGGAGAGGGATTACTGATGAAAGCGATCGAGGGAAGAATGTTAAGGGAAGACATAGACAGAAGTTGTTAGACGAACAAGGAATGGGTGCAGGTGTTTTTTGCACGTATGGCATGCACCCAGGAAAATCCCAAGGAAAAATAGACCTGAAAAAAGTCCGGGAAACGAACCCGGGTCTCCAGATTGTGTGCTCTGTCCGTTGAGCTATCCCATCGGTCATTTTTTCAAGTCTATTCTTTCTTGGAATTGTTAAACGAATTAAGGGGTGGTATGAGTTACCAACAATTGAAGGAGAGGGAATTAAATAGGCAATGCGGGGGCACCTACCGAAAGGTAGAATACTAATAAGATCTTCAACTGAGTGTGAGAAAATATAAATTTTTGGTGAATAAGGAACTACTTAGTAAATTTGAAATCAAATGAAAAATTTTCATTCAGGCAAACAGAATATGAGACACTAGTGAGAAAAGAGGAAAGAATGCATGGGAGTGTGTTAATGTTGGCCTGAGAAGAGTGGGAGAACGAGGAACTAGACTGATTACTACATTTAAATTTACATATGTAATAACCTTTTGGCATGGGGTCATTATTAATCCATCAATTTCGCATATGGTCCGCGGAAAAATGAAATCTTGAATGGTTCTAGCACCTCATCTTCCAAATCAGAACGACCTAATGAGACGCATCTTCACTCCCTCTGAATGTAATAATTCTTTACTGTACACATCTTTTCTAATTTCCGAATACATAAAGAGAAAGGCCAAACAAAAATAAAGGAGATCCATGTGACACTGTCCTCTTTTTTATAAATATTTGTTTTAATTATTCCACTAATGTGAATGTTTCGTTGATAAATATCCGCTTCGTTAAAGGAGATTATAAGTTCGACAGCATTGTATCAGAGATGATGAGAACCCTCGGCTAGGAATCTCTTGAGGATAGAGTAAATGAGTATATTTTATTTTGTAATTCTGTTATTCTTTAGCAGTTCTCACTACATAGAAAACTCTACATATACATTATAAATCTTGGGCCATGCCTCTATCATAAATAAATATGTTGATATACAGTGAAAGCAGCTTTCAGAGGGTTATAAGCGGGAAAAGCGTTTTTACCAAGATATAACAAATTCAAACAAAACAAACAAAGATATAACAAATTATATATATATATATATATAAAGTGTTCTACCTTTCGGTAGGTTCATGTGCCCCCACATTCCCTATTTAATTCCCTCTCCTTCAATTCCTGATAACTTATCCCACCCCTCAATTCGTCTAATAACTTTTGTCTTTGTCTTCCCCTCTGTCTTTTCCCTAGCATTCTTCCCTCGATCGCTTTCTTCAACAATCCCTCCCCTCTCAATATTTGACCCACCCATTTCTTTTGTCTATTTTTAATTACTTCAATCATTACCCTTTTCTCCCCAACCATCTCTAGCACGTCCTCGTTCGTTTTTCTGTCGACCCAACTAACTTTCTCCATTCTACGCCATACCCATATCTCAAAAGCCTCCAGTCTTTTGACATCCTCCTTTCTTAACGTCCACGTTTCACATCCATACAACACTACACTCCACACCAAGGATTTTACCAATCTCTTCCTGATTTCTTTATCAAGTCCCTTTGTCATCAGTTCCCTTCTTTTCATGAAAGTTTCCTTTCCCAATGCTATCCTTTTTCTAATTTCTGTCGAACATCTTCCATCCTTAGAAAGAAGGCTGCCCAAGTATGAAAACTGATCTACTTGCTCTAGTTTTTCCCCATCCACCCTTATTGTTAACTTAGCTTTCTTTCCCTTTGAAAACCTCATAATCTTAGTCTTTCTTACATTGATTTTCATCCCAAACTCCTTTGTCTTATCATTTAGTGCATTAACTAGGATTTGCAAACCCTTTTCCGAATCGCATACTATAGCTTTATCGTCTGCATATCTTACTGACTTCACAAGTTCCCCACCAACCTTTATTCCCTTATCTATTTCATCCCAAGCTTCTTTGATCATTTCTTCTGCATATAAGTTAAAAAGAGATGGTGATAAAGGACAACCTTGTCTTACTCCCCTTCCTAACTCTGCCCATTCCGATTCCCCATTAGCAACTCTTACTCTTGCGGTTTGATTTAAATACAAATTTTGCACTAAACGCCTATATTTCCAATCCAACCCAATTTTCTTTAGTATCACCATCAGTTTTGGCCATTGAACTCTATCGAAGGCCTTTTCAAAATCAACAAAACAAACACAGACGTCCCTTTTAAATTCTAAGCTTCGTTCTACGAGAACCCTCATAACCCCAATTGCATCCCTCGTCCCTTTCCCTCTCTGAAAACCGAACTGATCATTTCCTATGAATTCCTTAGTTTTTCCCTCGATTCTTCTATTCAAGACCCTAAGAATAACTTTTGCCGCATGAGATATTAAGCTAATTGTTCGGTAGTCCCGGCATTCTAAGGCATTATTCTTTTTCTGTAACGGAATCAGGATAGACTTGGTAAAATGCTCTGGCCACTTTCCTTCATCGTAAATCTTCCTGCATAAATCATAGAAATGTTTTCTACCCTTTCCCCCAAGATTCTTAAGAAATTCTACAGGAATCTCGTCCACACCCGTTGCTTTCTTCCCCTTCATATCCCGCAGTGCCCTATCAAGTTCACTATCTAGTATATTCGGCCCAAGATCATCTTCCTCTACCTCTTGTATGCCCTCAATCTTTATGTGGGTAGGCTTCATGTCTTTCGAATACAATTTTTCCACATACTCTTTCCAACGTCCCCTTATGCTAGCTGGTTCCCTTAGGACGTTTCCCTTGTTATCCCTAATAGTGGCCATTTTATTACTAATTTTATTCCCCGTTAATTGTTTTACTTTTCTGTATAATAGATCTACCCTCCCACTTTCAGCCATCTTCTCTATTTCGTTACACTGGCCCTTCCACCACGATTCTCTTGCTTTATTTGTTACCCTCCTCAGTTCGTTGTTTAGGGCCCTGTACATTCTACGCCCGTGTTCTGTGTTGAGCCTTTTCCATTTCCTTCTTTCCTCCATTTTAGTTATCATTTCTACCGTCACCCATGGTTTCCTGATTTTGCTTTGGTTGACCCTCCCGATGGTTCTTTGGGCACTATCCTTGATGCAGGTTTTGATCTTTTCCCATCCCTCGTTTACGGTGAGTTCCCTTTCTATACCATCTAGAGCCCTGTTTACTGACTCTTGAAACTCTCTAGCTTTCCTACCCCTGAGGGCTTCTACGTTCCATTTGAGTGCGGTTTTTGCCCTATAAATCTTTTTGAATCTAAGCTCGGTCTTCATCATTACTAAATTGTGATCCGAGTCTACATCAGCACCAGGACAACTTTGCGAGTTTTTAACACTATTTCTAAACCTCTTCCTTACCAAAATATAGTCGATTTGGTACCTATCCGTGTCCCCTGGCTTTTTCCATGTATACCTCCTTCTGTTATGGTGTTGAAAAAGAGTGTTGGTGATACAGAGGTTATTCCTTATGCAAAAATCTACCAGTTTTTGTCCTCTGTCGTTTCTTTTTCCTAGTCCGAACTCTCCCACTTCGTCCCCATCTTTGCCCTGCCCAACCACAGCATTCCAGTCCCCCATTACAATAAGGTTTTTATTGCCCTTCACCCTTCCAATAACCTCTTCTATTTGTTCATAAACTAAATCTACTTCATTCTCACTGTAATCGCTAGTAGGGAGGTACACTTGCACTATCACAGTGTTTACTGGCTCTGCCTTGATTTCTACTGACATTACTCGGTCGCTTACCAGTTCGGTGGCTATCACAGCATTTCCCGCTCCCTTGTCCAACACTATAGCAACCCCTCTCTGGCTATCATTTCCTCCACTGAATATAACCCTCACATCATCGCTCCAAAAATCTCCCCCGTCCTTCCACCGTACTTCGCATAGCCCCAGAATGTTAATGTTGGACCTCTTCATTTCTAACTTTACGTTTTCTACCTTCCCTTTCCTCATCGTTCTAACGTTCCAGGTCCCTACTCTGGTTTCCTTGGTCATCTTCTTCTTCTCTTGTGTCGTTGGGTAAGGATTTCGTGGAATGACGACCGGGGAGGCCTTACCACCATCTCTGCCGGGCACGACACTCTCCCTAGTGGGCTGAGTCCCGTTTTTGCCAGGGACAATATAATTATTGTGGCACATCATAATCATGGGATAGATAGTCGAGGTGGTCTCCCCTTGCCTTCCTCAACAGTGTTTTTAACGTGACACCATCACTCATATAGGCCGCCCCACTGGGGTACAGACGCCTTTGCAGCCGCCTCACTGAGGTACAGACGCTGCGTGGACTACCTTTCGTCTGGCCCCTACCTATTGACCTTTCTGGCATGAGTGACCCTACCAGGAACAAAGTTCCAGCCAGTATAGCTCTCTAGGTCATAGGAACACGCAAGCCCCTTCACCACGTCAAGGTGTAGCCCGTAGAAGGGGATAAAAAATTATAAGCCCTAAAATAAATTAAAATTCCGTTATCAAACATTTTATTCATCATTGCGTTTAGATGTATAAATCCCATGTCAGTAACTCGTAAAAAAAATACGTGGAAGAAATTTTTTAATATTAATTTCACGCACTTCCTAAAAAGATGGAAATACGAAATTTGGGGATTCATTAGAAAATCAATGATCTAATTCGTATTATCAGATTTTCTACTCAATTAATCCTTGGATCGACTCAGGATGACTCACAAATGCTCTCATTTAGAACGCACGTTCAGTTCATTTTGATCGATTACAACCTTTTCTTTCTTACCATTGAAATAATGGACTCACGAAATCGGAATAAGTACCTAAAGAAAGGTGATCGATTAAAGATCCTTACTTTGGATGTGCAATATCGCATTAGATTCAAAATTGCAAGTATATGTAAAAAAAAAGATGAAGTAAAATGTCCATCCATGTATATTTTGGATCCGCTATAGTTTACCGTTTAAGACACCCCCGCTCAATGAGCGGTCTATTTCACACCAATAACCCAACGACTTCAGACAACTCAAAGAAGTATGGAAAGATGTATGCTTGGGATCACAAGAAGAGACAGGAAACGCAACACCTGGGTGAGGATGAAGACAGGAGTGACAGATAACATAGATAAAGTAAGATCACTGAAATGGATGTGGGCAGGCCATGTGGCGAGAAGAAGCGACAACCGTTGGACAAGAGCGGTTCTGAACTGGACACCAAGAGATGTGAAGAGACCAAGAAGAAGACCAAAGGAACAGAGAGATCATTAAGTACTTAGGGGTGACATGGCAAAGAGAAGCTCAGAATAGAGAGAATTGAAAGCACTTGGGGAGGCCTACATCCAACATCGGATTGCCGTGTAATATAGTGTAGATACCAGAATAATTCAGACTTCGACGCTAGCTATCATGGGACCAGAAGGTCCCAAAAATCGCGATTTACCCATAAGAATGCATTGAGCATATTTTTGAAAATTATTTTGAGGCATTTATCGGTAAGATAGAGGAACCAAAATCTCGACGATTGAAGTTGAGGTAGTCTTCTATATTACCTATATTCTTCTATATTATGGAAGAAATGTTACCAAATATTCGTGAGTTGGACGCCAGATAGGCGCGAATTTCTTCCGTAAGAAATACATTGCTGAAATATTTGACAATTTTTTTTAATGCCTTCCCGATAAGCTGGAGAGATAGAACCTGAAATACTATCAACTGCTTCAGGCTTGACTTTTTGGTATGTTTCCATCATGACTAGGATAAATGACAACACTTATACCCGTACCACTCAAACTTTTAATATGCGTCACATAAGTGTTGTTATTTATCCTAGTCAAGAACCTGAAATGGTAACAGAGGCGTTTGAAAAATTATTTTATGCGGTTCTTCGTTTCTCTGATGGTCCTTGGTTCGATGCAAGAGCGTCATTTCGAATCCATCATGTATTTCAAAGGGGGATAACGGAATCTTATTTTAGGACCTTCCCGATAAGATATTGAATCGAAACTTTGGAACAGGTCAGAATGACACTTATCTAATATTATTATCCTATTCTCTTTCACGGGGGGTCCTGAGTTCGACGCCAGGCGGTCTTTTGGGCGAATATTTGAAAATTGTTTTGAAGTCGTTCTCGGTGCGATAGAGCAATCAAAATCACGGTGTATGCAGATGTCTTCCATAGTACCAAAGGTAGAAATGTTACGAAATGGCCGTGTGTTCGACGCCATGTGGGCGCGAATTTCTTCCGTAAGAAATAAATTGCTGAAATATTTGACAATTCTTTTTAATGCCTTCCCGATAAGCTGGAGAGATAGAACCTGAAATGGGAACGAAGGCGTTTAAAACCACTCTTTCGCTCAATTCATTGCTTCTCTAATGGTCCTTGGTTCGATGCAATAGCATCATTTCTATTCTACCATGCATATGCTCCCAAACGAGGATAACGTAATCTTATTTTAGGACCTTCCCGATTAGATGTTGAATCGAAACTTAGGAACAGGTCAGAATGCCACTTATGTAATATCAATATGCTATTTACTCTCACGAAAGAGTCCTGAGTTCGACGCATGGCGGTCTTTTGCGCGAATTTTTAAAACTGTTTTGATGACACGTGTGTGTGTGCATGTGCGTGTTTGTTAGTAGTAAAACTGTTGAAAGAGCCATCTTTACGTGTGAGGATTTTTTTAAACCTTAGTAGATGGTCATTATAAGTCACCCAGTGTTACTCATTTGTCTGTCTGTTAGAGGGGCCAATTTCAAGGAATTAGTATGAATCAATGATAGGATATATGCATAGGATGTGATCTCAGATATTTTAGTATTTTCAATTACGAACAATTCGCAGCGTCGATTCGCAGGTAACAACGTACGACCATTGAGGGAAAGTTTCTTAATTCGCTCGACTTTGCCATTGTTATTTCAATAAGATGAAGCTACTAAGTGAAATTTACGATGAAAATATTTAAGTTTACATATGTATCCTGTCGCCTTTTGGCGTGTGGCAGGGGGTGCACGACTCTACTTCCGTAATTGGCTGATTCCGCGTCTCTTCAAGGAAATGTAAACGTAATTTATTGTCTCATAGTTTTTCATTTATCCTTTGTTTTCGAGTGTGTCGCAATTAGAAGTCAACAGGCAGTCCAGCTATTCCATATAAAGAGTGTGGCTGTCTATTTTCGACAAGGTTTTGTTGAAAAATGTTATTAAAAGTCCGCCTACTTTAATCTATATATTTAATATCAGATCGGACCCCTAATGAGGCAATTGTATCCCAAAAATGCACATTAAGTTCTTTTTAATACTTTATAAGATCTTTTTCTAACGTAAAATTAAATGAAAATCAAAAATCGCCACATTCTGAGTATAGAGAGATATATTCTTAGTGGCGATCTTAGATTTCGGCTCCAAACCATGAAAATTTTGAAAATATTAGAATTTTCCTTTTGGATAGCCATCAATTATAGGGGACGTAGGAGATGTCAGATTCTCTTATTTAAAAATATTTTAAACTATTTTTGTCCACTTCTATTTCCTCTCTCGAGAATCAACGGGTACTTCAGCTAGTAAGTTAATATAGAATGGGCAATTGAGTCTGATTTATATATAAAGATGTCTTATTAATGGATGAAAATCATATCCAGTAACGAGACAAGGTACGAAAAAGCACTGAAAGAAAAATAACTTAGGTATAAGCAAGGGTTGTAAATAGTTGTAAATTTTGGCAATTTCTAGAAAAAGTTGTTTGTGTTTCAGGTGTGGAGCGATTACCAACTTCAGTGGGACGAGGCGGACTACGGTGGGATAGGCGTACTACGGTTACCACCCGACAAGGTCTGGAAGCCAGACATTGTGCTCTTCAACAAGTATGTAAATGCCGTGACTAATGAGACGATTTGGCCACGTAACAGCAAAAGTAAATAAGCACGCTAAATAAAAGCTTTTACTCATGAAAATCATCTAATAAACTTAAATATCCATGAATGCATTCCGTTTCCTTGTCAAAACAAGAGCCAGCACGAAAAAGAGAATCTTTCCAATAAGATGTGACCGATAAAGAGAGTTGAAGACAGAATTTAAAGCGTATGATTAGAGAAGACACTCCAATAAATGCATCGCTTTATCTACTGCATTAAGCTTCTCTCGGTCACCACGGAAAATAAATTTTTCTATACTATTCAGACTTTGACAGAATTTGCTGTGTGCTAAGCGAGTTTCGTGAATGATGAATTTCTGATTGGACTTTGCAATTTGATATGCGCATAAGAGTCTCAATTTTTGTCTTAGTTTTGAGATTTAGTTTAACAGTAAAGTAAAACTACGATGGAAAAGATAACTATTAAAACAAAGCTCAATCAGTCTGTATTAGTTCCAACTGTATCATATGGAATAGAAAGTATATCCTGGCAAGATATTAGACCAGTGAAATGAATTGCTCGAGGAGAACAATAAACATAAGCAGGAGGGATCCAATGAGAGAAGAGTAATAGAGGGAGCTTGAATGGAATGGCATTTTTGTGAAGCAAGTAGTTGAAGTGAAGAATAAGTTAGGACATTGAAGGTGATGAGGTAGGTTGATCAAAATGGGATGAAGAAGAAATATTTATTTTGGGATGAACAAATTAATTTTACTTTACTACTATTAAAACTAATCTGAGTATTTTAATAAGAATTGATTAGTGTAGTGTGCTCGCGACGAAACTCATTCTGTATCAATTATAGTTAATAATATCTTTCTTCGAATGATTTTCATTTCCAATTAAAAATATCCATACTCGTTACACAAGGGGAAATCAAAACCTTCGAATTCCAAAACACTAAACTGGATTCTACAATATTTCTTTCCATTACAGACAATGGATTCAGAAATTCAATAGCTCATTTGTTCAAATAACTCTGTAGAGAATATCTTGCACGGACCTAATTGCTGAAAACATGAATTAATATATTTAAGTACTTATAATTACAGTGACGAGGGTCAAATGGTAAAATATAGTCCCAATCCCGACTGATAATAAAGACGATTTCTTTTCTATTCTACTTCAAAGTTAATATTATTCAACGTACACTATGTTTTTATATTGCGAAAATAAAAATCAGGAAGAAATATTCCACAAGAACTGAAATAATTATATTGTATGAGTTATTTCTGTAGAATATCATAATGAAAAGACCGAAACTGCCTTTCATTCCCTTTGTCAAAGAATGAAAGAATAATTGGGGCTATTGAGATGTCAAATCAATTGATAAAATGCGTGATCGATAAGGAACTGGAATGCATACTCTCTGACTGATTTTCTAAACATTCCTTCGACAAATTAAATTTTCGCAAAAACTTCCGAAATGAAAAATGCAATCAGCTCAACTTTCAAACTACATGATGATTTTCAGTTAATATGAAAGATAAACAGACACTAAACATGTATTTCATAATAGGTTAAAACTTAAGGGATAAGTTAATAAAAATATTACCTTAAATAAGAGAGATTACCGTAAAATTCATCCTTAAGTTGTGAGATGATCGCTCCGGAATAACCTTTCAGATAAGCGGGACCTAAATAAAACATTTTCAATAGCGGAACATAAAAATGCTAATAAAAAATTAACTATGGCTGATCATTTCACCACATAAACTAAATGTTGCTTTCGCGTTGACTTAACCTGTCAGTGATCGTTCCATTGTGCGAATATAAGCAAAGTACTAATGTATGATTTTCCTTTATTCGGATGTTGCAACACAAATTTTGTTACTTTCCAGCGCGGATGGCAACTATGAAGTGAGGTACAAATCCAACGTGTTAATATACCCGAATGGTGAAGTGCTGTGGGTACCTCCTGCAATCTACCAGGTGAGATCGAAGTGAAATAATCCGAAAGATTTCATTCAATTTATGACCGAAGAGTTTTCCGGATCTTCTTATTAAAGGAGTTTAAAACTATGAAAATTTACAATTTTAACTGATTCTCCATTCCAACAGTTACATGTTGAGTAACGGATGTGTATTATTATCGGAAGTAATTTCGAAAACTGTTTCCAGTTATCATGTATGTAATTCTATTACATCTTCAAATATTTTATGATATTTGGCAAAACGATGTCCTCGACTATAAACGGAGAATTATAATGGTCTATAACAATATTTTGATATTTAATATGAATAATAATGATGGTATTCAAACAAAACTTATGAAAAAACTGAATCTTTCGAAATTATTTGTCAGATTTTCAAATTCAATCAGAAAATAAGATTTTGAGATTGTTCTTAGATTTTATAGTTCGGCTTAATATTCCTTTAGAAAATCTAATGTCTATTAACACTTTAATCAGGCAAAGACATTCGGTTTCGATTAAAATTCTACTAATTTACGTTTGCCTTCCAGTGTAACTGTAGTTTTCGGCCGTTGATTACACTAATGAAGAAAAATGCATCTAAAGTATAGAACTCTTTAAAATTTTGCCTTAAAGACTACTAGCGAAAGGAGACCATTTCTCTTCGAATTTTTAAGCCGTTCGGAGTTTTAATGACACTGCTTAAGGAAAAAGCAAATAGTTTTACAATACAGTGAAAAAATACCCGAAATTTATAAACTATTTAAACAGCACAGCTTATACAAAGAACAAATACAATTTATACCTATTATCGTATATCTTATATCGCATTATACCTTAAGTTCAAATTTTTGCTCTATTTATCACTATAGCATACTTTTTCGTTTCGGTTTCTCGAAATTATGTTATTAATCATCGTGTATAATTTTATTCTTCATTTGTTTGGCGCCTCCATTCATAATATATTTTTGCCCAATTACGCCCTTTGTCGCGCGGAGTATCCGAGATGGCATTTTTCTACAACGATCGATTGTAGAAAAATGCCATCTCACTGCTACACTGTTTTTTGATGAATCAATCCAATGAAACACATTGAAATACTGTCCTTTAACTGGAAGAGTGGTCTCCTTACATTAAAATTAACAAGATGATGATAACAAATATTCTCAAGAATGCACAAATTCATCAGAGCGCAAAAACAAATCCTCTGATCATTACATCCATTACTTTCCAAATAACCACCTAAGGGTGCTCTGGATCAACTATATTTGCTAACTCGGCCCTAGCAACGAAAAGTCTTTTTATTTATCGGTGTTGCAAATGAACACAAATTATTACTTCAAATTCTTATTCAGGAAGCATAAAAATATCGTGGTATAAGTTAGCCGGTGTCCATCGATGTTCCTTCCGACTATTTTCCTCGCTTTCGGTAAAAATTCTCTCTAAAATAAGGGTCCGTCATTTTTCATGTAAGGGATTCAACTAGGGGTCATAATAATCAACTATTATGATGGATAGCCTTATTTTGATGGTTTTCTTCATATGGGTTCAGCACCGGCATTTCGTGACAAATAGAAGACCGGCAATTTTCGTGAAATTTTGATGCTCAAAAAACAAACGTAGATTACTTTCATAGTTGTATTTATTCAAGAGTGGTCATGGGAAGTTCCAAATTCTCAACTCAAAAGAAACATTTTCCTTCATTTTTTCGATTCTGTTTCGAAGAACGCCGATGGCAGCTTGTGAAAATATCGAGATCAACTACTATTAAGAACCGAAATTTTTATTTATTCATAAATTTCATGGCTTTTCAAATACCCCTTTCGCATTTTCGTAACACAGCCTTTTTCTCTTTTCCCTCGAACACAGTATTTCACTCTCATCACAAAGTTACTACTTTCGTTAACTCTCGAAATGCTCTATAGTTCGAAGTATCCCCATATACTGCGTCTTATGTAATTTAATCTGCGGTTAACTCGAAGCGTTATATGACTAAGGTGTGGATAAACCAATCGAAACCCGACATATTTATGAACAACAACGCAATTGTGTCGCCAATCGGTTTCTAACTGCATCGGCAGTTATCTTCAAAACTCGTTAATATAAATCTACCGTAGCATCAACTTTACGGTTCGAATACAGAAGCAAACTCGAAATGGCGAAGCACGTCACAATTGTTCCGAAGAAAAATGCGGTCTCGAATCCATACGGTCACTGTACCTCAATTTTTAATGACCGCTTCGAGTTACCGAGATTGATAATCTGCCGTATTCTATTTCATTGCCACTTGTTTGAAAGTGCACTTTCTATCCGTGCAGAGTTCGTGCACCATCGACGTCACCTATTTCCCCTTCGACCAGCAGACGTGCATCATGAAGTTCGGGTCGTGGACTTTTAACGGAGACCAAGTGTCCTTACAGCTGTACAATAACAAAAACTTCGTGGACTTGTCCGATTACTGGAAGTCGGGCACGTGGGATATAATCGAGGTGCCGGCCTACCTCAACATCTACGAAGGCACCCCCACCGAGACGGACATTACCTTCTACATCATCATCAGGCGAAAGACCCTATTCTACACCGTCAATTTGATCCTTCCCACCGTCCTCATCTCGTTCCTCTGCGTTCTGGTCTTCTACCTGCCTGCGGAGGCTGGAGAAAAGGTTACCTTGGGAATATCCATCCTCCTCTCGCTAGTCGTGTTCCTCTTGCTCGTGTCTAAGATCCTTCCCCCTACATCCCTCGTACTGCCGCTCATCGCCAAGTATCTCCTCTTCACCTTCATCATGAACACCGTCAGCATCCTCGTCACCGTCATCATCATCAACTGGAACTTCAGGGGTCCTCGCACTCACCGAATGCCCAACTGGATCCGGCTCACTTTCCTCCACTACCTCCCCATCGTCCTACTCATGCGACGGCCTAGGAAGACCCGCTTGCGATGGATGATGGAGATGCCCGGAATGAGTGCACCTCCGCCTTCCTACGGCTCTCCCGAGATGCCCAAGCACCACGGCCTCCCCGGGGGCCTGGGGGCTAGTCTCGGGGGCGCTGGGGGTCCCGCGGCGGCGGCGGCTGCGGCGGCCGCGGCAGCCAAGAGCAAGATGGAGGTGATGGAGCTTTCGGATCTGCACCACCCCAACTGCAAGATCAACCGGAAGGCCAGTGCGGAGAGGGAGAGAAGGGAAAGCGAGAGTTCGGACTCTCTTCTGCTGTCTCCAGAGGCGTACAAGGCCACGGAGGCGGTGCAGTTCATCGCCGAGCATCTGAGGAACGAGGATGAGTACATTCAGGTGAGCCTCCCTTCATTTTAGCATTAGCTGTACAACACACGCGGTCTTTTCCTGAAAAAAATCATACAACTAACAGCCGGATTTTGTTTCTCGGTTGTTCTCTGGTGTTTGTACAAACATGCATGCACTCCGCTTGCCGCTTTCGACTCACGTTCATTCTGTTTATTTTCCTAGAAGTCTGCTTCGTGTAATCTTCGTCTGAAAATCACCGTACAATATCTTTGGAAAGGTTGTTAATGGTTCCACGGCTACAGCCTCGTCATCCTCTACTATGGGAAAGCTTAAAAGTACTTTTTTCATATTTTGTTGAGTATTTCGGCAATCGAAAAGTAGAAACATTTCTATCGCCGATCAATAAAAAGAGACCGCATTTCTTAAGGTATTAGATTACTGTGATGCGAAAAACAATCTCGAAGTGAAAGAGTACTCAGTTGTGTGAAGGAAGCAGTCACGTTAGCATAAAATGAATGACGACAAAAGAAAGTAGTTTAGAGAGTAGAATATTTCAAGGTCATGCTAACAAATTGCCGAGTGCAAATTATTTGACAGTGTTATTTGTCATACTTATGCAAGAATGGGATGGAACATTACAAGTTAAACCAGACCTTTTATTAGGATTCCAGATCTTTTGAAAAATACTTAATCAACATGAAGTGGCTAAGACAGGTTTCGATGAAATATTTTCTCTATCTGTCTCTTTAAGATTCACGAGCATATCCGTTTTCCCTGTATTTTCCTTTATATTTGCTTCTATGATCCTGCACATTAAGTATTCATGATATTACCCTTCCACATTGACCTTCTCACTCCAATCCATCCTCACACCACATTTCAAAAGCTCTCTCTTCCATTTTGCTTTAAACTCTGAGTACAGTTGCCATCCCTATTCATTTGACAGATTCAACCTGTTCTAGTCATTGGCAGTAACATCAGTTCCTCTTTCCACATAATGAAAAATAGCTTCATTGGAAACGTCATTCCTCAAAAATACTTTCCACTGAGATAAACAGATGGCATAACTCATGGATAGAGCCATACAGAATATGGAACAACTAATAGCTTTCACAAAATTTCCTTCAAGCAGACTTTCTCGGTGTGGCACCAATCAATTTATCTTTTATGTCACTACCACACAGTTGATATTTAAAGCAAATGGTCCTTAAAGTCTATTTTCTTGATTTTTCTTTGACTATCTTATCATCTGGCATAAGGGAAAGGACATTTAATATCAACTACTTCTATATTCTGGGTAGATATTATCTAAAATTTACTAAGTAAGCAAAGTTTAATATAATTTCAAGTCATTTTTCATTTAATTGTTTCTTTCATACATTAAGAATGACTTTCATAAAACCTCCTTTGTTTATAATCCTGAATTACATAAAACATTTTCATTATCTATTCATCAATTTTATAGCAGATTATGCTAGATTTGTTGAGCAATGCTGATCCACACTAACCAAGATAGAGATTACATATTCTAGATAGGCGATATGAGAATAAGAAGTTGCACTTTCTTTAGAACTTAAGCAAAATCCTGAGAAACATGCTCTAACAAATTGAATTTCTAAAGTGCACATTTCCATCAGTTTTAGATCCAAATTACAATCTTTTCAAGCATAACTCCAAACACCAAATCTACTCTTTCACTACACTAAAATAATCTGAGATTTTCTGCTCAAAAGTTTTCTTCAAAATGTGTCCCTCTTTAAAGATATAATTGATAATAATTCCATAATTACGATCAATGGATGCGGCCGTGATGTTGTGGAACGCCATAATTATAGTTAGTTAGAGATAGATGTGTACTTTTCCACATAAACGTTTATATTTCAACCTACTGGTTTCGATACTATATCATCGTCAGGTTCTAAACTAAATCTAAAACAAAACAGCCTTATAACAGAGAGGTTGGAGAAAGACATACAATATCATAAGTAAAAACCAATCAAGAAGAGGTAGGAGGCAAAGAGAAGATTGTTTACTTTGTAATGAAGGAAGGGCAGATTTTATACTTATTTCTGCAATTCAATACTTTACTTAAATCTACTAGGCACATAATATATTCACCTAGTTTACTGAATATGTTGCTTTGCTGATTCAATGCCATGATTCGAGTTTGCTTTCCAAGGCTCTTTCAATTAGACACCATCCTAAACTGCAGTCAGTTGAAAGACACCTTTTTCTTCTATTCAAAATAAATATTGGTGAATAATAAGTATATTGAATATTGAATGCTGTTTTAGAGCATAGAAACCATATATTACAGCTTCTTGATGTTTGTACACATTTCACGGAAATATTCACTAATAACTTCTACCATAATTTTACTTACATATTCTTAACCTCAAACAGGGCATCATCACAGATAATATCGTTTTTGTTGTATTAGGGTGGTCGAGAGTTTGAATTTCTTTCGGGAAGCCCACTGAAATTGCTTAGAAATTAATGTGTAAAATATTGTTAGAATCGGAAAACGGAAATACGTGCGGCATCGTAGTTAAAATTTATAAATGTCATCAATTTTAGGTTTTTTTCTGTCATCACTGGCTATTAGGGAGGTTTCCCATTTTTAAACCCTCTCTATTATTTTATCAATACATTATTAGACATCATCCGTGATTTTCATAAAATATCAATTATATCCGCGCTGTAGTTTTCGAGATCCAACCCTAATAGTGAGCGCGCGTCGTGAAAGTGCCCTCCGCTCGAATCTATCGCCATGTATCTCGTCTTTTATTACCCTATTTGATTTAAGAATTAATAATTTTTTGGGGGCACTACCGTAAATTTATCCAGATAAATATGTGTAAAACCTTCCAAATTTCAAATAGGTGAATGCTAGTTATGGGAACTGTCCAGTTTTTTGTTTAACATGTATGCTACGCAGACATCAATATCGCCTATATTGTCATCTAAAATGTCATCACTATCTCTTTCTAAGCAATAAGAATAGAGAAATTTGGTGGAATGTAGAGTTGATTCTCGATAGCATAAGACTTCATGATATATTTTTTGCAAAGCACTGGCAACAGGAATGACTCTTCACCTCGAGGAATTCCTCAATGATTTAACTGTTCTAGTTAAAAACTGGATGCTAGAATTAAACCTTTATTTTATTTTTTCATAAATATTCGTTTTTTTAATCAAACGATCAAAATTAAACGGAAAATATTCGTTGCATACTATTCATAGCATCACTTAATGCCTTTGTACAAAGAGTACATCTTACCTAAATCATGGTTGAGATGGTTTCATTGACAAGATCTGAAAGTAGCGTCGAAGAAATTAAAGAATCCGTTTCGATGGTAGAAAATTCATCCAGTGGCACTCGAATTATGAGAGCTCGTCGAACTATTATATCGACAAAATTGATCGCGGCCTTCGTCAAATGCAAAGTAGAGATGCATTCATACTTCAACAGTACCAGTCGAAGCAAATCTAAATGTCGAGGAATCAGTTATTAATAGGTCATCTTTTTGTGGCTTCCATGGGAGACTGCGGGGAGAATATTTGGCTGACCTCCATCTAGCATTTGCAGAAACAAAACTTGACAGAGTAAACAAACACTGGGACAGAAGAAATGTTTCCTTCTTTGGTGAACAAAGAAGTTGTAGATGCCTGCCAGTAATCGATATCTGTAGTTCTGAACATTATCTTGGGGTTCCCCTTCTATAGGAGTGGTTGAAATCAAGCACCATTGCTGTGCACCAGGTGCTGAAAGAGCCTTACTGATGAGGTTCGAGCATTCTCTTGCCATACTACTGCAGCAAATAGAAGGAAAACGGATGGCGCCTGTCTCTTATTATAGAGCAATAAATGGAAATGGGTGTCTATTTTTACGATAAAGACACGACCTATACGACATTATCTTCAGTAGTGTCTTCGATGAAAAATGTGGGAAGTCCTCAGGTCTAAATGTCCCTCTCTTCAACAATTTTCAGAACGCCTGGCCTTAAATCAAGTGGTAGAACTTAAAAGCTGGAATGCAAGACTGGAATGCTCAAAGAGTGCTAAAGCACACAGCGAGAGAAATTTTAGATTTTGCACTGCAGCATCTACAAGACAATCATCCCAAAGAAGACTATCGGAAGCTCCTTCAGCTAACCCTTATTTTTATGGGAGGATTTCCTCCTCGAAGGGTAATATTTCGCGTTTCTGGAGACTTGCACCTAAAAAATGAAATTCCCTACAAATCTTTCTTTTTCGCAGTGCACTCTCTACCGGAGATGATGATATAGAAGGCGATCTGTGAACATTTGTTGTGAGGCTGTACGTAGAGGGTTGGCTTACCGCGCCAAATGCCAGCGAGGCTCCCAGAAGGGATTTGATATTTTTTAAACTTATGTGAATTCAGTAAAACAGGTAAAATCGTTCTTCTTGTCATATAGAACGAATTCGGCAACCAGTTGTGGTATCTTATACCAAAAATTACGGCCTCGTCGACCTTCGATGAGAAAGTGTTGGTAAATACAAAAAAATCTAGTGGTAAAAGCCCCGATTTCATTTGGCGATTTTATCGATAATTCCACCAAAAAAGCTTCAGTACATCTAAACGATACTCAGCTATTCTTAGAAAGGGGACTTGAAAGTTTCATTTTCAGGGAATAATAAACTTTTTTCTAAAGATTAAGTATTTCTATGAAATTTCTGACCAAATATCCTCTAATGTAGAAAAGTGACCACAGATACATGCAAGGACTCGAGCTTGTGAAAGAATTGAAAGCCATGCGCAGAAAGAGGACCAAAGTTGATCCAACGAAAAATGAACAAAAAATAAAACATTTTGTGTTAAAGCCGTGTGTGAATACAGACGCAATATCCAAGACAGCAAGAGAACAACATTAACCTAGGAATTTTAAGATGGCGCTGTAATAAAATATTTTAATGCATTCATTATCATCAGATTGTATCAATTTATTTTCAAAACTAAGAAGACCAAACTAGCTTCGAATATTTTTGTCGAACAAAAGAACAATTCTTTTTTCATAGTTAATTTAAAAGTTTAATTTTTTCAACGCTTAATTAGGTTTGTAACCTACGCTATCTAGAATAAATATGATACAAATTAATTTAGAGCTACTGATATAAGACCAGATACACGGCGGAGAACTTGATAGATTCGAGCGGAGCGCCACTTTCAAGACACTATTAGGGCTGGATCTCGAAAACCACTGCGCGAATATAATATTTTATGTAATTATTTTACGAAAATCACAGTTAATGTCTAATAATGTATTGATAAATAATAGAGGCAGTTCAAATATGGGAAACCTCCCTAATCGCCAGTGATAACCGAAAACAAGCCAAAATTGATGAAATTTATAAGTGCAATGTGCCACGTCTTTCCGTTATCCAATTCCTGTAATATTTTACACATTTATTTTCTAACCAAATGGAACAATTTCAGGGGGTTTCCCGGAAGAAATTCAAACTCTCGAAAAATAAGCCCCACCCTTACGTAGTATATTACCATGAATTTTCTAAATACGAGTAAAAGCTGCTTGAATACTGCAAGCTATCAGTTGAATGCAGTATCGTATATACCAAGAAAGACCTCAAAACAATGTTCAAAACTTCGCGCGAAAGACCGCCTGGCGTCGAACTAAGGACCCAATCGTGCAAATCAATTGCATATTAATGTAAGATAAGTGCCATTCTGACCTGTTCCAAAGTTTCAATTCAATATCTTATCGGAAAGGTCCTAAAACAAGATTACGCTCTCCCCCTTTGAAATCTATGGTAGAATAGAAATGACGTTCAGGCATCGAACCAAAAAGCGTCAGAGGAACAACAAACAGCGTATATGAAACATATGACATGACTCTATGTTCATTCCATTTTATATCATTCCCTGTTATCGGATAAGCATTAAAAATAATTGTGAAAATTGACCGCCATGCATTTTATGCCGGAGAATTGTGCACGCACTCGGCGTCGAACTCACGGTCGTTTGGTAACATTTCTTCAGTTAGTACAATAGATAACCATGGCATCTCCAACCTCCGTGATTTTCACTGTTCTATCGCTCCGAGTAAGGGCTCAAATCAATTTTCAAAAATTCGCGCGAAAGACCGCCTGGCGTCGAACTCAGGATCCTTTCGTGAGTGAAAATAGCAAATTAATATTAGATAAATGCCATTCTCACTTGTTCCAAAGTTTCGATTCAATATCTTATCGAGAAGGTCCTAAAATAAGATTCCGTTTTTCCCGTTTGAAATGCATGGTAGAATCGGAATGACCCTCTTGCATCGAACCAAGGACCACTAGAGAAACGGTGAACCTAATGAAAGAAGGATTTCAAACGCCTCTGTCACCATTCCGAGTTTTATCCTTCCACCTTCAAGGCATCGAAAAAAAATGTCAAAAATTGCAGCAATGCATTTCTTATCGAAGAATTTTGCACCCACCTTACGTCGAACTCAAGGTCATTTGGTAACATTTTTTTCATGAGAACTATAGAAGAGTACCTCAACTTCAACCTCCGAGATTTTGGTTCCTCTGTATTACCGATAAGTGCCTCAAAATAATTTTCAAAAATCCGCGCAATGCATTCTTATGGGAAAATTGCGATTTTTGGGACATTCTGGTATCGAACCCATGATAGCTAGCGTCGATGCCTGAATTATTCTGGCATCTACAGGGTGGGGCCAGTACGTCCTAAAAATCTGACGTCGACGGCGCTTGTGGAACGTGGTAAGAATTCGTATCCCCTATATATATCTATATATATAGGTATATCCGGAGAGTTAGCTATATGTAATAGAAGATACTGGTCCTATTCCCAGGTTAAACTTACCTTAAAAGAGTAATTAAACACATAAATAGGATATGATGTTCATCATGGTTTTGCACTTCATTACTGAATGTTAGACAGCATAACTTTGTAATTCTTTGATCTCTTTGAAAGATAATGACACTTAATAAAAGTAAAAATGTAATTTTTAATATCTTAATACAAAACAATTGAATTGTTTCGATGAAAATTTTTTTCATTAACAGAAGATCTAAGCCTAAATTTCCAGCATAAAACATAAACAATTACTACTTAACCATCACTCTGTTATGTTAGGTTTTAAAATCCTATTTTAATTTGATGTTGTATAACTTTTGTAGACTTTCCTCAACACAAGTATCAAAATTGTGGTCTGTTTTTCTAATAAATAATTTAATTTCCAGTTTGAAGTATCTTTTTACACAGTGTTCATTGTTTCCAGAAACAATTATGGTTCATATCACAAAATGAAAGAGTGAATGTAACGCTTTAACCTCTTTCTTTTCAGATACGTGAGGACTGGAAGTATGTAGCAATGGTTATAGATAGGCTCCAGTTATACATCTTCTTCATTGTGACAACAGCTGGGACTATAGGTATCCTCATGGATGCTCCACACATATTTGAGTATGTAGATCAAGACAGAATTATTGAGATCTACAGAGGAAAATGAGGCAAAATTATCCTCTCTGTGTTTTCAATAGTGTTGGTTGCCGTGGTTTCTCTCCCATTTTTATACAAGATAATCCTAGGCTCTACTCTTCCAGCCTGGTCCATCTTCTCCTAATCAGTTAAACTAAGGAGAAGATTGGACAAAGGGGTAAAAATGTCCAATTCGACCGGCTAGATGGGGCTGTAGCCAAGAGCTTAGTGCAGCCATTATTTTCCTGGGGTCAAATGGAACCAGGCTGGGATAGAGCTACAGAAGCAGGCGAACCGGAGTGCCATTTTACATTTAGAAATCCTTTAAAAGGTCCACCCTCAGCCCTCCATGACCTACTGATGAGCTGTGGTCAATTAGTTGTTTTGAACGTTTCAAATTTTAAGAGAAGGCCACCAAATGGAACTTGGTGGAAAAGATGGCTAAGAAAGGAGGGTTTGCTGAAGAAAATATTGAAAGAAGAAATCAAAGATAGTCATATTTTATGTGGTTCAAAGTGAGTGAGACAGTTTCATGGCCAATTGAAAGTGTATCGATTCTTAAGAGATGAAGTTAAAAATAAGTTCTGTTTTTACCACAAATGACAATTTTTCGAATGCATGTCGACTCAAAGCAAATCCTTGTCAAAATGGTTTCCTTAAAGAGAGAGAGAGAGAGAGAGTGAGATTGTGTGAGTGGGACTTTGAACCTGGAGTGTTACTGAAAATTTTCAATTTTACATAAGACTCCTTCTGATTCAAAAGGATGAGAAAAACCCATGTGCTCAAACTTACCTAAGTATAGAAACTTATTATTCTAGGGGAGGGTTTACAACATGTTAAATAAAATCACCTCCTGTTGTTGTTGAAGGTGATGGTGGGGGACACTGAGGAATGCACTATTCACTGTTAAAAACCTCTGCCAAGCTTCCTTTAATAAGCTCTATAACTGTCAATGTATATTTAGGAGTGTGTTAGACAAGGACAAAAAACTTTTATCAAGCTCGTATCTTTGTGGGTGCACTTAGGAGCTTAGACGACACCATGGTAGGCAAGTAGTTGCTTTGTATTTGTCCTCAGAAGAAGCCCTTGATATATGATTCATTGGTACAAAGATAGACTGGGGTACTCTTTCAATAACACAATTGCATACACACCTGATCCCTGCTCAGTTACATACAAGGGGACGTTCAACAGAATTGTGCTTGCCTCATGCTGATAGAGCATACTCAAAGGCACAGTGGTGATTCATATTTTCAAGGAGACCTTTATTTTACTTGCTGGACACACATCCCATTCATGAGTTGATCATTATTCTTACTTAAATCGTATGTGGATGCATACATTTATTATATATGTATGCATGCGTATGTCTGCCCATGCAAAAGATTGAGTGTACATGTACATGGAGGGCAATATATGTATGCACAAGGCATGTATCCATACGTGTGCATACAAATACACACAAACTCCTAAGTATTTTAATAGGAAAGCAATAGACTATGAAGAATGTTAAAATACTGAAATTTTGAGAGGTAAACAAGAGTTACACCATTTTAATTTAATAGAGGAAAATGTTGAAGAAACGGTTTAAATATGACTTAATGGGCAAATTCGATGAATAAATAGGCTGCCAATACATAATAGTTCTCACATTTCCCAATTATAGTTAAAAGCATAGAGATAGAGAGGAATTAAAGACTCAAAGAGAAGAAAACTCCATTTTGCATCATTCACTTTAGCCTAACCTACTCTGTTAACTGTTTTCTATTTTTGAAACACCCACAAGAACAACACTCCTAAATAATAACAATAACAAATTATCCATAGCATAACATATCCGTCCAACAAAATGGATTCACCTACTGACAACTATTTGGTTGATGAAGAGTGTTTTACACTCCTACTTGGCAGGTTGATAGAAATTCCCCAATGTTTTTTCTGTATCAAGGAAGCTATAAAGGGCTGCACAAGCAACTAAAGAAAAAGTTCTAATCCTGAAAAATGTGTGTTACATGTTTTCTAGAAATCCTTTTCTGATAAAAATTTTGTTGTAAATATTATCTACAAGTACAGAAAGAATTATCTACTTTGTGCTTAAAATACAACAATTGAAATATGCATAGGTTCTTTGTTTCATATTTTTTTCAAATTTAAATTACTTCAAAGCAGTGCACAAGTAAAAAAAATAACCCTTTTAAACACCGACACAAGTAATTCAAAATTCCAATATAAGCTTACATTTATATTATTTCAGATACTCCTTTCACTATGTGTGTGTGTGTGTGTGTGTGTGTGTGTATATATATATATATATATATATACATACATACATATACATATATACACATACACACACACACATGGAATTATCAGAAAGTAAATCAATAAGAGACTACCTACACAGGATTCAAGGTACTATTTCCAAAAAAAAATTTGAAAATGATGCATCCAGCGGCTTTTCAGGGCTTCCAAGTGGATTAATTTTATATTGTAGCCGAAAAATAACCAAAACCAACTGTATTCTCCATTGGAATTTTATCATTTACCTCTATTTTATTCTTGTGCACATGCCTCAGAACAACAACTCCCAAACACAGAAATACTTCTCTTTTGACACTTCTTTCAATAGTTGATATAAAATCTGTATATACTCACAAAACACAAGAATTTGCATATATACATACACAAAATCATATAACCATTATTGCATTTTAATTGTTTAAAAAATTAAGGCCAAAAGATATTTCAAATGAAAGAAAAGTTATTTAAACATTGAGTTGTCTCAAGATAGACCCATAGGAAATTCACCTCAATCTGGGCACACAGTAACTTTGCTCCATATGCATGTTTTGAAAAGAATATTACTAAATAAAATGCTAATAATAAATACCAAAACAATAAAAATAAAATAAGAAAAATGCTCAATGACTATCATAATATTTGAGAAGACATTGTCATGTAGTGTTTAATTTTTGTATTCACAACCACAGTGAGTGTTCTTTGTTCCCTTCTTGTGTGAGAACTGGTTTATTACATAAAATGCGCTGCCACAAGTGTTGAGTAACTTTATTGCAAAGTAACAACAAGTAAAATTATTAAGATAAGGTTGTTACAGCATCCAAGGCAGTCTTAAATGTACATAGATGGCTGCATAATTAATTAACTCAATGTATGTGTGAAGTAGAGAAAGAAAGGAAATGAGAAAATTGTGAAGGTGATAGTAAAACATGTCTACCTCCCCTCCTGTAAAGAGAATAAAATGAGAAGGCAAAGGAGAGAAATGTTAAAGAGAGCTGTTGATGCCTATTAGTCATAACATACTTCAGTATTGGTGGATAGTAATTTAAGTAGATGATTTGAGACAACGATAAAAATAGATTGTAACCCTTAGTCCACAACATTTAAATAGGCTTTCTGGTTGAAAGTAATTAATTGAGTGCTTTCATGGTTTTGTATTTTTAGTGTTTGTAGCTCTTGATTACGTGAGTGACTCCTTTAAGCACCACTTCACAACATGTGCACACTGGATTTTAACCAAGGTATAATGATTATTTGCCATTGCATAAATCAGCACATTTTCATCCAGATGTGTTCAAAAACACAGCTACACATGTCATACCTTATCACATCCTTTAAAGGGTGACCAAAATTCAGGTCTGTGTGGTAAAAATGAATCTGTCATGAAAAAGATTAGATTCTTGATTTAGTATTGGTCTTAAACTTATTAGTTCACATAATTCTTGATGCATAATTATAACTGATCCACATTTAAAGAATGCCTTAAATAATCAGACATTTAAATTGTAAAACTGTACTGCAATAGACCCAAGATATCCAGCAATAAAACCATTATTATTTAATAAAAGCCTTTACTAAGAGATAGATATGTTAAATCATACTTTAAACTAACATAGGTGCTCTACTACATGTGAGCATAAAATCACCACGTACAAGATTGCTGTTCCACTCAATGATTTTTAATTTATGGAAATTAATTTCTTCTTACCAAAGCTCACACAAATGGCAGAATGATATATTTACAGCATACGAATGTTATGTTTTTGTGTGATGTCTTCATTTTAAATAATGGATTAAAAAATTGAATGTGTGATAAAATAGTTTATTTTTCCTTCTTTTTGTTGAGCACTCATAATTACCATCTGTTAAGTTACAGAAATCACTGATGATCTGTAAATATTTACAGCGGAAGGTGCATAACTAAAAATACTATTTGCTGAAGTTTTAATCTGGCATTTATCCAATAATTTTCTTCAATAATTTAACAGAAAATACTCTCTTGATGTTGATCTGCATGCAATAAACATGTGTTCTAATGATGAAGTCCACAATGTGGTGGAATTGAACAGAATAAAAAAGCAAGCCTCAATAGACAGAATGGGAGGGATTGGAAACATTTAATAGTTAATGCAAACCTGGAAGAGACTGAAGCTTAACATCAAGAAGTAGTACATTAGTAAATAGATACATAGAGAAGGATGTTTCTAATTTCATCACAATTCAAACATTTTTAAAGATTTATTAGTTCTCATTTGAATAAGGGAAGTTCTGAAATAAAATCTACATATTATGGTTGATTTTAGTAATGCAGTTATTTTGTATCAAAGTAACTTGTTGTGAGTATATCTTCAAAATATAAATATAGATAGATGACTAGAAAGTAAATTTCTAAGCAAAATTAATTCATCTAGAATAATTATTTCTATTCACAGGTATAATATTATATTATTTTTCAAGATATAAAATCAATATTTATTATTTGAAATATATTAACTTTTACTTCATAAACATCAAGATTGTTGGATAAATTTTTTTCTCTTCAGATAAATATAAAACTATGACATGACATATTCTATAAGCCACATAAATATATATAACATGAACTTCTAAATGCAAATGGTTCAGTAATTTATATGCCAGTCTATTAGATGCTAATTTAAGGGAAGGAGATTAAATCATTCAATTAATTTTGAATTTTATCTCTAGCAAACATTATAAGCTCTTCATAAAAAAACTGCCTAAAATTTTGAGGGTTCCAAATAAATTCCATTGTTGAATACATAAAATGTATATTGATTTATGAATATATAATAAATAATAAAAGCTAAAATTCATTTATTTAAAGAAATTTTTCATTTTAACTTTGGCATTAGTTATGAGCCACTTGATACAATAATATGAAGGAATATGCTAGACAATCCTATTTCTTTAATGAAGATCAATTATTTCTGTTCGGGAATGAGGAAAATGATAATGGTTTAAATATAATAGAATTTCCAGCCCAGAACAGCTATAGCAAGAAGAAGATACTTAATCTAAATTGTTTGATTAAATCATTTGAAATGGAAAATATTGTAAAATACTATTACAACATACGTAAAAATTACATACATAATTGTTGTTAAATGAATAGAATGTTGTTTGGGAAAATATAATGCAGTTTCTTATTTCAACATGTCCCAGTTAACCAAAAAACAGAAAGTCTTGCCAAAAATGAAAATTAATTAGTAGAGGCATGGATGATAGCACTATGGTTGAAGTGTTCCTCTAGTTGTGATTGTTTTCTATCAATTAGTGGTGACCACTCCCAGTTCTCATTTACAGTTGCATACTAAATATAAAATTCATGTTAACCTTCACTCAAAATTATTTCTATTTTTCTCAAGAATATTTTATTTTCAAAATACATTAATTTTGATGATCTCGTCACAACTTTGTGATTTATTCAAAAATGCTATGTATGAATTCGTTTAAAAATTAGTTTATGCATCCTTAAATTTTAGACTATAGGAAATTCACATGAAATAATATCTGAAACATGGAAAACATTTTGGTTTCAACAAAATTGGGCTTACAAGAAATGCCTCATTCTGTAATAATAGCAGTGCCTTAAAGTGGCAGATTAAAAATATTTCTATTATATTCATGCCTAGATGAAATAAAATGGGAGGTGTAAAAATAATTTAAGCAAAAAGAAATAAATGGAATTACATTATTGATCCAAACAAGATGATATTTTTATGACAAGTAAGATTTCCTTAAAATACTGCTAATGACCTAGTAAGCCAAATGGCTTATTGGGTACCTTTTTATTTAATTTCTTACAATTCACTACTAGCAGGAATATCTAGATGACTTTTTAGTTTAATTTTATCTTCATTCCAATGCATATGGAAGATGAAAAGTAAATTATTCTTCCGGTATTGATCTTTAACTAATATTGCAATGAATCACTTAAAATTTTAAATGGGTAATAGTATTAAAATTCTACCATTTACAGCATCACTCATAAATGACACTTACTACAAAAATAAAGAGAGAAAATTAGGTTTTGCAGCAAAGCAGTTGGAATGGCCACATTTCAAGCTCTGTGTCTCCCCTTCACTGAATTATATCCATTTTCATTGAGCTTTGATTAAAAAATAAGTATTAATGTTGTCACATGTTGTGTAAAGTAACTAAGTAAAGAAAACTCTGTCTAGCATTATTGAGTAAGGCTTTCAGAGTTTATCATGAAAAAGGATCCCTAAAATCTAATATTCCCCAATTAAGTTGAAACCTTGATACATCTATAATCAGATGGTGATAAAGCCTTGCTGTAAAATGATATCATATCTTAATATTTTCATTTTGAGCTCTTCAATAAAAGTTGCTAGTCATAATCATTACTTAAGGACATTTCTCTATATATGTTTAATTAATTTTAATCTGGTAAATTAGAAAACTTATCAGTTAAAAATAAGCATCTACATCTTCATAACCTCTTTGGTTAATCCAAGTAGAAAAAAATTCCATTAGTGTCATCCACTTTTTAAAGTATTTCATTTTTGAGAACACACACGCACATAGATACAGTCCAGAAAGAACATACTTTACAAATTGCCCAGCTGTTCATATCCATTGAAAGATTTACTTATAGTCTATCCTATCAATACTCAATCCCATCTTGATTAGTTTAGAATTATTAATAACAATTTGCAGCATAGAGGTTACTTCGCTCTTTATTAACGCAAACAATGTGCCAGCAATAGATAGTTAACTTTCAAAATGAAAATTTTAAAAGAAGCATTTTTGAATCATCACAGCTATCAAAGGCTTGGAAATGTGATTAATAGACCTTTTGCAGCATTTCATAAGAAACTGACTTTTAAAAAATTTCCAAATCTTCACTTTATTAACCACTTTTGATGTATAGTAGTCCATGCTGAATATTACATACAGAATTTTTGAAGTTTATTTTACTAGTGCCTTAAAGTAATTTTCAAATGTTACAGTAAGTAAGTCTAGCAGAATGAAAAGATTTGTTTGATTAAAATCCTGATCCAAGGACTAACATAACCAAAATAAATGGCTGATAGCACCATTAATAAAAATGAAATTTTATCTTTTAGTCTTGTAGGTTTTGTGACACTGGATGGATGTGAATTGTTCTCTTACTACAGGACTTAGCCAAGAATATATTTTTATATAAAAATTATAGAAATAGCAAGCCTACATTTATGAATATTCAAGAGGCAAATAAAACAGCTGAACTCATTCTAAAATTCTAGACTAGTGGATTTTATGCAAATCTTTAATGATCAGATATTGAATATTTCAATTTATCCACTTAACTTCACTCTTAAAGCCATTCATCTGTTCTGATATTGTACTTTTGCTACAAAATAAAATTTTAAGGTTGTCAGAGTATAATTCAAATTTAATGGAGGAGAAATCAACCTCTGCCAGATTTTCTCAATCTCACACATTTAATTCATATGAAAATTATGATTTATGATGAATTATGATGGTTGAAGCAGTTAATCAGATAATGACGCGTCCAGGAAATAAATCAAAGAGGAAAACTTCATTTAGATTCTCTATCATGGGGTAAGCATGTTAACATTTTCTGTCAAAAACTTTCAATGACAATTTATCATTCCATTTTCTTTTATAAGTGATGGCTGTTCTTCTAATTGATATTTCATTCTGATTAGTCTTTGGAAGAACCTGCCAAATGGAGAGGAGGACATCTGCACAACAAAGAAGAAAAATAGCAATCAAACAAGAAATGTGATCATCAAGAAGAATGCAAAATAACTTAAATAATAAACAGAAATAGCTATTACTGCCTCAGTGCAATTTCCTTGTGTGAATTTTTGTCGTAATGCTAACACATTCAAGCAAAACATTTAAGTTCTTCATTATTAATGACATTGCATTTGTATGTGATCCAGCAAAAGATTAAGTAACAGTTGAAAATGTTAGGTAGTAAAGTTTAGTCAGGAATATGAAGTGAAAGTATATTTTTTAAATCTTTCCACTGAAAAGAGAGCCTCAAATAGGGGTTCTTCTTCATTCCTTAATACCAAAATAATTAAATTGGCTCCAGGAAAATAACATGGAAAATATTTTGCCAAAGATATCTAACAAACCAACCTATATTCCATGAAATTATAAAAAAAAAGTTTTGATTATCTTGGTAGCATTCATATGTCATATTATTTTCCACATTTGATACACTTCCAAGTACATTGTAATTTGGATACCATTAACATTGACACACCTGCCACCATTTTAAGATTCTCCCAAGACCTGCAGATATTTACTTAAATGTACAAATCAGTTTGTTTGTGTAAAAGTTTGGCCTTTCGATCAGTTTCATAATGCAGTAACATTTCAAATTTCAAAGGTCATTCATAATTATTACATATATTCACATTATAAAGAATAAACAATTCATAGTTCCTTAGTTTGCAGACTTTAGCTAAAAATCGCATTATTATGCAGATGGCATTTTTATTTCCTCAAGCCTTCTCTTAATGCACTTTTATCTAAATCTCTTACATAATCACTTACAGGAATGTTAAAAATAGTGTAGATTATTACCACTGAACCTCATATAATTCCATTTTCTTACTGGTCTAAAGGAAATTCATTCCAGTCTATAATTATGCAAAGTGGAACTTAAAATGCTTCTTCCTTAAGCTATCCAGGAAAGAAGTAATTAAAGCATATGCTTAACCAATGAGAGAAATAAAATTCTAATTTATTCTTACCATCTCTTACAATTAAATTCATATTAAGTAAATATATTATAGTTTAATGGAAATTTGGCATAACAAAGTTTAATTAAATTTAAAGTGAATGAGCAAAAAAGGCTATCACTCTGTGCAGCAATCCTGTCAACTCTTTTCATGGTAAATTTTATTTCATAGAGAAAATAACTAATTAATAGTTTGGTCTTAAAAAAATTTGGACAGATAACGTTTTAGGAAAGATGAAGATTCACAAGCAATGAAAAACCCTATTTAATATTTTCAAAGTGGAGATTGTTCATGCAACCATCAGCAATGTATGCCAAATGTGAGATTTAAATATAGCAATATAGAATTTTAATCATTTAACCACTATTACCATTACAAATATTATCAAAGCTACATATTTTTAATTTAAAAATCCCATTTGCATAATATTTTCCATTTTATAGAGGAAAAAATTTTATGTTCTTGTCTTAAAAATATGTACATATAGACACACATTATTATGTACACTCTATTTGAAAGTACATAGAGTTTTTACTTCAACTTTGGAAGCTATAACACAATGCCTACCTCTTCATTGGTAATCCAATTTCTGGCAATAAGGCAAAACACTTTCCCATTAATTTTCTACTTTTAATAAACATAAACATATAATTATTCTCACTCTTAACATTGTATTCAGTTATTCAAAAATATCTATAAGTTCTTTCTAAATTATCTCCTATTCTATTTCATTCCATTTTATTCATTTAAAAATATGATAGAAATTCAGCAAAAGTGTGACCAAGATAATTAACTTAATCATAATTCATTTTTTGGTAAGACATAGGAAATTTTATTTACCATATTTTCTGTTACTTGATCTTACCACTATCAACATATAAATTCCAAAAAAATGATAAAAGTGTTACTGCGCATTACATACAATAGAAATTGGATACATAACACTAATGGAAAAATATTGAGACACCTTTAAAAACACTTCCTTTCCTTTTCATTAATAACTTAATCAATCCATAATTGTACATAAAATAATATTAACTTGTGAGAGATGTTGATAAATCTTTTTACATGCTATATTTATACTGAATATCATAAATTTTGCTATTTCAGACAGAAACAATTTGAGTTCCCTTTTGGCTAAAATGATAGTCACTAGTCTCATCAAAGCAGTAACTTGTTCAATCCAAATCAGATCAATAATAAATGGTCTGAACTATCAAAGCATCTCATAAGATAGCCTTTTGGCCATCATCCTAGGAACACTTAGTATCAGGAGTGCAAAGGTAGGATCAATTACAAAACAATATCAAATACATGTGAACATTCTTATATGTCCTTTGTTTAATGGGATATAACAAACAAAAGATAGCTAATGTTAACACTAAGAATCTGGAGTTGCTTACAAATGTTTTCGAGTATAGTACCATCAAACCACACCATTATTCTTCATGGTAAACATGGAATTAAATATAAACTTCAAATCTATATTTATGCTTCTTTAATTAAAAATTCACTTAGAGTTTCAAGTGCAAAATAAAGTAAAGAAATGGAGGGTAAAAAGGATTTAAGGATTAAAATTTGAAGCACCTTTAATCAAACACAAAGATAATTTTACATGAGAAACAGATAACTTGAATCCATAAAATTCACTTTAACGGAACTAATTAAATGAGCAGAAAAAACAGCACCATAAAGCTGAAGATTAATGGACATATGCTAGTGCACCAATATGACCATTAGTACGACAAAACTGGTTCTGCATGAAAAGTCTTGTAAGGAGTCTGAAAAATATGCTAACAAAATTAGAAAGGAAAATTTACCAATCAAATAACGATACATTATATAAAATAAATTAAAAAAGATATTTAATAAAAGAAATAGAGGACCTCATGAACATAATTCATTAAAATCAAATAGCAAATTTAAAATATATTGTTTTTAAATGCATTATATTATAATAATGCAAACTATTAATGAATAGAGTATTTGCAGAAAATAATGAAGGTTGATTTCAAATGAAAGGATAGAAAAAGTTTTGGGTAGTATATCTGTATAATCAGAAAAAAAAGCATGGGCTGAATTTTCAAAGTGCTACACAAAACACATCTACTCTGTTAATTCATTTTCCATACGAATTTTTACTAATTATGCCAAATTTTCTTAAGAACACTCATGTTGGTTGGCACTAATAATCTAAGTCTCCTGCCGATCCCTTGTTAATTTGCATTTATAAGAAAAGATTTTATTCTCTCCCCATATTTAATCACCTAATATGTTTCGAATATCCATTTTGTTAGCCTATTTTTTCTTTATTATTTCATTCATATTTCCATTTTGTATAATTTTTTAGCACCCAAGGAATGGAAAATTTTTGAGAGAAAAGTATGGATTATTCTGGAAAGAATGGTTATAAAGAATTAGAAGTTCATACCACAATTCAATCATTAATATAAAAACAAATAGTAAAATGGTTATACTTAAAATGAAAATACCTATCAATGAGTTCTACATAGACATTTTCCACTCAAATTTTGAGAAAAGCAGGCATTTCATAAAACCACTATTAAATAAAATATAATAGATTTATATTTTCAAACTATATTCCCATCTTGAGTGCAGATCCAATGGGGTTAGTGAAAGGACTTAGAAAGCAAGTTTTTTGGAAGTTACTGTCCATATGAGAGTTACTGAAATCTACTAGAAATGCTCATGACAGAAATTGAATGTTACTTTCCATCCATTTCAACATAAGAGATTCATAGAAAATCAAGACTTTTGTGGGCTGCAATTTGTTAGAACATTCCATATTATGAAAGAGTCATTTGTAGACAGATTATGGATTTTTGTTTAAGAAGAGTATCCTACTATTCATAAGAATATATTGATGAAATCCTTGTTCATTAAAAATTCAACTCATTTGGGTACTTTAAGATAGCAAAAACTTCACATTAAAAATTACACTTCACTTAACATACTTGCTTCATATATTTCTGTAAATATTTTTTCAAAGATATTTCACATAGATATAGACATATCTTATACATTATCAAATTAAAAATAAACGATCAAGTTATTATGAAGCACATTACTTGTTTTTTTTCATTGGCCTAAGTATTTATAAATAATAGTGAAAATGAAAACGATACATAATAAATGAAATTTAAGGATTTTCGACAGCATGGATATTATTTCAAAAGTCTTAATAAGGAACAAAGGTTGAGTCATTCTCATTTAAGTAGAAAATAACCAAATACTTCCCTCTATCACTTTAGTTCAAATACGAAAATGGAGAAATCAGCAAAACTGTGATATCCTATTGAGAGACTTCATCAAATTATCATCATCAGAAAAGGAAACCAAAGCTCCTCCAAAATGAGCAAAACTAAGAATCAAAAGCACTGAGGCATAATGGAAAAAATGCAATCACTGAAAAACAAAGCATCAGGACAAATCACCACTAAACTATGGGAGAAAGGAGGTTATCTTATGATAAAAATTAAAGAAATTCTAGGGGTAATCTGCGACACACAAAGATTTGAAGAGAGCAATCACTTATCCATAAGGACACAAAACTAAATGACGAGTCCCATTATTCTAACTCGCCTACAAAATTCTCAAGCCTTCGTCAACTATGCAGAGTCCTATATGTATACTTGGGAACATACTAAGGTAGATTTAGAAGGCAATTCGGCAATGAACAAATAATTGACCTGAAAAATTAGATGAAAGACAGACGAAGCCTCAATCAAATTGACTAATCTCGCAGATTTTAGCCTAGATCTACAATCATCATTAAAGAAACACTCAAAGACACGAAATACTAAAAAACTTTAAGGGTGATTGTAACTTGTAATATGGAATCTTCGGCAATCGAAAACGATTTTGTAGCTTCAGCTGTCGTTTCCCATGATTCCCACTAACAAAAACCCTCTTGATGATATATTTTTTGATAGGCAAGTGGATTGACCAGCAGACGAAAACGAGCATGGCTGAGTTTATTAAAAATAGCATGGACCTGGACTTTGACGCGTTCATAATTATGTATGATTCATAATGATGGAACATATTGTACATCGTTCGAAATAGCTATTCTTTGCTAATGGAATTTTCACTAAACTTAAAGTAAATTTTTAAATAAGCGAAGGCAATTTTTTCTAATTACATTAGACCGCAGATATGAGGGGGTCTATTAAGATGATATCGCTGCGGCGAAAATGCGAAAAAAATCGTCTATTTACAATATAATTAAAGAATGAAGGTAATTGTAGGCCGTAACACCGATTGGAAAAATTTTTAAATACTAAATATGTACGGATTTCATTGTATAATAGAGTAGTGATTGATTTTCCCCGAATCAGTATCACCGCTTACAATTACCACAGAATGTAATAATCTGTATCTCATTATGTTCCATTCCATGTTTGGTGAAAATTTAATTGAAATCCGTCCATTTTCATTGGGTAAAAAAAAATTTCCCTGGTGTTGTGCATCGAGATATTTACCAAATTATTCTTGGTAATTATAAGTTGTGATACCAATTCTGATAAAATTAATTGCTACTCCATAATGCATCATATGGTGATCAATGTTCCACCGTTGCGAAGAGGAAAGAATGCGCATTTAGGAATATTATAAATTTCTTCCATAGTAGGTGTACTTACAGAGATAATTGGTACCGAAAATTACGGGTCCTCGGAGTGAGACCGGAGGGACGGAACATGGAGGTGTACTTACAGCGACTTTTCGTGCCGAAAACATCTATTTGAACATTTTTAGCCGATTTTTGCGCTATTTTTGGTGACGTTCGAGCTGCCACGAACGGCTATAGTAAATACAGTGATACCTCGAGATACGAGTTTAATTCGTTCCGTAACCTTGCTCGTATGTCAAATTGCTCGTATCTCAAAGCAGTTTTCCCCATTGAAATTAATTGAGATACCATTAATTCGTTCCAGGCCCCAAAATGCCACCCCAGTTGTTCGTGTTACGTGTTTTTAAATAGGAAAAATGTATTTATAAATGACAAATATTGTATAAAAACATAATAAAAGATAACGTAAAGATATAAACCGGCTTTATAAAGTGTATTTGTATTTTGGTCACTAAAATGCAACTTACACAGAACTTAAATGCTGCTTTATGCTTAATTTTTATTCGCGAGATAGAAAAGATACAACGAAAGGCAATACGCTTTGTAAAAAATTGCTATGATAAATCGGTAAGTGTTACTCAGATGCTTCAGGAGGCAAGATGGGAATCTTCAGATGAAAGAAGGCTCAATCAGAGATTTAAATTACTAGATAATTTCAGACAGAGTACGTTCATAGAAGATGTAGCCGATATTATGTGCCCTCCTTGCTATATAGGCCGTTCTGATACAGCGAGAAAGATCAGAGAAATAGATGCTAAAACCAGTCGATTCAAGAATTCTTTTTTTCCGAGAACAATACGCGAAAATAATCGATTAGGCAAATAGAGTCATGGTGCTTGCACCCCCTGCCACACGCCGAAAGGCGGCTTGCAGGGTACAGCTAGTTCCAAAAAAAAACTTACCACCTAAGCCGCAACCCGCATAACAGGCAGTGAATTTCCTCCGAGCGAGCCTTAAGAACTAAGAGAGAGAGAGAGAGAGAGAGACAGAGAGAGAGAGAGAGGGAAAATATGGAGGAGATAGTCTGCTTCTGTCCTGGCTCCGCTTGCAGAGTTGAAATGGATTTATTTGCATTATTGATATTGCAAAGATTTATTAGTATCCTTAGTTTGGTGGCATTGGCGTAGCAGAATAGTATTATAACAATAATGGATGTTGTAATGCAAGAATTCAGTTATTATAAAATGGTTATTACAAATCAGTATATATTCTAGCTTTGCTTCTCGCACCGAGGGAACCTTCGCACACGAGGTCCCGTTATTCCTAGAAAACCGAGGCAAACCCCCTTCCCCTCTTAAACTTTGAGTCTGAGACGAAAGGCACGGGCAGGACGAAGGATATTTTCGCAAACCCTGCCTCTGAGCCGCTCTGAGCTTATGTTTAGGACTGAGATTTCCGCGCAGTTTGAATCAGTGTCGGACCCAAAATGTACAGACCTCGAATTCGACGCCTTCGCTTGCAAAACACTGCGGTTATAATGGTTCGTATTATATATTATAATAGTAGATAATATTATACATCGTTCAAGAGAAGAGTTATTAGCCTTTAAAATTATATACCTAAGGAGTCCATATCGATCACCTGTTTTATCACAGCCTGGGTGAATGCAATCTACAAAAGTAAAGTAAGGCGAACTCATGGCCATATCTACGCTATTACTTTAAATACATAAAAAATCTATAAGTAAATATGTAGTATGAAGTCTTGAGGCATTCTCTGCGTATTTTAGATAAATTTTGTTTCATTTGATAAGCATCAAAATTAAAGCTCGATCGGTAAAAAATCAGTAAATTTTATCATCTATGCAGTTGGTATTTTTAATATACCGTCCAAATCAATTGAGAGAAAATGTGCTAGGATCGATTTTCCTGAATTAATAAAGATGACGGATATGAGACTACCATCTTTCACATTAATTTTGAATCCAAAATTATTTTTTTTTTTGGTGTCATTGAAGTGTGAATCTAATAAACGTGATTTCTTCTGTGGATTCCTCTTGAAATGGTTGCAGTCACAAACCATTACGTTCTTAAACGTTTTTCTCTCGTATTTATCAAGTTCTAAAATACACAAAAAGATAAGGCGAATGAGGTTTTGTCATAATGCTCATTGAATGCTACCGTAAGCTATGAATGTAAAATTTTCAATTAATTTTGATTGCATACAAAACTACTTGCATTGTTTATATTTCAACTGTTTATTATAACGTTTACAATAATTATAATGTAGAAAATGTTAAAAATACGCGAAATAATAGGGACTTAGTGAAATAGTTTTAGGGCCTTTTTACCTGTAATTCCAACCCTGTAAGTATCACACGGGGATAAAAAGCGCATATGAGGCTCATGTTGAAATTTTTCTCCCCTCGGTTGATGGCTGGCCCTACGTAACTCTCATATTTTTTCGACAGAATTTTAATGATTGAGATGAACGGGCGGTGGTTTGGTATGAATAGTCTATCTACATATTTATCGCTCGGTGATATTGAAAATATTCCTTCGTATTTAAAATTTATGGCTATGAGAAACTTTTCATCTCTCCACATTCCATGACAAATTTGAAAAGCAAGATAGAGGAGTGATTGGAAGAAGTGGCTAAAGCAATGAATTCACCAGGACTTCAAGAGGGGGACTGTTTTGATAGAGATAGGGAAGTGAGAAACGACGGCAACAGTAATACATACACTCACATGAATTTAACAACCGAAAGTGTAAGAGGTATGTTAATTCCAGATTTTTGGATAAATCACAATAGGTAATGGCATTTCTTGCGTTCCTAGTTGACCAATTGGTTACTTTGAGTAGGAGCAACGACCTCTTTTAAAAGTATAACCCACTCACTCACCTTCTCAATTTCCTCATCCAACATATATTTTTTCCGTTTATGACAGCCTCCAGAGAAACTACTCATTTATCCAATTTAAGTAATATATTAGTCAAGAATGGTTAACATTCAAATATACAGGATATAACGCCCATGGCTTATCATACTTTCAGAAATTTCCTTCTGATGCATCAGTAATTCCCAGGATCTCCGAAATTGTATGCAATAGCGATGTTCAATGTATCGTACCAATCTTTTAATTCTATAAGAAAGTTCGAGTAGTTTACTAAGCCAGAACCTAAACCATCTTCTTGTCAGCAATTTATTTTGGAAAGAGAGTTCGGTTTTTCCAAACCGATAAAAATTGCTAACATTGGTATTACTATGTCTGCAAGCCAATGGTTTATTCTAAATATTACCTAACTTTAGAGATGTGATTTATCTGTAATCGGCGTATAAACTCCAAGTTTCTGCGACACTAAATATGCGGAGTATCTAAAATTCCCTATTTACGTTTCAATTCATATTTTAGTGACATGATAATAGAAACTTTATTCGATGTAGTAAGATCATCTTCAACGCTCTATCTATTTTGTATCATAGATGTTATAATAGAAGTGAATCGATTTGGTTCTCGTAAGCGTAAGGAATAAATATTAGATGGCATTTCTCTAGTTCATTGTTCATTTCTCAAGTTATTTCAAACTACGAAATTTTTAGCTCAATGTAGGGAAAAAATAAAGCATAAAAAACAATTTATATAAATAAAGTAAACAATCACTGACGAAGAGCTTGATTGAAATAAATTGACGATAGGCAGCATTACTTATTTTTTCATTTTTATTGTTGAATTAGTTATTTAGTATAAGCTAATACAGTTTATACCATTCACTTTAAAAGCAGAATATAGAGATACTAATTCTGATATGATGCACCGAAACATTGTCAACTTTATGTTATCGTTCAGATTTTCCGAAGGTCCTATTTTAACTGGAATGATCTTCCTTGCATTACTATTAAAAATACTATAAAAAAATTTAAAAAACATCTTCGCAAAGTTCGTAGAGAATTATGATGTGCCTAATATGAGGGTGTTACGAAGGTCCTTGGAGTGAATGTTGGAGTAATGGATTACATATAGAACCAATAATATTTTAACAGCTAACGTATGAATCATGAGAATTAGAGGAATATTCTCATGAAAGTTCGGTTACCATCCGTTGGTTTCTATTTTTAACGTGTTCTTCCACGACTCCTTTTACCCATCATTCATAATTATTAATAGTGATTTTTCTTTTAATTATTATACATATTATGCACCATTCAAATAATTCGGGTTATATATCTTACTTGAGGCATTCAGAAACCGAAGCAGCAATCATTAATCATTAGTCTTATTAAACATTAGTCTAGCGTATAGTTCTGAAAATCATTTCAGTAACATTGGAAATCCTGTTGTGGTTGTTTTCACCCCCCTGACATAAGTCATACGGAGGCTCGTGGGGTTTTAATGTAAATGTAAATAAACCAGGTGTTAACGTGAAAACCTGCTATATGCAAGTATAGGAAACCTGGAGTTTATATGCAATATGCAAATTAGTCTTAAGGTTTTGATTTGCCATACTAACTGTTGTTTCTTAACCATCTTAAAGTGTATTCCTTGCAAGAAGTCCTGAAAGGTTGTCTACCTCAAAAATAGAGTTGAATATCTTCATTCCCTAAGGGAATACCCGCGGCGAAGATTACCTATCGCGGATCCACCATTTCCCACCTTACTTGTAATCGGTCGCCGCCACCATACCCTAACCTTTGATACCTGCTCAGCAGGGGTGCGGTCAGGAATCCTCATTAGCGCTTTCAAAATCGCTACCCCGGATACATACGACCATCCACAATCTGCCGAAAAGGGGGTTTTTTTTCTCAGAGCGGAGTTCACCTTCACCCATCGGTCGTTTTATGGTTCCTTTGAGAAAATAGACAATACCTTTCGATGGACGCAACAAAAGAAAAAGAAACAACAAAAGAATGAATAGGGGATACTCCTAGGGCCAGGGTGGAGGGAAGGAAAGACCTCATTTCTCTATGGAAGAATTAGTGAAACCTCAGACGCGAATTCGTCAGAAACAGCAAAATCTCATCTCAAAATCATAATGCTTCATCTGATACCGTCACCACGAATGCCTGGTGGAAGTAAGAACAGAATGACATGTTGATGCATATATTCTGAAATACCTAATGCTCTGTTAATTGTCGTATCAAGCAAATTTTATGCTTCATTGTATTGCAGAATAATTCAACTGCGAAGAAATCGAGTCAAAATTTGCACCACGGGGCAAGAAAGAGATTTAGCATCAGATAAAAGTTGGGACAGCATAATTTTGCAAGTAACATGAACTTGATTTAATTAAAGGGATAGTTTTTCTGGGACTGGCAATGAACAATATTTTCGGAAAAGTGTTACGAGATGCTAGCGTTAATTTCGTCGTAAATTAATTTTTTATTCGATACGTGAAAAAATTTTGTAGCCCTCAGTATTTAAATTAAGAGTGCTACTATTCTAATATCTATGTTATTTTCTAAAATATTAAATTAGCAATTTGAATTTTAAACAACTACCTTAGAAATTGATTATAGCACACCAATAAATATTTTACTTTCTATCATATGATTTGGTGGTATTTAAAATTTTTATAATATTTGATGTAATTATCTGATGTAGTTGATCGTAATTTACTTGATTTACTTTATTGTAATATGTTTTGGGTCTAATTTTCAGAGCTCTCTACCAGGTTGACTTAAAATGATTCTTTCTCGGTGTATTCGTCCAGATAAAGTTTCTTTTCATCTTTGCTTTCCTCAGTAGGTTTCGAAGTTTTTTCATACTCCCCTTCTCGATAGCATTTTTCTGCAACATAAATTAGTTGACATACAGTTGATTGTGTTCTTATTCCTAATTATTCTTTATCTCTTTGCAGAGTTTTCGTTCATCTTTCTATTTGAGTCATAGTCGTGAATTTCCTCTAAATAAATTTAAAAGTTCATCCCGTAGGTGTCAAGAGCATAAAAAACGTAGTAATATAATCCTTTTTAATCTTGCAATGACATAATTTTTTATTGGATAATTGAAGCAGCTAAAGTAAGTTTACCCTGTGCCTCCAGAAAAAGGTGAATTACGCAGAAATCTCTTGCCGAAATATGGAAATCCGATTTTAATTCATTTTTTAATACTATGCTGCTGACATAGTAAAAATTAACACTAAATTTAAACGATATTTCGTGCTAATAAAGACGGTACAAATACGTTCAACGCGTTTCACAACGGTTTAAAAAGGCGCCGTCAGAATGCTCCTCCTTCCAATAGCCAATAGAATGCGTGGAAAACTCAAGACTCGCTCTCATCGAGCTTCACGTCTGTTATGCTGGTTGCGGCTTAGGTGGTAAGTTTTTTTTGGAACTAGCTGTACATATGTAGATGTATATGTAATTTTAGTTACTGCTTTTTTCTTCACTGGTCTTTGCCTTTTTTTGCTGGATTAAAAAAAAAAACAAGTCCAAGGAGGTTTGTTCCTTCTTCCCTTTCAGAATGTTGCGGAAATGAGTTAGGCGATTAATCTTCTCCTCTGTCGTTAATGTAAGTCCTATTCGGCATCTTCTTCCAGAAAAGCTCGTCACAGTTGAAGACTTGTATCGGTTCTATCTATCCTTTCGGAAAAAGTTTTGAGATAATCCTCAGCTGCCTTCAGATCCGAACTTGCAGCCTCACCATGCCTGACAACGGAGTAAATCTAGGTCCTTTTCCTAAAGTTGTCAAATTTGCCTCGACTGGCTTTAAACGAGTCTTACGATGCCTCGTCCGTGGAAGTGCGCGGGGTCTGATTCAGCAAATCACCGTAAATTGCTCGTGCTTTCTCGCATGATGCCCTGTGTTAAAATATCGCCTTTAAGCTGCTTCTCCGTAACTCAAACAATCAGCAGTTTCTCCATCTTTTCATGGAGAGAGCTCCGGAGCTTAGAAATTATTGTAACGCCCTTATCTGGCGTTATACCCTTTATTGACTCCTTCTGTTTCAGCACAGTACATATCGTTGAAGTACTACGCCCGTGCTACCTCGCCAAGTCAGCTACTCGCACATCTCGCTCATTTTTTCTATGATTTCACGCTTTAATTCAATAGACGTCATCTTCTGAAGAGACTGTTTTGATTCAGGGAATGGATTTTTCTGCGGTCATGTCCGGCTGAATTCGTACCTGAAAGGTGAGTTTTAGCCGTTATCACTCTATATTAAAGTACAGTCACTTACAAAAAAAGTTACCACTTCCAAGGGGCAACTCGTCCAACAGACCCCTCGTTTCGGGCGAGCGAGCCTTCAGAAAAGAGAGAGAGAGCGAAAATAAAGATGGAGGACGTTGTCTGCTATGCAGGTCCACGTTGAGCGTTTGAAAGGATTCGTTTTCGTTATTGTTATTTAAATAACTTATTTAAAGCGATTTTTTAGTGACATTAACATGGCAGAGTAATATTATAGCGATTCGGAGGTCGGAATGGATTAATTTGGTGATTTTAAAGTTGTTTCTTTGATATAGTTATACTTTAGATTTTTTGTGTGTAGTATAGCAATGGTGAATATATTCCAAGCTAAAAATATTTAATATAAGGCGTTAGGAAACTTCCTAAGCATCTGAGGATATAGACTAGTTAATGTAATTACTGGACTTTAGGAATGCCTTCGATTCTGTCGACGCGGATATATATTAAAAATTAAATTATATTAAATACTGTAAGCATCATTTATACGCTGATGATCTGCAGATATGTCTCGATTCTACAGTTGTCTTCGTTCCTGAATGGGTTCAGTATGTGAACCATGACCTCCAGAATGGTGCCATCATGCAAAGAAAAAAAACACTTTGTAAATTCCACAGATATAAATTAATCGGCAACTAGTTCTGTCTGTCTGTCAGACATCATCTCAACTCCCTCCAGAAAACCCACCTATTCTGACCTCACCATCCCCTCTCATTCCTCCCATCCTTTTTCCCAGAAGTTACCCGCTTTCCACAGTATGATCCACCCACATCCCAATGTCACCCGCCAATTCCCTTTAGACTAAAGAAGTTTTAATCATCAAACAGATTGCTATAAATAACGGATGCAGCCCAGATATGGTGGATAAACTCTTGAGGAGAAAACCAAATATCCTCTCATCCTATAGATTGGGACACATGCTTCCTAATGACCTGAGAGCGGCTTTCTATGTCCCCTGGAATCTACAGAGAGCCATCGGCCACCACAAAGATAGAAGACCCAGCGACTCTCTCAGCGGGGTGGACAAAATCCTTACCAACGAATACCTCTTCCACAACTCCTCCCCTCCTTTCTCATCCCCTCAGCCCTTTTCCGTTGATAATTCCCGGGTTTTCCCACCACCCCTCCCACACCTCCTTGTTCCCCTCGGTCTTTCTAATTTTCGATATTTCAGTGCCTGATGATTTCTTATAGACGAAACTAGTTGCCTTTAATATATCTGTATGGAATTTACAAAGTTTTTTTTTATTTGTATGAAAACTGTATAATAAGTGAAATGTGGTAGCAATGCACCTCTCGAGTGAAGAACTCAGCGTTTCTGAGATTTCATCGATTAGAATGGACGAAAAGGTGTGGAAAACCCAGATGCTTTTGGGAGAGGGTTCTCGACAATGCATATTCATTGATTACTTCCTAGAAATACTACGTTTTAAAATGGACCTTCACGGCTGGTATCCCATTGACCCATCTCTTCCCCCGCTGCTTACTCCTTAGACCTCGCTATTCTTTCCGAGATCAGCATACGCAGAATTCAGTGAGCCCCTTTCGCCTACCTGCTACTCCCTAGCCATTCCATTATCTGCTAATCTTTCTCCCCTTAATCCCACACGTGATTCCGGGCGTAATTTCTACGAAAAAACTTTTACCAAAACTACCACCAACAACTTCAGCGCCAGGGCTCACCCTCACCTCACCCACTATCGCTTTATTGTAATTTGGTCGTCAGTGGATTAAATATATATATTGAAATATATTGCATTAAATAGATCGACGTAATTTGTAGGTGTTTTAGTTGTAATTTTCCTATTTATGGATAATACCCATGGCATCCTACTTGCCCGGGTGCGATGCACCCCTTGCACCCATAGGACGGCGCGGCTTAGGATGAAAATTATTAATTAGCGTTCATTTCCCACTCTTTATCAAGTATCGAAACTCATTTAAGGTTCTTCCATTCAGCCATGATGATATGTATTCGGAGAGATGAAATGAATATCAACGAAATAATTAAAAATATATTCAATACGTTTTCACTAATCTCATTTAGAAATATTAGCCAACAGAGAAATAACGCATAGAACGTCTTATTCATCCGATGTGTTCGCTATTACGCATATGCGAACAAGATCATCCCTGTAAGCGGATTTTGAAGGGTTAACGTATTCTTTCACTGTTACTTCATTTCTATTCTAATTACGTTTTCTCTAATTTCCCCTTCTTTTGACATAATTCATAGCATTGCATTTTCTCTTAATTATCATTTATTTAAGCCCTATTATTTATTATTTTTTACGGAAAAGTTCGTCCTGCGAGCATGAAGATAAATAATGAAGTCCTTTCCAAACCTCCATTGATGGGAATTTATATATAAGCAGAAAATATGGGCAACTAAAGTATTTCTTGTCGGATTTTTTTGAAGAAGAGTGAATTACGCGTGAGATTTGAGCCGATTTAAGAAAAATCAGAATTACTTCCTTTATAATACTATATTGCTTATACAGCATCCAAATGAAAGAATTTTAGGCAGTATTTAAAGATAATAACGTAAAACGCATGTTTTGAGGCTTTCAAAACATGCGTAAGGAGGAAGACGAAACGCGCGGTAAAAGCAGAGCCGCTCATAGACTCGCTCTCATCGAGCTTCATGTCTGTTAAGCGGGTTGCATCCTTTAGTGGTAACTTTTTTTTTGTAAGTGACTGTACATTAAAGCGTTCCAAAGAAATCTATAGATTCACAAGGCAACCACTCGTCAATAGAACTATTTTTTTTCCTCCAAAATAGTTGGTCCTTTCTTTCTTAAGATCTTGTCTCCCAAGATGTTGGTTATAGAAGCGCCTTATATCATGAACCTCCTTCCTTCTATTTCATTGAATTCCCCTCTTCACATGCCCTCTGTTACTGACCTGTGCAATGGTCATTCTCTTCAAATTTACTAGAATGGCTTCAGCCCCGTTTTTTACTGTGAATTACTTAATTATCCACTCTTTCTTATCGTTTCTTTTGTATTTTGCACTCCCAGCAGCATTTTATTCATTTCTTGAATTTCATGTATGTCATCTAAAAATCTGTTGCGGTGTATTCTAACAAAATGTAACTGAATTAGTTTCATTATTTCTTTTGAAAACACTTCCCTTCCGCCAACAACTGCCGAGAGCAACAAGTTTAGATGATAATTCACATATCTTTTCCCAGAATTTCAATTACCACTTTATATATTTCACTTCTATTGAAATCCTGGTCCCCTACCTGGACAGCGAACTAAATTTTCATTTTGTTCCTGTATCTCACCTCCTCCACAGCGTATGTAATGAATTATTTACCCTTAAGATTCCTAAAAAGAAATCTGATCATGCACAAAATATTGATTCTGCAGAATTAGCTTCACTATTTAAATAGAGCAATTAGATTGACTTTGCTTTGCCTCAGACTGTCGCTTCTATGTCTCCATTTATGCAAATTATTTTCAACTTAAATCATATTTTGTACATATGTCTCCAAATTACTTTTTGCAAATTTGTTTTTGATTCATTCGTTCATGTATATTTACTGTAATTTTTAAAAATTTTATTGCTTTTTTTTAAGTTTACAAATCCTCTATACATTATTTTAAAACATGCTTTTTTGGTGATCGGGACCTTTCTCCCTTAATATTCCACAAATACGTATAAAGAATCGTATCTCGCTCATTTTTTCTATGATTTCACGCTTTAATTCAATAGGCATCATCTTCTTCTGAGCATTGACCTTTCCACTCACTTTCTTCGGACCCAAGGTTATAAAAAGAAATGTGATAAAGTATTTGATTGCACAAAAAGCACAAAGCCCTAGAAAAACTTATCAAAGATGCTTCGACAGCGAGGTAAACAAGTATACTGGGGGGATGCGTTGGATAATGCGAGACGCACGAGGCACAGTAAACTGTTGGGTCGTGTGTAGCCGGCAGTTCCTTGTATCTCAAATTTTGCTCGTATTTCAAAGCAAAACTTCGCTCGCTCGACGGCTCGTATCTCAAAAAACTCGTATGCTAGGGCTCTCGTATCTTGAGGTACCACTGTAACTGCTTACCCCCAATCCCATACAAAATTAAGGGTTCTCGGAGTTAGAAAGGGTTGATATCCTACCTATCAAAATACAATCGTTTCATTATTATTGCGAAAAAATTTGGGGGCTTCCGTTGGTTTGCCTTGGGTTGGGTAGGTTTGCCTTGCTTACCTAAAGGTTGGGTTGGAGGTTTCCTTCCATTAAAAAGTTTATCACCAATCCTCTATATATTATTTTAAAACATGCTTTTTTGGTGATCGGGACTTTTCTCCCTTAATACTCCACAAATACATATAACGAAATGACCGTTTGAAGGCAAAAGTTGCCAGGTTCCTGCTAAAAATAGTCAGACAAATGAAAAATCTTAAGACTATGAAACATTTACATTCTTACACTCTTTAAGATATTAGGGACTTCGTTAAGGTTCAAGTGGTAAGGGATTATAAAACTTAAGACTTTGAATTTGCCCATAGTTTCGTTACTGGATGTGTAGATACCTATACCTCGCTACAAACGACGTATGTCGAAACTGACACTTACATGGAATATCAAGGTACGATCTTTTTGGCATGTCTTATTGTTTCTGTATTTGTCTTAGTTAGCACTATTCAACATTGAGAATAGACTTGCAGCTTTTCTACATTGTGATTTGGGTATTTTTAAACATGCGCAAAACCTTCAAACATGCATATCATGAAAATCTTAGAATGAATAAAATTTTTCATGTGTAATATTGGTCCCTGTTTTGATCCAAGGCAAGTCAAAGCATAATCTAATGTAGTAAAAGAAAATGAAGTTCATTTTAATAGTTTTCAGGCAATAATTCTATAGAAAATTATTATTTAAACGAATCATTGAAAAAGCTTGTTAAAAGTTTCATAAGAAGTAAATTTAATCAAGACTCATTGTTATTGTCGGTTTCATAATTATCTCAGTTGAGAGTTAAGGGGCACTCAAGTAAGTAATTTGGAGTTAATATAAAATTTCTATGGAAAATTAATTGAGTTTAGTTTGTTATTAATTGCATTTTTTAAAGATGTTTGAAAATTATACTCAGAAAGTTATACTTAAATGTATAAGAAAAGAAGGGATGAATATAAGAAAAATGATTTTTTATAAGGTTCCTAGATTTTCAATGCATGAATATCTTGATTTCATGGAGGTTGTTAAGGGCCTTGTATATTTCAGTTTAATTACATCACTATGAAAAAGCCCAAGGTGTGGTCATAAAGTAATGGATTACATTTGCTTTTATGAAAGTGGTCTATTTAAATTGGAGTCCATGATGTTGATCTAGGAAAAAAAGATGCTACCTCCTCAATATTGGTCTAACAAGGTGGTATGAGTGTAAATACTCTGTTTAACCAATTGAAGTATATTCCATACAAATATGTCGTAATTGGCCTTTGGTGCTACATTTCATTTTCAATATTATGGCCAACTATATTCGTGAATATATTCACAACTTTATCTCACAAAGAGAGGGCATGATTTAGATAACATTTGGTGGGATGACAAATATATTCAAAATACATGAATGAACCCCATTTTGGGTGTACAAATCCATTATTTCAAATGTAAATGAATAACTACTGGTGGCAAATTTAATAGTTTAAGCATAAATAATTATTTTAATTATAGTAGGTGACTATGGCCCAAAATATCATAAATGGTACACATCAAAATATGTTTATAAAAATGTGTTGTTATTTCATGTTCTATCCTGAGTATGGTGTGGCATTTCCAAATGCCACAAGCAATTAATTACTGAAAAAATTTTTATGTTAATTAGCTTTCTTTACAATATCAGAAAATTTCATCCTACAAAGAACATCTCGAAATTGTGAGCAATTATGAGTAATTAACTTCAACAACTGTATCAAGAAATCATTGTAAATTTGAGGCAAATATATAATCCTTCCAAAGTAAACACACTTCACTGAATAGCAATGGTCTCCAGTGGTATGGAAAAGAGAGATTCCCATGGCTTTCGCAGACTCTCAATAAACTCCAACAGCTTTCCTTTTCCCCACGGCCACACTGCCAATTGTCTATCATCAGATTCCCCTGAGAAATGAAGCACTACACCAGGTTGATGAAGAAAAGGCTTTTCAGCAGCTTCCTAATAGCATAAAGAAGAAAATATAATCACATATTTTGTCATGGCTAACTCAATCAGTCAATCAATTTGATGTCTATTAAGGTCATCCTGACGAGTGTAAAAAATGGCACTTTTTCGTAAATTAATTCCAATCATTTTAAAGAAAAAGTTTGAATTTTTACATGGGATGAATGTTGTTTATATTAAATATCTATAAATTTGTTTAATATACTGATAAATTTTAAGGCAATGGTCCAAGAAATAAACTTTGCAATCTTTTTTCAAGTAAACGGTGTGCATGATTTAGCTTTCGTATCTGATTCAAAGTTCTAAAAGTCAATTTATTTATAAATTAAAACATATTCTCTATCCTACATCAGAGGGAGTTTTGAAATTGGCAAAACTGAATGGAGTTTTTCTCCAAAATGCAAGTGAGAGAGACAGTCCTGAAGCACTTTCAACAAAGCTACATGGGTGGTCTGAAAAGTTTCCGACATGTTGCCATTTCCTTGACATGTTTTCTGAAGATTTCCAAAAAATCTGGGGTCCGAAACTTTTCAGACCACCCTCATATTACAAAAATATCAAACACAGAAATTAGGCAAATTATTGCAACATTGTAATAACCACTGATCACAAAATGAAACAAAATCAGTGGAGATGAAATCATGAGGAAGAAATGAAATTACCTGAGCCTTGTTAGAAAATTAAGGTTTGCTTAATTGCTCAGCTAAGCTCATTTATTTTCATCACTAAAACCTATTTTTCAAAACTGGTATTTTTAAAAATAGAAATAAATGCATTATAACAAATTATCACTATTTTGCTCTACTGTCTTCTCTTCAACAACTCATTCAAGAAGCATTTTCTCAGATTATACTTTCCTTCAGATCACATCATTCATTATTCAAACAGCTGAATGTGAAATGTAATCAATTTGTGCCCTTCTCTTAACACATTCAAACAGTTTTATCAAGACAAAGGCAACATTTTCATGAAAAGACATTTTTTGAAACTTTAAACATTATTTGAATTTATAAGGATGAACAAAATTAAGACTTACCAACCCAACAAGGTCAGATATCATGTTTACAGAGGAAGTATCTTGAGAAATATCTGATTGATTTATTCGAAGCTCTTTCACAATAAAAATGGAAGTGCTGGTTAAGACGAGCATTCCTAGCCTCAGACTTGGACCATTGCTTGATTCTTCCGAGTTGAAGGAGACCAGTGGCACTTTAATCAGTGCTTCAGAGACACATGACTCATCCTTACACAACTGAGAAGGGCACAGGTGAACCAAAGCGTTTTGCAACTCCATAATATTCTGAGGGAATACCCAGATTAATGAGTGAGATTCAAATTGCAATGTGAAACCAGAATGAGTCCAAGTGATGCTCTCAACCTTATTTAGAGGGTACCAATCTGCAAGGACTGGGTTGTCATCTCCATTCAATGAATCTCTGTCAAAAGAATAACTTCTATTACAATGATTCAGTCCCAAGATCAGATTCATAAAAAGTACAATGCTTTTATGGGATTGAAAATTATAATAATCATTATATATTCAGCCATTGATCAGGTAAATCCAGTACAGGCACAGGGGTGGAATTCAACAATTTTAGTAATAGGTTATTATCTCAATGGAGTATACAACCATGCAATGAAGTGCTGAATACATATATTTTCTTATTAAATAATATACATTATATGTATCCCAATTTGATAATTTTTTCACAAAACTTTAAGATAAAATAGGAATGAGGAGTTTCATGATCCAACATAGACATTATATTCTTGTTGTAAGAGTTAATTTTAGCACCTATATGTATATCATGCCTGACAGATTTAGGAACTGGTTCTGGAAATTGTAAGAACAGGTTTAAACCTTGAGTGGGAACTGTGTGGGATTGACAGATGATAAAATAAGCACAGAAATGCAGCAAAGATTAAAGTACAAAGAATGTATAAAAGAAAATGTAGTTCATTACAGTACTTAAAACAGTTATAAAAAGTTATACGAGAAGTGAAAAATTGTGACTTGGCTGGGACTTGAACCCAGGTCTCCCTTTTTTCCAGGCAGGTGTTCTACTATAACCACTGAACTACAGAGCCACTCAATCTCACTTCTGTAATTGGGAGCTTTAAGGCCTGAACCCACCGGCGCGGCGCGGCAGCCGCAAGCGTTTTTATGATGGTACCTGGTCCTTCCTCTGCGTTCGTCACGTACTCAAATTCAATGGTTTCTTATGGGGCCGACCCCACCGACGCGGAAAGCGCCGTCCGGCGGATTAGTTCAAGGGATTAGTGCAGCGTTTTCGCGCCGGCAAATACGCCGCTCGGCTACGAACTCTGCATGCACAATTTTTCGATTTGCCGCAGCCCGTTTGCAATCAAATATTGTCGTTATTTTGATAAATTTCCTCAAAAGGATGCTTGTACACGATACCTTAACAATATCTGTACACCGTGATAAGTTTTCAAAACAATCAAAGCGATAGTACTCCGTAGAATCTCGTCCCCGTAAAGTACTGCAAAAATGATACGTACGATGTGTTTCCGGCATACAAGGGACTGTTTTCGGCCAAGAGTTCTATAGTTTTGATAATTTTTGTCGGAAGACGTTCAAAATTATCAATAAAAATTCTTGCGACAGAATGTTTAATTTATTTATGTCAAGCATATTTACTTTACTTAATTGTATGTTTCCTCAATGTAATATATGCAGCAATTAAAATAAAGTAACAGGTGTGTGTTATATATACTCCCTGCGCATATAATAGGCTACTTTGTATTTACCTAAAGGTCCCCAATTCGAACCCAGACAATAAAAACCGTTCTCGTAATAAATGCACGCAAACCTCACTTTTATCGGTTGCAGATTACATTTCCTTTGCAAAATTAAATTAGAAATAATAGTCGTTCGAAATCGAAACTAGCACCAAAAGAAATAAAATATGTCAATAGGAGTCATTAATATTCTGAAATTTTAACATTTGCAGTTACGAACAATTTGCAGGATCGATATATTTACAGGGGACGATCATTTGGTTATCAGCTCGGGGTTTGTGTTCATTTTTACTTAAAACTCAAGAACAAGAATTAGTGAAACCTTAAAAAATGCGTATTATGAAAATCCATCCCCTAAGAATGAATAAAAGTTTTTCGTCTGTGATAATGGTTCTCGTTTCGATCCCAGGCGGATCCAAGCGTAATCGACCGTAATAGAAACAGATGGAGTTCATTTTTTTTTCAAGTTCAAGTTTTTCCTAATACTAATGAAAGACAAGAACATGTGTTCACGACTGGTGGTCGTTCTTGCCGCAGCCGCGCCGGTGGGGCCTACTACGTGGCCAGGGTGCATTTCTACGTCACCTAAGGGACCTTTGGCCCCCCTCCCAAGTGTCATAAAAACGCGTTGCGGCCGCCGCGCCGCACCGGTGGGTTCAGGCCTTTAAGGAGCAAGGGAGTGATGCTCCAACTTAGTGCCACCAACCACCCCCAGAGGTCCTCGCAGAGGCAACCAACCCAAGAAAGTGATGTTTGAGATAATCCTCCCTAGGAAATTGCACAATTGATGGAATGGAAAGAAACCTTGCACATGAAGTTGTTCGACTGACCCAAAGTTATACAAGAAGTGAAAAATTGTGACTTGGCTGGTACTCGAACAGGTCCCCACTTTCCAGGCAGGTGTTCTAACCTTTGCTCATAAAAGCTCCCAATTACAGAAATGAGATTGAGTGGCTTGGTAGTTCAGTGGTTTGAACATCTGACTGGAAAGTGGAAGACATGGGTTCAAGTCCCAGCCAAGTCCCAATTTTTCACTTCTCGTATAAATACAGAATATGTTAATACATACTTAATACAGCATGCATTAAGTTATAAAAGAAATACCAGGATACCCAAGTGGGCAGTCTGTTTGACTTGTAATTGGTCCAGGTTTAATTCCCACATCAGATGGGATTACTTCTATTTTGATATTCCAATGTAGTAATTTATTCAATAAGTAAATTGGGTTGTTAGACGTAAAAGAATGACTTTCCAAAATGTTTCAAAAGGAGTCCCTCTTACTCCGGTAACTTCTTGAAAAATTTTATGGTAGAGTAGTTTAGGCTATTTGCAGTCTTTTTGAGTCTATGAGGATATAAATCTATGGATTCAGACAGATGTGTATAGTGCAAGCAGATATTGGAATAAAGTAATCTTATGAACATTATTTTTGGTATAAAGGAGTGAGTCAGAGACATAAAAAGAGTAAACTGTCTTATTCACTCTCAAGTTGAATGATTCTGGATCATTTTAAGTTAAAATCAATTTCCCTCATCCAAATAATGAAATCTAAAGTAGTCCATTCATAGACAATAAAAAATCTGGTTTCCATTTACATTTATGGCAAACAGGCATATCCTATGAGGCAAATAAAATGTAATACTTATCAACAAAACTTGAAAATCATGAATTCAATATGTTAAAATAGCAAGCAGAGAAAGAGGGGAGCCTCTTTCAAGAATTATTTCAGATAACTATAGCGCATCATCTCTAGGGAGGATAGAGTTATGTTAGATTGCAATTTCTGATAGAAGATAGCCAAGAGGGCACCATGGTCCATTTAAGTAAAATTTGCTCTGGGTTCAATTCCCGATGGGGGCCTTTATGTACAAAATGGTTTTAGCTGCTGAAGCACTTTAAAAAATACTATTACTACTAATAGAAAGATTCCTGATTCTAATTCTGAAGAGGCTCATCCCAAAGCATTGCCTCAAACTGAGAAAGACTGGTTTTTGATAATACCTCCCATAAGTACCCAACTTAACAAAGAAGAAACAAAAAAATTTGGGAAATAATATATTTATTTCTCAAAATAGTCTCCTTTCAGCTCGATATACCTTTCCCAGCGATGTTCAATAGCTTCAATACCCTGTTTATAGTGAGAACAGTTTACTTCCTCAAAATAGCTATCAATCGCAGACTTAAGCCCTTCATTACCGGCAAATCTTTTACCAGAGCCAATTTTTCAAGTTCAGAAATAGAAATAAATCCAAGGGGGCTAATTCTGGCAAATAGGGAGCGTGAAAAAGCAATTGGAATTTAACCCTTTTGAGACAGCCACATTCTCTTAAAATCGTCTCCTGGACACGGAAGCATTTTTCGACTCAGATGTTGGCAGGTATAGAATCGAACCCTTCTGAGTCCTAAGAGTGGTTCCTTCCTTGGCAACTGCAATCTGGGGAAAACCATCACCTTCCCTTCCACAGCATGGGGCCATGGCTAACTATATGTTATTGCTGACGTTTTGCCAAATAGTTATTTTAGCAGTAATTGTTAATATTAACTTGGAAATTAAAATCTTGTACCTTTCCGACTATGTACAACTTTTAAACAAAATTTTACCGTTGATATTAAGCTATTTAGTGTACTAATATAGTGGCAATGATGTAGCATAGTTTTTACATGATAATATCCTAATTACCTTAATATTAACAGTAGAATTTTGTTTAAAAGTTGTACAGTGGGGGAATAAATTATCGCAACACTTTGTGAGTGCTTGAGTCGGAATTCTCAGAAACTACTTGCAAAACTACTTACTACGACTGACTGGCAACACTGAGAAAAGCCTCGAAAAGCGGTAATATTTGAGTCGGAGCCTATAACGTACTCAAAATTTCTCTCTTTCGATCTCTTCTTAAATCCTTCACGCGATCTTTCCTTGAGTTCGTCGTTTTTATCTTGGCATTTCTCTTTCACAGATACTTATCATATTTATAGAATTAGTTTAAAGATATATTAATAACTATTGCAATCTTAGATGCATAAAAATATTTGGGACTTATTTGTAAATAATTTTCAGTTGAAACATAGAAAAATATGTAGAAATAAGGACGAATTAGGTTAGAGTGGGAATACGCTACGTCGTGATTCTTATCTTTAGCGAATGCAATATTTTTGGTCTGGAGACCGAATTTTTGGGATTTTGGGTCTGGAGAATAAAATATATATTTTACCAGATTATAGCGAGAACAGATGGCCTGTACTAGTCTCTTTTTCTGGATAAATTGAGGTGCACTAATAACACAGTTATCTAGGTAGTTTGGTTTTACACACGGCCACACGTCATACTGCTACACGCTGTATATTAATGTAAATTTTAATCTTCATAAGTCCAATTCAAGCATTGGATATTCATTTACTGTGATCGACTTTCTGAGGGCAATTTTTAATTACACGTCTTAAGTTTTTCATTCAGCGATTTGAAATCGAAAAGTCGTCAGAGTAATTACTAAGATGGCACAATGCCACAAAGTAAAATTTGTATTTTGTCTACGGAATATAATTTTTCCATAATTTAGTCCTGAACTCGAAGGAAATTCTTAATAGAAATTTATTTACACCATTTGTATCCTAGAATACATGAAATCTTTGTATGTCCGGAACTGAGAGGAAAAATACCAACTCCATAGTTAATACAAACAGGATTGCATAAAAACCGAATACATTTTGCGCATATATCAGACTTTTCTAACATTTTGCATCAGCGAGCTCGGTGCCTTTGGTCATTGCGTCATTTGATTTCACATAGAAATGCATTCAGTTTTCGATGCTTCGCTAGAGAAGTCTTTAACCATACATTGAGCACTTCAAAGTATTGCAGGTGCGAAGAATTGTTTTCCCTTTCGTGTTTATATCAGCTGGACTAAGGACCCTTCCCTTTACAGCCACCCAGTGGAAACTATCCTCTGCCTAATTCAAAGCTCCTTCCTAACCACGGGGCTAAGGAAATGAGATGTATTTGCACTCGTAAAAAATATTCCCAAATAATATTATGATTCTAGGGTATTTTAGTCATTGAGGACTTTCTAACAGACGACCCAATTTTTTAATACAGAAACGTATTTTATGAACGTCTGACTTTATAAAGTTCATTAGCCATATTATACTACCATAATAAAATTGTTAATAAGCTGCTAAAATGGACTTCTCAGTTTGTTGGGAAATGTCATAATTATAACCAATTCCTAATTAAGAGTTCATTGTGCAGCTGCTTGAAGCATCTTATTGGCATATGAAGGGCATGAGTTCGAATTCCGCTCAAGTTAAATGTGCATTTTAACTTAAACTTCTCTTGTTGGGGAAATGAAGGAATGTGACATATGGTTGCCAAATATATTTATGCACCCCTGTGATGAATAAACATTTATAGGAGGAATAAAATTCACTATGGGAAAATTATAATTGGGTTAATCAAAGATTTGGAACCGATTATTCCAATTTTTGGTCAAGAACATGTTTCATGTGTCTGCGGCAATTCCTCTTCTACAACGAATTCGAAGTCCTTCGCTAGAAAGAAGTGTTTTATTTGACAGGGCTTCCTGATTTCTTGAAGCACGATGAGCCTTTCGCTTCCAGTGCAGCGGGTTTTCGAAAGCCTATGTCACTCACAAAAACAAACAGGTCATTTGGCAAGGCAAGGAGCTTCACTCAGGCTTATTATTACTATCAAATCATTGAGGACTTCACTTCGAGAGACGGACAGCCAACAGACTGCTCAAGCGAATCTTTTTCATTTTTAGGCTTTAAACAGAAGTCTTGAGAACTATTGAAATTTTTCTGTTAATATTAATTATTGTTCGCCTACAACAACAACACACTTTCCAATATTCTCAGCGGTAATTTGATACAAATAATATAGATTTAGATGTATATCCCGCGAGCCCCCATATGCATAAGGTAGGGGATGTAATAACACCATCATCACTTAATCTACTCTATCAGCCTCTCTAATTGCTAGGGGAAAAAGTAATTGTCTGTCTTTGTGATTACTTCCCTGTAACGATTTGTCCATGGTCATTACTAGTACTAAAATTTCATTTACTTCATCTTTAAGATGTAAACCGATGAAGTTTTTGAAGAGCTTCCGTCAGTTATTAGATCTTCTCACCTGGAGCAAATTCCAACCGAGGGACTCTAGTAAAGCCGTAACGCTACAGTCGAACCTGAAGCCATTTCTTTGACACAAGATGAGTGTCAAAGTAATAGCTTATTTTTCTCTTAAATTCTCTAAACGATCTACCAGTAAATCTTTGCACTCTATTCGCATTTCGAATATATTCATTTTAAGATAAGTTACTGCTAAACGTGATTTCCATGTATTTGTTGTTGTGCACTTACTCTACTGGATGTTCCAAAATTTGGTACTGTGCCAGAATAAGGTTTTGGAACCCGTGAAACTCATAGCATCACATTTATTTATTCTTAAATCGATTCGGAAAATAAACCAGTCTTGCTCCTTACATTATATGATAGGTCATTAATGCTAATTATAATTTGTAAAGAACATCCTAGAAAATTAATCTACTTTACATTAGTATGATATAAGCGTTAATTTTGACGGTAATGTCTCATTTAAAAGTTGAATTATTTCGGCAGAGTAGAAGGTTTACATTTCCATGGTCATATTGACATTTTGTTCAAAAAATGATTCTTTAGCAAATCGACTGCAATAATATTTAGGTTTGCGTAAAGGTCTTCGATTTAGCTTAAGCTTTTCTCAACCAAAAGCTGAAAAATGTGTTCAAATTCCCGCAGTTATCGGCCAAAAAGGATAAAATAGTTAACCTAGAGGCCCGGCTCCTTCTTTCAACAAACATTATACCACATCATATGTATACGGCATTCATTCTTTTGGCTGAGAAAAACTATCGCGTCCATACAGGTCATGTTTGTTTTTGTTTGATATTCTCCGTCAAAGAAAACTACAACAGGCGCAAAGAGGTGAAAAACATAGATGGTTTGAAATAAAATTCCCAAATAATAATAATTTGTCATTATTTATTGGGATTATTTCAGTCTTAGAAGATTATCTAAAAAAAACTCAATTTTTAAGGTATTGACCTTTGACTTCATAAAATGTATTAGCCGAGGATTTAATAACCTAATAATAAAAACAATTAATATTGAGTTTTCAGTTTGTGGGAAATTATTATAAATGTAACCACTATGTAAGAATTGATTGTGCAACTGTCAGGCCATTGTGCCAGACTTATCTGATCGGTAAAAGAAGGGGTCCAGTTCCATTTCCACTTTTTCCTTCCATTAAATGAGATTTTATTTTATTTTTTCTTATTGGCAAAATGAGCGACTGTAAGATATGATTGCTACATACATGTATGCAATCCTTTTCTGAATATATAGACTTATCATAGGGATGAAATTCAATACAAAAAGAATCATTTGACTTGAAGGATTCGGATCCAATTCTCGCTATACATGGTCAAGAATGTGCTTTCCGCGCCTCAGCTAATACCTCGTCTTCCAAGGATTCGAGGCTCAGTCGTTCACTGGAAAGAAGTGGCTTTTGACTTTTATTTTACAGCCACAATCATTTGACAGGGACTCCTAATTTCTCTAAGCATGATGAGGCTTTCCCTTTCAGTGCAGCGATTTTTTCTCTCTACTAGTGCTGGAGCATCAGCTAGAGATTTTAGATAATCCCAATTAAGATGCGTTATGTCAAAATCTCCTCCTACGGCAATGATTGGATCTTTTAAATATCTCGCTTAAAGCAATATCTTCACTAAAATAACTTTTCTCTTGTATGATTTTCCCGCATGTGCTCATATAATGTAAAGAATACCGCCTTTTTAATTACATAAGCTCTTGGAATTCACGACAATTATTATTAGATCTCTCAGTTCGCACATTAAATCTGGGCTTAATTTTGGTATAACCTTATCCTTTTTTTAAGTGAAATTGCTTTTCACCGTTGCAATTTTTTCTATTTTTTTTTGGAAGTAACCTCACGCATACCCTTTTGCCTATTTACGTGAGTGTTTTTAACTATTCTTACTGTTGAATTACAAAAGAACTTTGTCTACGTAAATTCGCTCTCATTAAAACCGCTAAATTACATAGTAAACGACACTAAAACTACGCGGTCGGTCCTCGTGAAGGGAAAGGGGGGCGGGAATTTTCCGGGACAGTCCGTAAAGTGGATACTAAGTTTAGTATAAGCATATAATAAAAGTTGCGTATGACGCTTAATATAAGAATGAAAATAGTCTTAGAAAATATTTAAGCATAGAGAAAGCGAGATCTATCAAATTTGAAGCGAAAATTTTAGTCATCGCTATGGAGAAATAAGAAAAGTAAATCTCGGCCTCTTAGAAACTTTTCGCCTCAGAATACTATGTTCATCCGACTCATATCTAGTGAATGATTCTGCTACAGTTCGTTGAATCGCGCAGTCTTCTAGATAGAGTAAACTGCATGCTTGATAGATAATTAACAGACAGTTGAAGCATCTGTTTTCATTTACTACGTACTTTGAACGACTAAAACACTATAAAGTTAATTTCGATTGCAGTTACCCCATCAATCGATTCTATTGTAACTATTTTTTATAATATGATGAAATTAATCGTGAATTTTAATTCTCTATTACGTATTATTACATAATTTTTACTCACTATTACGTATAGGCTGCTGGAGCTGAAAATTGTTGATTACCGTTTCCACCACCTAAAAGCTAATAATAGTGATACTAATTCCTGTCAACACGTTAATTGCTAAAGATACTTAAAGAAAGAATAAACTTCCTCATCACACGATTTAGAATTTATTTTATCAAAAGGATATTTGTAATACCATATGCCGTGGAAAAATACACTGCTGGAGAGAAAATACAAAGGAAAGAATAGGACATATCCTAGTGATTTCTGTATTTGTTTTCTTAAATGGTTACCTATTCGTGAGAATTATTTTCCATCAAAATTCAAAGTATTAAATCTTAAGTATTTAACCGTTAAATTCGCAAGATAATACCACAAAATCTTCATTTAACGTCTGTTATTCCGCCATCAAATATTCTTATTTGTCATTATCCCACAGCGTACTATAATGACATCCTAGATAACATTCTGATCACGACTAGCTTTAAATAACAAATAGCAAAATAGCAAGGTGATCTTAAATGTCTGCATATACTTACGATACGTAAAGCCTATTTCCCATTTGTAAGAAGTTTGAATATTGCCGGTTTTCACTGGCTCGATTCAGAGTTGCCGAATTGTCGGTGGTAGAGTGTTTTCAGTTGGTTCCCGCATAATCCGCGCTCTGATGCCAACTGGTGTTGCGATAATTGTTTCTCCCACTGTACAGCTAGTTCCAAAAAAAAACTTACCACCTAAGCCGCAACCCGCATAACAGGCAGTGAGTTTCCTGCAAGCGAGCCTTAAGAAGTGAGAGAGAGAGAGAGAGAGAGGGAAAACATGGAGGAGATAGTCTGCTTCTGTCCTGGCTCCGCTTGCAGAGTTGAAATGGATTTATTTGCATTATTGATATTGCAAATATTTATTAGTATCCTTAGTTTGGTGACATTGGCGTAGCAGAATAGTATTATAACAATATGGATGTTGTAATGCAAGAATTCAGTTATTATAAAATGGTTATTACAAATCAGTATATATTCTAGGTTTGCTTCTCGCACCGAGGGAAGCGTCGCACACGAGGTCCCGTTATTCCTAGGAAACCGAGGCAAACCCCCTTCCCCTCATAAAATTTGAGTCTGAGACGAAAGGCACAAGCAGGACGAAGGAAATTTTTGCAAAATCTGCCTCTGAGCCGCTCTGAGCTTATGTTTAGGACTGGGATGGGAGGAAGAAAATTTCCGCGCAGTTTGAATCAGTGTCGGACCCAAAATGTATAGACCTCGAATTCGACGCCTTCGCTTGTAAAACTCTGCGGTTATAATGGGTCGTATTATATATTATAATAGTAGATAATATTATACATCGTTCAAGAGAAGAGTTATTAGCCTTTAAAATTATATACCTAAGGAGTCCATATCGATCACCTGTTTTATCACAGCCTGTGTGAATGCAATCTACAAAAGTAAAGTAAGGTGAACTCATGGCCATATCTAGGCTATTACTTTAAATACATAAAAAATCTATAAATAAATATGTAGTATGAAGTCTTGAGGCATTCTCTGCGTATTTTAGATAAATTTTGTTTAATTTGATAAACATCAAAATTAAAACTCGATCGGTAAAAAATCAGTAAATTTTATCATCTATGCAGTTGGTATTTTTAATATACTGTCCAAATCAATTGATATAAAATGTGCTAGGATCGATTTTCCTGAATTAATAAAGATGACGGATACGAGACAACCATCTTTCACGTTGATTTTGAATCCAAAATGAATTTTTTTGGTGTCATTGAAGTGTGAATCGAATAAACGTGATTTCTTCTGTGGATTCCTCTTGAAATGGTTGCAGTCACAAACCATTACGTTCTTAAACGTTTTTCTCTCGTATTTATCAAGTTCTAAAATACACAAAAAGATAGAGCGAATGAGGTTTTGTCATAATGCTCACTGAATGCTACTGTAAGCTATGAATGTAAAATTTTCAATTAATTTTGAATGCATACAAAACTACTAGCATTGTTTATATTTCAACTGTTTATTATCACGTTTACAATTATTATAATGTAGAAAACGTTAAAAATACGCGAAATAATAGGGACTTAGTGAAATAGTTTTAGGGCCTTTTTACCTGTAATTCCAACCCTGTAAGTATCACACGGGGATAAAAAGCGCATATGAGGCTCATGTTGAAATTTTTCTCCCCTCGGTTGATGGCTGGCCCTACGTAACTCTCATATTTTTTCGACAGAATTTTAATGATTGAGATGAACGGGCGGTGGTTTGGTATGAATAGTCTATCTACATATTTATCGCTCGGTGATATTGAAAATATTCCTTCGTATTTAAAATTTATGGCTATGAGAAACTTTTCATCTCTCCACATTCCATGACAAATTTGAAAAGCAAGATAGAGGAGTGATTGGAAGAAGTGGTTAAGGCAATGAATTCACCAGGACTTCAAGAGGGGGACTGTTTTGATAGAGATAGGGAAGTGAGAAACGACGGCAACAGTAATACATACACTCACATGAATTTAACAACCGAAAGTGTAAGAGGTATGTTAATTCCAGATTTTTGGATAAATCACAATAGGTAATGGCATTTCTTGCGTTCCTAGTTGACCAATTGGTTACTTTGAGTAGGAGCAACGACCTCTTTTAAAAGTATAACCCACTCACTCACCTTCTCAATTTCCTCATCCAACATATATTTTTTCCGTTTATGACAGCCTCCAGAGAAACTACTCATTTATCCAATTTAAGTAATATATTAGTCAAGAATGGTTAACATTCAAATATACAGGATATAACGCCCATGGCTTATCATACTTTCAGAAATTTCCTTCTGATGCATCAGTAATTCCCAGGATCTCCGAAATTGTATGCAATAGCGATGTTCAATGTATCGTACCAATCTTTTAATTCTATAAGAAAGTTCGAGTAGTTTACTAAGCCAGAACCTAAACCATCTTCTTGTCAGCAATTTATTTTGGAAAGAGAGTTCGGTTTTTCCAAACCGATAAAAATTGCTAACATTGGTATAACTATGTATGCAAGCCAATGGTTTATTCTAAATATTACCTAACTTTAGAGATGTGATTTATCTGTAATCGGCGTATAAACTCCAAGTTTCTGCGACACTAAATATGCGGAGTATCTAAAATTCCCTATTTACGTTTCAATTCATATTTTAGTGACATGATAATAGAAACTTTATTCGATGTAGTAAGATCATCTTCAACGCTCTATCTATTTTGTATCATAGATGTTATAATAGAAGTGAATCGATTTGGTTCTCGTAAGCGTAAGGAATAAATATTAGATCGCATTTCTCTAGTTCATTGTTCATTTCTCAAGTTATTACAAACTACGAAATTTTTAGCTCAATGTAGGGACGAAATAAAGCATAAAAAACAATTTACATAAATAAAGTAAACAATCATTGACGAAGAGCTTGATTGATATAAATTGACGATAGGCAGCATTACTTATTTTTTCATTTTTGTTGTTGAATTAGTTATTTAGTGTAAGCTAATACAGTTTATACCATTCACTTTAAAAGCAGAATATAGAGATACTAATTCTGATATGATGCACCCAAACATTGTCAACTTTATGTTATCATTCAGATTTTCCGAAGGTCCTCTTTTAACTGGAATGATCTTCCTTGCATTACTATTTAAAAATACTATGAAAAATTTAAAAAACATCTTCGCAAAGTACATAGAGAATTATGATATGCCTAGGATGAGGGTGTTACGAAGGTCCTTGGAGTGAATGTTGGAGTAATGGATTACATATAGAACCAAGAATATTTTAACAGCTAACGTATGAATCATGAGAATTACAGGAATATTCTCATGTAAGTCCGGTACCATCCGTTGGTTTCTATTTTTAACGTGTTCTTCCACGACTCCTTTTACCCATCATTCATAATTATTGATAGTGATTTTTCTTTAAATTATTATACATATTATGCACCATTCAAATAATTCGGGTTATATATCTTACTTGAGGCATTCAGAAACCGAAGCAGCAATCATTAATCATTAGTCTTATTAAACATTAGTCTAGCGTATAGTTCTGAAAATCATTTCAGTAACATTGGAAATCCTGTTGTGGTTGTTTTCACCCCCCTGACATACGTCATACGGCGGCTCGCAGGGTATTAATGTAAATGTAAATAAACCAGGTGTTAACGTGAAAACCTGCTATATGCAAGTATAGGAAACCTGGAGTTTATATGCAATATGCAAATTAGTCTTAAGGTTTTGATTTGCCATACTAACTGTTGTTTCTTAACCATCTTAAAGTGTATTCCTTGCAAGAAGTCCTGAAAGGTTGTCTACCTCAAAAATAGAGTTGAATATCTTCATTCCCTAAGGGAATACCCGCGGCGAAGATTACCTATCGCGGATCCACCATTTCCCACCTTACTTGTAATCGGTCGCCGCCACCATACCCTAACCTTTGATACCTGCTCAGCAGGGGTGCGGTCAGGAATCCTCATTAGCGCTTTCAAATTCGCTACCCCGGATACATACGACCATCCACAATCTGCCGAAAAGGGGGTTTTTCTTCTCAGAGCGGAGTTCACCTTCACCCATCGGCCGTTTTATGGTTCCTTTGAGAAAATAGACAATACCTTTCGATGGACGCAACAAAAGAAAAAGAAACAACAAAGGAATGAATAGGGGATATTCCTAGGGCCAGGGTGGAGGAAGAGAAAATTCTCCTTTCTCCATGGAAGAATTAGTAAAACCGCAGACGCAAATTTGTCAGAAACAGCCAAATCTCATCTCAAAATCATAATGCTTCATCTGATACCGTCACCACGAATGCCTGGTGGAAGTAAGAACAGAATGACATGTTGATGCATATATACTGAAATTCCTAATGCTCTGTTAATTGTCGTATCAAGCAAATTTTATACTTCTCTGTATTGCAGAATAATTCAACTGTGAAGAAATCGAGTCAAAATTTGCACCACGGGGCAAGAAAGAGATTTAGCATCAGATAAAAGTTGGGACAGCATAATTTTGCAAGTAACATGAACTTGATTTAATTAAAGGGATAGTTTTTCTGGGACTGGCAATGAACAATATTTTCGGAAAAATATTACGAGATGCTGGCGTTAATTTCATCGTAAATTAATTTTTTATTCGATATGTGAAAAAATTTTGTAGCCCTCAGTATTTAAATTAAGAGTGCTACTATTCTAATATCTATGTTATTTTCTAAAATATTAAATTAGCAATTTGAATTTTAAACAATTACCTTAGAAAATGATGATAGCACACCAATAAATATTTTACTTTCTATCATATGATTTGGTGGTATTTAAAATTTTTATACTATTTGATGTAATTATCTGATGTAGTTGATCGTAATTTATTTGGTTTACTTTATTGTAATATGTTTTGGGTCTAATTTTCAGAGCTCTCTACCAGGTTGACTTAAAATGATTCTTTCTCGGTGTATTCGTCCAGATAAAGTTTCTTTTCATCTTTGCTTTCCTCAGTAGGTTTCGAAGTTTTTTCATACTCCCCTTCTCGATAGAATTTTTCTGCAACATAAGTTAGTTGACATACAGTTGATTGTGTTCTTATTCCTAATTATTCTTTATCTCCTTGCTGAGTTTTCGTTCATCTTTCTATTTGAGTCATAGTCGTGAATTTCCTCTAAATAAATTTAAAAGTTCTTCCTGTAGGCGTCAAGAGCATAAAAAACGTAATAATATAATCCTTTTTAATCTTGCAATGACATAATTTTTCATTGGATAATTGAAGCAGCTAAAGTAAGTTTACCCGATGCCTCCAGAAAAAGGTGAATTACGCAGAAATTTCTGGCCGAAATAAGGAGATCTGATTCTCATTCATTATTTAATACTATGCTGCTGACATAGTAAAAATTAACACTAAATTTAAACTAGATTTCGTGCTAATAAAGACGGTACAAATACGTTCAACGCGTTTCACAACGGTTTAAAAAGGCGCCTTCCTTTCAAGAGCCAATAGAATGCGTGGAAAACTCTAGACTCGCTCTCATCGAGCTTCACGTCTGTTATGCGGGTTGCGGCTTAGGTGGTAATTTTTTTTTGGAACTAGCTGTACATAGTCAGCAAAGACCAACATTTCAAAATCCAAATTAATATTGACAATTACTAAAAAAAATCTTTCGCTAAATTGTTGCAATAACATTTCATTTGCCGCGGCACCATGCAGTAAAAAGGGTACATACATAAACACAAAAACATACCTAAAATTACATATCTTCATATGCTGTATCAGTGTTTGTTTCCATATACGATACGTCGTTTGCAGCGATAGATATCATTATCTTCATATCCAGTAACGAAATTCTATGAGTAAACTCAAAGTCTAATTGTGTTTTCTAATTCCTTGCCACTTGAGCCTAAAGGAATCCTTAATATATCGGTAATAGTCAGCATTTGCCATAAATGTTTTAGCAATATAATCATGAATAGTTCGCGTCATCGTGATAACGATGTATGTATTTAATCGTAAAGCGAATACCTCAATTCACTCGATGGATTTACCACATAACGAATTTAGACAACAAATACCTTCTGCATCCGCGATACTAATTTATTTTCTATATTTTTCTTTCACACATGAAATATAAAAATAACTATTACTCGTCTGCAAAGAAATTGCATCTTATCCATTTACTGAATCAGAGTTTTTCATTTAATGAAAGATATACATCAAGCAATGAACAACGCGTATGAAAGTTATTTTCAGTCAAGAATCTTCAATTCTAAATGGTATCTGACTGAACAGGGATGTAAACAATTTTATTATACACACCATTCCACTAAGCATCGCTTTACTTTAAATTCCAATTTAGATTATGTGAACATTAAGCAAACATTAATAATACCGATCAAAAGCGAGACACAAACCTTTTTATTCAAAAGTGCTCATGTTTATGTGACTGTCAATCTGCTTCCAAAAGATGCAAGTTCATATTGGTTTATTAAAATGTTCTTATAGTTGCGTACGACATCGAAGTCTTCTTTTATGAAGTCTATATATTACTTCCGAAAGCTGTTCCAATCATTTCAAGACCGAGAATAAATATCAGAATGCGATGTTATAAACTATTCTCCAACGATACTAAGTAAACAAAATAAATCTGTATATAGTAACCCGCGTATATTTTCGTCCAGGATTGTAACGCGATGATTAAAATATTAATTCAATTTCATTAACAAATGGTATTTTTAGCATGAATCTGAAAACTTTTTCTTTCTAATGGTCATTAATTTATATGTATTGGTGGAGTAATAAGGGAGAAAAGTCCCGGTCACCAAAAATGTATGTTTTAATATAATATATAGAGGATAATTACTACTAAAAAACTCTTTTGCAAAACTGTTGCAATAACATTTAATTTGCAGCGGCACCATGCTGTAAAAAGGGTTATAAATGACCCCAGGGGCTGAGTTTCCTCTGTGTGGTGCAGAAGGAAAGGTCAGAAATCCTCTAGAAAAGGGTCAGAATGGTAAGTTTATAGTACTCTAATCCTCTGAAACTGCATCCACCCATGATTTACACCTGCATCGTCTATACACAACAGTTGTTCTTTTGTAAAGAAAAATCCTCATTGTGCATACACAACAACAGTCTCAAAAGGGTTAAATAAAAGTGTTGTATCACATAACTGTGACCAATTTTTCCATGTTTACAAATTCACCGAGTGTGTTTTCTATTGTTGACTGTCAAACAAATATTTAATAATGTAGTGTTTTCAAAATTAAAACTTAATCTTGATAAAGTTTGTACTTTCCGTACTTTTTCAGACAACTACCACCATTTATATGTCAGATCAGGTACTTATAGGACAACCCTCAACTTTTGTACAGGAACTTTTCTATGAGAAGAGTGATCTCATGTAAAATAAGTCAATGACCCTACAAATAACATTTCTCATTGCATTTATAAGGAAGGACTAAAATGAATTCAGTATCAATTATGCCTCTGTAATTTTCCTATTATCACAATATTCAATGAAAATGAGATTAAGGTAAATTAAAGATATACATGGGTGGTCTGCAAAGTTTCCGACAGTTCACCATTTCTCGACATGTTTTCTGAAGATTTCTAAAAAATCTGGGGTCGGAAACTTTTCAGACCACCCTCGTACTTTTACACATCCTTTTCCAAAGACAAACAAATTGTATTGATCATTACATGGTGGCAGGAACATGAGCGAAAATAAGTGTAACTTTTCCCCTGCATTTTATATTTTCAATACTGTGCTTTTTACAAGATAAAATATTTCCCTTTCGATGTTTTTCTTTATCTTTTGACATGACAATTAAATTATTATGCAATCTCGACAGAAGAATAAAATTACTATAGTAAATGAAATTATATGAATAAAAAATACCTTCTATTCTCTTGTTCAGAATCCTTCAATATATAAATGCTGTCTTTTGAAAGTACAATGTATCCATGGAAGGACTCTTCTGAAGCCACAAGATGAACAAGACCCTGCGAAAGAATGCACTTACAAAACACACTTAAATAAATTCAAGCTCAATGACTGATTCTGCAAAGAACCTTTCCAATCAGCTTTTCCCTGAATGTTAAGGCAAATCAGAGAAGTTCACTTGGAAAAGAACTGATTCAAAATGGGTTTACAAAATGTAGTAAATGCCTAATTGATAAAATAAAGATTTGGGGATGAAAATAAACGAAAGAAAAAACAAAATAATGATTTTTACCAAACAAAGAAGGTTAAGCTGATAGTAAAACTAGAAAAAGTAGATGAGCAGAATTATTTTTTAGAAAAGAGGACATATTAAGATTGAAGCTTTCAGAAGTGGGTATGGCAATAGAAAGGCACAAGTAAATTGGGTAAATCAAAGGCATCGGTACTAGATTAAATTTTAATTGAATTAATTAAGAGCTCTCAGAGATTGTAGTGGAAGAATGGTATTAAGTGCTTGGACAACTGAGGTCATTTTGAACATGGGCTCCCGCTGGGAATCAAACCCAGGACCACATTCATTGAAGTCGAACGTGCTGCCCGCATGGCTATCCGGGAGCCCTCTAGGAGATTGATTGAATATTAAAAGGAGAGGGATTGTTAAAATGAATGGGAAAAGAAGGCAAATAAAAAGATCATAGAAATGATGGGATTAGTTATCAATATATGAAAAAGGGCACTGAATAGGGAATAATAGACTACCTTACGAAAGTTCGAATATCTGCGTACATAATGACCAGCCTTGAGCTAATGAACATTTGTGTTATACAGAGTAAAATACTTCCACAAAAAGATTTTTTAACTGTGTGATTTGTTTCAAATATATGTTAAAATCCACCAGGAATTTCTTAGGGCTCCCAGATAGCCAATTGGAAAACTCATTCAGGACCTCTTGTGAGGGGACAAGTAGTACTATTAAGATATATAAACTACAGTTATGGTTGTTGGAGGAAAAGGAGAGATCAAACTTAAAGAAGAATGGATTGAACAAGTGGAGAGATTCAGGTGTCTTGGATAACAGAATATATTTCAATTGAGATGAAGCAATGGTATGGCATCATTTCTTGACCTAGCTGTCAAAGGAGATGGACGTGCCCTTCTCTCACTCGTGAGAGCTGAGTTGCTGTCACAGACGTACTATCTGCATTACCATCAAGTTTTATATTTTCCTGTGTTTGATAATATTGTTCAGTTTACAACATTGAAACACATAATCCATTCTTAGTGTAGTGTATTTTTAGAAGTGATCATTGCTTTTATCTTAGTTGTGTTCACATGAGATCTTTGCAGAAGCTTATTCAGACCCGTGAGCGTTAAGTACCATCTACCTTTGCTTTTTTTAAATTTTTCTTTTCTCCTTTCTTCATAGACCAGGTTCATCGCTCATCATTTTCCTTTGGTGTGCATCTAGTGTCTTTCATAAGTGGATACATGAACCCTTATAGCCACGAACTTTTTCTTTTGCCTTTTAAGCTTACGTATTTTCACTAATAGTGTATTTAGGGTATTTCATTTGAAGAAACATTCAATTTTGAGTAGCGCCAACCTTCTTTTTCTGCTGTATTACATTTAAATTTAAATTCTGGCATAAATAACTTTAGTAAGTTCTAGTTGAAAATCTTCCTTCATCCGTTCGTGCATAAATCGCAAGCAAGCTTTCTCTTTTTCTTCAGTTGAAACTTAGCTCCATTCTTTGGTCTCTCTGGTGAAGTGCAGTGGGTGTTAAATTATGCTTATTTCCTACTAGCTCTTTTCATTTTAGTTCTTCACCATTTTTCGTTAATTGCTAAACTCATTAGTGATAGGATGGCTTCCTACAGGTCTGCTTTTGGTGCTTTTGAAAGGTGTGTGGATGAGGGCCCCCTGTGGGCACGAGTCCACTACCTTGAGAGAGCCCTTAGACAGCTTCGCTCGTTGGTTCGAAGGAGTAGGATTACCCTGATGGGGGGGAGGAGACCCTCCAACTCTGGGCCTGTCCTCGACGCAAAGATGACTAGGCCTAGTCCTAGGGTCAATGCTAGTTGGACTGTTGCAGAGGTCAACTCCTAATCATTCGAGGTTGGCCCTGTTCCTAGAGCCCGAGTGAAGGTTGGCTACGAGAAAAGGAGGAGCTGCACAGGCTGGCAGGGGCTCTGGGGAGGTGAACCCTATTCCTGTCCACAGTAGGCACTGCAAAGTGCTGACAAGCCCATTCAGAAGGCCACTCCTAGCCTTGCCAAACCTGCGGCTCTGCCCTCTAAAGTGGTAAGGGAAGTCTGAGTGGAGGGATAGTTTTGATAGGGTGCTCTAACATCAAGTGGATGATGGTGCCTTTGCGTGCAAGGGCAGAGAGAGAGAGGGAGGGTTACATCTTGGTGTATTCCTTCAGGGCTTGTGGCCCATGTCACGGGTGCTAACCATAATGTAAAAGCTTTGAATACATGATATTTAAGAGGATCATTTAACCTTATATATGCATATATATCTATATATGTATGAATTTATTTTTGGACGAATCCTAGCAATGTATTTTGTTAATGGAGAATTAAAGCGTAAATTATACTTATATAATAATATATATTCACTTGTACAATTTCAATTCAAGGACTAGATGGTTGCTTTAGTTAACGGATATTTAATCTTTCGCTGCATATGATAGCATCACTCGTTCCTTCAAATACAATCTCCGCGAATATTTACACAGTCACCTAACGTTATTTGCTACTCTATCTGTTTCTCCTCTAACATTTATTTGTAATAGCCTCGAATCATACGCCTTGCAGACTACAAATTGTGTCGTCAATGCGCAAGCGCAATTATGAGAATGTAATCTAGCAAGTAATTAGAGAGGTAAGGCCGTGGCTCCACGGGCAGCGAATTGCCGCGCCTAGGCGCGTGTGTTTCGCTGCCGAAAATCTGCTGCTCGGGGGTGTCTCCACGGGACAGTAAATTACTGTCCCTAGGAGCAGCAGATTGCCGGCAATCGCTGTATAGCACTGTGAAAAATAGACCTTAATCCATGCTGAGCGGCATGATCTTGAAGCCGTCGTACAAACGCGCCTATCGACAGCAAAATGCGGCGTGTGGAGCCACTCTCATTTAATGGTCCTTACTTTCGGTCAGTAATTCGCTGCTTCTAGCGACAGCAAAACGTTGCCCGTGGAGCCACGGCCTAAATCATGCAACACCGTTTCGCTCTCGCGCTGCTATCGCTGGCGTACGAGTTATAAAATCGCACTTCCAACGCAATTGTCATTTCGTTCGCTCCGAAGCATCTTCAACGCGATTCTGGGAACGTATTTCCTCGTGCTGCACGGAAGTTATAAAATCGAGGCCCAGGTAAGGGCGAATATAAAAAAGTAAAATCACAAACGAAACGAATCATGCGTGATGCCCCACGTCAATTTAAGGCCTGAACCCACCGGCGCGGCGCGGCGGCCGCAAGCGTTTTTATGATGGTACCTGGTCCTTCCTCTGCGTTCGTCACGTACTCAAATTCAATGGTTTCTTATGGGGCCGACCCCACCGACGCGGAAAGCGCCGTCCGGCGGATTAGTTCAAGGGATTAGTGCAGCGTTTTCGCGCCGGCAAATACGCCGCTCGGCTACGAACTCGGCATGCACAATTTTTCGATTTGCCGCAGCCCGTTTGCAATCAAATATTGTCGTTATTTTGATAAATTTCCTCAAAAGGATGCTTGTACACGATACCTTAACAATATCTGTACACCGTGATAAGTTTTCAAAACAATCAAAGCGATAGTACTCCGTAGAATCTCGTCCCCGTAAAGTACTGCAAAAATGATACGTACGATGTGTTTTCGGCATACAAGGGACTGTTTTCGGCCAAGAGTTCTATAGTTTTGATAATTTTTGTCGGAAGACGTTCAAAATTATCAATAAAAATTCTTGCGACAGAATGTTTAATTTATTTATGTCAAGCATATTTACTTTACTTAATTGTATGTTTCCTCAATGTAATATATGCGGCAATTAAAATAAAGTAACAGGTGTGTGTTATATATACTCCCTGCGCATATAATAGGCTACTTTGTATTTACCTAAAGGTCCCCAATTCGAACCCAGACAATAAAAACCGTTCTCGTAATAAATGCACGCAAACCTCACTTTTATCGGTTGCAGATTACATTTCCTTTGCAAAATTAAATTAGAAATAATAGTCGTTCGAAATCGAAACTAGCACCAAAAGAAATAAAATATGTCAATAGGAGTCATTAATATTCTGAAATTTTAACATTTGCAGTTACGAACAATTTGCAGGATCGATATATTTACAGGGGACGATCATTTGGTTATCAGCTCGGGGTTTGTGTTCATTTTTACTTAAAACTCAAGAACAAGAATTAGTGAAACCTTAAAAAATGCGTATTATGAAAATCCATCCCCTAAGAATGAATAAAAGTTTTTCGTCTGTGATAATGGTTCTCGTTTCGATCCCAGGCGGATCCAAGCGTAATCGACCGTAATAGAAACAGATGGAGTTCATTTTTTTTCAAGTTCAAGTTTTTCCTAATACTAATGAAAGACAAGAACATGTGTTCACGACTGGTGGTCGTTCTTGCCGCAGCCGCGCCGGTGGGGCCTACTACGCGGCCAGGGTGCATTTCTACGTCACCTAAGGGACCTTTGGCCCCCCTCCCAAGTGTCATAAAAACGCGTTGCGGCCGCCGCGCCGCACCGGTGGGTTCAGGCCTTTAAAACGAAAGTTTTATACGAATACTTAGACGAGGACCCAAGAGCTTTTTGATCGTACTTGCGTGAGGTCCAAGGTAAAGTTCAAACCGCAATTTCGTTAAAAGATAACAGCGGCAATGTAATTAACGATCCTAAGGAAAAAGCGAATATCTGAAATGGATATTTCCACAGCGTGTTTACGTCCGTCATTACATTAGGCACCCTACCAGTAGTTGATAAGGCAGAAACAATATCGAAAATCATATTCAGGGAAGAAGGAATTGTTTAACTTTTACGGCAGATCAAACCAAATAAAGCTCTTGGTCTTGAGGATATATCAGCCCGGGTATTTAAAGAATTAGCACAGTGCGTAGGCCCTTTTCTTTAAGTAATATTTGAAAAATATATGAGCGAAGGTAAGGTCCCGAAAGATTGGAAAATTGCGAATGTCACCCCAATTTTTAAAAGCGGCGTAAAAGATGATTCATCGAATTATAGGCCTATTTCGTTAACTTCATTGAGTGGTAAAATAATGGAACATATAATTACTAGTTATTTAATGGGTTTTCTCAAAACCTATAAATTCATAGTTGAGAATCAACATGGTTTTCGTAAGACACGATCCAGCGAGTCACAGCGTTATTTATTCACGATATCTTGAAATCTGCCGAAAGTAAAAGACAAGTCGATGCGATATTTTTGGAATTTCGGAAAGCATTCGTTAAAGTCCCACATTATAAATTGTTATACAAATTAAAACTTGCGGGCATCAACGAAGAAGAAATAAGTTGGATAAAAGACTTCCTGTCCGATGGAGTACACCGAGTAGTACTTGATGGTATTAATTCCAACCTAGTCAAAGTGACCTCAGAGGTCCCACAAGGAAGTGTCGAATAATTTAGATAAAATTATTAAATGGTGCGATGACTGACTATTGGAGCTCTAAGTAGACAAATGTTCAGTGGTTAATTTTTCGAAAGAAAATCCTTTGCTAATGATACTTCATATAGCCTTCGATGGAAAACATTATCAACTGTCGATTCGGTAAAATATCTCGGAATAACCCACACGAATAACTTAACTAGGGGTACCAAAACCCATAATATATGTGGGCGAGCTCTTAAGAAATTAGGCTTCATCAAAAGAATAATAGATAAAAGCGGAGAAAGAGCGATGTTACTTTGCGCTAGTTAGGCGTCACCTCGATGTCAAAAGAAGGATTTCAGGGGTCCTTTGACTGATGAACAAAGAACTGAGAGCAAAGTTTATTTATGAAATGTTGCATTATAGGAATCCTAGAGGAGGAAGGACAATTGGAGTAAAACAAGGAAAAAAAGAGTTGAAAATAAGAGATGAAAAGGTACTGAGGAGAAGACTATGATGGAAACGATTAGCAGAACAAAGAAGAGAAGAGATTATTTAAAGGAATGGTTAAAGGAAGGGAGGAAAGAAATAGGATGCAAAAATGAGATCAAAAATAAGTGAAAATGAAGGGAGTAGAGAAAAGTGAGGAGGGACATGATGATACGGAGTCAGGATTGAAACTGTGGTACTTATTAAGGTGTAAAGAAACCATAGCAACTGAACATTTACTCACCTCAGTGAGGTGGCTGTAAAGGCATCTGTACCCCAGTGGGGCGGCTTATATGAGTGATGGTGTCACATTAAAAACACTGTTGAGGAAGGCAAGGGGAGACCACCTTGACTATCTATCCCATGAATATGATGTGCCACAATAATTATATTGTCCCTGGCAAATACGGGACTCAGCCCACTAGGGAGAGTGTCGTACCCGGCAGGGATGGTGGTAAGGCCACCTCGGTCATCATTCCACGAAATCCTTACCCAACAACACAAGAAAAAAAGATGACCAAAGAAACTAGGGTAAGGACCTGGAACGTGAGAAAGATGCTTAGGAAAGGGAAGTTAGAAACGTAAAGTTAGAAATGAAGAGGTCCGACATAAACATTCTGGGGCTATGCAAAGTAAGGTGGAAGGATGGGGGAGATTTCTGGAGCGATGATGTGAGGGTCATATTCAGTGGGGGAAATGATAGTCAGAGAGGGGTTGCTATAGTGTTGGACAAGGAAGCGGGAAATGCTGTGATAGCCACCGAACTAATAAGTGACCAAGTAATGTCTATAGAAATTAAGGCTAAACCAGTAAACACTGTGATAGTGCAAGTGTACCTCCCTACTAGTGATTACAGTGAGGATGAAATCGATTTAGTTTATGAACAAATAGAACAAGTTACTGGAAGGGTGAAAGACAATAAAAACCTTATTGTAATGGGGGATTGGAATGCTGTGGTTGGGCAGGGCAAAGATGGGGACGAAGTGGGAGAGTTCAGACTAGGAAATAGAAACGACAGAGGACAAAAATTGGTAGACTTTTGCTAAAGGAATAACCTCTGTATCTCCAACACACTCTTTCAACACCTTAACAGAAGAAGGTACACATGGAAAAAGCCAGGGGACACGGATAGGTACCAAATCGACTATATTTTGGTAAGGAAGAGGTTTAGAAATAGTGTTAAAAACTCGCAAAGTTGTCCTGGTGCTGATGTAGACTCGGATCACAATTTAGTAATGATGAAGACCGAGCTTAGATTCAAAAAGATTTATAGGGCAAAAACTGCACCCAAATGGAATGTAGAAGCCCTCAGGGGTAGAAAAGAGTTTCAAGAGTTAGTCAACAGGGCTCTTGATGGTATAGAGAAGGAACTCACCATAAATGAGGGATGGGAAAAGATCAAATCCAGCATCAAGGATAGTGCCCAAAGAACCATTGGGAGGGTCAACCAAAAGAAAATTAGGAAACTATGGGTGACAGTTGAAATGATAATTAAAATGGAGGAAAGAAGGAAATGGAAAAGTGTTAACACAGAACACTGGCTTAGAATGTACAGGGCCCTAAACAACGAACTGAGGAGGGTAACAAACAGAGCTAGAGAATTGTGATGGAAGGGACAGTGTAACGAAATAGCGAAGATGGCTGAAAGTGGGAGAGTCGACCTATTATATAGAAAAGTGAAACAATTAACGGGGAATAAAATTAGTAACAAAATGGCCACTATTAGGGATAACAAGGGAAATGTCTCAAGGGAGCCAGCAAGCATAAGGGGACGATGGAAAGAGTATGTTGAATAATTGTATTCTAAAGACATGAAGCCTACCCACGTAAAGGTAGAAGGTATACAAGAAATAGAGGAAGACGATGTTATACCAAGTATACTAGATAGTGAACTTGATAGAGCACTGAGGGACATGAAGGGGAAGAAAGCAATGGGTGTGGACAAGATTCCAATAAAATTTCTTAAGAATCTGGGGGGAAAGGGTACAAAGCAATTCTATGATTTATGTAGGAAGATTTACGACGAAGGAAAGTGGCCAGAGGATTTTACCAAGTCTATCCTGATTCCATTACAGAAAAAGAATAATGCCTTAGAATGCCGGGATTACCGCACAATTAGCTTAATATCTTATGCGGCAAAAATTATTCTAAGGGTATTGAATAGAAGAATGGAGGGGAAAACTAAGGAATGCATAGGAAATGACCAGTTCGGTTTCCAGAGAGGGAAAGTGACGAGGGATGCAGTTGGAGTTATGAGGGTTCTTGTAGAACGAAGCTTAGAATTTAAAAGGGACGTTCGTGTTTGTTTTGTTGATTTTGAAAAGGCCTTCGATAGAGTTCAATGGCCAAAACTGATGGTGATACTAAAGAAAATTGGGTTGGATTGGAAAGATAGGCGTTTAGTGCAAAATTTGTATTTAAATCAGACCACACGAGTAAGAGCTGCTTATGAGGAATCGGAATGGGCAGAGTTAGGGAGGGGAGTAAGACAAGGCTGTCCTTTATCACCATCTCTTTTTAACTTATATGCAGAATAAATGGTCAAAGAAGCTTGGGATGAAATAGATAAGGGAATAAAGGTTAGTGGGGAAGTAGTGGAGTCAGTAAGATATGCAGACGAAAAAGCTATTGTGTGCGATTCTGAAAGTGAAAGTTGCAAATGTTAGTAAATGCACTAAACAATGAAGGAAAGGAGTTTGGGATGAAAATAAACGTAAGAAAAACTAAAATCATGAGGTTTTCAAAGGGAAAGAAAGCTAAGTCAAGGATAAGGGTGGATGGGGAAAAACTAGAGCAAGTAGATCAATTTCCATACTTGGGCAGCCTTCTTTCTAAGGATGGAAGATGTTCGACAGAAATTAGAAGAAGGATAGCATTGGCAAAGGAAGCTTTCATGAAACGAAGGGAACTGATGACAAAGGGACTTGATAAAGGAATCAGGAAGAGATTGGTAAAATCCTTGGTGTGGAGTGTAATGTTGTACAGGTGTGAAACGTGGACGTTAAGAAAAGAGGATATCAAAATATTGGAGACTTTTGCAATGTGGGTATGGCGTAGAATGGAGAAAGTAAGTTGGGTCCAAAAAAAAATGAACGAGGAGGTTCTAGAGATGGTTGGGGAGAAAAGAGTAATGATTGAAGTAATTAAAAATAGACAGGAGAAATGGGTGGGTCAAATAGTGAGAGGGGAGGGATTGTTGAAGAAAGCGATCGAGGGAAGAATGCTAGGGAAAAGACAGAGGGGAAGACAAAGACAGAAGTTATTAGACGAATTAAGGGGTGGGATAAGTTATCGGGAATTGAAGGAGAGGGAATTAAATAGGGAATGTGGGGGCACATGAACCTACCTACACTCTGTGTATGTGTGTGTCTGTCTGTGTTTGTGTGTTCAGTTGCTATGGATTTTTTTTGCATATGGTGAGTATTAAGAATAGGCTATAATCTATGAAGAATCTTTAAGCAAACCAGCTTTAAAAATCATGATAACAATTTATTGATTAAACAAGTTAAAATATTAAGTATTACCTACTGATGTACAAAGTATCCTATTTCTAAATGTGAAAATGTTTGGGAAACTTTACACTAGAAGCAGTAAAATTCTGCAATATACTTTGCTCAATGCCATCTTTTCAGTAGTTACTAAACTTCCTAACACTGTAGTTGAAATAAACTGATTTAATACAATAATAATTAATGAGATTATCATTCATTGCTAGGATTCAAATGTATCTTTAGGTTTCAAACAAACCTCATGCATCTGGAATTCATTCCTCTTTGCATCACCATCTGGCAAAATGTTCAGCATAACATACAGCTGCAAACCATGACTGGTGGCCTCAAAATTACTTTTTTCTGATGTTGATAACTCACCCCAATGAGAGAAGACATTCTGAAATTAAAAAAATCAGATTATTTGAAAGATATATTGAAAACCCCCATATAAAACCCTTTTCCATTATTAGTGAGCCATAGTAGTATTTAGCATAAAGTATATTTTTCAAATAGATCAACATATTTCAAGATTTTAAATCATAAAATGTTATTCATCCCCATACAAAATGCTGCATCTTTTTCTCAAACATCTGTTTAGGGGGGAAATTTGAGATTTATGAAATTTACACTAGAATTCAACCTTGGCTGAAGAGATCAAATGCTAATGAAATTGACTGATATTGCCAATCTAATTTACCAGCCACAGTTATAGCATTTGATGATTGTTGATTATTATTGAAATGGATAAGTGAGGTATCCTGTTTCCATTAGAGAAATAATAATGATTTCTAATGGCTAATCCTCTATCTTGGAATGATAAATTAAACCATTTTTAAGGCCATTCATATTTCAGGGTCCAATTTCAAATACTAAGCTCTCAATATTTTTCAATATCAACTTAGTATGATGATAAACAAGAGCATAAGAAAATTGAAATAAAGATTATGTATTGTTAATACAGAGCTTTCATTATGAGATTCATAAAATATTTCCAAAGAATTCTAACAAAGACATGTAAAATATAATAATAAAAGTAAAACATCATAATTTCCACAAAAATACTTCTCTCAAGCAAAGGCTTTCAACAATGAGAGTTCAAACAGAATTTTGAGGCATTAAGGCTCACACACAATGAAGATGCTTATTAAAATGTCGTATAAACTTTTAAATATTGTTTTGCATTTAGTGATATGTTGGTATTTATTTGGTGCTTTTGGTAATTGCTTGGTAAATATTTTAAATGGCCTCTAAAGCATTTTATCCTTTCTGGATGCTGCTTTTACATCTTTCTGTGATGTTTAGATAACTAGGGTGCAATTTAGTCAAGTTGCTCAGTCAGGCAGCAAATTTTCACATAAAATTTAATCAAAGTACACAAATTAAATAATTATACACAGACAATGAAATTTATGAGAAAAAGTCGAAATCCCAATATGCAAGACTCGTTGGAAAAACTTTGTGTGAAGAAAAAATTGTAATAAAACAACTCTTGCAAATAGTTATTTATATTTATTTATAGTTATTTGTATAAATATATTTATTCATATTTGAGCTTCAAAGGGAGCCTAAATACATATTATACAAAGGGTATTCCCAAAGTATATTACAATTTTCTCTACAAAAATAGTAACTATGCACAGAAAAAGTAGAATCAAAACATTGTTGAGAACCCCAGCTTGTTAAAGCGGCACTTTATTCAATTAACATCAACCATTGTTGTGTAATATGAAAATAAAATGGTGTGTCACTTGGAAACTTTTTCTAACCTTAATTATGAGACAATTTTTTCATATTATGCAACAATGCTTGCTGTTAATGGAATGAAAATGCCATTGTAACAAGCTGAGGATCCCAACAACATTTTGCAATAGTTCTGCTTTTGCAGCACAAAGTTACTATCTTTCGGGAGAAAAGTGTAACTTACTCTTTGCATACCCCTTGTATATGACAAAATTTAATGAAGTCTAATCTCTAACATTCTATAATTAGCAGCAAAAGACAAAACTTACCACAAGTTGTGCATCAATGGAACAAGAGCTTGAATCGTTGATTTCCTTTCTTATTGGGTGCAAAATATCTGAGAGTAGCAGTCAAGAGAGATGGAAAGGAAAAAAATAATCCAGATCTTTGAAACAAAGCTTAAAAAATTTACTTTGTAAAAAATTAATGCTTAATACAAGTTACATTAAAATTACCATATAATTATGCAATAATTAGCTAAAAAATAAACTGTTGACTATATGCAAAAATAAATTAGTTTTAAGAAAAAAATTTAAATTCCAATAAATACAGCATAGAATTTATCTTTAATCAACCATATAATTGTGTGCTTTTGATAGATGATGAAACAGAGAATTTAGTCAATATTTCATTAACTATGGAAAGAAAGTAGTTAAAACTATCATAATAAACGGCTTATAGACAATGGAAATGCAAGCAGAAACAGTTCATATCAGAATCTTTTGAAATAAAGCAAAGGAATGAAATCTTACAAAAATTTTAAAATAAAAAAATTAATTTAGTTTTTGCTCAAGAGTAAATTCCTTAAAGCATACATTTATCTTTAAAAATGGCATTAAGATTGTATCATCTGCACTCAATATTTAACATTAGACTCTTGATCATGACAAAATAAGTCAAATAAGCTCACATTGGGTTTGTTAAGCATTACACTCTCTTAACTGAAAGGTAAGTAATTACTGGATTAATAATTTCCAAAAGTCATTTGAATAGAAATCAAGACATCATGGTGCTTCCATAGAAATTATACATATTAACAGTAATTCAAGAGGCAGATTTAAAAGAAGATTTCACTCACCAGCAGCTGCAGGCTCATAATCAGAATTGGTGAGGAATGCATGCACCACAACTGTACTCCCACATTTGGGACAATTTGGAATTGTAGTTGCCCCTACAACACATGATGGCAATGATTTTATGAAGATTTTAATACATTATACCATATAAATATTATTTGCACATAATATGAGCCTCAATCTTTCAACAAAATATCTGTCCCAACAAACATCTATTAGACATGAGAATTTCAATTGAATTTCATTATAAATTACTCATGTGGGAATTAAAATCATCTCTCAAAACCAACAACTAATTTTTTTATGCAGATGAAACATTGAAAATTTTCTCTGGATATGGGATGGGATCTGAGATGCCTGAGATGTAAACAATTTTCAACAAGACAATAACAAATCATGTTACCAATTAATTGGTAATTTTCAAAATACATGCCTATGGAAGAAGTGTTTTGCTGGTTCCATGAAATTGTTCTATCAAAGCTTTTGTACGTGACAAATTTAAATATTCCAGCTAAGCACTGCAATGACTGATTTTCAGTATTTTTTCAAGATTACAGATCGAGCAATTTAAAATACAAATATATCAAAGCAGAAAAAAAATTATGCCATAATGTACAGTGTTTTGATTGAAAAAACCACTATGCAATATTTTATGCAAATCGAGTAAAGAAATAATCCAATAACTTTAAGATGCTGAACTTCTTTTAGGAAAAATAGACATCATACTTTTCCCAAAGAGTTACAGCAAACATTTATTTCCAAGCTAGTAACATCTGGTTAACTTATTTCTCAATCTTACCTTTGCCTCCAATAGATTCACTTTCAGGAAAATTTTCAGAGCACCTTATACAAGTAAATAGCATTGTGCTGTTTTCAGCATCACTTTGAATCTTCTCCAGTAAAATTCTCTGTAATTCCTGTGAAAAGATAATAAATAACATAGAATTCCAGTTTTATAAACTTCCACTGTTTAGATATTTTTATGCAATAATGCTATATATGTATGCTATTTTTGTCCTTCTACTATAAAATGTTTAATTACAAAGAAATACTGTTACACTGATGAGCAAACATTGTAATCATTAAAATTCTCTTAAAACCTTGATAATTTATCATACTCTATGATGAACAGTAATTAGAAACATATGTTTCTAATTACTAACTGTAATTTTCATTCTTATAAGACAAGAAAAATTTTACCATACTCTGGTCACTGAACCTAATAAGGAAGCCCACTACTATAAAGTAATTATGGGAGATTTTAACACTTGTGTAGATCAACAGGAAGCCAAAGACACCGTCTAAGGACAATACAACTGGGCCAGAGAAATGAACATGGTCACAGCTTGGTAGAGTTTGCTGAATGCACCAATATGAACATAACAAATACACATTTCAAGAAGAACCCTAAAAGGAAAAAGATGAGGAGAGGACCCAAAGGAATAAAAAATGAAACAGAATACATATTGGTTATTAAACTCTACACAGTAACAGACTGTGAAGTCTTGAATAACTTCAGCACTGAAAGTGACCACAGAATCATACGATGCAGAATGAAGATTAATCTCCAAATGGAATGCAAGAAGTTGATTTCATGAAAGAAACATGAAATGAGCATCAGAAAACCAGAATAATTCCAGCTGGAGCTAAAAATTATATTCTAAGCACTTGAAAAAGAAGAACTGGAAACCAAAATCATGCAAGCTATAAAAGAAGCAGCAGAAGAAGTGGCAACCTCACCAAGAAGAGCAAAGGATAGAAAGTTTAGTGATAGCGCCCAAAAAATAATAAAACTCCATGGGGAACTGAAGATTTCAGACTGGGAAAATGCATTGGTTGAAGACCTTCCTCTTCAAGACCTAAGTATTTTTGACTTCAGAGTATGTGCATTTCTCCTGAAGGCACTCCAGCCAAGTTAAATTCTTCTGCTCACTTTGATAATCCTGTTGTCACTAGTTGTCCTACGTATATATATTCTAAGCAGACCTCCAAAGGCATCCCTTCAAATTTGATCAGTTCTTGTTCTTCAAAGGAGTTATACATTAACTTTATTTTCGCTATTTTATCCTGAGTCCTCCCTTCTGTCCTGCAGTGTTCCGTACTTGAAGTTAGATCTTTTCCGTTGGCTGCGAAGAGTACTATATCATCTGCAAAGTGCAGATGACTGATGTGCTTCCCATTTATCCACAGACCTTTCTGCTCCCAGTCCAAGGTTTTAAAAACTTCCTCCAGAACAGCTGTGAAAAGAATTGGGGAGAGGCAGTCGCCTTGTCTAACTCCCTTCTTAATTTTGAATTCCTGAGTAACTTCGTGTAGCATTACTGAGGCTGAGTCATTTTTGTAAATGCTTCGTAAGAGATGGATGTACCCTGCTCTACTCCTTGTTTTTCCAGAGCTTCTAGTGTAGAGGAGGTACTTACTGAGTCGAAGGCCTGAGCATAGTCCACAAAGCATAGTACTAATGGCATCTGATATTCATTTGTTCTGCTGATTATTTCTTGTAGTGTGTGGATGTGGTCCATAGTACTGAAGCCCTTCCAGAATCCTGTTTTCTCTCTAGGCCGGGAAGATGATAGAGTAATCTTTAACTGTTCAGCTATTATCCTCATGAATGTTTTGTAAACAACAAGGAGGAGACTGATGGGATGGTAATTCTTCAGTTCTTCCTTGCTTCCTTTCTTGTGCAAAAGGACTATTCTTGCATGTTTCCAGTCCTTAGGGATTCTTCCTTGTTTTAGGCAATTAGTGAATAACTGCGCTAAAATGTGAGCAACTTCTGTTCCACCAAGTAAATATTCTGCTAACACTCCATCTATGCCTCCTGCTTTTCCGTTCCTTATCTGCTTGATTGCTGCAATTACTTCTTCTAAGAGAATAGAGAGGGGTTCTTGTGAGTTTTGACATACTATATTCTCCCAATGAAGCCCAACATTTTATATGCTTTTGTAGAGATACTGTTGATGTGTAAATCAAAAATTAGCTTCGAGTCAAAACACTCGTTATTCAGAGTTATCCCTATTTAAACTCTTCTCAGAGAGAAATTAATCAGCATAGATGGGAAGTTAATGTTTATGATAACATTACAAATATAATCAACATGCTCTAGCTCGACTGGTGGAATACCATAATGAAAGAGTAAGTAAAACTTGGTAGTTTCCAGAGGAAATGTTTTTATTTATGGCCGGTTTTGACTCTCGCAAGTCATCTTCAGGGTACATAGCCTTTATAACATTGCACTTTTGGATATTGAGTTCCATTAGGATTTAGTGGCACCATTCCTTAACATGTTTGTGAGCTAGCTACTTTAAACCTCACGCCTATCCTTTCTCCCCTCTTCCTCCACGAAGAGCCTAAGTCAGTTCACCTCCGAAGTGGCGTCTTCTACCACTAACCCAGAGAAGCTGAAGAGTGGATGGATGCCATAGCTTCCTTCATTTCATCCCAAGGAAAAGTGTTCCACAAGAGGAAATCTAAATGTCAACATCAAGGCACCAGCTCTCCTAATCAAGTATAAACCAGTGGGGAAACTGTAAAGGTTTTTTCACCATTGCAGATGTCCGGTTACCTCGCGACAAACATCAATCCAACAATTTTGCAGTTATTCACTTTTATTACAGCAGTAAGGTTGGTAATGAGAACATCCTCATGTAGTACAGATTATTTGATTTTATCATTAAAAGTTTCATGAAAGCCTTCACAAATGGCATCAAGATACCAGCGATATTTTTACATATTGCATGAATTGTTAATAAGGCAAATTTTTGTGCACATTTTGTCCAATTTTATTGCTTCACTGTACTGTTCACTTGCTGATGCAAAATAAGGCTATTTCATGGATATGTTTGTAAGAAAACATGTAAAATTAAACTGAGAACATCATGTGCAGAGTTACAGTGAAGACTTTCTTGTATTTAAACAAATTATTAAGCATTCATGCATATAAGTGACAATCAGCACTTCAATTTATTCCAAGGGTACATTATATCCATTATAATGTTATTCTGATTAATATCCCTGAGAATAACTACAATGTTTTGATTATCTGGTCAAATTAAAGGTTATTATATAATGTGTAGTACATTTTCATATAAAGCTTCCATTAAAATGGATACATAATCAAAATGAAATAGCCAATCAAATGCCAGTGAATCAACCTTCATGTCATGAGAGTCAAATTCCAGTCCAAAGGATATTCTGATTTAAGTTTGAGAACTTATATTATGGGAATATAGGAATTTGCTCAGATGCATTTCTCTACAAAACAGCAGCCAGCCACAATGAAGGTATGATAATATACTTTGCAGTGTACTGGTAGAAAACTTCAATCTCTACTAGTAAGCAAAGAAGGCTAATTCTTAAAATCCTTAGGAATTTTCAGGAAATATACTTTCCCTTTCTAGGAAAGTGTGCAGATTTAACAAAGCCTCATTGCAGCATTATTTCCAGCTTTATTATTATTTATTACAATCTTGAATCTCAATGAGTTATCCTCTCCTAGTTAAGCACTAGCCTTTGTGACAAAAGTTCATACTTTTCACTCATAAGTACAGTGAAACCTCTGTTCATGGACACCTCCAACTTACGGACACCTCTGACTTAAGGACAGTATTCAATTCCCCAGCAGAAGGATATGCATTTGTATAGGGAAATGAACGAAAATGTATCCTGAAATGCATTCTTGGAAATGCTAATCCCAATCGAAAGAGCACCTCGACCACGTAGGTCCCTTGGGAAAGCGTTTTCCTATGATTCGTACGCAGATGTCTACAGATAACAGAACTTGTAGAGAGGCAATAGACAAAATGATGCCCTGGAACGAGTTCTTGGTAATGCTAATCCCAAACGAAGGAGCACCTCATGGGGGCCTCCAGGATAGCAGGACACGGCCATGAAGGAGGCCTCGGTAAGACGCGCATAGGGTGACCGCTACTCTCGGACAATCGGCTGCCAATGATTCATACTCAGCCAATTACAAGCCATCTTCTACTGGTGGATGTAAAATGGGCCTTCAATAGATTCATGAACTTTCAGTACCTTTCAAACCTTTCCATCTTGCCATCAGTTGTGCGTTGTAACAGTTCATATTTTTATCGGTGCTAGGGAGCATCTTGATTTCATTACGCGATGCCGAAGGGTAAAAGCCTTTCCTTAGGGGAGAAAGTGCAGGTGTTGGAACATGCAGATAAAGAAAAGAGTGGTGTCCGTAAATTAGCAGTTCATTTTGTTGTGAGTAAGACTTAAATCGCTGATATTCTGAAGCAGAAGGAGACCATCATGAAGTTGTGGATGGAAAATCACAATGAAAACACAAAAAGTGATTCCTTCGGGAAACAAATTGAATGCTGTTCTCTTCAAGTGGTTCATGAAAGTGAAGGCAAATAATTTGTCAGTCTCCAGACCACTTTTACAAGAAAAAGCCCTTTAAGTTGCAGTGGCACTGGGTAACTTTAAGGCCTCAAATGGGTGGCTGGAAAAATTCTGTAGAAGACATAATATTGTGTTTAAGGCTGTGTGAGGGGAGACTGCAGAAGTGTGCAAAGAAGGAGTGGATTTAAAGGTTACCTATTGCTAGAAAACTTGGAACTCAGGGACATCTACAATGCAGATGAAACAGAAAAGGTTTTTTATGGCCTTACCTAACAAAACTCTGAAAACAAAAATATGCTATCCAAAGTTGACCAGGGGCATTCCCACACTCGAGCGGGGAAATTGATTACTGTTCTCGACGCAGTATTTTGGATTGATCGAGCGGTCAAAAACATAAAAGCTTAACGGTGTGCAATTGTTTTGTTAAATCAGGATTCTGCAACGCTGAATTGTCACCAGAGGTGGAAGATGGCTTGCAGTTAGAAGTTTTGTTAAACGATGCAGGCGAAAGTACCAAATATGTGAGCATTGACTCTAATCTGTTGACCGTGGACCACAAGGTTAGCATAGGTGAAATTTTTAAAAATACTCTTGAAGAAAGTGATAACAGTGAGTCTGAGACTAAGGTGGATGAGATGCCTGTGCTATCGTATGCCAGTGCATTGCACCAAATTGAATTGTTAAAAAAAATTTGCATTTTAAAAGGCAACAGCATAGCATTAAGCAGCCTTATTGATGTACAGATAAATTTTGAAAAAGAATTTGTTGTAAATAGAAATAAGCATATCAAAATAAATGATTTCTTCTCGTCTAAGTGAGCTATAGATTTGTACGTATATACTATATATATTGAAATGTGAAAATGCTCGAAGAATTTTAAATATACATATCTGAGTAAATGTGTTACGTTATTTTGTTATTTCCAATTTATTTTTAATAATTCAAAGGCGATATTTGAAATAAAAGAATTTCTTTCAGCTGCCTTTAATTTCTACAGAATTCATAAAAATAAGGTTTTCTTTGGGTCACCTCTAACTTACGGACACATTTTCTAGGACCATTAATGTCCGTAAGTGCGAGGTTTTACTGTAGTTCCAAAAATTGTAAAAATCTATTACCAGTTATTTTGAAATTTTATAAGAAAAGTATTGAAATTACTGAAAAACAGGGGAATAAATTACTTTCATTCTTCATCATCCATGATACATATTAATTATTTCAAAGGAAATGAAAATTAATGAAAGAGTGATATACTTAACTTGGCCTCTTCGTTATCCATGAAATATCCTGGTTTTTCTGATGTTTCAAATCTACTTCTGAATTTCATAAGAAGCCAAGTTCCATTTGGAGTTTCCATTTCCTTTGTCACCTCCTGCAACTCACTCAGATGCCATCTTGTTACCACTTTGCCGCTGGTCCCGTTGCGCTCCTCTAAATACCTATCCAAAAGACACATGATTACATTAAACAATAGAAAATTAAGAGCACAAAATTTTTTGGCCCACAAATCCATCAATTAATCTCACTAGACTATGCTTCTGGCATATCTATACTGTGATTACCAATATCATCAAGAAAATCACAGAATGCAATCTCACTAAGCATCACTCTGATTGCATTAAACAAAAACCAATTTTGGTCAACACAAACAAAATTGGGGACCAAGTTAAAATTATTTAGCATTTGATGATTCTATCTATTGTCAAAGAAAGAGACTTGTAATGAGCTTTCCCCAATTTGATCTGACACCTTTCTCAGTAATCCATATATTTTAATTGCAAATCCCCCTTGATATTAGCAGCATTGCATCAATGTACACATGGATGAAAATATCCTACCTCTTGAAATTATAAAACTTTATTCATCCTTGCCTTACCTTCACTCATGCTCTACCATCTACATGAATACTCGCCTTTCAGTGTATGGCAGGGGGTAATGAGTTTGAATTGGATCACACCATTAAATTTTTAGTTCTCTGATGATCCGATTTTCCATTTATAGAAACTTGACTTACATGGACCATGTAATACCTGCTTATTTTAACCACCACTAACCCTCCTTCATAGATATCCCTTTCAAAAAGAATTAAATATCTGTCATCAGTGCTCAAAAGGTTCCCTATTTGCTTAATTTTTATTCAAACAATCCCTACTCCTCAAAGAAGGTACAATTTCAATTATATCCTCCTAAGAAGAGTATGCTATAAAGTGATACTTTATAACTTCTCAACATATTAAATCTGCTGCTTTAACAATCCCAAATAGTAAAAATGAGTTAGTAAAAGAGGTTGATCTGATCACTAAAGGAAAAGAGAAATAAAAATGGATGAAATATCACCCGAGGCCGAAGAAAATAGCAACTGGAAAGAAGCCAACAAAACAAATGATAAAAAATATTTTGCAACACTGGAATGAATAGAGAGATGGTAAGGAAGTGGCATCCAAACTGAGGCATAGAGCTGCTAATATTTTGAAGACAATGCCATTTAGTAGAGTGCAGACTGACTCAGTCAACCCCTGAACACTTTACTTAATCTTCCTTCACCAAAGAGACAAAAAGAATCATCACAGAATTTTACGAATAATTATTTTCTAAAGACTGATTTTAAACAGTATAAAACTATGAATGTGATAAACAATAATGTAATAATGCAACTTTTTCCTCTTTAATGCAACATATACAACTTTGCCTTAGTATTTACTCTGTTAATGAGAAGATTATATGCCAGAGGATGATGTGACCCAATACTGATTATGAAATAATCCTCAGTCCATTCACATGAAACACCTATGGAGAGTACATTTTCTTAATGTAATATATTATGTTAGGCTTTAGTAATCATATATTATTAAAAAGATGAATTTCTTTAAAGAAGAGAAGATTAAATTAAATTGCGATTTCTTGGAAGGCAATAAAACAAAGGCTTCAGTTTTCTTTAGCTTCTCCTAAAAATTTTAGCTCCTTCATTTCTATGGTCAAACCTAGGGTTTCCAATGTCCAGACATTTTGAATCTTTTGGGAACAGGAAGTCATGCTTTCTGAGAATTCTTTAAAATTCCTGAAATTATCTATTTAATTTATATTAGCTGACCATATGAAACAAATGCTACAAATATAGTTGTGAAATAAGATTCCAGAAAGGTTAGACAACAGACAATGTAAACCACCATCAACACATTTCTGATATGTAACTTAAAAACATGCCATAAAGAGTTTTGTCTCAATTGTGGCATACTGATGCCATTAATGCAACATCAAGTATTTGGACGTGGCTTCTGTTTATTTTATAACTGCTAGTTATGAAGATAAAAAAAGAAGAAAGACAAGGTGATGGAGGACAAGAATCTCACAGTAAATATAAGTCTTTGAGATAAAGCTTAGTTTAAAAATTTTATGTGAACGAGTAAAGAAGATTTTGGATTAAATTTTAGACTAGCTAGAGTTGAGCCAGAGAGAGAAAAGCAGATACTTCCATACTAGATACTAAGTTTTTCAAGATGCAACATCAACAGACATAAGATAATTGAGGTGACCATCCTTAAAGGAACTTTCTTTTCAAGATGGTTGTTGCAAAACTCTATTAAGTGAAGACTGACTGTATTCATCTTGACTCTTTCATTTTCATCTTGAATCTTTCATTGAGGTGTTTTACTGGTGAAACTTCTCTGAGACAAGTATTTTTATATATTACTCCAGAAGTTTGCAGAGATGTTTGATCATCATCATACACGATCTTTTAGAGGTTAGGACTGAAATTATTATTTAATGAAATACATCCATTCCATTGTATTCCATACCCTATTATTAATACAAGTTAGTACTTTCCATTTTTATGGATTAAAAAAGGGTCTCAAGAGTTGAAATCTATCCTCAATGTTCATCTATGACAGATGTTTGTAGAAGCAGTATCTGATAGCTACTTTCATACTAAAGAGTGGCAAAATTTTTCAGATTCTCACAGTAATACTTCTCCATAGCTGTCTGAATATTATATTATTTACAAAATGCTTCACAACTACTCAAGCCCTTGGTGTAAGAATTTGCAGTACATTTCCTCTCAAGTGTATATATTCTATGTTGAACATCCATCCATCCAGATTGCTTGCTTTAGAATGGTGAGTATAAAAAATAATAGGAATCTTGCTTTTTCTTGAAATTCAATTTTGTCCCCTTTACAGTAATCCCACACACTTTTTCAAATCTTGGAAGCACTTTTGGAACTCACTTGTCTTTATCTCATCAATGGTTATTTTCATCTTCTGGAATAGAAAGGAAGCCCAGCAAATGATATTGATATAAATTGATATTTATAAAATAAAAAATATAGCAAAATAATGGTTTACCAAAAAATCATGAACAAGCAATGAGGTGTAAGAATTATAAAGATGTAATTTCCACAAATGGTTTTGCCACAATTCTGGGCATTTTCATTGGATTGCTTCATGCCCACAGAGTATAACTTCCAGATAGTATTCCATATTGACTGTATGACCATAGTGCAAGATGCTCATGTTAGAAAATTATTCCCGTTATTTTTTTAATACACTCTTCTTTGTCATCTGAGAAAGATGTTCCTCTTCTTCTTAATCACTTTCCTCTCTACTGCTTGTTCATGTTGCTCAACAGTCTTCATTTTCTCTTCAATATCTTAGCTATTAACATGCAATCTTCATCCTGTAAAATCAGAAATACAATTACAGTCAAGCTACATGAAATTACTACTTTATTTTTACAGATTCCTTGCAATAAAAAGGAATGGACAAAATGAAAAGGAAGATTTTGAGGGTTCCTACAAATGTACTGGAGCTCATGATGGAATAATATTCAAAACCCCTAAATACTACCACATTTAAAGTCTGCGAACCACCATTTCACTGTCGCTTCCGAAGGTGAGGATGTTGGGTAACATTTATCTAACCAAGTTTTGGCTTGGACAGTGTTTTTTCCCATCAAGAAACAATGTTTAATCAAAACTCGAAACTCGTCTTTTTCCATCATTTGCAAAATGCCTAAACTTCATGAAAACAATCAGCTGCCATTCGGGAACTAATACATGAATTGTCATGAAATTAAAAATAGTGTCATCTTAAGGTTGGTTCTCAACTGAAATGTGCAGAAAAAGTTACTAGCGGCGACATCTCTATGATAGGCTCGGGACTTTTCAGGCCATGTAGTATATAATCAGTATGTTTTTAAATTAATTTCAAGTATTGCCTCAACAGCAGACACCAACTATTGTTTTACGTATGTATATTGGTACATTGGTTCTCAAGGCAGATGGAAGACGTTTCCAAGAAATATCATTTTACAAAAAATTAGCAAAATACAAGATAGCATCACCCCATGAATAACTCTTTGCAAGTAGTAGAATATCACACTATATTCAAGTAGTGGAAGATGCATTTCCCCATTATGAAACCTATAGAGGGTACAATTTACAGTCCTCCAAGAAAAAATCGAACGGTGTATTCCGTGATGCATAAGATTGAGGGGTTTCAAATTTCAGTCTTTACCCCTTCCACCCATCCTTCTATCACCGTTTGGCAACAGCAAAACAGTCCGAAACATTCCTTTTTATTCCACCGTGGCCATCGGAGCGAGCTGAAGGGAGGAAAGAATAGGTTTTATGGTGAGGTTTAGCTAAGCGCACAGTGGATTGGAGTTTCTGCAGCCAAGAAAAGATTTCCAAAATGTTTTTGTAAGGACTCAAAAACTTACTGGTGTAGAAGAGACAAGTCCATTTCGATCGTAAACGGTCATTTTTCCTCCTTGATAATTTTTTTCCGAAAAATTTGGGGTTCAAACTTGAATGATATTGATGGGCGTAATTTCGTAAAACTTTTCCCCATATTCGCTCTTGAGATTTCCTCGGTATAATTGCTTCATTTGCTACGAATGTTATTTGAAAGCATTAACGTATTCTTTTCTATGTTAAAAAACAGTATTTCACTGTATTACTTCCAATTCACAGTAAATGAAAAAGATTTTGATTGATTTGAATATCTATTAACAAGAGGATAACAAAGAATCAGCTGCGGTTCTGTTAGTTACTCGACGATTTGTAACATTGCTACGCCAACAGCTGTGCATGCCAGATTGGTGATTGCAGGTATAAACAATGAAATCTTAGGCAATTTTCAAATCCATCATCCTCTTTCTCAAACTAACATAGAAACTTCTTCATTACATATCTAGTTAACAGAGAAGCTTTTTTATAGCTAATATATTGCTTAATTGCTCAAAACATTTAGAAAGGGATTTGAGGACAGTAGTTTTGTAGCTTTCAACGAGCTAAATCATAATACTTCTACATAAACTAGCTGAAGTGTCACATACAAAATAGTCATACAAAACACCCCGTCTCAGGGTCAAAGGGCACCTTAGACACATGTGTCCGTACTAAGAAAGTTAATGCTGCAATTCACAAAAAAATAGAGACAAAGATTTGTTCGGTCATCTGTAGTTACCATACACCATGTTTTTTTCCGAAACAATTATTTACCTCTAAACAGTGTTTTTGGAAACGTGAAAGTGAAATTTCTGAGAAGATGAATTTCGCCAAAATATACTGAAAATCATTTTGAAAGCTCTCACTAACGGCTGCTTGTGGAAGACATTAAGAAACACCCGAAATCACGTGTGGGACTAAGGAGAGAAAGATATGCAGATAATACAATAGGTAGGGGGGTAGCTTAGTTAGGTAGCTGGTATAGAAAAGGGGTTCACTGAATTCTGCGTATAGTGAGAGTTATGAATAGGGAGGAAAATGGGTGAATAGAACTGAAGGATCTCGGAAAGAATAGAAAGGTCTAAAGAGATACGAAGTAAACAGCGGGGGATGCGATGGATGCCAGTCGTGAAAGTGCTTTTTAAATCGCCTTCCCTTCCTAGGAAATTCCTCCTTATCGCTCATTTTCTGTATACCACTATTCCAGATCAAAAGTATCCTTACCGTACGCAGATTGAATAATTTTCTCTGTGCTCCACAGCTCGGATTCTTTCTTTTATTTTCGAGGAATAATCTTCAAAAATCCCTTTTCAATCCAAATAACATGTAACAAAATATAATCGTTATTATTAATCATATAATATCGAAGCGGCAAGCACTATTTGTTATGATTCAATAAGTGCACTAAACACAGTTGATGCAAGATTTTCAATTAAGAATATGATAACCGGAAAATTCCCTAGAACTTTTGATTCTACATCATTCCATTAGCAATGAAATTTAAAAAAGAATATTATAAATATATAAAATATATATATTATATATATAATACTATATATAGCGTCCGGCTCGCTGTCTGATTTGTTAGGAATTCTACTAGAAAATTTCATGCTATATGGCAGAAAGACTGCTTTGAAATGGTCCCAGACCAACTTCTTCATTACAGTCTTTTCTGGACACCGCTTCCTTAAAGGATTTAATCCTGGAATCCCCGTTCACTACCTTCTTCCCATAAGTGACACCAAAAATCCCCACCCCAAAGCCCCTCTCGCACGACAAACAGTTATATACCTCAATCTCCACACTTTCTTTTCATTATGCATTTAACCCCCCTTGATGAGAAAGGCATTTTCTCCAAAATGCACATTAGGTGTTTCTGAAAACTGGCCGCCGCACCTGGGGTTAATCCTTTTCTTAGGAATTGCGCCCGATGGTTCCCGGCATACAGCGATTGGAGGGTTCTTGAATCTCCCATTCCCCAAAATCCTTTTCCTCTTTTACCTTATCCCGATGATTATCAGCGTTTCAATCATGAAAGGAATAATTTCGCTCATTTACTGAGGGATACCGATATCCTAAAGAACATTCTAACCCTTTACCATTTCGAGTGATATTACTCTTTCTCTACCACTATAATTTCCGTCTCTAATCATTTCTCTATATTGTTCCGTTTTGGATGGATAACTCCGATGAAGTGAAATATATGTGACTGAAATAAGTAGAAGACTGAATGTAATCGATATCGTGATGCTAAAGCTACTAATACCTTATCAATTAAATAAGCTACTAGTAGGTCTTAAATGATAGATTTTCCGAAATTCGTTTCTAAAGTAAGTAACCCTACATACATAAAAAACACTGTGTAAAAAGACTGATGCAAGGGATATTAGGGATTCAACTTCAAGTTCTGGTTAAGAATACAGTATATAAAAATAAGTATGGTTTAAAAGGAAGCGTAAAAATAGGGTTATTCGTACTGAATAAAATGTTTGAAATCAAAGAAATAGTAGTTAAAAGCTATGGCAATTTGTAAACAATTTAAGATCCTAATGAAAATTTTATTTTTAGGCATAGCGGCATTTTGAATGAAATAAGAGCTCTAAATAAAGTCCCAGAGATGTGTTATGATTATGCATACGAAGTGATACATAATGAAGGATAAAGTCAACCGTATCTAATGGCAAATGGTTCATGATTTAAATGACTTAAACGAAATAAGCATCAGGAAAAGGAGAGACTGTCGGAAGGGAGTTAAAGTGTTTAAGGGGATTCATCTACAGAACTGGAATAAGAAGAATAATGTAAAAACATGTATTATAAAAAGAATTTTTCCAAGATTCATTTATGAGATCACCCATACGGTCTCGATGAGGTAAACCACTTGTGGTTAAAAATAACTTAAATCAAGGCATGAAAAGGTTTGTATGAGAAAAGCTCGAAGATGAACATAAATTATTGCGGAAGACATGTTACCAACTTGGGTATTTATTGTAATGATTGGGCCAGTCAGATCGGAGCACTCGAGGGCTTTTAATGCCAAAATAAAAGAGAGGCTTCCAGATAGTCATATTAGCAGCGCGTTCTACTTGGATGAAAGCGGTACCGGGTTCGATTCCCCGTGGGAGACCACGTGCGAAATGACTTCCGCAGTCGAATGTCTTTTAACAATACAACTCATAAAAGCGAGAAATAATGAACGCTTAGTTATCGATATTACTTGCTTGATTGTGATTTCTTAGGATAATCATAGCATAAATATTTTACTGCATTTGTTTGTGTAAATATGGTTTCAGCAAGCTCATAGCCCTCATGCATTTTATGATATTGTCTTTTAACTACGATGAACGACATTGTAAAAATGATGGGTTCCTACAAATTGAACCTTTATGGCTGCTTTTGTCGATTCTGTCAAATTTAACGCGATTTAAATATGACATTTCAGGATTCTCTTCCTGCTGTTTGAAAGCCTGAGTCAGGAAATCCAAGGGCAATTTTTTCGAATCAGAATCTTAATTCCTTTTCTTCGATTTAATGATTAATATTATTATATAAATCAGTTGTAGTCCTCAATATTCAAGGGAGCTGGAAATTATGTCAGGGTGGAAAATATTGGTTCTCGTAAAGTATAAAGAGGAATCTGTTTCTAACTTGAGGCCATTGCCCTTTTAAAATATAATTCCTTACGATCTACCGAAAAATTCCCAGCAATCGCTGGTACCACTTTCCTTTTGACCTCGCGATAGCAGCCCTCCTCATCGGACGGAGCATAAGCACATGGGTACGCACCGGCCAAGCCGCCGCAAAGGCAAAATTCCGGTGTTGCCAAAATGTAATAGAAGGGCGGGTGGAAGGGGTAAAACTTGGAATTTGAAACCCCTCAATCTTATGCACCACGGAATACACCGTTTGTTTTTTTCTTGGACGACTGTACTTATAATGTATCCCAAGGCAAGATCCTTACTGATATGTGTTGGTACCACAATTAATAAAACTATCTCCACATAATATGCTAATATATATATTGTTAGAAAGTCTAAATTACCTCAGTGTTCTTCATCACTGGCTACTGGCATAGTTTTTCTTGATGCAATCATATCCAGCAAAAATCTCAATAATTCACAACATTTCCATGTTTTCAAAGAAACCATCTTCTTCAAACATAATAATTGTCCACCGAAATCACAGATTTTATTTTTGCATCCAAAACAGTAGTTGTATTTATTTGTATTCTTCTTGAATTTATCATTTCTATTTTCTCTGTCTTTAAGTACTGCATTTATTGGAAAGAAAAAAGGAAAGAGACATAGCTGTTGGAATGTCAAAACAGAGAAAATTTTCAAAAGATATAAAATACAAAGGTTATAAGGTAGACCTTTGCTGAGGTCCCTCAGCTGCATCTGGAGCGGTCCAACATTGCAGAGAAACACAGGAGCACTAGATATATTATTTTGGAGTTTCCATCCTCCCTAGTATTGAAGATGTCTCCAAAAGCTTTCTGCCAGAATAACCTCAATAAGTGGAAAATACACTTGGCATCTATTAAGAGCCATTTGCAACCTGAATCCACAAAAGAACAATGGTGACTTTCCCCTGAAAGTATTGATGACTAAAAAGAAGCAACTGCAAAGGGATCCATTCTGTATGTTTTGACAATCTAAGAGAAAATCTCCAGAATACTTGATGTGCTCAAAATTGCAACAATTCGTCAGCCATGTGGAAAATTTGGAAAACAGTACTTAAGACTACAGCTGTTCACCGAGTTTCTTGCAAATTTAAGCATACTTTGACCACTACCACTGAAGTCAGGATAAATACACACAACTCCTGAGATATCAGTGATTGCAGAACATACCCTTGACCATATTTGGCAGGACAGAAAAATGCCATTCAAATAGTTTTTGGGAGAGTTTAACCATAGAAATCAACTTGGAGAAACATTTGAACTGTAACACTGGTAATTCCACGAGCCAATCATGGAAGGCCATACTCTAAAAAATGTGGAGTAACAGAAGTACAGCAACCAATCAAGAGCCAGTGGAGAACCTATTTATTAAGTCCCTTTTCAGTGTTTCCTTTTATCACAATTTTCAGAGTAAACATATTGAATAACCAGAAAAAGTGGTCTGTTGAGTGTCTGAGACATTGTCCTCACCAATGCTGTTAAAAATTGTCAGTCTTCACTAACTGTCTAAACATCCAAGTACTCACTGCCATTTAAACATCCAAGTACTCACTGCCATTTAAACATCAGTAATGACTCAAGAACACTTAATCTAATCCACGTTGGACTCAATGTATTGTCTGTCATTGCATTTATATCCAAACTTTTCAGGGTGGGCTTGCTGTATGTGAGCATTTGGAATCTTCTGTTACATATTTTATGGTGGATTTGAAGTCCAGAATTGTATTAAGAATTTATTGATTGTAAATGGGTGAATAAATTTTGAGTCCTTTGGACAGGATGAGAAATCCTTAATTGGATTTCTCGTCCAAATTTTCATCTTTGAAGATTAATAATGTGTTGTAGAAAGTTTTTTTTAAGGATTTTTTGACTGAATGAGATTTTTAATTTTTAGTATCAGTTTGCATGTTTTACCATGGAATTTGTGTTGCAAGATTTTTTAAAAATAAGTTTACAATGATGTATCAGAATTTTTAAAGGGTTTTCAAATTTTTAGATCAAAATTATAGGAGTGCTTTCAGAGAGATTAGGATCAGTTTGCAATCGTGCACAAGATAATTTTGGTTGTTAACTTCAGAAATGAATTCCGATGATTATCTTATCTCTCCTTTGCAACAAATAACTAATCTTATCTCAAAAAGTAGCCTCAATAGAATTGTGCCTTAAGACAACTTTAATTTCATTTAAAAATCTTGCATACTTAAAGCCTTTAATTAGAGAAGAAAGAATATAATAGAAAAGATATATTAGAAAAAAGAATAAAATGACATACTTATCCGTCAGTATTAAGAGGATGTCATCCATGAGCTGGTCCTTTCTCTTTCTTTGGGCTACAAAGACACCAATTTCAGCTGCAAAAAATTATATTAACTTGAAATCTCCACTCCACTTAAATGGTTACTGGTCTCCTTTCACTGAGGTGAACTTGAGAATCATTTTCAATCACATGGAAGTGGTGATAATTGTGAATTGGTAGAAATTTATCACCTTTCAGCTTGTACTATATACGCCCTTTTTCCCATATCATATAAAATCAAGGATAGGTTAAATTTTATAAACAAAATTGTAAAAATCTAGAACCATACTATATGTGGTAAAGATATTACAAATCAATATTGTACAAGCAATATACAACAAATATGTGATTTAGTAAAAAATTCTCAGGGATTTACATACATATGAGTATATGTAGCCCATAGCTTGAGAATTAATGTATGATTATGGAGAGATAGCTTCTGAGTGGAATAGAGGGGTAAAATCCATTAACCCACCTCCATTTTCTACCACCTTTGCCTCCTCTTCCTTGACTTCCTCTTCATTAGAAGCCATGATGACATCATCAATCTCCACTTCTGACTCATCAGGAGATTCAATCTTAATGCCCAAAATGTCGAGAATGCAGAGACCTCCTCCACCCTGCAGCCAGTTCTCCTCTCCATACATTCTTCTCAATTTCTCTATGTCTCGTTTTGTCTCCAAATGAACAGCAAGTTCACTTCTTTCTGTCTCCTCTGAAATTAGTAATGATTATGAATACAGCAAGTGCAGGTCTTCTAAGGCAGATACTGTCATAAGTGGAAATCACATGAAACAAAAATTCAATGCAAGAAAATTATGTTTTCTGAACCAAATAGTTCAAAACTGAAATAGTTTGCCAGAGGTAATCTTAAAAGCTTCTCAAAATTACAGGGAATTCATAAAGAATTATAAAAAATAGGGTATACTTGTAAGGAAGGATAAAAAAGTAAGATGAGAAGGGATGGGTAGTGGCATGAAGTAGGGCCTACCATGATTCCTCACTTGAAATATGAGTGTGTAAGTGATAAACTGTATATAATGATCTAGTTTAAGACTATATGTAATTGCTTCCCATGGCTGAAGGTTTATAGTATTGTGATCGAGTATTCACATGCAATAATGGTGTCTATGGGTGAGGGTCCTAATGTACATGTGATATTCATGCATTATTGTGGTAGTATTAATGTAGAGCTAGTTCCAAAGAAAACTTACCACCTAAGCCGCAACCTGCACAACAGACGTGAAGCTCGATGAGAGCGAGTCTAGAGTTTTCCACGCATTCTATTGGCTCTTGGAAGGAGGAGCATTCTGACGGCGCCTTTTTAAACCGTTGTGAAACGCGTTGAACGTATTTATACTGTCTTTATTAGCACAAAATCTAGTTTAAATTTAGTGTTACTTTTTACTATGTCAGCAGCATAGTATTAAAAAATGAATAAAAATTGGATTTCCTTATTTCGGCAAGAGATTTCTGCGTAATTCACCTTTTTCTGGGGGCATCGGGTTAACTTACATTAGCTGCTTCAATTATCCAATAAAAAATTATGTCATTGCAAGATTAAAAAGGATTATATTACTACGTTTTTTATGCTCTTGACACCTACGGGATGAACTTTTAAATATATTTAGAGAAAATTCACGACTATGACTCAGATAGAAACATGAATGAAAACTCTGTAAGGAGATCAAGAATAATTATGAATAAGAACACAATCAACTGTATTTCAACTAATTTATGTTGCAGAAAAATGCTATCAAGAAGGGGAGCATGAAAAAACTGCGAAACCTACTAAGGCAAGCAAAGATGAAAAGAAACTTTATCTGGGCGAATACACTGAGAAAGAATCATTTTAACTCGACCTGGTAAAGAGCTCTGAAAATTAGACCCATAACTTATTACAATAAAGTAAATCAAGTAAATTACGATCAACTACATCAGATAATTACATTAAATATTATAAACATTTTAAATACCACCAAATCAACTGATAGAAAGTAAAATATCAATTGGTGTGGTGTCATCATTTTCTAAGGCAATTGTTTAAAATTCAACTTGCTAATTTATTATTTTAGAAAATAACATCGATATTAGAATAGTAGCAATCTTAATTTAAATACTGAGGACTAAAAAATTTTTTCACGTATCGAATAAAAAATTAATTTACGGCGAAATTAATGCCAGCATCTCGTGTAACACTTTTCCAAAAATATTGTTCATTGCCAGTCCTAGAAAAACTATCCCTTTAAATAAATCAAGTTCATGTTCCTTGCAAAATTATGCTGTCCCAACTTTTATCTGATGCTAAATCTCTTTCTTGCCCCGTGGTGAAAATTTTGACTCGATTTCTTTGCTGTTGAATTATTCTGCAATACAGAGAAGAAAAAAATTTGCTTGATATGACAAATAACGGAGCATTAGGTATTTTAGAATATATGTGTCAACACGTCATTCTGTTCCTCCACCAGGCATTCGTGATGACGGTATCAGATGAAGCATTATGATTTTGAGATGAGACTTGGCTGTTTCTGACAAATTCGCATCTGAGGTTTTACTAATTCTTTCAGAGAGAGGGGAGGCCCTCCACCCTAGCCCTAGGAGTATCCCCTATTCATTCCTTTGTTGTTTCTTTTCCTTTTGTTTCGTCCATCAAAAGATATTGTCTATTTTCTCAAAGGAACCATAAAATGGCCGATGGGTGAAGGTGAACTCTGCTCTGAGAAGAAAAACCCCCTTTTCGGCAGATTGTGGATGGTCGTATGTATCCGGGGTAGCGAATTTGAAAGCGCTAATGAGGATTCCCGACCGCATCCCTGCTGAGCAGGTATCCAAGGTTAGGGTATGGTGGCGGCGACCGATCACAAGTAAGGTGGGAAATGGTGGATCCGCGATTTGTAATCTTCACCACGGGTATTCCCTTAGGGAATGAAGATAATCAACTCTGTTTTTGAGGTAGACGACCTTTCAGGACTTCTTGCAATGAATACAGTTTAAGATGGTTAAGAAACAACAGTTAGTATGGAAAATCAGAACCTTAAGACTGATTTGCATATTGCATATAAATTCCAGGTTTCCTATACTTGCATATTGCAGGTTTACACGTTAACATCTGGTTTATTTACATTTACATTAATACCCCCCGAGCCGCCGTATGACGTATGTCAGGGGGAGTGAAAACACCCACAACAAGATTTCCATTGTTATACTGAAATGATTTTCAGAACTATGTGCTAAGTGAAAGTGAGACTAATGATTAATGATCGCTGCTTCGGTTTCTGAATGCCTCAAGTAAATTATATTACCCGAATTGTTTGAATGGTGCATAATATGTATAATGAATAAAAGAAAAATCACTGTGCAATATGATTCATGGAAGAATACGTTAAAAATAGAAACCAACGGATTGTAAACAGACTTACATGAGAATATTCCTCTAATTCTCATGATTCATACCTTAGCTGTTAAAATATTCTTGGTTCTATATGCAATCCACTATTCCAACATTCACTCCAAGGACCTTCGTAAAAAACCTTAGTAAGGATCCTTCATCCTAGGCACATCATAATTCTCTACGAACTTTGCGAAGATGTTCCGAATTTTTTAAAATAGTAATGCAAGGAAGATCATTCTAGTTGAAATAGGACCTTCGGAAAATCTGAACGATAACATAAAGTTGACAATGTTTGGGTGTATCATATCAGAATTATAGTATCTCTATATTCTGCTTTTAAAGTGAATGGCATAAACTGTATTAGCTTATACTAAATAACTAATTCAACAACAAAAATGAAAAAATAAGTAATGCTGCCTATCAATTTATATGAATCAAGCTCCTCGTCAATGATTGTTTATTTATAAATATTATTTTTGATGCTTTATTTTGTCTCTATATTGAGCTCAAAATTTTGTAGTTTGAAATAACTTGAGAAATGAACAATGGACTAGAGAAATGCCATCTAATATTTATTCCTTACGCCTACGAGAACCAAATCATTTAACTTCTCTTACAACATCTATGATACAAAGTTGATAGAGCGTTGAAGATGATCTTAATATATCAACTAAAGTTTCTATTATAATGTCAGTAAAATATGAATTGAAACGTAAATACGGAATTCTAGACACTCTGCATATTCAACGTCGCAGAAACTTGAAGTTTATTCGCTGATTACCGATAAATTATATCTCTAAAGTTATTTAGAAGAAACCATTGTCTTGCATAGATAGTAATACTAATGTTAGCAATTTCTATAGGTTTGAAAAGACCTCAAAATCTCTTTCCAAAATAAATTGCTGATAAGAAGATGGTTTAGTTACTGGCTTAGTGAACTACTCGAACTTTCTTATAGAATTAAGAGAAGGTTGCTATAAAACATTGAACATCGATATAGTATACAATTTCGGAGATCCTGGGAATAAACTGATGCATGAGAAGGAAATTTCTGAAAGTATGGTAAGCGATCGACGTTATATCCTGTATATTTGAATGTTAACCATGTTTGACTAACAATAAGATATTATTTAAATTGGATAAATGAGTAGTTTCTCTAGAGGCTGTCATAAACGGAAAAAATATATGTTGGATGAGAAAATTGAGAAGGTGAGTGAGTGCGTTATACTTTTAATAGAGGTCGTTGCTCCTACTCAAAGTAATCAATTGGTCGACGAGGAACGCAAGAAATGCTATTACCTATTGTGATTTATCCAAAAATCTGAAATTGATATACCTCTTACGGTTGTTAAATCCATGTGAGTGTATGTATTACTGTTGCCGTCTGTTCTCACTTCCCTATCTATATCAAAACAGTCCCCCTCTTGAAGTCCTGGTGAATTCATTGCTTTATTCACTTCTTCCAATCACTCTTGTATCTTGCTTTTCAAATTTGTCATGGAATGTGGAGAGATAAAAAGTTTCTCATAGCCAATACATTTTAAATACGAAGGAATATTTTAATATCACCAAGCGATAAATATGTAGATAGACTAGCCATACCAAACCACCACCCATTCATCTCAATCATTAAAATTCTGTCGAAAAATATGAGAGTTACACAGGGCCAGCCATCAACGGAGGGGAGCAAAATTTCAACATGAGCCTCATATGCGCTTCCCCGTGTGATATTACAGCGTTGGAATTACAGGTTAAAAGGCCCTGGGAAAAACTATTTCACCAATTCCTTATTATTTTGCGTATTTTTAACGTTTTCTACATTATAATAATTGTAAACATTATAATAAACAATTGAAATATAAATAATGTAGGTAGTTTTGTATACATTCAAAATTGATTGAAAATTTTACATTCATAGCTAACAGTAGCATTCCATGAGCATTATGACCAAACCTCATTCGCACTATCTTTTTGTGTATTTTAGAACTTTTAAAGGTGATAAATATAGCGAGAAGAATGTTTAAGAACGTAATGGTTTGTGACTGTAACTATTTCAAGAGAAATCCACAGAAGAAATCAAGTTTATTCAATTCAAACTTCAATGACACCAAAAATAATTAATTAATGAATTCAAAATTAATGTGAAAGACGGTAGTCTCGTATCCGTCACCTTTATTCATTCAGGAAAATCGATCCTAGCACATTTTCTCTCAATTGATTTGGACGGTATAGTAAAAGTTCCAACTGCATAGATGATAAAATTTACTGATTTTTTACCGATTGAGTTTTAATTTTGATGTTTATCAAATGAAACAAAATTTATCTAAAATACACAGAGAATGCCTCGAGACTTCATACCACATATTTACTTATAGTTTTTTTTTAATGTATTTAAAGTAATAGCGTAGATATGGCCATGAGATTGCCTTACTTTACTTGTATAGATTGCATTCACATAGGCTGTGATAAAACAGGTGATCGATATGGACTCCTTACGTATATAATTTTGAAGGCTAATAACTGCCCTCTTGAACAATGCATAATATTACCTACTATTATATTATATAATACGACCCATTATAACAGCAGAGTTTTGCAAGCGATGGCGTCGAATTCGAGATCTATACCTTTTTGGTCTGACACTAATTCAAACTGCGCGGAAATCTCAGTCCTAAACATAAGCTCAGAGCGGCTCAGAGGCAGGGTTTGCAAAAATTTCCTTCATCCTGCTCATGCCTTTTGTCACAGACTCAAATTTTATGACAGGAAGGGAAGGAGGTTTGCCTCAGTTTTCTCGGAATAACGGGACCTCGTGTGTGACGTTTCCCTCTGTGCAAGACGCAAAGCTAGAATATATACTGATTCATAATAACCATTTTATAATAACTGAATTCTTGCATTACAACATCCATAACGTTATAATACCATTCTGCTACGCCAATGCCACCAAACTAAGGATACTAGTAAATCTTTGCAATATCAATAACACAAATAAATCCATTTCAACTCTGCAAGCGGAGCCAGGACAGAAGCAGACTATCTCCTCTATCAAGCGTAGCGCAACATATACAAGAACACAATCACAGGATTAATTTAGACAATTTAAAATTTAAAAAATCGATACAGAATAACTCAAAACTCGATGCTTATGAAAGCATTTTCATACATCAAAAGATAGGGAAAATGCCGACGATGGTCCTATCCCAACCTCTTCATTATACTCCCTTTTGAACACCACTTCTTAAAAGACCCTAATCCCGGAATTTCCGTTCCCCACCTCCTTCCCGTACGTCACTAGGAAAAAACCCCACCCCATCGCTCTTCGCCACACACCGTCCACATGTACGTCACAAACCCCGATAAAAAACCCCACCCCCATAAAACCCCCTCCCACGACAAACAGTTACAAATACCTCACACTCCACTCTTTCTCCTCATTCAGCATTGGACCCCCTATAAAGATGGAAGCATTGTTTCTGAAATGTACATCAGGATTCTGAAGAACTGGGACCGCTAAATGTTTATCCGTTTCCCGGGAATCGCCCTTAGACGGTTATCTCTTAGTTCATTGACCGCCGAGTTCCTTTTTTCTCCTTTCTAGCATGATTGTAATAATAACATATCCAAAGGACCAATTTTAACTGTGACTATGTAGTAACTGGTAAGTAAGTATGAGATGTATGTTAATGTATTGGAAATGATACTACTGAGTACCATTTGTAACTATAGTGAGGTTATTTTGAAATATTAATGCTTATAGTGTAAGAGATTATGGAATGTTTGGGTATTAGATGTAATGTAAAGTGATTTTATAAATTCCCACTAATAATTTGTAATTTAAAATAATTTGAAAATTTAAAGTCTAAAAGTATTGGTGAATGACTTGTAACAAAGCAAAGGGTAATGAAAAAGAATGTAGTATGTCAAATTTGCAGCTGCCATGCCAACATTTTATAAAGTTATGTTTCTTGGAATAAACAAGATACCTGCTATTTAAATAAAATATCATCAAAAAGCAAACTTATGAATAGGTAATTGCTTCTAGAGAACATATCAAAGCCTCTCTCTTCATATTCTCATTTTAGAATAAGACAATAATAAGAAAAACTAAAGCATACAGCCTAGACTCATATCTTTCCCAATATCACTTTGAATTCCAGTGAAGTGCAACAAAAGTCATATTTACTAATATACTTTATGTTTTTAACTTATTACATGTTAATGAAAATGAAATTACATGTTAAATTAAATGAAAACCATTCAAAAGGGTTGCAATGTTTAAGTTTAGAGCAAATCAAATGTGGTTATTTTAAATTTGGGTACCAGAGTGAAATCAGAACTGAATCAACAGTTGGCACATTTATTAAGCAGAGCAAAATAGAAATTAAAATAATAAGAGTTTAATCTCAAAAGAGAAACTGACCAATATCAGGAGGTTTGTTCACTATGCTGCATTCCCCTTCAGCAATTGGTGCCTCTCGGATCTTTACACCTCTGCTGCCACTGTTCAAGTCTACAAAATTACATTTTTTATTTAACACACTCAATAGCTGTAAATTATAATAGATCTAATATCATATCATGATAAATTGATTAGACAAAAATTCTCTAACTTTAGTGTATTTTATGACATGATACAGGGGACCTGGATATGTAAGATACAAAAATATGTCATAATGTAACCCAAGGAAGAGCGAATAAGACAAACTAGGATGCAAACCTATGTGGATGGGAGACCCACTCCCATATGCCACTGAGGGCAGGACATGTTGTTCTGGGAATTTTGTGCATTTTGGCATTGTCCTCATAAAGGCCATGCAAAGAGGAGAACTCCTCTTAAACACATTCCTGGTTCACGATCGTTTACTCAAGCTTTTTTCATGTTTGTTCTTCCTTGGGATTTACCCTAGCTGATTTCATGCTAAGTTACCTTTCCTTGTTTAAGCCACAATACAGGTTATGAATTCTGAGTAATGGAAATGTGAAAATGTTACACAGCCACAGTTCCAATGGTAATTTTACTTTATGGCTACTAGTTTCCATCAAACAGTATCATTATATTATCATCATATTTATTATTTGATTAATGATGTACTTGTTTACAAACTATTTTCAGTGACTTTTCAACTGTACATCTGTCATGTTTTCTGACATTTATATATCTGTCCATGATGTAGTTGTTATTCTGAAAAAGGTATTTGCAAGCAACAAACTATTATTATGATGAATGACTTTTTCATTAAAAATTGAGATGAGAAATACACAATAATCCTAAAATAAATCTCTTTTACAGAGAAACTGAACTGGTTAGTCTGCACAGCAACAGGCATACGATAAATTGTCTTTTTAGAGTTAAAAGGAATCTACCTAATTACAGACACATTGCCTCTGTCAAATATGTATGGCCCTTTACTTAAATGTATACTCACTCAGACTGAAAACTTTTACATCAAGAATTAGCTTTTAATTTCTGTGCACTTAATCTTCAAAAGGAGTAATTTAATGTTATTAGATAATATTCTGGAACTACAGAAAAATCTGGTTACAGCATGCCTCACTTCACTATGATTCCAGATATATCCTGGGTATTGCCATGTCCCCCAAAATGATTACATTGACTATATTCTTTGTTAGTAGTAGGTAACTTTATAGCAAATTTTATCTTGATGTTTTGCCTGATGGATCACAATGGGGCTACATCATATCAATGCAGTCACAACATATGTCATTGAATACAAAAGAGGTAACCATGAGAATGTAACTTTTATATATGCAAAATATTAAGAGTTGTGTAACACTGAAACACTATTAACTATTGCACAAAGAAAATGCAGGAATATTTTAGTGACTTATAAAAGTACGGCATTCATTTAAATCAAAAGACATCAATTTCTATTGTATTCTGCATATAAATTAGTTATGAAATATACAAGTTTTTCATTATTTCCAATATTAGATTCCTGCAGTAATGCATGTTAAACAGGTGTTAACTCCATCCCCTTAGACCCAGGTTATAACAAAATTTAGACTGATTGAATCTAAACAATATATTGCGTGACCACTTGTATCTTCTAAATTCTTAGCCACACTAACCAATCCTTGGAGAGGTGTGAATTGAAGCAGGATGCAGCTTGGGATCTTGTTGATTCTCCTTGTAACTCAGGTTAAATGGCCTCTTTTGGGGAAAGTGTGACTTTTCTACATTAGAGATTGCAAGTTTATCCAAAAATACCTGAAAAACCAAAATTTTAAAAATAAATCAACATGTAAAGGTTTTTAGGATGTAAAGGTTTTTGGGGTCACAATTAATCTCAAAGTCATTGTAGAAAACAAAATAATATCAATTGTAATAATTTTTAAACCTGTGTCTTAAAGAAAATGGACCAGCACAAAAAAAGGCAAAATAAAGAAGTAGAGGTCAAATTTCTTCCTGATTTCTTTCCCACACAACTATTTCCAGTGAATTAATGCTATCATCACATAATATACAGCTTACAGGGAGTTCATTTATAGAACATCAATAAGTAGGAGGAGGGTAAGTAAGGCAACAAGATGAATGCACATAATTGATAACAAGGTATATTATAAGTGTTATGCATATAGAAAATAAAGTAATATCTAAAAAGTTATCAATATCAATGACATAGCATCTTTTACACAATAAAGAAAACAGTCAGGGCGACAGCAAAAATCATACACAACCAAGGAAGTTGTCTAAATAAATTTAACTATACAATCAAAACAACAATAAATTACACAGGTCTGCAAACAAAAAAACAAAGAGAATTTTTCATTGAATCTTATAGATTTTTACTTGCTGAATATAAATACTCATAAAAATGCCATCACACCAGGTTTTCTTGCAAATCAAAGGGAGTTCAGTTTAGACGTGAGATTTTTATATCAGAGTCCTTGTATATCTGCTCCTAATGCATTTAGAAATAATTGCCATTGCTACCTTTTTGAAAATTATTTATTGACTGTATAGTGAAAAATCTCAACTGTGTAGTTTACATTTTGTGGAGTGGAATCAATTTTTAATTCAGACACTAATTTAAGGTAAACCAATTAAGATCACATGTCAAAATCTGTGGAGCATGCTTTAGGACTATAAACTACACATTTAATAAAGATTGGTTTCTCCACGAGGCAAATTTGTTGAAGTGTAAGAATGGCTGAGGGAATTCTCACAAATTTACAATTTTTTTATTGAATTTACACCAGCTCTGATTAAGCAGGGAATCAATATTAATTCTCAATATATATCATCGCAAAGGCAAAGAATTCCTTTTTTGAATTATTTATAACATGCTCCATTACAGTCACAGATCATCGTAAGGCAACATGTCGAAGCCTTGGTCTATGCTATTTTTAATCCGACAATAATTCTGCATTTAATGTGATAAATCTATCAAAATTAGGGATTGAACTTCGGTGTGTCGACAGGAAACTGTTGTTTTTCTGGAGGTTTTTGTAAATACAATTTTTAAAAGGAACTAAAAGGTATAAGTGATTGGATTAAAAAAAGGATAATATGTAGGATTGAACATTTGTTAACTTTTGTATTATACCTTGTTTTTTAAATTCCAAGAACAAAAATTGACAGAAAAGCAGGAGTTACCTTTAAAGACATAGTGTACAAATTTTTGGGAAATTACAAAGATGCTCTCTCTCTCTCACAACTCACAAAAATATTGTATGATGTATAATGATTAAATTTAAAGCTCAAGGCTCTAATATAAGTCTGTAGATTCATTTGTTACATTGACATGTAGACTAATTTCATGGTAACATAAGACCATTCAGCAAGGAGCACAGGTAAAACTTTTATGGTCATTTTCATTATCAGCACACCTAGAAATATTAAAATAATTTTTTTAATCCATGCAGTAGGAAGAAAGTTAATTTTTGCAGACCTGTGTTAATTATACAATTTATAGATATAAATTGTTTATACCATTGTTGCATGAAAAAATTTATTTAGTCACCTTCCTTGTTTGTCTTGGAATACCATTAAGTTGATGCTAGCACTATTGATAGAAACATGAGAAAAATGAGAGAAAAACAAGAGAAATAGTAGAAAGTAATATCAGAAAGGTAAATAAGGAAGAGGCTTCATACACAGCAATGACTGATCATCAGAAAACAATACTTTATTTTGTGGAGTACAAGATTTAAGTATTTTAGAAATATTTGGTTATCATAATACAAGACCACCAAGAATCACAGAGAAATATTCATCAAAATGCCTAAATTAGAATGATAATACTCAGTAATATGGCATAAGATACATTGTCCAGAAATTGGATATCATACTTGTAACACCAATAAGCTCTTCATCATAAAAGAAATTCATTAACATCTTATGAATATGATCAGAGCTGATACAAACCCTGATGCAGATTTTCCTTATCAATTTTGTCTCAGGGAAAAATTTTAGATAAAAATTCACAATCTCAACATTTAAACATATCAAAGAAACCAGAAATTGAGTGCTGTGGTCTCTTGAGCATAGTGATAGAGAGATCATAATACCCTCTCACCTTCATTGATAAAGATTAATCTAAGTGTCTATCTTGTAAAAATTGCACAGTAAGTATTACATTGGTCATTCTCCTCATTTAACAATAAAACATTTACATTTACATATAGACCCTGCTAACCGCCACTGACGCATGGCAGGGGGTGTGAAACACCGAAAACCCTATCTACCTTTGACTGCTGTTGGCTTCTCTAATAATTCGCGGAAAAAATGACCAGAAATAACTATCTGTCCTGGCAACTATTTCCCTGTAACGCTTCATCGTTTTTTCTCGAAGATCACGTATGCTACTAACTGGTATGACAATATCAACTATCTCCTCCCTGAGATCCGTAGTGGTGAATTTATTAAAAAGCTTCCTACGGTAATCAAGTCTTCTATCACTAAGCGAATCCCAACCAAGGGATTCTATCATAGCTGAAACACTGCTGTCAAATCTGAAATCTCCCTTAACAAATCTAGCTGCCCTACGTTGAACCATCTCAAGGCTGGAAGTTAATCCCACTTCGTGCAGATCCCAAATCGCGCAGCAGTACTCAAGGAGAGGTCGAATCAGGGAGAAGTACGCTATTTCTTTTACTCTCCATGAGCAACCCCTAAGGATTCTACCAGCTAAACTTTGCATCCTATTCGCTTTACCTACTACGTTTTGAATATGCTCTTTAAAGGAAAAATTACTACTGAGCGTAATACCAAGATACTTACACATTACCTAAATTAAGGAACTTAGATGTCTTTTTGCATGAAAATGCAGCCAGCAAGAATACAATGAGAAGGTATTAGACAATGTGGTCATTATACTTATACCCCACTTATAATGCAGTTTCCACTTACTCTCCTGAAAAGCCAGATTTACTGTATATTATATCTTATCTCAGTTATAGCATTAATGGAGACTTTTTTGTATGAAAAAATGTTTAATTAATACTAATATTTTATGCATCAAATAACGAATAATTTAATTAATTTACTGTACTCCTGTTGGGAGATTTTTTTTTGTCTAGGTGAATACTGGGGAAAGTTAAGTTAAACTCCACTCAGGTGTAGCCAAATTGTAGCAATTGTAACAAGTAAATAAATATACTAATCGAATGAATTTCATTAAACAATAGGACAATTTAGTAAAAATATTCATCATACCCAAGACTTAACAAATGTTTCAAGCCAAAATTTCTATTATTGAAATGTTTAGAAAAGAAAGAAAAAATTTTTACATCAAAATTAGAAGGTAAAAAGTTTTGAAAAAATTGGACCACAATATTGATGAGCATGTATAATTCTCTAATAACTGTTCTGAAGACTTATTTCAATTGCTTTTTAAATCACACAGTTGAGGTTATTTTCACTCTAATATGTTTGAATGGAACTCCCTTTAGCTTGGAACCAAAGAAAATAAAAACAAAAATTTTCATTTAAATTTACCTCTTACACACAGCAATTAAACTGAATTAATGAGTTAATAGACTACTTATAAGGGCAAGGTAAGGACAAAGTGGCCTCTGTTCCACCTCAACTCAATTATCAATACATATGTTAAATATAATATTCAGAATAAGAAGAAGAAATATGACAAAAGCACATAATAATTTGTTTTGGTGGGGAAAAATCTTCCCAACTTATGGTTAGATGAATAACATTCAACATCACCAATCCAAAAATAAAAATTCTACGTTTTGAATGTCTATTTTAAGATTTCCTTCACGGTGTACTAAAACCATAACACAATATGAACAAAAATAACGTAAGATCTCTCTCATTCACATTAAAAAATTCTATTTTATATATTCTCAAATTATGTTGTAGATCTCCTCAAGAAAAAAATGTGAGGAGGAAAAAACAGAAGATCAAATGTAAAAATTACATAAATATAACATACATTCAAAAAAAATCATTAGAATTGGTATAGACTTGAAATATAAAAATTTGTAAACTGAAAATTTTGTGAATATGCCAAGGAAGTGGAGGAAAGCCTGACCGAAGTGGGACACAAACCCAGGTCTCCCAATTGCTACTCGGTTGCTCTAACCACCGAGGGCAGGACATTCTAACATGTAGTTCAGAGGAACTTTGTAGGTATGAGCACGTCAGTCAGGCTAGTCTCATGTTCATTCTTCCAAAGAATACTTCCAGGCTGCACATTCTGTCCTAAGTTACCTTTCCTTGATTCACAATATTTTGCTTTCATTTATTTTATCATTACTCAGTTAGCAAGGTAAATAGATGAGTAAAAAGATTCACTCACTGTATGAGAATCCAAGGCCATGGGATTGATAAAGGCAATGGTTAAAAGGCGGTGACCCCTTTTGAACACAATAGGGTTTCCTTCTAAAGAAATATTTTCCAAATTTGGCAGGTACATTAAATCTGATAAATTGCGATGTTCACTTATCAAATTTGAGGAAGCAACAAGATTCACCAAACTGCACAAAGAGGAAAGACCTACAACAAGAAAGAACATTTAATACATCAATAAAGCTTGCTTTTTCTATTCATATTACTAAATTATTGATAGTCCACTCTTAATCAATAATAATATTATCATTAAAAAGCATACTAAAGGGATAAATCTCCTCTCTAGATTCAATCGATAAAAGAAGTTCAATTGTGTTAAAACTGATGAAATTTGGATGATATCTTCTATTATATATAGCTAACTCTCCAGATATACCTATATAGATATAGGGGATATGAATTCTGACCATGTTCCACAAGCGCCGTCCACGTCAGATTTTTACGACGTACTGGCCCCTCACTCTAGATGCTAGAATAATTCAGACATCGACGCTAGGTGTCATGGGATCGATACTAGAATGTCCCAAAAATCGCAATTTTCCCATAAGAATGCATTGCGTGGATTTTTGAAAATTATTTTTAGGCACTTATCGGTAAGATAGAGGAACCAAAATCTCGGAGGTTGAAGCTGAGGTAGTCTTCTATGTTTCTTATGGAAGAAATGTTGCCGAATGACCGTAAGTTCGACTCCAGGTGGGTCCGAAATTCTTCCATAAGAAATGCATTGCTGCAATTTTTGAATATTTTTTTCAATGCCTTCCCGATAAGCTTGAAAGATAAAACCCGGTGTGGCGACAGAGGCGTTTGAAAAAATTTTTTTATGAATTTAACTGTTCGTCCAGTGGTCCTTGGTTCGATGCAAGAGGGTCATTCCGATTCCACCATGCATTTCAAACGGGGAAAACGGAATCTTATTTTAGGAACTTCCCGATAAGATATTGAATCGAAACATTGGTACTTGTGAGAAAGGCACTTCTCTAATATTATTTTGCTATTTTATCTCACGAAAGGGTCCTGAGTTCGACGCTAGGCGGTCTTTTGCCCAAATTATTGCAATCTGTTTTGAGGCCGTTCTCGATGCGACAGAGTAATCATAATCACGGTGTTTGCAGATGAGATGGTCTTCCATATTACCAAAGGAAGAAATCTTACCAAATGACCGTGTATTCAACGCCAGGTGGGTTCGATATCCTTCCGTAAGAAATGCATTGGTGAAATCTTGGACGATTTTTTTAAATGCCTTTCCAATAAGCTGGAAAGATAAAACCCGGATTGGTGACAGAGGCGTTTGAGAACATTCTTTCATGACGTCCACTGTTTCTCTAGTCGTCCTTGATTCGATGCAAGAGCGTCATTCCGATTCTACCATGCATTTCAAACGGGAATAACGGAATCTTATTTTGGGACCTTCCCGATAAGATACTGAATTGAAACTTTGAAACACGTCAGAGTGGCACTTCTCTAACATTCCCATGCCATTGTCTCTCATGAACAGGTCCTGTGTTCGACGCCAGGCGGTCATTTACGCAAATTTTTTTAATTGTTTTGAGGCCTTTCTCTATGCAGGAGACTATTCAAAATCACAGCGTTTGCGTTTGAAGTAGTTTTCTATAGAACCAGTGGAAGAAAGGTTGCATATGACCGTGAGTTCGATGCCAGATGGATGAAAATTTCTAACGTAAGAAATGTATTGCGGCAATTTTTAAGAATTTTGCTGGATAAGCTTCGAAGATGACACCCGTAAGGGGAACTTATTGTAAATTTTTACCAATTAGATTGCAGTATGCAAGCAACTTTTACTCGTATATATATAGGTATATCCGGAGAGTTAGCTATATATAATAGATATATATATAAGCCACATTATTTGGTACCAATGTATGGTGTCTCTACAGCAGTGTCATCACTGTTAAATTTCCAACCCTTGTATAATCTGAAGGAATCAAAAATGTAATTCATACCTGTGTCTAATGAAAAGATATCATAAAGAAGGGCATGGAGAGAAATTGAACATATGAATATCTATCTGTGAAGTGATTAGGATAAATGCTGAGTGTAAGTATTTATGATACAAATGCATTCACCTAAATCATCATAATCTATAGCTGGGAAAAGTGAACAAAGCAAAACAGTTCCCACAAAAAGTATGATTGCTGAAAAATTAATTTTGGAGATGTCTGGTAATAGCAAAGGTAGGATAATAATAGCAAATCTATATTGGTAAAAATTGCCCAATTCATTGCCCATTTCGCTTCCCCACATTTCTCTAAGATATGTATGTCTATTGCTCAAGACTTAGTGATTTCCTTGAGAAGATCAAATTACTCTCACAATGTCAGTTTGATTTCCAAAAGAGCAAATCAATGGAAAGTGCTCCATTTAATGCCATTAATTTTGTCACAGAGGAACTCAACAAAAAAAACGAATACTCCAGGAATTTTTCTAGATCTGAGCAAAGCTTTCAATCTAGTTGACCATAAAATCTTACTTGACAAATGTCACACACTAGGTATAAGAGGAAATGCTTTAAAATTAATAGAAAATTATCTCTCTAACAGGTTGGAGATTATCAAGATTAGCAATAAGAATGGCAATTTCATTTCTAAAACTTTGCCTATTAACTGTGGCATTCCCCGAGGTTCTATACTCAGTCCCATTATCTTTTTAATCTTCATTAATGATATAATTAATATACTTGATACCAGAGGAACCTGTATGATAATGTATGCCGATGAAATAAATATCCTAATTTTTTGGCCCAATATCACTAACCTAGCATCTATCAGAGATGCAATAATGTCCAGAACATTAAAGTGGTACTTGCAAAATAGACAAATTAAATAAAAAAGCACAGATAGTGGTTTTCGGCACCAAGGATATACATTTTGATAAATTCTGCTTGAACATTAAGGATCCAAGGTTCGCACCTTTCCAAAACGTGAAATTCCTTGGACTACATGTTGATCCTTGTCCCATCTGGTGCAATCATGCTGACTACCTACTCAAAAAACTTAATTCAACTTTCTATCTATTTTGTGTATTAAAGGATTCACTTAGTCAAAAAATCCTACTTAATATGTACTATAGTTATTTTTACTCCAGGGTCACATATGGAATTATACTGTGGGGTCCTGACTGATTGAAATTTTTAGAATTCAGAAGATCATAAGAAGAATATCCTTAGCAGAGATACCTGCAAACCAATATTTCAAAAAATTTAAATTCTGTGTCATCTATATACATCTTTAATACGTATCGTTTGTTAAAAGAAACAACAAGAACTACCAAATAAATGAGTCCATCATCATCACCATGAAACAAAAAGCAAAAGAGACATTTATGAAGATATCTCAATAAAGTTCATGCAAGAGCCCCAAAGGTGATGGGCATAATTATATACAATAAACTACCATCCAAAATTAAAGACATTTAAGCATATTGCATAAAATGTTTTATTCTGTATAGGAATACTTAGAATGATTTAGAATATGATATTTACCTCAACTTGTCCTATACATACTTGTACTGTCTTTGGGAAATAAACATTATTATTATTATAAGAGACGAAGAATACAACACTTGAGTGAGGAAAATCACAGGCCAATTCAGATAAAATTATACTTGAAAGATGAGAAGATATGAAAACCATTAGTGGTTCTCAACAGTACAGAAATAGATGTGGAGGAGACAAGGGAAACAACAAACAAAGCAAGAGGTAGAGTGAAAATGCTTCAGGTTTAAAATGGCTGATAAAGATGATATATTGTTTAAGAAAAAACTATTAAATGTGCTGAGATTGAAGACAGGAAATAGACTTTTAATTACATCACTTTCTTTGAAGAAAAATTTTTTGGATTTTAAGGGATAGCCAGGTAAATGGTACTATACCATGGCACAAAATCAGTGAAGCTGAAGTGTTGATGTTGGGCAAAGAAAGTCAAAGCATCAACTCCTACTTAATGTTGGATATGCGTTCTCAATTATTTAATTTTTGTTATTACTGTTTTTATACATGTTCTGAGTGCGATTTCTGTTTTTCTCTTGTTTTTCTAAAATAAAGTTGTTTTCGTTTGTTGCTCCTTCCGGAAGTCACAATCGGATGTGTTCTCAAATGGAGTGGTTGTGTTAAGTTTTTGTCCCGCCACCAGTATCCGCGTTTTTGGAGTGAATCCTGACACGTAATAGACTTAAGCTACATTTATAAAATTACCATTCCATCAAAGTATTCCTATTGCAAGCAAGTTTATGCTGCAAGCAAGATTTTACATTTTATCCAGAGGTAAAACAGAGTCGTAACCTTCTCTTAATTTAGCATCTTGTAAATACAATCTGGCTTGTTTTTTGCAGATTAATGGAAGTAAACGAGGAATATGGTAAAATATATCATTCTAAGCTTTCTTTACATTTACTTATTATTCGAATTTCAACTTTAATTATTAAGTTTTCAGGTTAGTTACACTCTACTGGTGGGGAATGGGACAACTCGCCGCCGCCGACTCGTCGCGAGCATATTTTAAATACATTTAGAACTATCTGAAATTACTCGTTCTTCGCAAGGGTTTTAATTATCTAATATCAAAAAAGAAGAAACCCCTTAATTAAAAGATCATGGTTTTTAAGTATATTATATTAAGTAATTCATTTTTAAGTACCATATTAAGAATAAAAATCAAATCATGTATTCCAACCGATAATTACATACATATCAACTTCTCATAAAAATAGCTTCCTAGCTGATCTTTACGTAATATAGTAAACGTAATTGATCCTTATTTAGTCTCGTGGGGCGAATGTGACCACAGGTGGTGTAATTTCCTCGGTAAAACAAACACTAATCTAGATATTTGAACCAAATTTTTGTTTTGTAAAGATTTTTACCTTCTCATGAAAATACAAGAATTTAGTTAATTTTAAACAATCAAAAGTGCAATTTTGGCAGTTTTACCAGATTTCCAAAAATAAATTTAAATAATTTTTAAACAATATTTCAATACATTTTAAGCGCCCATACATAAAGTAACTCATTGCTAAGTACCAGAAAAATAATGAACACTATATCTTGCATACGAGGGGGACCCAAAAATAACGACAATTTCATTAAAACTTTTTTATTTCTCAATATTTTTACACTAAATTTTTATCACCTTCAAAGTACTCTCCATTAACCAATATACATTTGTCTAAACGTTTTTCCCATTGATCACAACAGCTCTGGAACTCACATAATGGGATGTCTTTTAACCCCTAAAGAGATGTTTCTCGAACAATTGTTCATGAAATTGTTAAAGACCATCTGCATTATGCAAAAATTTGTGCAAGATGGGTCCCTCGCATGCTTACAGATGAGCACAAAACCAAGCGTATGGCTGCAGCACTGACGTTTTTGGGACGTTATTCTGATGAAGGAGACTCTTTCTTGACTCGCATAATTACTGGTGACGAAACATGGGTTTGTTATGCATCACCTGAGAGTAAACGACAGTCAATGGAGTGGCATCATGCTCATTCACCAAACAAACCAAAAAAATTCAAGACAGTTCTGTCCACCAGGAAACTCATGGCAACCATTTTCTGGGATCGACGAGGTGTATTGCTTATTGATTTTTATGGCCCGTGGAGACACTATTAATGCCAATGCGTATTGTGAAACATTAAAGAAATTACGGCAGGCAATACAAAATCGGCGGCGAGGTCTATTGTCTACTGGTGTCATTCTCGTTCATGACAATGCCAGGCCTCATGCAGCTGGGATAACACAAAGACTTTTGCAGCAATTCAAATGGGAAACTTTCGACCATCCACCGTATAGCCCGGACTTGGCCCCTTCAGATTTTCATCTCTTTACAAAGCTTAAAGACTTTTTGGCGGGGAAAAGATTTGACAGCGATGAAGAACTTAAAGAAGGAGTGACCCTGTATCTCAATGAGCTGAGGACTATACAGCAGGAATACAGAAACTTGTCACACGTTATGACAAATGCCTTAATTTGCTTGGAGATTATGTTGAGAAGTAGTTTAAAGTATCCTCTTTCAAATAAAATTTTTTATGTTTGTTAATATTTACTTTTGTGTCTTTATTTCACGAACGGGTACTACTTTCCGGATGACCCTCGTATATATTTAATATATATAGATTTTTAATATATATAGATAATATATATAGATAATCGATTTCCGTGGTCGAAAACCATTAAATTGAATGTTCCATAAATTTCTGTATGAAACTTTCAATTAGGGGGTTTCGATCATAGCAGATCTGTTATAGCACGTTTCAAAATTCCTGTCAGCATGGAGAGCTTACGGGGGAATAACTCAATGCAATTTGCCGTAAGCGAAGAAGTTAGCCTCGCGCAGGTTCGCCTTTACGTGGAGTTACGGATTCAGACGGGTATAATTAAGATTTGTAGTTTATATTGATCGATTCAAACTTAAGTTCTGATGAAATTTGAATAAAAATAGCTTTATCAACACAGCAGTGAAAATTTTACGCTTTTATAGCAAGAACAACAAAGTTAAAAGCGAAAATTGAATGAGTTGCCGAGTTTACACCCGTGAACATTTTTGAAAATGCCATTTCTCTCACGCAATCCAACATAAAATGCTTATTTTTCTTCCATTGCTCGTTGTATCATCTGAATGCATAAATGTTACATGATATTAATTTTAGAGCAACTACATCTTAGTAAAAATTTATGTAGTTGGAACGTAACTCAAGAAAAATTCGTCGTGCAGTCAAATTTATACGTCGCCTAAAACTTTTTGGTTTTTCACGTGAGGAAGAACTTGTCTCAAGAGAAATCGAGATAAATGTAATTTTCATTTACAGTTTGCTTCGAGGCGATATCTTGAATATAACTTTAGTTTTTGGCTTTTATATCAAAGAGCGTATTCCGCTTCGCGCCTCAAATCGCCGAGGCTTCGGAACCTATAATGCAAAATATACGTGGGGGGACCCAAAAGTAACTAGAACCGGGCTGTGGAGGGGAGGAACGTCAGGGGACCGAGTTCTGGTTGGTAGGGTATTTTGGCGGGAACTCTCATGAGTCAGTATGCAAAGTTTCGTTGCCGTGAGAGCAACTGTTTGTGTGCAGCATTTCTTTTATCAAAGTAACTTTTTCCCATGTGGCCAAAAAGTGAGATGGCTGACGCTCGAGAGCAATGCGCGGCGGTAAAATTTTGTTTTCTGTTGGGGAAAACGGCTGCGGAAACTCTTGTAATGCTTCAAACAGCTTACAAGGTTGATGCTTTGAGTCAAGCTCGGGTCTACGACTGGTTTTCGCGGTTTAAAAGGGGCGAAATGACGATTGAAGACCAACCTCGTTCCGGGCGCCCCTCAACTTCAAGAACTGACGACAACGTTGAAAAAATCAACACCCTAGTCCGTGAAGATCGTCGCCGAACAATTGATGAGCTCTCTAATATTTCTGGCATGTCATGGAGTTCAATTCAGAGGATTTGCGCATGAGAAGAGTTGCAGCCAAATTTGGCTCACACTGCGTTGTCTGTGAGGCAGTTTTTGAGTAAAAACGGAATGACACCGATTACTCACCCGCCGTACTCACCTGACCTAGCCCCCTGTGACTTCTTTTTGTTCCCTAGGCTCAAAAAGAACATGAAAGGAAAACGTTTTGGGACTGTGGAAGAAGTGAAACAAAAATCGCCACATGGGAAAAAGTTACTTTGATAAAAGAAATGCTGCGCACAAACAGTTGCTCTCACGGCGACGAAACGTTGCATACTGACTCATGAGAGTTCCCGCCAAAATACCCTACCAACCAGAACTCGGTCCCCTGACGTTCCTCCCCTCCACAGCCCGGTTCTTGTTACTTTTGGGTCCCCCCACGTATAAATCTTATTTATTTTATTTATTAAATAATGATTTAACTTATTAAATTTGTAATTTTGTTAACTGCTAAAATTAATTGCTATTTAGCTGCAAAATTAGCAAAATTGGTTTATCATATCATTATATAACAAAAATCTGGAAGTCCATTAACTCCCTAATAGTATTTTTCATTCTGCGCCTGGTACTTACTATGAATCACTCAATACTGACTATGAATTAATTCGTTGATAATCGCTTAAAATAAATAAAATGCTTATTAAATATTAAATTGATTTTTGTAATTTGTTAACACCGGATCAATTGCACACCTTTCGTTTATCAAAATTAACGAAGTTATCAGATCATAAATGTAGTGCAAAATTATTTACCTAAGTAAAAAATTGCCATATAAATATCTTAAATAGCTTATTTTTATCGAAGGAAGTATATCGCCTGGGGTTATATCAACCCCATGAAACTAATTAAGGTTTAAGAAGGATTAATTGCTTCTATGATGTGGTGCTATGGTCTTACCGTAAAATTTAGCAGATCTCTTTGTTTCTTCTTTCTATGATATTAGATTATAAAAACCCTTGCGAAGAACGAGTAATTTCAGATAGTTCTAAATGTATGTACTTAAAATATGCCCGCGGCGAGTTGTCCTAGGCCCCTACTGGTGATCTTAAGTCTGAAAACATCTTCCTTTAAATGGTGAAAAGGAAGGACGTTTGATACCATGCGTCATGCTCATATTACTAATACGAGAAAGTAGTTCACAGAGTTCCTCTCACTACCTCCTCTATATTTGGAGAGGCTACTGTGAGTCAGACAGCCAATGGAGTACAGCTGCCAGGTTTACAGTGAGCCATGCAAAGTACTTCCCCTAATCAAGAGAATCAATTCTTCATTATAGTGAAGAGCAACCTTCATATGTAAGAACATAAATATTGAATGGGTAATGAATGAATGCAATACCTATTTAAAATGGGTGCAATATAGTGGGATGGATGGATTATGGTACATGATGATGTGTGCAGAGGAAGACAGAGAATATTTTGTTGCAGTGAAGGAATCTATTAAATAATCTGAGGAATGATGCGATGAAAAATGTAAGATATGGAGAAAGATGTGCATGAGGATGAAATATTATGGATGAGGTATAGAATAGAATGTTGCTTCCTTTTAAAACAATGACAAACAGATCAATCAGCTTTCATAAAAGAGATAACAAAATTTTATGAATTACACTGAAACGTTATTATTTAAATATATCCTTGACACTGACAGCCACTTGAACAAATTTTCACAAATGCTTATTACTAGTTTACCAATTTTTAGTTTTGCACAGGACTAAAGATTACTGTTAGGTTAGCATCTCATGTAAACAGAAACAAACCAGCCAACTGAACCAAAATGGAGCCACTGGGATATGATGGAACAGTATTGAACGAGGATTTCCAGAATATTTCTTTTGGTTATTGCCTTTAAAAATGAAAATCAGACCAAACCAAAAATAGACAGTTAAAATAAGAAAATAAATTAACATCGACTAAGGTTCTTATGATTAATATCTTGTGATTATATATGATATAATAATGAGTTACAGGTAATGAAAATAGCAATAATGGCATCACATCAACTAATAATAGAATAGAATTTCTCTAAGAAAAGTTACCTTTTAGATCTTCTAGACGATTGTCACTCACTGATAAAACCTTCAGCTTGGTGCAGCAGGATAGACTAGGAAATCTCTTCAATCTGTTGCATGAAACATTTAACCACTCAAGATTCTCAGCACTATTTTCTAATGCCGACAAGTCAGTTATATTATTGTGACTTAAGTCCAAAAATCTTAAATTCGGTGCACAGCGAAGACTTCCCATGGATGTAAGGTCGTTATAAGGCAGAAACATTTCTTCCAGGCAAGTCCATATCTTTCTGCTATCTACCCCATCTTCGAATGCGATGGATTCTCCGGCTTTTTCTTCAAATAGGATTTTCAAATCTCGTAAATTGCTACGGGTGCATCTAAAGGAAGTAAGTCTATCTCTGGTACTCGTGAAATCGATGTTCGAAATATTCACAGCATACAGTTCAAGGGTACGGAGAGCACGAAATTTCTCTAAATTCACCTTGTTCGTCCATGACAATCTGTTCCAAAGTCGAAGTCCTAAGACCTTCTGAATAAAGTCGTGTAAAAATTGAAGATCGTGGTAAATTTCCACCGACGAATTGTTCGTATTGATGACTTGAAAACATGATGATTCGACGTTGTCAACAATAAAGTTAAAGGCATCATTCAGATGAAATAGAAAATCTACCGTGAGACTGAGCTTACAGGAGCAATTTAAAATTTGATCTCCTTCATCACGAAGTAACGTTGCAATGGTAGCTATATCATGTAAATCTTTCATGTTCATTTCAGGGACAACCACAGAACTCATTCTAAATCGTAAAAAGTAAATTTAATCTATAAAACGATGTTAAGAGAAAGGGTGGGCGTAAAAGAAGATCCCTAAGTATCCAAATTTCCCTGCGCAAATTCAACACTTAACTGCGAACGTAAACACAGAGACTCACGACAGCATGACGCATAGTGCTACCAACAGATTTCCTGAGAGCTTTACTCCAAGAAATAAAAAGATGATACTTTTACCCGTCTACTTTTCATTTCTTTAAGTTATGGATTCCTATAAAAAATTCATGCCTAAAGCTATAGATAGTATAAAGGTATAAAGTTTAACTTCATTAAAATCATCATTAAAATTTTAAGACAGGCATAACGCGATACTATTTTTAGATCACTTGAAGTAATCATCTCGTGATTCTTTTGTGTTCATCACCATGATTCTGTTTTGTATGCGATTATCATGTTACTCTCACTTTTACAGGTTATTTCTTATAAAACTGTGTTCTATCTGAAGACTCAGCTACATGTTGGGGGTGAAGAATGCAAAATTATATAACGAGCAACAAAGTTAACTACGTGCACAAATTGATCATTTCGGTTTCTCTTAGTAATCAAGTAAATGGTGGTGGTACTTCTTTGTCATGGTCTAGTAAACTATGACCATGGCAAAGAAGTAAATACGGAAGACAAAGTGCATTCAGAAGTTATATTGCATCAGTAATGAAAAGTAGCTGATAATTAATAATTGCTATTTTGCATTAATAATGAATTTAGAGCAGAATTTTTCCCCTTTTTCTTAGTAATTAATTATCTGCTATTTTTCATTACCGATGAATTCAGAGCAGATAATTCTGACAAACTTGTTATCCATATTGCAAAATTAGCAGAATTTTATAATAGCTCAACCTCTAGTTGGTTATCATAATTTAGAGCTCTTGGAAGGATTTCACATTCTTGGCCAGTAAAAATATAATTCTTGTAACAAGAAGAAACCCTCAAAACAATGAAGATGTCTTAGCTTGATGAAGTCAAACAGCTATGTTTTCCTGAGTGCTACATATATTTTATCATTTCATGTCCATGATGAATTATAAAGGTTCTATTACTAGAAAGTTATTCCATGATATATCAAGATATTCATGAAGTAGAGATGAGAATATAAAAAGATAGCCTTGAAAACAGATTAAAGTATTAATTCTTTGGAATGTAACAAGAAGAAACCCTCAAAACAATGAAGATGTCTTAGCTTGATGAAGTCAAACAGCTATGTTTTCCTGAGTGCTACATATATTTTATCATTTCATGTCCATGATGAATTATAAAGGTTCTATTACTAGAAAGTTATTCCATGATATATCAAGATATTCATGAAGTAGAGATGAGAATATAAAAAGATAGCCTTGAAAACAGATTAAAGTATTAATTCTTTGGAACTAGCCGCACGCATGCACCCTCTGGGTGCAGTTGTTTGGTCTGGACCAGACATCTGGACTAAGAACATGTACTATCATTCATTTTTAATAATTACTATCATGTGGGCATATCAATCATAGTGTATTCTTATCTAAAAACGCAATACCTCGGTTTCAACAATCGCATTCGTCGTCAAGGGGATTGGTTGTTTACAGCCTCAAAATTTCACGAAATTTCCGTTTATTTTAACCGAATTCTCGCCATTTCGACCCGATAACGATATTTCACGACCAAAATAAAAATCTTTATTCATTTCTCTTTCTTTTGGTGCTAATCTCGATTTCGTAAGCCTATTGTTTCTAATTTAATTTTGCAAAAGTAATGAAGCCTGCAACCGATAAAAGTGAGGTTTACGTGCATTTCTTATGAGAACGGTTTTTCTTCTCTGGATACGAACTGGGGCCGTTCAGGTAAAAGAAAATTTTGCCACATTGTAGGGTGCAGCAGTCTACATCGAATGCACGTTTCAGCATCGCTCTAGCTCTTGGCATTGGCGAGAAAAACACTTTTTGTAGACAGACGGACAGACAGACACCGTTACGTTTTTAATATATATAGACTAGCCGCGCGCATGCACCCTCTGGGTGCAGTTGTTTGGTCTGGACCAGACATCTGGACTATGAACATGTACTATCATTCATTTTTAATCATTACTTTCATATGGGAATATCAATCATAGCGTATTCTTATGGGAAAACGCAATACCTCGGTTTCAACAATCGCATTCGTCGTCAAGGGGACTCGTTGTTTATAGCCTCAAAATTCCACGAAATTTTCGTTTAATTTAACCGAATTCTCACCATTTCGACTCGATAACGATATTTCACGACCAAAATAAGAATCTTTATTCATTTCTCTTTCTTTTGGTGCTTATCTCGACTTCGTATGACTATGGTTTCTAATTTAATTTTGCAAAAGAAATGTAGCTTGCAACCGATAAAAGTGAGGTTTACGTGCATTTCTTATGGGAACGGTTTTTCTTCTCTGGGTTCGAACTGGGGCCGCTCAGGTAAAAGAAAATTTTGCCACATTGTAGGGTGCAGCAGTCTACATCGAATGCACGTTTCAGCATCGCTCTAGCTCTTGGCCATGGCGAGAAAAACGCTTTTTGTAGACAGACGGACCGACCGACAGACAGACACCGTTACGTTTTTAATATATATAGATAGATAGAAGATAAAATCTAGTTTAGAGAAACCACAATAGTATACCATAGAGCTGTATGAAGAAGTGGGAACAATTTGAAAACTCCTTTTTGATATTCTTCTTTTATTGATAGAATATTTTTTCTTCAGAACCAACACTTTTCGAATGCTGCAAATTCGGCTGAAATGACTGGGAATAAACTATATGAATAAACTCATTTGCTTAATGAAGGGTTAAAATGTCATCAACTCGAGATGGATTTACTGTATTAGAAAAGGCTGAGGCAAAAAATGTTACAATTCCAGTGAGTAATATCTATGTAGAGAGAATTTCTTCTAAGTTAGATTCCTTCGATCAATGGGAGAAACAGGATGAACTAGGAAATAGTGAAGGTTGAGAAAACATGTGAAAGGTAACATGAAATATTCTTGGAAGAAAAAGGCTATACGTTTGAATAATCGAATCTTATGATTATTTATTATAATAAAATGTAAGACTTTACTAATTTTAAAGGAAGAATTTTCCACCATGGCGTTAAGTGGTAAGCCTAGATCAGCATCTGCTAAAATACGAGTAACATGCGCCCCGCAACCGTAATAAGAAATCACATCATTTGTAATAATATGTGATGATTTTAAAGAGGAAAAAGGAGGCACTCAAGCATTTGCAAGATGTAGTTGCCTCTGCTTCAATCAAGAATTACAAAAAGATTGATGCTGAAATAAGATACATCTTACTACATATTTAATCGTGTTTCTTTGCTTCAACAAATATTTTTCTTAACTTAAAAAATACTTTTTCCGAAAAATAATTTATCTCCGGCTTGTGATCACTTACACATTCATGTGACCGAAGCATGATGAACCCTTCCTATTTAATATGTACCTCAGAAATGCATGCATAAGAGAATATTTTAGCAAAGAAAAAGGAGGTTCTGTAACGATGGCATATTCTTCTGATTGTGAATAAGCCTATTATTGACATATATAAGTAATGAGTGCTTGTAACTCTCTTTAACGATAAACATTCTACGATACCGTACGTTTGTGTTTTTACGTTGGTTGCACTTCAATAGAAAAGCGTTATGAGAAAGCAGAGAAAGCTCAGTAGAATTGCTCCTAAAGCCATGAGTGTCCACTAGTTTGATCCTATGATAATGACCCCTTAGGTGAATGAAGATTTGCTATTAATTGAGCGTAAAATGTCTAGTGTATTCGAGTAAGGCCGCTGAACTGTTTTTATTGTTTTGATTCGAATATATAACAGCCCGGCACGACCGTAGTTGATATGAATTCAGTCATCCGAGCGCTAATATTTGTCGGGAAAAAAAATCTTTACGGTAATTATTTCGTCGGCCGTTTTGTTTATATTTTACATAATAAATAATTGGTATTTAATTTTTAATGTGTATCAAAATAGGGAGGCGGACTTTTTTATCAGAGGCCTACAGATGTCAAGAAATATGGAATAACAGATTTAATTCTCCAGTAATGAAGAGTATTAATTTAGGTAAATGTACCTTCTAACGTGAATGATTGGTATAAATGATCATATTTCATAATTTTATAATATTTTCAGATAATATGTACCAGGCTTTAGAACAATCGCTCCAGAATAATGGAAGAACAAGTGTTGTTGATGTTGATTTGGTAATCACTTTCCGTTCCTCTTCATGACGGAATTTTAAATATTCACCCTCTATAAAGTACTATATTCTTTCCTTCAGTTTGCTAACTGTGTAGTGGATGATAACTTCGCTGATGAACTAGAAGACATTGTTCACAAACTTCGTCTAAGTCAGTATACGAGCAGTATGCTTCCATCTACGCATCATGCTGTTATACGGGCTTATCTTGAAATGGGAAAATACGATGCCCTAATGAGAATATTAAATGATCGATTAAATTATGGTATATTTCCAGACTGCTATTGCTCAAATTTAATGATGGACCAATTCTTAAAAGAAAAACGTTATCGAGGTGAGTTTCTAGTGATCTTAAAATGCAATTTGCAACGAAAAGTGGATCTATGAAAATGATAAGAAATTCCGAAAAAAATTCAGAAGCAGCAAAGGTAGCAACTTTTCAAATGCTCCAGGAAGACTGGAAACACCCTATTACATCCTATCTTGGATTACTTTCTTGTCACTCCTACATAATGAATAAAAACTCCGAGCCTTGGGAGGTCGAAGTTCACGAAACGGATGAGCCAGAAGAAGAGGTGAGGATTCTTAGACTTCTTTAGCTTGAACAGAATGTTTTGAAATTATAATTGATGAATTTCTTGACCAGTCTAATTGATTCGTGAAGTATCGTGCAGATTGTTTAATTTTGGTTTCAAAGTGTAGTTATTTTAAAATGATGGAAAACTAGCAATTATATTAGTTAAAAGCATGACGTAGAGGTTTAATATCTTGCAAAACTTGCATAAAATAACGTTCAATATCAATGGATTTTTTAATTACTGTTTAAGATACTTGTAGATACAATGTAGATTTAGTCCAATATGATTGTCCATCTACTTCAGAAGTATTAACTTCGCCTAATAATTAAGAGCATACACACCATCCAATCCTATTTTTATAACTAATATTTTTAAATAATAGAATGAAAACACCTCAGATTAAGATAGAAATCATCAAATTATAAAATAATTTTAGCTCATTTGAATTACATTAGCTTATTGTTTTCTGGCCTATTCATTGTTGATCTTCTGAATTATTCTAGTCTTACTTAAATGGCTTTTAATGTTCTGGAACTTTTGACTATTATAATAAATTACTGTGATTTTCTTAATATACAATAATGTTACGTATAATTATGATAATCAAGGAATTCTATATCATATGCAACTTAAGCTTTTCTTGCTAAGTAACTTTTCACCAGTCTGAATTATTTTGATAATTTAGAATTATACATATTATATAGTGAAAGTGTAACTAAACCATGGTTTGACAAATATTTTATTTGTTTTTTAGGTGAAAGTAAGGGTTAGGTTTATACAGAACAAATATTTTGATGACCATTTTGATTTGAGAGAGGCAAATCATTTGATTGGGAAGACGCTTGTGACCCTGAGTAAAGCCTTAGGAGAGGAAGATCCAGTGAGGACAGCATATGAGCTTATGGGATGGGCTCTGTATGAGAAGTGGTCCAAAGCTAAAACAGTTGCTCAGAGGCTCTTGGCTTCTCATGGTGTTATATCAGATGGGGTGAGAACTCTTCCTTCAACTCATTAAAAAGTAGGATAGTTGTGCTCAGGGTTCTGGTGATTACTTTTGAATAATTACTTCAATTACACCCACAGTGTCGTTTCTTACCTTTTCATTTGAACACCCCTAGTAACTTTGATGTTTGATTAAAAACATTCAAGATTTCTCTTTGAAAATAAACAATTCTTTGGCAATATTTATTTCTTAAAATTGAATTTTTCTGTTTTTAATTTTGATTTTCAACACGTCACAACACAAAATAAAATTATATATAGAGTATTGTTTCTAAGCAAGAACAATTTCTTTTCTTTTGAATCCAAACATTTTATCTTTTCAATCAAAAATAAAAGAAATAGTGATTCAACAATAATTATTTACGATTTTGTTGAACCTTTCTATCATGAGTCCATGTTTATGCATATTTATGTTGAACCTCTGTACCTTGAACCTTATTATTCAATGGCATATAGTAAATAGCTATTTATTTGCATATTCCGATAAAAAAAATTGAGTTTTATGGTTAGTTTGAATGTAAACAAATAGTTGTTTGTTCATTTTTTAAGTTTATCTTTTGGAAAATATTTGGCCTATCACACAAAAGCTCATTGATTTGATTTTATGTATTCATTGCTGTCCATTGAATCGAGTTAAGCTTCAGATTGCCATGACAAAGATTGAGTGCTGTTGAACCAGCATTGTAACATTTAAAAATGCAATCCTATTAGTCATACCAACACTAATATAAAAATTTAAAAGAAGCAATGAAAGAGTTAACTAACAGGTTATCATGTGAGAAGGCATGAGAGAGTAAGCAAGTTTTCCATAAATTATAACTTTCATAAAATAAAATAATCAAAATAATTACATGAATCATTTTTTAACATCATCTGCGTGTGTCTTGATAAGGTATAAAGCAGTTATTGCAAATAGTATACTTGGATTTGTGCACATTCATCGATAAAATTTCAGTGAAGCTATCAATATATTAGTTTTAAATTAAAGTTTCTCATTATCTTGTCTTTAAAAGGTATATCAGTGAATCTAAATTTTCAAATTGTTGAATATTAGAAGCGAGTCTTTCTTTTTTGGAAAATCATACAGTCTCTTTAAAAAATATCACCAATGTGCATGTCTGGTTATTGTTTATTTTTCAGAGATATATAATTACACAATAAGTTTGAGCTTTGGTATTTTTTTTGGCTCATATTAGTAATTTTAATGGTGAAGGAAAAGTAATTGGGATTTAAATCCCAGTGAAAGTTTTTTTAATAGTCTCTTCCACCACATGTGAAATGGTGGTTCTTCAGAGATTTTTTTCTATTCTGTTCTGGCCTTGCCAAAAGAGTTAATTGATTATTTTATTATGTTACTTAGGTGCAGCTTTTAGAAGGATTACTTAGAAGCAGTGATGGAAAAACTTTCAGTGAAGATGTGGATGATTTGTTAAAATTGTTGAGCCCATTGCGGAGTGCTAATTTTGAGGGTAAAAGCAGTCTCTTTGAATTGATGAAGAGAAAAGTAGAAGAAGCAGTAGCTGAGCATGAGAAGAGAGATATTGAAGTTCAAATAGAGAGGTTGCAATATTGGGAGAAATTGAGGGAGAAAGAGGCTGAAATTCAGGTAGTAAACCTCAGGAAGGAATTAATAATGCAAAAAATGAATGAAAAGAAGAAAGAAATAGCTGAAAAGGAAGAAGTTCTCTTCTTCTTTGAAAATAAAGATAAGCTGGATGTGATGATAGAAAAGAATGAGGAATTAAAGAGGCAAATTATCAAAATAGAGAAAAAAGTTAAGAAAACTGATGAAGATTACGTTCCTCCTGAGATAAAATGAGAGTCTCTGTTAGTTACATAGTGTTAAAAAATAAAAAAATACAAACTTAATCCACCTTATTTTTTCATTTCATCATTTGGCTGTGTTTCTGATTCTAGTCTTGCATCTAATTTTGTGAACCATTTTCATCATTTTGTTTATTCAAGAATGTATGCGAGTCAAAAGTCTTGTTTAGAATTTAATTTTGTCAAAATTCGTACAAAATGAATCAAACTGCAGAATCAAATTTTCTTAAAAACTGATTCCCTGAATTATCATCTTTAATTTTGCATATGTTGGCTTTTAAATGGAATTTCAAGAAAAGTGATCTTATCTTGAAGAATTCAATCAGGAATTAAGAAAAATATTCAACATTCTGTGGGATTTAGGGTATTAGAGTTGTTCAAGCTGATCTGATTATCTCAGAATACATATAAAATCTTGCTCACTTCATAATATTAGAAGGGGTTCCATTTCACTCTTTGGAATGACTAATTTTGTGAGAGGAATTGAAACTGTCACAGAAGAGAACAGTCTGATTTCTGTCTAATACTAGGTGAGAGTTCAGTCTTGTTAGAATGCAGCAGATGCTCTGTGATTGCCTCTCACCACTGGTGTAATTTTTCTTCTGTTATTGCCAATCTGGTAAAAACCATATCATCATGTGTGGAAATGAAGGAAGATGTTCTCTCTTCCTGAAATGCATACCATTCTTAAAGTAGTAAGAGAAGTCAACCAAAAGGATAGCTCAAGGGCTCCATATATTTACATCTGTCACAAATAAAGCAAAGTAAATAGATTCCTTTTTATTTTTAAGATTATTAAAATTATTACTTATTTAGAAATTAAAGAGTCAAGAAAGCCTCCCCTTATGTTTTCTAGTATAAAAGAAATAAAAATTTGTTATTTCCTGGTCATGAGGCTATTCTGCTTGTAACATGGTGTTCACTATATTCCCAGAAGAGTCTTAACTGGGTTTTACTGTTCATCCAAACTACTGACAAAATATTTGGTATGTACAGTTGGTTAAACTCTGGAATTTCTTCTATGAAAATTCAATGAAATCTTAACAATCAACCTTATCATATCCATTTTACAATCACACTCATAGATCACTCAATCATCAAAGAATAACTTTTGAGTCTGCAAGAATTGCACAGAGAGATAAAATTATTAGGAATAATTATAAATAGGAAGAATGTACTTCATCCCATGAAAAGCATCTTTACGTGTTTTCTGTACATACCAAAAACGGTTATGTTAGTAATTTAGTTTCCTTGAAATGTCTGTAGCAGATGCTAGAAAGCAGGTATGACAAGTGTTTTGTGATATTATCAAAATGCATCTAAATGATGATGAAGAATTAGGTTATTTAAACATCAGGGAGATTGTCACTGGATACAGAAATCTTATAAATGCCATATACAGCATTGACAGTTAGTGGTATTTGAAAGTAGTTTATCATGATCCAGGAAGAATCAAGAGACTGTATGAGTCTTGAAATCCAGGATACAAGATGTGAAATGAAAATTGTTGATTGTACAAGTATAGTATTATATCAAGAATGATTAGCAGCCTCGGAAAAGTATCAGGAATGCAAAATAACAAAATGTATTTCACTATTTAGCAAAAATAAAAAGGAAATGAAACAATAATTGGAGAAGAAATGTTGATTCATCAGTGTCAACTGTTGCAGTGCATGCAGTTAAAAGATTCTTTTTGAATTTATGAATATAAACTGTACCCCAGCTCAATGTTCTTGTCATTAAAATATACTCAGAAATCAACTCAAAATGTTAAATATTTGCTTGAATGGCAGAATGTCTAATGTTGAATCAGACATTCTTGATCTACCTTTATTTCTGAGCATTCCCACTATTTAAAAGAAATAGGAAGTAGATTTCATGACCTATTATACAAACAGATATAATATATCACTATGAATTCAAGCTCAATCTATCCTTCATTTTACTATAGTAAAATTTTTATTTTTAGGTTCATTTGTAGTTTGAAAGTGGTTGAAATAACGACCCCATGATTTATCTAGCTGATCCAGGGATTTTGGAATTAGCATTTGAAGCAGGATCTCTACATTTCGGGATTTTAATCCCTATTTCTATCTCTGATTAGTATATCGTACAATTTGGTGCATGAAGTCATGTTGGAACAGATGCACGACAAATTACTTTTACGAGAAAGCACGGGATATCAATATATTGTGACACATTGGCCAACCAGCACAATAAAAGCATTGGGCACTCTTCAACACACTTGAATTATGAAATAATAAGAAGATATAAGTAGTTAATGTCAAGGAATTTGCAGCAATTCAGGAAGGCCATGATCTAGTTACATAAACATGTAATTCTTTGGTTTGCAAATACTCATGATGAGCCTCTTTATTTGGAAGTTGATTTACATATCAAGAGTTTAGAATACTCTTCATTTAACTGTGTTACCATCCTCTCATAGTTACTGAGCCAGCGCATCATTGGTCTCGATGCCTCTAATCTCCTTCGCACGTGTCCAATGATGACTTTCAGCCAGGACATCCCTTTGGCAGACTCAAGGCCAATGCACTGAGGCAGGTATGATGCAATTAGGACAATCCAGTTCTCTGGCACATCTGGAAACATGTGGACTGCTTTCTGTGCACTTCGTAGGCTATCCTTTGTTTTTCCAGATAGCAAATGACTTAAGCTAACAAAAGACATTATCTGAAATGATGCAAAACTTCACTTGAAAAAGGTGTTGAGGTTCTGGTAAAATTATTTTAGTTTTATCAAGCAAACAAAAAGTCTGTCATGATGAAATTGCAAATAAATAATCAAAATGATGAACTATTACAACAAAGTATCTTTGTTGATTGATATCATAGATATCTTTACTGTAAAAAAGCTGATGACATTATTTATTTGTGATACACTCATTTCTACAGTTCATTAATGTGAGTTTCACTAAAAATCAAATAAATGCATAGAATTTATAACTTACTAGTGAATTCCGCCATCAAAAATTATGGAAATAAATTCATTTTGTGGATATATGTACTACTATTATCACATACATCTGATCATCCTGAATAATTAACAATTAAATTAATAGCTCTTCACTAACACAGTGATTTTATATTGTAAATGATGGAGGATCCAAATTCTTTTCTACTGAAATATTCCATTTATACATTGTAAAGTTATTGCTTACACACAAAACATTAATGTGAAGAGTATTAATTTATTTAGTAGCCACTACAATATCACCTTTCATTTACATTTTTATCTTCGGAATCATTTTGATGAAAATCCTTTATATATTATTTCTATAGATGAGTCGCAAAGCTCTCCACATTTGTAGTGGGGGAAGAGCTGTAGCCAGATTCAACTTTTGAGGTAAATTAAAATTCAATAAAATAAAACTGTCACATATACCTCAATATAAGGCGGAATGAACCCTGGAATAGTTTTATAGTAATGCTTATAGTTATTGTGTACAAGATATTTTATTCGATTTTCCTAAGATCCAGTATTTATTTTTTTTATCGTTCCTCATGGCAGTCTGGGGAAATGGAGCAAGTTTTCTTGCAAAACGGTATTCAAATTAAATTGTACACATTCCTCTTTTTTCTTTCACAATGCCCCTTGCAGTTCTATTCTTTTCTTACCTTAGTTCTCGGTGATTATTCAACGCTATATGTTGGTTGATAATTTTTAAAAGAATAAAACTCTAATATAATCATAAATGTATCATCTATTACTTTTTTCCCTATAAAGAACTGAGCTAAACTATCAAACGAAGAATTCACAAGACGATTACAAAAAGCAAAAATTACAGCGTAACAAGTTTCTGAACTCTCCCTAACACCAACTTAGAGACTTAACAGATTGCGAGTACTATGACTGCAACATGTTGCAACGCTGTAAGGATTTTTTGAATTCGCGCCGGCTTTTCCCATCCCCTCATGGATAGATAATAATGTTGGACTCTAAGCATCTATTTTCAATGACTTTTTTCCCTTCACACTCCATCAAAAGATATATAAGACTGATCATTTGAAGGATAAGGTTTTCCAGTTCCTGCTGAAAGCCCAAAAAATGAAAAATGTTCCATTAGTTAAAAAAATTGAGTTTAAATTTGAAGTTTTGAGTTTCGTTACTGGATGTGTAGATTATCAAGTTTGTTGTTTAGTTGGTCACATTTATTGTGGTAAATAAATAGTATTCTCATCGACCATTGATGTTTTTCTCAAAAGATCGAAACAGCTGTTCCAAGTAAAATTATAGTCTCCATAAACGAAGACCCCCATGTTGTACGCAATCATAACCTTTTAATTGACTGACAACGACAGAAACATAGCTGAATATGAAGACCACAAATTAGGACAGCTTACATTGCCATTTCATACAAACTACCACTTTCCTTTAATTAAATTGAAAGTAGGTCCCGGCCCACACTGGACATCTAGTTATCTATATTTTTGAGAACGAAAGAATTTATTATTTGAAATTTTATTCAATGTGTAATTTTAAACCATATACAGTATTAAAGGTTACATTATTCCCATAAATATACTGCTGAATTACCATTTCCAAAATTTATCAATGCCCGCTTTGAACATTCCGGATTTAGGTGAGATATAGTGGAACTTTAGCTGAATTTAACTAATACAAAACCAAAGGAACCATAGGAAGGAATAACGGAGCTAAAATTTGAAGAGCAATTGTTCAATCTGTCACATCTTCTGTGATTATCAAAAAATAATTTATTATTAGATTATGGTGGATTAGTTTCTAACTAGGAATTGATACACTCTTGGGCACTGAGGCGAGGAAACAATTATGCATAATTTTTCTTTGAGTCCCTAGAGTACTGACAAGTACTGTTGGCTCCAGTAAATAAAGGTCTATAAAAGTGGAATTGAGTCCCATATAAAACTAAGGGTTTATTATAAACTATCATAAACTTACAATTCAGTTTAAATTAATCATCTATCATGATTGATGGGGTTGAACTATTCACTAACACTATTTATATTCAGAGAAACCATTGACTGCAATAGAAAAAAAAAAACAAAATTACAATATTACAGATTATCATTATTCCAAATATATTAGAATTCCCATTACAGATTCTCATAAAAGCTAAAATGCTGTTTGATGGTTGTAACAGCATCTTGTCCATCTACAACGTATAGTTTTTTTGTGTTCTATATCAATTTACTATTGCTGATTCTCTATCAGAAACAATTAAGCAGAAGAAAATAATTTCTGAACTTAAATTCCTTAGCTACGATTTCCTATGCCTGGAGAATCCTATGAAGTGCCTTACCTTGGAAACATTGATCATGCTCTGTCCTAACAAAAGAGCAACTTGTGCACATGTTGCCACAGACAGCACCTCCTGTGTTGGGTCAGCTGAATGGGTATGCAATAGCAGAAGGGCTAAGGAAAGCCAAAGCGTTGCTACGTACGGATGGCAATGGATTCTTCCACTCAAATGCCTCAGGCTTTTCTTATATTGACCCTGCAGGAGGAATACATTTATTTTCATTATAACAAACAAACATTTTCCATGAAAAACAAAACAGAAACTAAATAACATGTTGATAAATTAAAGGTAAGTTAGAAGAAATGTTTAAAAATTAATTTCCTCTTTGTTTCTTGAAGTTATCTTAAGAAGAACCTGAGATATTATTTTGAAGTTTATACTACTACACAAGGCCACTGATGGCAGTTTTCCAAATGTCAATCTTGTAAGAGATTATCCACAACTAAAATAAAGTAAAATCTGTGGCGTAACATCCCTTTGAGGAATAAGGCTTATCCAGGTAGAATTCATGTTTTTTAAGTTTACCTCTGAACCCTCAATGCAAATTATTGCTGAAAATAATTTAATTCTTAATTAAAGAACATATTTGATTTTCCAAATTCCAAATTTGTAATTCAAATTACTAATACGTGGGGGGACCCAAAAGTAACTAGAACCGGGCTGTGGAGGGGAGGAACGTCAGGGGACCGAGTTCTGGTTGGTAGGGCATTTTGGCGGGAACTCTCATGAGTCAGTATGCAAAGTTTCGTTGCCGTGAGAGCAACTGTTTGTGTGCAGCATTTCTTTTATCAAAGTAACTTTTTCCCATGTGGCCAAAAAGTGAGATGGCTGACGCTCGAGAGCAATGCGCGGCGGTAAAATTTTGTTTTCTGTTGGGGAAAACGGCTGCGGAAACTCTTGTAATGCTTCAAACAGCTTACAAGGTTGATGCTTTGAGTCAAGCTCGGGTCTACGACTGGTTTTCGCGGTTTAAAAGGGGCGAAATGACGATTGAAGACCAACCTCGTTCCGGGCGCCCCTCAACTTCAAGAACTGACGACAACGTTGAAAAAATCAACACCCTAGTCCGTGAAGATCGTCGCCGAACAATTGATGAGCTCTCTAATATTTCTGGCATGTCATAGAGTTCAATTCAGAGGATTTTATCAGGAATTTGCGCATGAGAAGAGTTGCAGCCAAATTTGGCTCACACTGCGTTGTCTGTGAGGCAGTTTTTGAGTAAAAACGGAATGACACCGATTACTCACCCGCCGTACTCACCTGACCTGGCCCCCTGTGACTTCTTTTTGTTCCCTAGGCTCAAAAAGAACATGAAAGGAAAACGTTTTGGGACTGTGGAAGAAGTGAAACAAAAATCGCTGGAGGGGTTAAAAGACATCCCATTATGTGAGTTCCAGAGCTGTTTTGATCAATGGGAAAAACGTTTAGACAAATGTATATTGGTTAATGAAGAGTACTTTGAAGGTGATAAAAATTTAGTGTAAAAATATTGAGAAATAAAAAAGTTTTAATGAAATTTCTCTTATTTTTGGGTCCCCCCTCGTAAAATAGTTTCTCTTTTCAACTTTTTTATTCTTCTAAATCTCCAATTGTCAAATTTCATCCATAAGGCTCTCAACCTCTTAAAGATATTTCAAAAGTTTGTTTCTCTAATCCAATATTTCACATTTCTTACTTCGTTCCATGCAATTAATAGTTGTTGCAAATCACATAATTTACACCTTCTCACCTGCATAAAGTAAGTATATGCATGAAATGTAGCGATATCGCTGACGTAGAATTCATTGTCCTTGAATGGAGCCAATTTCTTCAGCATCTGCTCAGTTAGGTCCACATCCTGACTTAGGATTCCCAACGCACTCATGGCAAAAATCCCCCGAATTGATGGACATTCCGACTGGAAACTGAAACAAATCACATTCAAGAATATTTATCATTCTTCTAAGTAATACTTTATATAATACTTGAGAAGTAACAGATAAAGTCATCTAAGAGACAAAGGTTCTCCAAGTGCCGACAGCGGCAACTGTCTAGGGCATTCAGCATTGGACCTCTATGAAGATGGAAGCATTGTTTCCGAAATGCGCATTGAGATTCTGAATAAAAGGTGACCGCCGAGCGATTATCTGTTTCCTGGGAATCGCCCTAGACAGTTGCTGCTGTCGGTGCTAGGAGAACCTTTGTCTCTTAGTTCATTGAACGCAGAGTTCCTGTTTTCTTTCTTCTAGATAAATTCATGTTTAGCTAGACATTAAAATACAATCCAATCCAATCAATGTATACGTTAATTGTGATTATTATCATAAAAAATAATAGCGTATAGCATAAAAAATGTCTACTTATGATTTACTCCAGGTTTTCAAGATGAAATATAATAATAATATTGTGGTCATTACACTTAATCAAATTTGAGGCTTAGAAAATATTATCAATTTTACATAAATCTTATTTTATTGGTATGCACATTAACTTAAACAATTCTAAGTTGTGCATCTGCTGAAAGTTATTTCCCCTTTACTAAGCACTAAGCCAAGTTCCATTGTTTAATGTCTTCAGAAGAAAGACTAAAGATACATCCATTACAGAACCTCAACTTACAAACTCAATTTGTTCCAGACTGGGGTTCATCTATTGAAACCTTTTGCATGGTTCAAATCTATCCTGCCTAATTTCCCAAACCTAGGTAGAATGATTGGCTTAAATATAGTGTATAAAATGGGATAGTGCAAGTAGTCTCCCAAAATTCTCTCCAAGAGCTCCTTAATCTTTATCAAATTGCACACAGATCAGATTTTTTTTAGTTTTGTAGTGGAAAAAAATTAAGACATGCTCACAAATTTTGTCAAATTGTGAAAATTTCGTTAAATTAAAAAATAAGTGGAACCAGGGAGAGGTTGTGGTCATCTACATGCACCTGCAAACGTGTCATAAAAGCACCATGGTTGGTATGTCAAAATTAAAACAGTCACTTACAAAAAAAGAATTACCACACAGACACCACATGTTGGGCGAGCAAGCCTCCAGAATAGAGAAAAAATAAAGATGGAGGACATTGTCTGCTATGCAGGTCCACGTTGAGTGTTTGGAGGGATTTGTTTTTGTTATTAAAATCACTTCATTAAATTGATTTTTTAGGGCATTAACATGGCAGAGTAATATTATAAAGAAACGGAGGTCAGAATGCATTGATTCGGTGGTTTAAAAGTGGTTTCTTTGATATAGTTTTACGATAGATTTTTCTCCCTTAATTAGTCAATAGAATTTTCTCTCTCAATAGTATTGCAATTATGGACAGATTCTAAACTGACAAATTCAGAAAAGAGATATTCCACAGTTTGTGCTCGCAAAATGCTAGAACATAAAATCTTTGACGATGTTTGAGTTTAATCCAAGATATTTTCTGAAATGTATTGGAAATATGGTCATACTTTTTCAAGTAAAACGTAAACTGAACAGACAAATTCTGGGCATGTTGCATCTTAGTAGCTAGTTCTTGTGATAAATCATGGATTGAATTTACCAATTTCATTTTGATATAAGGCATTAGAAAACTTTCTAAGCATCTGAGGGTATGGACTAATTAATGGCATTACTGGAATTCAGTAAAGCCTTCGATTCTGTTGACATGGATATATATTAAAAACTAAAGTACACTAAATACAGTAAGCATCATTTATACCCTGATGACCTGCAGATATATCTTGATTCTACAGTGTCTGCTTCCCTGAATGTGTTCAGTATGCAAACCATGACCTCCAACAAATTCACAAATGTAGTAAGGACAATTTTTTTAAGATAATTCAATTAAAATTGCTAGCCATTGTTATCGGGTACCCAAAATATTAAAACAAATTATTGGAGATATTATTGCAAAGGTCATCTTGAATAATATTGAGATTCCATTCTGTTACTCTCTTAATAATATCGGTGTTTACATAAACATCTGAGAGGATGAATGGAAGAGTAAACTTTTGGACAAATTTTCATGACGTGCTCTGAAGTCATGCCGAGCATTTCAGGGAAAAATGGAGTGGGTAGTGAAGGACGGAAGAGGACTCTCCTCCCCCACATCTGGAAAAACCTCCATTGATGGGAATTTATACGTAACAAGAAAATATGGGCAACCAAAGTATTTCTTGTCTGATATTTGTTAAGAAGAGTGAATTACGCTGAGATCGGACCTGATTTAAGAAAAATCTGAATTAACTTCCTTCATAATCCTCTATATATTATTTTAAAACATGCTTTTTTGGTGATCGGGACTTTTCTCCCTTAAAACTCCGCTAATACATACAAATGAATGACCATTGGAAGGCAAAAATTGTCAGGTTCCTGTGATAAATAGTCAGATGAATGAAAAATCCACCATTTGTTAGACAAATTGAATTAATATTTTAATCATCGCGTTGCGTCCTGGACGAAATGCCCGGGTTGCTATATACAGATTAAAATTGTTTACTTAGTGACGAGCGTAAGCAAGTTTTAAAATACGATAACATTCTCGGTCATAAGTTCATTTAAGCAATGTTAGTAATTAATATTATAGTCTCCATGAACGAAGACCTCAACGTCATACACATCCACAGCAGTTTAATAAGCAAACCACATTGCATCTTACGGGAGCAGAACGACGGCCAAAGAAACATGAACATTGCTGAATATGAAAGTTTGTGTAACGGTTTTATCGTGTGGTATGTTTGAGCAATTTTCCATCATATTACTTCCCCGTAGTTTTAATTTAAGATCGACCATATTACAATTAGATTTTGGAGTATTCATAGAAAAATTAGAGATTTTAATTACGAGTTATGCGATCAAAATAATAAGTATTCAAATTTATTTTGGTGAAACTTTCGTCTGTTGAAATTTTTCTATATACCTTATCAAATGATTTTTGGTGTTTATATTTTACTCACAGAATAAATAATATACAACATTTATTCATATCTTAGAGTAAATAATAGGATATCATACCTGCGATTCAAGAAAACTCACCTCTATGGAATACAAACGTAACGAAAGCCCAAGCTTGCATTCCCATTCGCTGCAAAGTACCGGAGTACAAAAAGATGCTCAACCAATTTAATAGTGTGAGTAGTAGTAGACGTAAGAGTAGTATTTTAAAATATAAGTTTTGTGAATGGGTTAAAATACCATGATTGACTACAATATTTGTTTGAGAGACATCAAAAAAATGCGGGCAATGGGTTTGCTACATTTGTTATACTTTACTTTGAAATTTTACAATGTATCACAATGTATTGTCTTATGAAAGTAAGACTCACACTGCAGATGCTTCCCCCTCTTGCTTCCCTCTCCCAAATTAGTAACATTTTCTCTCATTCTACGCCGGCAGGACAAGCTTTCAACTAATTATTGCCGACTATATCTCTTTCAGTAATTGAATAAATCTGATTCAGTGAATTTATGAGATGCAATTTCACTGCAGACGAGTAGTAATTATTTTTATATTTCGTGTATGAAGAGAAAAAATAGAAAATAAATAAGTAACGTGGATGCAGGAAGTATTTTTGTTGCTCTATCTTGGTTATATATGTTAAACACGAAGCCTTAAGTGACACATCATAAAAGGAAGTGGCATTTCGAAAAGAACATAGTTTACCAAAATGTGATGGTGGCAATGTGGTAGTGATGTTTGTATTTTTGTCTAAATTCAAGATGTAAAAATACATTAAGCCAATTGAGGTATTCGGTATAGGATAAATAATATATACGTCGTTATATCAATGACACGTAATATTCGTGATTATAGTGCTAAAAGAAAATTTTTAAAACAATCTATAACATTTACATTCTCACACTCTCTCAGATATTAGGGACTTCGTTAAGGTTCAAGTGGTAAGGGATTAGAAAACGCAAGAGTTTGAATTTGCCCATAGATTTTCGTTACTGGATGTGTAGATACCGATACCTATCGCTACTAACGAGATATGTTGAAACTGACACTGTGATGGAATATGACGGTGCGATTATTTTGGTATGTCTTAGTATTTGTGTATTCGTCTGTAGTGATTAGTGTTTGCTACTATAATGTATTTCGTTGGGGAAATCGAGTAAAAGTGTCGTCTACGAAAGTTTCGCACGGGGCAACTAGTATATATTAAAAAAATAACATCAAAAAAGCTTCAAAAAATGCGTAAGGAGGAAGACGAAATGCACTCTAAAAGTAGAGCCGCTCATAGACTCCCTCTCATCGAGCTTCTGTTAAGCGAGTTGCATCCTTGCTGGTTACTATTTTTGTAAGTGACTGTACATTGAAGTATGAACATTTCGTGAGTTAAGCAATTCGTAAGTTGAGGTGTATTCAGATACTTAAATGAGAGGCACCTTTGAAAAAGCAAAGTTTGAGTAATGTTAGGATGAACTTTATATGCCACTGCAGCCATGGCTACCAATATGTGGGACTTGCAAGCATCAGGAACTTCAACCATCCAATTCAGCGCTGCTTCGTACGCCCTGTATGCCTCTTCATATTGATCACCTGCAGCAAATTAAGAGGGGTTACACAGCCAAAATATATGTGACATGGATTCATTGCAAATGTTTAAGTAATTAAGTTCTTACTCATTTTAAATGATAATAATAAATCATACCAAACAATAATACAAAAATATTAATAAAATAAATAATCAGAATAACTCCTTTGATATATGTCTGTATTTCTGTTTTATTTATAAAGCAGAAGACTTAAGACTGCTAACTTAAATATTATATGACATCCATTCATTTTTCAGTCATAGCATTTTTATCTATTCCTAGACAATCAATATGAGAATCAATTGAGGCATAATGATTGATTAAGAACAGAGAGAGAAAAGATATTTAGTAGCAGTCCTTATAAGTATTGATACTAATTATCAGGATTAGATGATTATTTTTCAGTACTTAATATGCATTAGATGTTTGTTGTTGGTACTAAAATGAGTTCGATGATTAACATAATTTGAATTGAAGAAAAAAGTTCTTCTCTGTTTGAAAAGATTAAGTGCTGAAAAATCATTAATTAAAAAAATTATATTGACCATCTGATTGTGTGAACTGTTACTTATCAAACATAAATAATCATTTATTTAACTGCCAAGAAATATCACTATCATATGGATGTAAACTTAACAATTTTTGTTAAAAGTTTGTATTCAGTCATTCACAAGTACATAACAATAGCCTCTATATTGCAATTACCTTTCAAATATGCTTGTGCAAGACCACATTGTGTCACATAATCTGGATTCTTGATTGCAAGGTATTGCTTAGCTGCTTCTCCAAAGCATCCAACAGCAACCAAAACACGGGCATAATTATTTCGGATTATATCCACTATTTTATCTTCTTCACAATTTTCCACAAGAGACAGTGCATTCTCAAATGCTTCTCTGGCTCCTTTATAAAGTTTCTGCCTTTCTAATAAAATACCTAGCATATTGTATGCAGCTGGTTCATTATGTATTCTCCCTGGAAACAATAATTCAATATATTTGTTTAAATTGGAATAAAAAAACAATCCTGTAAAACAGTGGATTACAGCTCCTATTTAAAATATTATTTTGGTACAAGGTATACTAAAATCATCAACATTACTGAAAATTTCTGCTTGAATATTCAGTGTCTGTACAATAAACTGCTCAAACTTCAGGCTGATATTATGATAAAAAATACAACACCTTTTGTTTATCTGAGCACAGGCTACATTCTGAAAAATTAACATTTGTAAACTCTACCTCTGAAATGTTTTGTCGTATGTTTGCCAAGATTGGTGATGTTTGTATCCTTATTTATGAAAATCTTGACAACAAACCTATCAATCTTTCTAAATAGTGTATCGAGTTGGACTTTGAAGTTGTTGCTGTTGTAGTAAAAAAGTTAGTGCTGATAAATGTACAGGATATGCTAAAGGAACTTTGAGGGGAGGGGAAGGGTTTTTGAAGGTGTATTCACTGCTGGAGATGTACTGAGTTACTTTTTCTTGACATTAAAATGTCCTTCTACGAAGTACAGTCTGACATGATAGAGTTTATGAACAGGATAGTTACCAAGCATAATGTGAACATTTATATATTTTAATTCAAATTTGAATCAAATATCTTGAACTGATGTAATAAAGTGGTAGTTGAAATTATGAGGAATCGTTGACTGACTAGGAAACTTTGACCTTGACTGTGAGTTAAGCTCACCAGTAATAAGCTTCAAAATACTGAAAGATATTATTGGATTGATTGATATATTCAGTGTTAGCATCCATTTTGACCAGAAGAATTTTATATCTGCATTCTTTCTTTGTATTATTGTCTTGCTGACTCATGTACATTGTAAAATTTGACGTTGATGGCACTTGTGGAACATGCTTAGAATACATGGCCTGAAAAGTCCCGAGCCTAAGAAATAAAAAATCAATTTTTTACCTGAAAACCTTTTTTATTCTTCAGTATAATCTCCATCTAGAGCTTTGCACTTATTCCACCGGTCCTCAAGCATTTCGATGCCTTTCGAAAAAAATGATTTCTCAAGTCCTCCAAAATAGGTCTCTGTTTCGGACATGACTTCTTCATTCGATGTGAATTTCTTCCCCTGAAGAAATCTATTCATGTTTGGGAATAGATAGTAGTCGCTGGGTGCCAGATCTGGTGAATACGGGGGATGTGAAACCAATTCGTACCGCAATTCACTCAATTTGACCCTCGCTTTCATTGACGAATGAGCTGGTGCGTTGTCATGGTGATACAGCACTTTCTTCTTTTTCATGTGTGGCCGTTTTTTCTTGATCTCGATGTCCAAACGGTCCAGTTGAGCAACGTAGTAGTCACCTGTGATTGTTTTTCCCTTTTCCAAGTATTTAATCGTAATGATTCCACTTGCGTCCCAAAAAACACTAGCCACAACCTTCCCAGCTGACTGTTGGGTCTTTGGACGCTTTGGACGACTGCTACCAGCTTCCAACCATTCTGCTGACTGCTGATTGGACTCAGGAGTGTAATAATGTATCCAAGATTCGTCCAACGTCACAAATCGGCGCAAAAAGTACTTTTTATTTTTCTGAAACAAGGCCAAACCACGCTCGGAATCCTCCACACGTCTTTGCTTCTGGTCCGGAGAAAGGAAACGCAGCACCCATCACGCGATAAGCTTCTTCATCCCCAATAGTTCATACAGAATATTTCCAACGCGTTCCATCGATATACCCACATACTCTGCTATCTCACGCAACTTTGCTTTACGATTGTTCAAAACGATCAGCTAGACTTTTTTTTATATTTTCTGAAGTGGTGGCCTTGGAGGGGCATCCAGGGTGTTCGGCGTCTTCGGTGCTGACACGACCACGTTTAAAGTCTGCGAACCACCATTTCACTGTCGCTTCTGAAGGCGAGGAGGTTGGGTAACATTTATCTAACCAAGTTTTGGCTTGGACAGTGTTTTTTCCCATCAAGAAACAATGTTTAATCAAAACTCGAAACTCGTCTTTTTCCATCGTTTGCGAAATGCCTAAACTTCGTGAAAACAATCAGCTGCCATTCGGGAACAAACATATGAATTGTCATGAAATTAAAAACAGTGCCATCTTAAGGTTGGTTCTCAAGTGAAATGTGCAGAAAAAGTTAGTAGCAGCGACATCTCTATGTTAGGCTCGGGTCTTTTCAGGCCATGCAGTATATAGGTATATCCGGAGAATTAGCTATGTATGTATATATGTGTATGTATATATATATATATATATATATATGCTCCGAAGATGATACCCGTAAGGGGAACTTAATGTAAATTTTTACCAATTAGCTTGCAGTATGCAAGCAACTTTTACTCGTGTGTGTGTGTGTATATATATATAGTTGTGAGCATCGGATTCCGGGGGCTCACGGACATCATGAGAAGAATCGGAGCTTCACAAACTCCTTCAAGACAAAACAGAAACACTACATCGCAACACTCAACGTGAACACACTACTCAAGACGGGCAAAGTGAAACAGCTCACAGATACTTTAGACAGGTTCAAGATCAATATTTGCGCACTACAAGAAACAAGATTCCCAGATGAAGACCATTTCAATACAGGGAACTACAGAATATACAAAGGAAAACCGTCAGTACACAGGAAGAACCTTAGGCTCTATGGCACAGGATTTGCAGTACACAGGACGATCACAGATGCAGTAATGGACTTCACATCACCTAACGAAAGAATCAGCACACTTACAATTAAGTCGGCAAACAAGTCATACACGATCATAAACGCACACGCACCAACAAATGACCACAACAGGAAGGACCCAGATGCCATTGAGGACTTTAGGACGGTAATGGAGGAGACAATTAAGAGAATACCTGCACACCGAACTAAAATTATTCTAGGAGACTTCAACGCCAAACTAGGAAAAGAACAAAAATACAGACACATTACAGGAAGATACACACCACACCGTGACACAAACCTAAATGGGAGACACCTGATAGAATTCTGTGAGATTCATGATCTCAAAGTCATGTCAACGAACTTCAAGAAACCCACACAAAAATTGACCACATGGAAACTACCAAATGGCAAGAGAGAATTACAAATCGACCACGTCATAATACAAAGAGAGGCACAGAGGGAAATCCAGAACATCAACATACGAAAGGGCTTCTTTGACTTGGATCACCACCTACTACAGATAAAGATACGCCTAATCCCTAAGAGGAATCAACGGAAGGCTAAGATCATTAGACCAGACCCAGAGTATCTAAAACTCAACCAAGAGAAAATACTTGAGAAAATTAAGATAGGAACAACGCAAAACTGGGAACAGTAATCAGGAAAGCTTCAGGAAGCCATGAAATTAGCAGTAGCACCGAGAACCAGGAAACACCGCTGGTGGAACCACACATGTGACCAAGCAATCGAAAGGCGAATCAAAACATGGAAGAAGTTCAACAGCAACAAGGTACCAGAAAACTGGCAGGACTTTCTCGAAACACGGAAACAGACAAGTAAAATTATCCGTAAAGAAAAACGAAATTATGACAAACAGAAATTAGAAGAGATAGAAGCAGATTTCACAAAGAACAACACGAGGAATTTCTACAGGACGTAGAAAACATGATGAAATACCAAGCACCGAACCTCTGCTATAGGAGGCCGGACGGCACGCTAGAGACCAACACCAAGAACAATTGTAACATCTTAGCGAAGTACTTTGAGAAACTCCTAAACGCAGAATCACCAACAGACAAACTGGACACAGAGGAACCTGCACCAAACCCAGATAGTGAACCGCCATTAATAGAAGAAGTAAGAGAAATCATCAAGAACCTCAAGAACAATAGAGCACTAGGAGAGGATGGAGTCATCGTGGAATTCTGGAAACTACAAGACCCGGATCTCACAGAAAACATTCACAACATCATGAAACAGATATGGGAAACGGAAGAAATACCGAAAGAATGGCGCACAGCACTAATACACCCTCTATACAAGAAAGGGGATAAGTCGGACCCAAACAACTATAGAGGCATCTCACTGTTACCTGTCACATATAAGATACTCTCGAAAGCACTGCTAAATAGATTAGAGAAGCAAACAGACCACCTAATTGGCAAATACCAGGCTGGGTTACGTAAACACAGGTCGTGTGCTGAACAAATATGGAACCTTAAGATGATACTGCAACACAAACAGAACATAACCATCACCTTCGTTGACTTTAAGAAAGCGTACAACTCAATAGACAGAGAAACCCTCTTCAAAATCCTGAAAGAATACAGAGTAGATAGAAATACACTAACCATAATTCAGCAAACACTAACAAACACAACATCTAAAGTGAAGTTTTGTGGAGAGATCTCAGAACCATTCGAAATTAGAACAGGAGTCAGGCAGGGCGACGGCCTCTCACCATTGCTGTTCAACATAGTACTGGACAAAATAGTGAAGGAATGGGAAAAGACACAGAAAGGAGTCCTTTTAGGAAAAGTAAGAGTCAAGTGCCTAGCGTTCGCAGATGATTTAGCCATCATAACGGTACGAGAAACAGAAACAATAAGAGCCATAGAGGAATTACACGAAATCGCAGCCAAGACCGGACTACAGATATCATATGAGAAAACACAGTTCATGAGCACCCAAAAATACTCATCGCTACACACAAAGTACGGGACAATACACAGAACAGGAAATTTTAAATACCTAGGAGAAACATTACAGATTACAGGTAGAAATAGTGTATCTAATGAAGAGAGAAGAACGAAACTAGAGAAAGCCTACAAATTGACTTGGAATCACTACAATAAGAAAGCTATATCACGAAAGGCCAAGCTACGACACTATGAGACGGTGGTGCTGCCAGAAGCATTATACGCAGCCGAGACCACAATAATACAAGGACAGACACAAATCAAACAGATAGAGAAGACGGAACGAAAAATACTCAGGAAAATTTTTGGGGCGACGCAAAAAGACGGGGTATGGATAAAGAGGCCAGCTGAATAATTATACGAACACACAGAGAAAATAACAGACAAGATCAGGAAACGAAGATTACAGTTTTATGGACACCTCAGCAGAATGGCACCACATAAGATAACAAGACAGATCCTGGACTGGGTTAGCACAAGGAAAAATAACAAATGGATGAATGAAGTAAGAAATGACATGGAACAACTCAACATCACACAGGAAACAATACAAAACAAAACACTCTTTAGAAACCTGATCAGAAATAAACTACAAGAGACAGCACACAATAAACGAACACAATGGACGGAACAAAGACGACAAGAACACAGCCAGAGGATGAAGGAACACTGGGCGAACAAGAAAAAAGAGAAGCCAAAGAGAAGACAAGACCTAAAGTGGACCGAAGAACGGAAGCAGAAACACAGTACACGAATGAAGGAAGTTTAGGCAGAACGTAGAAAGAAACAACAGGGAAATGGACATGAAGTTTAGTCTAAATGCGCTCTTCAAGGGCATAACACAAATAATTATATATATATATATATATATATATATATATATATTTATATATATATATATATATTTATATATTATCCTTTTGGTCTGTAGCAAGGGGAAAGTACTCCAGTACATATTATAGTTTCAAATTCCAGTCAAATATTATATTTAAGAAAACACTATTATTGAAAAGTAAAACTTGCCTGTGTACCAGATAAGACAATCAGTAGCAGATGGGATGGCATGCATTTTTACTATAGAGTATATATAATTAGGATTCTTTTGCAGTTCCTTGTTCTGATTGACAAGATCCAGAGTAGTGCAAACCCAATGAGCATATCCTAAACAGCTTTCAGGATGAATTCCCAATTGAGTTGTGTGACGGAAAAGATCCATTGTTCCAGATGAACCTACCCTTTCAGCAATCAGAGCCTAGATGGATAATAATAAAAGAAAGGTTTTCCCGGTGAATCAGAAATTCTTCATGGGATCTCAATTGGGTTGGTAAAGACCGATTTTTCTGCAACGACCTCAGCTGCCATTTTCAAGGAGCTGGTGGACTTGGTACCTAGGGAAATACCTTTGTCCTGATTGTGTGTGTGAAAATACCTTCAAAGTGTGTCCTGTTGACAGGACACACTTTGAAGGTATTTTCGAGTTGAATTCAACAATACAAAAATTCAATATCAACCAATGAGAAGAGAGAATCAATCATAGAGGGATTCCTCCAGAGGTATATATAACCCAGACACAAACTTGACATCCTTAAAAATGGCAACTGAGGTTTTTGCTGAAATATTGCTCTTTTCCAATGAATTGACCCAGCACTTGTGAAGAATTTCTGGGAATAATTATAATGTTTATTATGAGTTCAACCCCATTTACAGTTTCAAAATAATTAAGTATGTTAGCATATAAAAATAAAAAAGTCTAAAAAATCAATTCACAGAATATAATTTTACAAATCATAATATTTGAAAATGCAATTAACAAAATTACAACTGATACCAATACAATTACATTATTACTGTATGTACATAAAAATATCAAAAAAGCAAAATCAGTTAAACTAAAAATATAAAATAATATTAGTTGTTGGACGTACAATTTTACGAATGAAGAGTAAAGACAAAAAATACAACTGATACAAATACAATTTTATAGATGAGGTAAATATATAAAAACATAAAATAAAAGCAGTACACAAGAAAATCGAATGATGAAAGTAGAAAGCATGATCTGTAAAAGGAACCAAAGGAAAACTGCATATCAGGGGGATGGCATCTTAAGTGGGACCATCTTAATAGCCTTTTACTATACTTCATTTGGCTTCCTCAAGACATCTAAATAAAAATCATAACACAAAGGAATATACAGAAAAGCTAAATTTGGTGAATACCTGTCCAATCCAACAACCATGGTATGATGGCTGAATACTCTGAGCCTTGGAAAATGCAGCATGAGCCAATCTTATCTCCCCCAAGCACAAATACAATGTTCCTAGATTTGTCCATGCTACTTCATTTATTTCTTCTGCAATTATTGACATGCAGAATGAATGCTGAGACAGTTTGTAGTTTCTAATCTCTGGAATAGAAGTGAAAAGACATGCATTGGCTCATATATATAAAGCAAAGGTCAATAATAATAGTTTTATTGGAGACAATCCAAAATCCTCTATGAGACAAATTTGAGATGAGAATATGATTATGAAATCCATAGCTAACAACAGTCGCATGGAAAATATGGGAATTCCTAAATCAAACTCATGCTTTGTCAACCTAAAATTACTTTATAACAATAAAATACATGTCTTTAATACAGGGAGGTATTTAACATATGCTTTTAACAATTTCAAGCAGCAATCAACACTGGTGATAAGTCTCCATTTGCTAAACTGAGAAACAAAAGATCAAGTCACAGCAAGTAAACAATAAATAAAATAATGATATACTCCATTGCAGTATATGTAAAATATTCAGTTGGATCTCAACAAAATATAGTAATGTGATCCCTATATTACCATGATTTATGGGGTGGGCCAATGATTTGTCATGATGATGAATTTGGTGCTTGTTTTTATAGCTCCTTCCAACCAACCCTTCCCTTTATCAGGACAACTGGAATTCCTAAACTAGAAAAATCCCATTAGTTGAGATACAAACCCAGGACCTTGGGCCCAAACAGGTTGGGAATCAGGAAGTTTATCCTGGGTCCCTCTAGACAGTATGTGTTTTAGGATGACGTCTTTAATTTAAGCACTAGTGATTATTGAAAATAATTATGGCTACAATATGCTGAAAATTTTAAGAAATCAGAGTGGTCCATAGTTCTTTCAATTGGTTTGAGTCATTATTTCATTTACATTAACTCTACTCTGAGTTGCATTAATTTTGGGAAACCTACGAATGGATGGAAGAAATCGTTTAACTGCTCAAAAGGTTTCAGCAAAATTGATACTAAACTAAATTTTGATTGGCTTGCTCAGAATTCCATTATTTTGTCAACTGTAAACCATTAGTGATAGAAACAGGTAAATTAATAGAGGAGTGGATAGGAATTCAAAATTATGCATAAAACAAACTTTCAACATTATAATAATTTTTATTCATCTAGTTAATTTTAAACTAAATAATAAAAAACGCTAAAACAAATCCGAGTTTGATTTTTCATAGTTGAAGATATATTTAAGAATGATTTACAAACAATTCTCTTTGTCCCTTTTCTTTCTTATAACAATTTTGATAATTTTCAGTGGTGTACAGATGTCTGGGAATCTCTGAAAGGATAAGACTGTCAAGAAATCTGCTAAGAAGAATGAGACATCTGCCATCTCACTAACAAAATATCTTATGAAAAAGGGAAAGCAGCAACAAATATTTCTATTACAGATGTGCTGATACAAATTTGTTTCATCAATAATTTTAGAAGCCTTCCTTTACTTCCCAATGTCATTTAATTTCTTTATATCAATCATAACCAACATTCAAACATCGTCATAATTACAGTACCAATTTTTTAATACCCTTGACCTAAATGAAAATAGAAAGATATGTTCATATTAGTTATTTTCCTTAAACTGATATGTCCACAATCAGCTCAACAGGTTGAATGATACATTCCCTTCAAAGTTGAATACCTGGTGAAGCACACAAAATCCCCAATAAGTTCCAATGATTGGTGTTTCCTGGGGTTAGGGACACTGCTTTCTTGGCTGCATCTACTGCCAGTGAGCGTAGGCTCCTTCGCATTCTCCTCTTCACTGCTGTGTTTGCTTGGCAGTTATAGTTCAATGCAAGATCATGCCATAGTAAGCTATTTTCTGGCATCAAATTCAACGCATGGCAATAGCACCTTGAACACATAAAGACAAAAATTTTATTGCACAGAACATATGAAAAATATACTACTATCAGGTCCTTCTAAATAATCAAAAATAAACAATCTCCCTATAATTTTAAATATCCATTTAGATGAAAAATAAAGCTATGAATATAAGTGGATTGCCTAAAAGATAACTACAAAAGATTTTATTGAAACTATTGAAATAAATGGGAATTAGCTAAAACAATAAAATATCAGGTAACCAAAAAAAGCTAGTTCTGATTAATATAATTAAAATCAAATAATCTCAGAATTTATTCTGAGAATTTAGGCTCTTGTTTGATTTTTAAGGATATTTTTTCATATATGCTATTTTCTGTAGCCATATAGTTCTCTAAAAATGATCCTGTTCATTGTTATTACTGTATTTGGTGGTTTCCAACTGAGTAAGACAGAACTCAGACTACTTTAGGATGCAGAGAAGTTAGGTTTGACAGAAATGTCCCTGCAATAGTAAAATTCATTAAATTAGTTTTATCCAGGAGAGAAAATCAGTTTATCAAAATGCAATCTGTAAAATTTAATAGTAGGATCTTCATGATTCCAAAGGGAGAAGTCTGAGACAACTCAAATAAGCTTTTGGTAGAAATGATTGCTAAGACAGAGTTACTTTTGGTTGTTTTTCTACTGAGTTCTAAAAAAGGCACCAGACAAAAGAGTATATTTATGATTTTGCTCGTGGGCCATATTTCATATATTATTATTTATATGGGTCATATGATGCCAAATATTTGACAGACTATAATATCCATGGAGGATTCAACTGATTAGAGGGGTGAATTGACCGGAGAGTGGGCACCCATGCTCTGTAACTACAGCATTGTATTGAAAATAAACATCTTTGTTATTATGCTTAATTTGTACTTACAATGCAATGTATCATTAAAAGTTTATCTTTCAAACTATTATTACTTTAAATTAAGAGATTTTGCTATTTGCTGTTATTTTTAATGTAGGAATATTGCTAGCTGAGCAATGGATGAAAGAAATTGGTGTATCTATCCCAGGGTATACTTGTGCTTCCTCCTATCAGGTGGAGAAGTATTGATTTTTGATAGGATTTGATTAAGAATTGATTTAAGAAAAAATTGATTGAATAAGAAAATTGATAAGAAAAACTTGTCCTACTTTTGAATTCTTACAGGTTAAATCAATAAGTGAACAAGCCCACCAGAGTAACTGAAAACTCTCAGTCCTTGTTAGTTGTTGTGATAACTGACTCTTTCAACTGTGACATCAAAGCATTTGACCCCTTCATTGCTGCATGATTGTTTCAATATTCAAACTTGCATGTCTCAGTAACTTACCCATACCTAAAATGAAAGATTTTTTTCAGCAAATCCATCATTAATTCCTTCTGTTCACTACCAGTTTGGTTTCTGTAAAGGTAAATCCACTGAAAAAGCTTTACTCAATGTAATTAACTATATTGTTGAAGAACTTAACAAAAAATGAATTTTCTTGGACTGTTTTTTGATCTGAGTAAAGCATTTAATATAGTTGATCATAAAACCCTTCTTAGATAATGTTATAAACTAGGCAAAAGTATAGTGTTTATAAATCTACCTTTAAAACAGGTCACAGACAGTCATGATAAGCAATGCTAACTTTAAGCTCAATAACCAGGTACATGTGGGGTTCCACAGGGCTCAATTCTCAGGCCCATCCTGTTCCTAATCTTCATTAATAATTTATCTAATCTATTTAATATCAATCAGACATGCATGATTGTGTATGCAGAAGACATAAATGTGATTAGATACCACTATACAGATAATGGCAAGTGAAGCAATAATCTTTAGAGTAGTTAACTGGTGCTTAACAAACAAAGACTGAACCAAGATAAAATCCAGATCATGGTATTTGGGAATAAAGACCAACCTTCACATGGTGCACAATATATGCCAGTCAATAACCTAAAATTTCTAGGACTCCATGTAGATCCTCAGCTACATTGGGGTAATCACATCAATAATTTGATAAAAACAAGAAATCCAAGCTTATATTCGAGCCCAGAATGACCATTACATTTCTTCATCTGGTAACAGAGTCAAAGCTGCTTGGAATGTCATTAGAAAGTTCTCCAAGGCCAAAACCCAGGAGCAGATTCCATCTAACATGAACTTCAATGACTCTATGTCAACCAATCCTCTGGGAATTGCTAACAGTTTTAACAAACAATTCTCTCTCTCTCTTCTTTTAGGCCTAATCTAAACACCTACTAATGCAGACCTGTACATCAATCAATATTTCTTTTCCCCTCTGATCCTAATGAAATCATAAATGTTATCCTTTCCTTCTAAAACAGTTGGTCAGCTGGTTTTGATGAGATACCTATGACAGTCATTAAACAGGTTGCACATTGGATTGCCACTCCAATCTCCAACACATTCAACTCTTCTATAACTGAAGGTCATTTCCCTTCAATCCTGAAACTTGCTCACATTACTCCTGTCCACAAAAAGGGTTAATTCACATATTCCTGTAACCATCGTCCTATATTTATCCTCTCAGTTTTCTCTAAAATCCTTGAAAAACTTTTATATTCTCACCTGATAAAATATCTAAATCATTATAATTTACTTCACAATTCTCAACATGGTTTTAGAAAAATTGCTCCACTACTACTGCTACCTACCAACTTCTCCAGCAGGTTATCAGTGCATTAAATAATAAAGAATATGTCTTAGGCACCTTCTTTGACCTGAGCAAAGCATTTGATACCATAAATCATAAAATTCTGTACATGAAAATTCATAATTTAGGTATGAATGGTGTCACACTGAAATGGATCAAGTCCTTTCTAACTGGTTGCTAGCAAATGGTCAAAATTCCTAATCTCACTACAAATGTCAGGCATAATGTATTCTCTAAGCCTCTCCCTATAACTTCTGGAGTTCCCCAAGGATCTATTTTAGGACCTCTTTTATTTATCATATTTATCAATGATCTACCAAATGCCCTAAGCAATACCAATGTTATTCTCTATGCTGATGATACTTCTACTGTTAACTGCTCCAAAAATATCAATGATCTATACCTTAATGCTAGCCATTCAATAGATGCAATGGCCAAATGGTCCTATGGCAATAACCTTCATGTCAATGATAAAAAAACTATGTTCCTACAATTTCATACTAAAATTTCTCCACCTACTACTACCCCTCTTCTGAAAATTAACAACAGTAAAATTTTCAGTTCTGACTCCGTTAAATTCCTTGGTGTACTACATATATCTGATAATATTGACTGGTCTATCCATATTAATCAGCTCACTAAGAAACTTTCCTCCAATATTTTTCTCATTCAAAAATTAGTTAACATAGTGTCTCGCAAATCAGTCATTGCTGTTTACCATACTAATATTTCTTCCCACTTGGCTTATGGAATCATCTTCTGGGGCAACTCACCAGCAGCTAAGAAAGCCTTCTCAGCTCAGAAAAGGGCCATTAAAGCACTCCTGAATGTTTCCAGCAGAACACCTGGACGCCCACTTTTTCATTCTTTAAAACCTTCCCTGTCTTTACATCCTATCTTATCTCATGTTTGCAAAGAACAATATCAATCTTTTCCCTTTCAACTCCAGCATACACAGCCACTACACACGCCAAAATACATTTACATGATCACTCACTCACACTTTCTCTCAAAGCCCCAACACTCCATTTCACAAATTTATAATAAACTTCCTATAAATATCAAAAACTGTGCTTCTAATAGGTCTTTCAAATCACAGGTCTTAGACTTACTTACTCATATGGCCTATTACAATGTTCAGGAATATTTAAATGAAGTTTTGTGATCTTTCCTGCCGAATTATAAAATCTTGATGTTTTTGTTACTGTGTTTTAATCTAATTTGTTTGTTTTTTTATGCCTTAATGTAATTTTATATGAAACTATTGACAATGCCTATACTTCTATATGTAGTCTTGGGTGTAATAAATTTGAATTTATGTAGAAGGCTCAGTTTATTTTACCTAACTTGTGTTTTAAAATTTTCTGTAAGTTTTGTTTTCCTTGTACTTTGGTTACTTTCATATCAGGGTCTCCTATGGAATCATTTGGTGGGTTCCTCTTCTAGACTGATTGAATAGTTTAGAATTAAAAAAAGATCAGTTTGCCTTTTTGCAGATTATTGGCAATGTCCTGAGGACAACCACACAAAGGTAACTGTATTGTATAAACAAATCAGTACTATAAATATGATGGAAAAACAAGGAAAAAATTAAGACTGTTTAGAAAATTAAAAACAAGAATATACAATAAAGTACTTAAGGAAATTAAAAATATCACACTGAACAATGAATATTATTCAAAAGTATATAAAAAAGACAATAAAAATGAAGGCAAATGAATGATTACACATGGGAAATTTTCTACCAAGGAACCTGAAAATACAAAACTATTGGCAAATGCAGATGTTGATGAAAACAGTAACACATATCTTCACATAAAGGAATGTAGAGAGATTGAATATTCAAAAATAAGCAACCAGTTGAGTTTATTAGCTTACCTTGCCCCTAATTCTAAGACCTCCAACTTGGTAATAGTTACAGAGTCTGCCTCACTCTCTTCTGCATTTACAAGTCGAGGATGAACTTCTAAATAAGCTTCAGTATCTGGTAATTTTGACAATAAAGTGCAAGAATCTCCCATCAATTTCCATATACAAGCAAAGTCACACTGTTTGGCTGCACTGCAAAAGATACATTTTAATGATAACTGTCATTTAATATACCAAATTTTTCAAGTATTGTGATTTGTAAGTTAGAAGAATTAGTGAGAAGAATGATATGGAAGAGGAATACTATAGTATCCAGTATTAAATGAAGCTAAATATTTGAAGTATAGCTCGTATTCACTCCACCAGAAGCACTTGTGTTTGATATATGATTATCAGCAATCCTTATACCCTCCTCCATTCTCTTTATAATCTTCATTAATATTTTAGAAAAGAATAATGTCAGTTAACTGCAGCAGCCTCTAAGTAGTTTCTATTTTTAAATCTCAATTTTCACCACACCTCTTCTAATTTGTTAAGGACGATCCATGTGATGATTCTGTAGCATTACTGCTCTTCTTGTTCATCAACATATTATAGTGCTCTTTCACTTGACATTGACAATGATTAACTCCATTCATCCTAAATTATATTTCTCTTTATTTCTTAACCAATCCTCTGTTTCTCTAACCTTCTTCATACCTAATACTCACTTACAATTGACAGACCTTGTTGAAGTTTAGAATTCTTTCACCATATAAGAACTTATCATTGAAGAAATTATCAATACAAGGAAAATATTAAGAAATTTTCCCACTCTTAAGTGCTGCACATTACAATTGTCCTGAAAATACCAACAGCTAAATAATCACCTAAGTAGTGCCTTTATTTTAGGCTATCTGACAACAGCACTACACTCCACTGTCAAGTTTCTTTATGGTACAGTTTTTTGATAACCATTTCTAAATACATACAATTTAATTAAAGATATGATTAAATTTCCCCAAATGCAACACTCCCATAGATAGACAGCTTTTAAAACTTCACTCTGATAACCTAAAATATAATTATTACTCTGTAATTTAAAGGCCTTGTCACACTAAGAAAGCTTGTATGAAACTCAGGAAAAAATTGTATCGCAATGAATTGTATAATGTTTTCGACATTCTCCTTTATAGATTACAACTCACTTAGAGAGATGAGTCTGCAATATCTTGGTTGAAATATTAAATTCGATCTCAATCTGTATCAGTAGAAAACCTTTAGAGGAATATGGACTAATACTTAATTTGATGTTAAGGTCATGACAACTAATTGCATTACTTGCAGTACACTCACAGAGTCTAGAGGCATATAGTTAAGAAAGTAAGCATGAGATAGCAAAAGAGAACTTAAGAAGTCTTAACTGAAGGATACCTATCCTTTTATAATTTGCTACATTTTTACTTAATATGAGAATAAAATTGTATAAAGTGCTCTCGGATCTGCCAAAGGGTCAACGTTTAGGGTGCATACTCTGCACCCATCTTCAGCAACTGATGAACCCGAAACGTCAACCCTTTGTCAGGAAGCAACCCGGTTGGAGACCCGAGAGCACTTTATACATCTTATTAACTGGGAAAAAAATTCTTCTCTCTAGAATAAAATGTATTTGAAACAAAATGATTTGTAAAGAAAGATCCCAAAATAAACTATGACAAATAAATGATGCTCTGAGTGATCTGTTTGAATAGATTTTAAAGTGCAGGTTGATCTCATCAAGAGCTTTCCATCAACTAAAGAATGCCTTTGTAATTTGATATTTAACAACCTAAACACTATGAAATTCAGTTCAATATGATTATGCTTTCAAAGTGAAAAGTACATTATCAATTTTCCAAATTCATTTTTAAGTAGAATCCAAAGCTAAAACATTCATTTTTACAGTTTCCTATAGTTATCATGAACTCTGTCAACATACAAATTTTGAATACTAAATTAAATTCAGACTTACTTAAAGGTCAACAAAGAAATTAAAATAATTCTTCAGATATTTCGGGAGTTCAAAAAATAAATAGAAAATTGTTCATTTACTCAATTAATATAATAATATTAAAGTGATGCATCAATAATTTGCAACAAAAGCTTTTCAAAGTATGTACTATCATGTGTCAGGCCAATCAACAAAAATTTAGGCTAACAAATTTCTAAAATGTCCATAGTGAAATGGTAAATATTAATTTTGATTTACCCAAAAAAGAAATGAGTAATCATTTTCTAGTCTTTATCTGAAGTTTAGGATCAGAAACCAACGGGACATAGTCGTTAGGCTAAGATATAAATTCTATAAGACTCACTTAGTCAAATAAAACACTGCCTTTTCACACATGTCCCTGGCAAGTCCATTTAACTGCTGAGAGAAGTAAACCCTTGCCAAGCTCAAGTAAGTTTCTCCAATGCCTTTTAATGCTGGGAGATAATCTGCACTTGATTTTAACAAATTCTTGAAGTCTTCCAACGACTCTTGGTAATTTCCTAAAACCTTTGAAGAGACATTTTGAGATATTAAGTGAAAGGGAATGAAACTGTACTTTACATTGTGCCCAAGAACACAAAAGGATAAGAAAATGTGAAAAGTCTGCTAAGTGACTGATAATCAAATCACAGATTAAGGTATTTACGGCACTTTAACCTACTGAGCTGAGGTCTCACTCTATTTCCTTAGAAGTCAAGCAAGGGGTGACTTCCACTTAGCAACAGACATTTTCACATCCCTTGTTCATGATAACAATGATACAAAACTAAATATCTGAGACAACCAACAAATAAAAAGAATGTTTTTTTTTTCAACAGCAAACTGGGGTTTACCAGTGTAGAATGCTTTGAACCATGCTCAACAGAAATACAAATAAATAGCTTCCAAAACAAATTTCTAAATTAAGAAATCTCAGAATTGGGCTAATTCCCCTTATATCTATTTTCAATACATAGTTTACTAGGCCATTTTGTTTTGCAACAATGAAATTTTATGGAGAGCCAAGATTTTTTGAAGAATTAAATTTTTAGTTTGATGGTTTAAAAAGAATTGTTACATATTATATTAATTCATGCATTTCATTACTCATAGTAAATTAAATGGGATCGTACATATAAAAAATTCTTTAAATTTAATGCATTTCTATTATATACAGCTAACTCTCTGGATATACCTATATACGAGTAAAAGTTGCATGCATACTGCAAGCTAATTGGTAAAAATTTACAATAAGTTCCCCTTCTGGGTATCATCTTCGAAGCTTATCCAGCAAAATTCTTAAAAATTGCCGCAATGCATTTCTTACGTGAGAAATTTTCATCCATCTGGCATCGAACTCACGGTCAAATATAACCTTTCTTCCTCTGGTTCTATAGAAAAGTACTTCAAACGCAAACGCTGTGATTTTGAATAGTCTCCTGCAAAGAGAAAGGCCTCAAAACAATTTTAAAAAATTCGCGTTAATGACCGCCTGGCGTCGAACACAGGACCCGTTCATGAGAGACGATATAGCCGGAGAGTTAGCTATATATAATAGATATCTATTATATATAGCTAACTCTCCGGATATACCTATTTATAGGGGATACAAATTCTGACCATGTTCCACAAGCGCCATCGGCGTCAGATTTTTACGACATACTGAACCCACCCCTTAGATGCCAGAATAATTCAGACATTGACGCTAGCTATCACTGGTTCGATACCAGAATGTCCCAAAAATCGCAATTTTCCCATAAGAATGCATTGCGCGGATTTTTGAAAATTTTTTTGAGGCACTTATTGGTAAGATAGTGGAACCGAAATCTCGGAGGTTGAAGTTTAGTTAGTTGTGTATGGATTTTATGGAAGAAATGTTGCCAAATGACCGCAAGTTCAACGCCAGGTGGGTGCGAAAATCTTCCATAAGAAATGCATTGCTGCAATTTTTGAAATTTTTTTTTAATTCCTTACCGATAAGCTGGAAAGATTTAACCAGGAATGGTGACAGAGGCGTTTGAATTCCTTCTTTCAAGAGGTGAACCGTTTCTCTAGTGGTCCTTGGTTTGATGCAAGACGGTCATCTCGATTTCACCATGGATTTCAAACGGGGAAAACGGAGTCTCATTTTGGGACCTTCCCGATAAGATATTGAAGTGAAACTTTGAAACACGTCAGAGTGGAACTTATCTCACATTCGTATGCCATTGTCTCTCACAATCGTGTTCTGTGTTCGATGCTAGGCGGTCTTCCTTACTTGGAGCGATAGAACAGTGGAAATCACAGAAGTTGTAGATGCCGTGGTTGCATATTGTACTAACTAAAGAAATGTAACCAAATGACCCTGAGTACATTGCCAAGTGGGGACTAATTTCTCTGGTATGTAATGCATGGCGCTCAATTTTGACAATTATTTTTAATGCTTATACGATAATCAGGAATGATATAAAATGGAATGTACATAGAGGCAATTCATATGTTTCATATACGATGTTCGCCATTCCTCTGACGGTTCTTGGTTCGATGCCTGAGCGTCATTTCTATTCTACCATGTATTTCAAAGGGGGATAGCGTAATCTTATTTTAGAAACTTCCTGATAAGATATTGAATTGAAACTTTGGAACAGGTCAGAATGGCACTTATCTAACATTAATATGCAATTGTTTCACAACATCAGGTCCTTAGTTCGACGCCAGGCAGTCTTTTGCGCGAAGTTTTGATTATTGTTTTGAGGTCTTTCTTGGTAAAGTACATCATTCAATTGACAGCTTGCAGTATGCAAGCAACTTTTACTCGTACAAGATATATGTTTTTCACAGATATTGTGTATCCACATCTTTTAGAGATTTTCTTGCAGTTGAATACTTTTCCTTAAGCTTCATGAAATCTTATCAATCCATTTGGTAGCTCTACATAAATTAAACTGTAAGAAGTATATTCTAAGAAAAGTTTATTTTGGAAAGAATGTTGTCAGACACATTGCAGTTAGTTACATTCAGAAATGCAAATTCATTGTTGTCAGGCTGGATTTTAATGCATTCTTTATAGTGTACCATGATTAACCCCAACATATAAACATTTGTCTAACTAAAGTCAATAATTTAAAATAAAGTGACACCTCTCACTTATGGACATTAACGGTCCTGGAAAATGTTTCCATAGGTGGGAGTTATTCGTATGTTGGAAGTGACCCAAAGAAAACATTTTTAGGAATACTGTAGAAATTAAAAGCAGCTGAAAGAAATTCTTTTATTTCAAATATATCATTTGAATAATTAAAAATGAATTGTAAATAATAAAATAACGTAACACATTCACTCAGATATGTATATTTAAAATTCCCGGAGCATTTTCACATTTCAATGTATATAGTACGAGTAAAAGTTGCTTGAATACTGCAAGCTATCAGTTGAATGCAGTATCGTACAAAGAAAGGCCTCAAAAGAATGTTCAAAACCTCACGCAAATGACCGCCTGGCGACGAACTAAGGACCCGATCGTGCGACACAATTGCATACTAATGTAAGATAAGTGCCATTCTGATTTGTTCCAAAGTTTCAATTCAATATCTGATCGGGAAGGTCCTAAAAATAAAATTACGCTTTCCCTCTTTGAAATACATGGTGGAATATAAATGACACTCAGGCATCGAACCAAGAACCGTCAGAGTAAGGACTGACAGCGTATCTGAAACATATGAATTGCCTCTATGTACATTCCATTTTATATCATTCCCGGTATTCGGATATGCATTCAAAATAATTGTAAAAATTGACCACCATGCATTTTATACTGGAGAATTTTGCACCCAGTTGGCGTCGAACTCACGGTCATTTTGTAGCATTTCTTCCTTTCGTACTATGGAAGACCATCTCATCTCCAACCTCCGTGAATTTCACTGTTCTATTGCGTCGAGAACGGCCTCAAAACAGATTGCAAAAATTCGCGCAAAAGACCGCCTAGCGTCGAACTCAGGACACTTCCGTGAGAGAAGATAGCAAAATAATATTAGATAAGTGCCATCCTTACTTGTTCCAAAGTTTCGATTCAATATCTTATCGGGAAGGTCCCAAAATAAGATTCCGTTTTCCCTGTTTGAAATGCATGGTAAAATCGGAATGACCGTCTTGCATCAAACCAAGGACCACTAGAGAAACGGTACACCTGATGATAGAATGTTTTCAAACGCCTCTGTCACCATTCCGGGTTTCATTTTTCCAGCTTATCGGGAAGGCATTTAAAAAAATCGTCAAAGATTTCAGCAATGCATTTCTTATGGAAGAATTTTGCATCCACCTGGCGTCGAACTCACGGTCATTTTGTAACATTTCTTCCATTCGTAATATAGAAGATTACCTTAACTTCAACCTTCGAGATTTTGGTTCCACTATCTTACCAATAAGTGCCTGAAAATAATTGTCAAAAATCCGCGCAATGCATTCTTATGGGAAAATTGCGATTTTTGGGACATTCTGGTATTGAACCAGTGATAGCTAGCGTCAATGTCTGAATTATTCTGGCATCTAAGGGGTGGGTTCAGTATGTCGTAAAAATCTGACGTCGATGGCGCTTGTGGAACATGGTCAGAATTTGTATCCCCTATAAATAGGTATATCCGGAGAGTTAGCTATATATAATAGATACGAGTAAAAGTTGCTTGCATACTGCAAGCTAATTGGTACATATTTAACAATAAGTTCCCCTTACGGGTATCATCTTCGAAGCTTATCCAGCAAAATTCTTAACAATTGCCGCAATACATTTCTTACGTGAGAAATTTTCATCCATGTGGCATCGAACTCACGGTCATATGAAACCTTTCTTCCACTGGTTCTATAGAAAACTACTTCAAACGCAAACGCTGTGATTTTGAATAGTCTCCTGCAAAGAGAAACGCCTCAAAACAATTTTTAAAAAATTAGTGTAAATGACCGCCTGGCGTCGAACACAGGACCCTTTCGTGAGAGACAATGGCATATGAATGTCAGAGAAGTGCCACTCTCAGGTGTTTCAAAGTTTCAATTCAGTATCTTATCGGGAAGGTCCTAAAATGAGATTCCGTTCTTCCCGCTTGAAATGCATGGTAGAATCGGAATGACGCTCTAGCATCGAAACAAGGACCACTAGAGAAGCAGTGGACGTCATGAAAGAATCATCTCAAACGCCTCTGTCACCATTCTGAGTTTTATCTTTCCAGCTTATCGGGAAGGCATTTAAAAAAATCGTAAAAGATTTCCGCAATGCATTTCTTATGGAAGAATTTTGCATCCACCTGGCGTCGAACACACTGTCATTTGGCTACATTTTTTCCATGGGAAGCATAGAAGACTACCTCAACTTCAACCTCCGAAATTTTGGTTACTCTATCTTAACGATAAGTGCCTCAAAATAATTTTCAAAAATCCGCTCAATGCATTCTTATGGGAAAATTGCGATTTTTGGGAATTTCTGGCATCGAACCCATGATAGCTAGCGTCGAAGTCTGCATTATTCTGGCATCTAGAGTGTAGGGCCAGTACGTTGAAAAAATCTGACGTCGATGGCGCTTGTGGAACATGGTCAGAATTCGTATCCCCTATATATATATATATATATTTTATATATATATATATATATATATATATATATATATATATATATATATATATATATATATATATATATATATATTATATATATATATATATATTATATATATATATATATATTTTATATATATATATATATATACGAGTAAAAGTTGCTTGCATACTGCAAGCTATCCGTTGAATACAGTATCATACCAAGTACTGCCTCAGTTCAAATTTAAAACTTCGCGCCAAAGACCGCCTGGCGACGAACTAAGAACCCGATCGTGAGAGAAGACAGCAAAATAGTATTAGATAAGTGCCTTCCTTACTTGCTCCAAAGTTTCGATTCAATATCTTATCGGGAAGGTCCCACGCCTCTGTCACCATTCCGGGTTTTATCTTTCCAGCTTATCGGGAAGCCATTTTTAAAAAATCGTCAAAGATTTCCGGAATGCATTTCTTATGGAAGAATTTTGCATCCACCTGGCGTCGAACTCACTGTCATTTGGCTACATTTTTTCCATGAGAAGCATAGAAGACTACCTCAACTTCAACCTCCGAAATTTTGGTTACTCTATCTTAACGATAAGTGCCTCAAAATAATTTTCAAAAATCCGCGCAATGCATTCTTATGGGAAAATTGCGATTTTTGGGAATTTCTGGCATCGAACCCATGATAGCTAGCGTCGATGTCTGCATTATTCTGGCATCTAGAGTGTAGGGCCAGTACGTCGAAAAAATCTGACGTCGATGGCGCTTGTGGAACATGGTCAGAATTCGTATCCCCTATAAATATATAGGTATATATATATATAGGTATATCCGGAGAGTTAGCTATATATAATAGATATATATATATATATATATATATATATATATATATATATATATATATATATATATATATATATATATATATATATGTATGTATATCCGGAGAGTTAGCTATATATAATAGATACGATGACTCACTTAGACCTGAAGAAATCATTTACTTTAATTTGCTTATATCTTTTTATGACAAATTCTTTTTCAAAAATTAACTGTACTTCAATAAGGCTACTTAATGCTTCCCTGTTGCCTTTTAAAATGCAAATTTTTTTTAACAATTCAATTTGGTGCAATGCACTGGCATACAATAGCACAGGCATCTCGCCCTCCAGTGCCTCAGACTCACTGTTATCACTTTCGCTAATACTGTCATCTCCTTCTTCAAGAGTATTTTTAACAATTTCTCCTATGCAAACCTTGTGCAGGTCAACAGATTAGAGTCAATGCTCACATATTCGGTACTTTCGCCTGCATTGTTTAACAAAACTTTTAACTACAAGCCATCTTCCACCTCTGGTGACAATTCAGCGTTGCTGAACCCTGATTTAACAAAACACTTGCACACCGTTAAGCTTTTATGTTTTTGACCACTCGATCAATCCAAAATACTGCGTCGAGAACAGTAATCAATTTCCCCACACGAGTGTGGGATTGCCCCTGGTCAACTTTGGATAGCATGGTTTTTAAAATGAACTATCTGTAGAGGACTTTGAAATTTTTAATGATGCCTTGGTCCATTGGTTGTTATACACTTGTGATGTTTGGAGGGAACAAAATTTATTTGATACTTTTTAACTTTAAAGTGAGATGGCAAAGAGCATTGTCAAGAAATAGCAAAATCTTTCTTTCTTCCTTGCCTATTTTTTTATCAAACTTTTGCAACCACTCTTTCATTATCTCTGTACTCATCCAAGCCTTCTTATTTGATTTCCATTTGTTATGGGCACTTACTCTTTTAAAGCACCTTGGATTTCCTATCATAATCCGTCTTAAAAATCACCTTCCATGTTTGTGCAAAGTAAGACCGTCAGCCTCTCTTTGGATGCCTTCCCTCCAGAGCTTTTTTCTGTTTTAAGGGCCAGAGTTTTGTTAGGTAAGGCCATAAAAAACCTTTTCTGTTTCATCTGCATTGTAGATGTCCCTGAGTTCCAAGTTTTCTAGCAATAGGTAACCTTTAAATCCACTCCTTCTTTGCACACTTCTGCAGTCTCCCCTCACACAGCCTTAAACACAATATTATGTCTTCTACAGAATTTTTCCAGCCACCCATTTGAGGCCTTAAAGTTACCCAGTGCCACTGCAACTTAAAGGGCTTTTTCTTGTAAAAGTGGTCTGGAGACTGACAAATTATTTGCCTTCACTTTCATGAACCACTTGAAGAGAACAGCATTCAATTTGTTTCCCGAAGGAATCACTTTTTGTGTTTTCACTGTGATTTTCCATCCACAAATTCATGATGGTCTCCTTCTGCTTCAGAATATCAGCGATTTGAGTCTTACTCACAACAAAATGAACTGCTAATTTACGGACACCACTCTTTTCTTTATCTGCATGTTCCAACACCTGCACTTTCTCCCCTAAGGAAAGGCTTTTACCTTTCGGCATTGCGTAATGAAATTGAGATCCTCCCTAGCACCCAAAAAAGGTATGAACTGTCACAACACACAACTGATGGCAAGGTGGAACAGTTGGAGAGGTACCGAAAGTGCATGAATGTGCAGAAAGCCCTTTTTACATCCACCAGTAGAAGATGGCTTATAATTGGCTGCGTTTGAATCATTGGCAGCCCGAGAGCAGCAGTCACCCTACACGGTCTTACCGAGGCCCCTAAGTCGTGATACATTGGAGTCCTCCATGAGATACTCCTTTGTTTGGGATTAGCATTACCAAGAACTCGCTCCAGGGCACCCTTTTGTTTCTTGCCTCTCTGTGAATTCTGTTATCTCTAGACTTCCGCATACGAATCATAGGCAAATGCTTTCTCAAGGGTCCTACACATGTCTGGTTGAGGTGCTCTTTTGTTTGGGATTAGCATTTCCAAGAACGCATTGCAGGACACATTTTCGTTCATTTCCCTATATGCGCATTTTTGTATCTTCACTGGACCATTTTTGCTGTCCTCTTTCCCCCAGCTATTCATAAACCCTATTTCTAAAGGGAAAAATTTCCATTTTTGAGAGATAGGTCAGAAAACCCAAGGTGATGGTGTCTGTATAAGGGAAACATTCTGCCAAACAAGGTGTCTGTAAGTGGGAGTGTCTCCCAATCTCAAAGGGTCCGGTGATATTGCATGTTTCACCAACATAAAGAAGACTTACTAAACAGCATGAACTGCTAAAATTATAATTTAAATAAACATGATGAATATGAATCATGTTCATTTTTATCTCTCTGGAATCTCGGCAAATTTCATAAATGAAACTGACAGAAGATCTAATGAGGAATTTTTCATAACACAAATGTCTTATTATAATACAAACTGGTTATAAGTCTTCAAGAATAAGTCAAAAAAAGCTTAATTTTCTTAGTTTGCCTTGATTTTTGAATGAGGAATTCTATACAATGTTCATACTTGAATAAGAGAATTAAGAGATAGTATGTCTTACATGTTTGATGCTGGCAATTTGAAAGGCTGGGTAAACTGCATCTGGATCCAACTCAGTCACTCTTTGGTAAGATTTGAGAGCTGTGAGAAATGAACCACGTGCTAGGTATGCATCAGCCAAGCTTTCCCAACAATGTCTGAAAGACAAATTGCAAATAAATCATATTAGAAAAGAATAAAATACAGTTGAATTCTTGCTTCGCATTAAAATGCAAAAGAACACAAAACCTGAGGATGGATAATTGTATCAAACTTATAGTGACAAATCATGAATAAAGTAAGAAGAGAATTTTTAACAAAAGCTGTTTTAATTATTAAAAGAGAAACAGGATTTAATTCAAAGAAAATAGTCACTATAAGCTGAAAATATTACAATTCTTATAATAATTAATAGCAAATACACATAATAATAATAACAATAATAATAGTAATAATAATGTGAGTCTCAGTGAACAAGACTATAAAAGTGAGAGGTTCTTATAAGTGCAGTCAAAATCTTCATTTTTTGTTGAATTACTGAGTACAGAAGATATTATATAATCCCCCTCCTGGTGGAGCCAGTATGTCCTAAAAAGTTCACGACCATGGCACTTGTGAAACATTCACATTATGTATCCCCTATAGATATACGAATATATAGGTAATATATATATCCCATAATTCTACGATACCTGTATATGACCCCTGATCACATTACAGATTTTATCTTCCCATATTATTGCGAACGCATTCTTAAAAATTGCAAAAATACATTTAAAAGGGAGAATTTAGCACCCACATGGCATCTAAACAACACACATTTGGTAATATTCCTTCCACTGTTACTATAGAAGACCACCTCAACTGCAAACACCGTGATTTTTAATATCACTGTTCCATAAAGAAAGGCCTAAAAACAATTTTCAAAAATTCAAAATTCCAAACTTTCCACTCAATATCTCATCGGGATGGTCCTAAAATAAGATTCCATTATCCCCGTTTGAAATGCATGGTGAAATAGAAATGATGCTCTTGCATCGAACCAAGGACCATTAGAGAAATGGTCAACTGAGAGAAAGAATGTTTTCAAACGCCTCTGTTACCATTCCGGGTTTTATCTTTCCAGCTTATCGGTAAGGTATTAAAAAAATTGTCAAAATTGCAGCAATGCATTTCTTATGGAAGAATTTTGCCCCCACCTGGCGTCAAACTCATGGTCATTTTGTGACATTTCTTCCCTTGGTACATACTATAGTCGGAGATAATCTCGGAGATTGGAGTTGAGGTAATCTTCTATGGTACTAATGGAAGAAATGTTATACATATACAAGTATCGGAGAATAATTGGATAATTATGGTAAATTTTCACGGATTACCTTGCAGTATAAAAGCGAGCATGCGCAGGCACGCACCCGCACCCTATCTTGTGAAAGTTGTTCAAAATGAAAAACATTTCATGAATGAAAAATAATTGAGAATTTATTTAGTGTACCTGTCAGTGGGATCAGAGCGAATAGCTGATTGAAGACACTTGATGGCTTCATTTGGATTGTCTTGTTCCAAATGATGAAGGCCAAGTCGCAGCCATGCCCATTTTGCACTTGTCCCTGCAGCTGACATACATGTCACTGACATCAGAAGCTCAAGATTTGCATCCTGAGGAAAGTCATAATTCACTCCTTTATTATACTCTTCTCACTAACTCCTTAATGATCTATCGCTACTTTGAGGAAATAAATCCTGGACAAAAGGGATGTAACCAAGGAGTTGCAAGGAAATGCAAATGAAAAACATGTTTAGTCATGGCCTTAGCTATGGTATTGAAACTCCTAAAATTAGTTCCTTATGTCTTTTGCTGTTAGTTATAGAGTATTGTTATTTTATAGAAAACATATAAATACAATTATAATACTATTAAAATAAAGAAATATGTTTATACAAACAGTAAGATTAAAGTGGATAAATATAAATCTAGCAATGCTGAATTTTATTTCTATAAACACCAGTACAAGACACGTTTCTATTGAAAGAATTATGGATTACTGTCTTGCTTTATACTCTGTGACTGCAGTTTAGCAATTCATCAAGGATAAATCAAATTTAAATACTTAGTATTAACTCATTAACAAAAATGATCATAAATATGGTGTCATTAATATATATGATAATCACACATCAAGACTGGTAATATAAACTGCTATATGAGGATAATTTATTAAAGTTATGATGGCATTTTCGTTTATGAACCTGGATAACTGTTAATGTCCGTTGGTGATTATTTTATTTTCTGAAATTTTCAACCCTAGGTGGTGTATGGAATACTGACTATCAATAAATGACTTTCTCAAGAGCTACTATTAATTAAATTCATTAACTTTGTAAACTAGTGATTTGGTGATAGGTGAGAGTTTGCCATCATATAATAAAAGTGATCATTTGACTAATTCTAGGTTAGGGTATCAAAGGTCAATAATCAAAAGAGACTATCTTTAATGCTGTTTAACTGTACTGAGATACAACTAAGTTACCAGAAAATTATTTTCAATGAATCATTTCTACAACTGTTATTAAAAGGTTTTCCTCAGCAAACAGTTGACCAGAGGTGAAATGCCTTCATTTATGCAATTTAGTGTTTTTGAAGAGAATTTAGAGTTACAGTTATATTCTGCAGAATATGGAGAAATCATGATCTATAACCACTGAAAACAGAAACTTTTAAATGATAGGAATCCAATAGACTGCAATGTTGCAATTTAAATGAGGGCAAACACAGCAATTGAAATGAAAAGGAAAAGCAGAACAGGAGGTGCATAAGGAAAGAAAGAGATGCTTCAGACATATATGCATATTAAGTGCCATTCTGACCTGTTCCAAAGTTACAATTCAATATCTAGTCGGGAAGGTCCTAAATAAAAATTACGCTATCCCCCTTTGAAATACATGGTAGAATAGAAAGGACGCTCAGGCATCGAAGCAAGTTAGACGCCAGGCAGTGTTTTGCGCATAGTTTTGAACATTGTTTTGAGGCTTTTCTTGGTGCAATACTGCATTCAACTGATAGCTTGCAGTATGCAAGCAACTTTTACTCGTCTATAAATATAGCTAACTCTCCGGATATACCTATATGCCGTGGTTGTATATTGTACTAACTGAAGAAATGTAACCAAATGACCGTGAGTTCATCGCCAAGTGGGGACAAATTTCTTCGGTATATAATGCATGGCGCTCAATTTTGACAATTATTTTTAATGCTTATACGATAACCAGGAATGATATAAAATGGGATGTACATAGAGGCAATTCATATGTTTCATATACACTTTTCGCCGTTCCTCTGACGGTTCTTGGTTCGATGCCTGAGCGTCATTTCTATTCTACCGTGTATTTCAAAGGGGGATAGCATATTTTTATTTTAGGAACTTCCTCATAAGATATTGAATCAAAACTTTGGAACAGATCAGAATGGCACTTATCTAATATTAATATGCAATTGAGACGCCCGATCGGGTCCTTTGTTCGACGCCAGGCGGTCATTTACGTGAAGTTTTCAACATTGTTTTGAGGCCTTTCTTGGTACGATACTGCATTCAACTGATAGCTTGCAGTATGCAAGCAACTTTTACTTGTATAGAGAAATATCTAACTATGACGACTATATTTCTTTATCTAACGATTTAATAACAATTCAAAAGTGGTGCGAAAAATGGGAACTAGATCTCAATGTGAGTAAATGCTCCGTAGTTGATTTCTTCGAAAAGAAAGAATTGTGTCATAATTACCCATACTTAATAAATGGAATAGTCATAAATGTAGCCGAATCAGTTGAGTATCTTGGGATAACTCTTACCAATAATTTAAATTCGAGCACTCAGATTCGTCAAATCTGCGGTAAAGCTAGTAAAAAGCTCGGCTTCATAAAGTGTATTGTCGGTAGATGCAAAGAGAGAGTTGGTGAGCAATGTTATTTCTCCTTGGTCAGGCCCCATCTCAAATACAAGGCAAGTATATGGGACCCAGCGGATGAAATGGGTACCCGCGAACTTGAGAAAGTTCAGCATAAAGCGATAGGTTTCGTTAAAAAATGCTACAAGAAAAAGGTAAGTGTCAAGAAGATGCCCTCAGATGCAGGTTGGGCATCATTAAAAGAAAGGCGGATAGAAGCTAGGTTGCGACTTCTTAACAAATTTAGAGAAAGCAAATTTTCTGAAGACTTGATATTATGTGACCCCCCCTGTTACTTCGGCCGATCCGATAATGAGAGCAAAATAAGAGAAATAGACGCTAGAACAAGTCGTTTTAAGAACTCATTCTTTCTGCGAACAATACGTGATAGTAATAGGCTAAAAAAGTAGCTCAATCGTTTGGTGTTTACCCCCCTGCCACACGCTGAAAGGCAGCTTGCAGGGTATTCATCTAGATGTAGATGAAGGCTCTGTCAGATGAATTTCAAAGAAATATGGTAGTTTATATTAAAATCAAGCTAGTTATACTCGGATTAGTACTCTTATGATATGAAGGAAAGGCCAAAATAGAATGAAGATCTTACCATGTGCCCCAGTGCTCTGTAAGTGTCACTCAAACCTTTGCCAGCTTCAACAGAGTGAGGATTAAGCTGAAACGCTTTCTGGAAACACCTCCTGGCTTTATCTTTGTCTTTAGAAACACTATAATACAATTTGCCAAGGAAGATAAAAGGAGTACAGGAAGATGAATCCAACTTTGCAGCCTGAAACATGGAAAATATAGAATGTATCATTTCGTTCAGATTATCTTGAATCACAGTTTGATCTTTTAATACCAAATTTGCAGGAAAATACCTAGACACCTATAAAACCAGCAATTCTAAAGAATCACTTGTATATATTCTACAATACATTTGACATATTATGTAGTCTGCTTAAATTTCAGGAGAACTTTTTCTAAATTTTCATTTTTAAATACCTCATTGTGAATGATAATATTACTTCAAATTTCATGAATACTCAAATGGTTACATATTAAAATTCATATCAAGGTACTGTTTATATCTATTCTCAGCTAAATAGTTGATTTGAAGGTGAGAGCTGCTAAATAAGGGCTGCAGCTAATTCAGCTGATGCAACTGAATAAAATCAGAGACAAGGCAAGTCATGGATTCCCTAAAAAAACAGGGAGGTCAGTACAAAAAATTATTGATTTTGAAAAGCACCATTTTAGGTGAAAATGGAAAATTAAGATAACTTAGTATAAGTTCACTGGATTTTATTGCAAATGTAATTAGTTTAGACTGAACTTTGAGTTGAAACTAGTTGAAATCGATGGACAAAGCCTTAATTTGGTGGAACTCTATACTAGTAGTGAGTAGGGAAATAACTATGCAGGAAGTTCCACAAGGAATAATTCAACATGGCGACCAGTTTCAAACAATTTAAGTTCATCATCTGTGCCAGAAAGTAAAGTTTTTAGTCAAGATTTAAGCAAAAATTTACACACTAAATTATAAAGGTACCTTTAAAAATGAAATCAGACTTTCATCGCAATTATTGATCTGCCACTGGAGCTTGCCCAACTCTGTCCATATTTCTGAAGTTGAATTGGGAAGATTAGCAGAAGAACTTAGAATTTTAAGTGCTTGTGCCAATTTTCCTTCACGCTTCAGAAGCAAAGCCTCAATGACAGAAACTTCCATCTCCTGCTGTCCGGAGCTCTTAACCTTCTTGATTGTATCATTGGCCTTGTCAATGTTTCCTAGTTCTATGTGAGCACGAGCCAGTGTCAAATATGCAGCTATATTTTCAGAATTTTCTTCCAGCAACTGCAATTAACATTTAGCAAATCACAATTTGTAAATAAGAATTTCATCAGTCAATTCTTAGGGTGATACAAATACCTCATAGCAAAGGGGCAAAGCTTCTCTGACAGCTTTCTCATTGGGATGCAGTGATAGAGCCTTAGCTAAATATTGTGTTAGTGCAATTTTGACTCTTCTCCCATCGTTTGAAGATGATTTCAGTTTCTTTAAAGATTCCTTGAAGAAGAAAGCTGCATCTTCCACATTACCAAGATGAAGATAGCTCAGCCCAATTATGCCAAGTACATGATATGAATTTGGAAGCGATGGCAAAGCTGAAAATTTCCACAAAAATTAGACATGAAACATACAGCATAAATGATTCTTTCATAATTAATAAGAAATTTGCTCTTTTTAAATGCTGATATAAATGCATGGATATCTGCCTTGCAGTTTTCATCAGTGTAGAAACAGTAGGAAAATATAGATGCTATAAAAGCCAGCTCACAAAATAAGACCACATGGAATTCAGCCGCTTTTCGAGTAATTTGGACCTATTTAACCAAATATTCTAACTCAAATAATTAGGCATAATTTGTGAGAAAGAAAAAGATTTCAAATGGAAATAAAAAAGAGGTCAAACATTGAGAGGATAGTTAATTATTAAAACAGTAATTAAATGTAGGGTGAAGACAGTGAATGACAGCTATTTGATAATATCAAAGAGATCTACAGGAAATGGCCAAAGCAGGGATTTCTTTGAATTTTTAATACTTCTATGTACAAAGATGAATCAAGTTAGAAATCCTCTGGGAAATGCAGACAGCACATCAGCTGAAAGTTTGAACATTTCTAATAATATAGGAGAGATTACTTCCAACTGTATACTAGCAGTAAATGGATATTTTTAGGACTTAAGTTAAACTACCTTGTTTTAAATTGTCACATGCATTCACAAATTTCTTCTTTGCAAATGCCACTGCACCTTGAGCCACAATCCCTAAGCTGGAATCTGGATTCATGGACTGTAGTTTGGTTGCATAATTTTCCACTTCATCACAAGAAATGGATAAATCATCTTCATCGAGTATAGACTCATAATAAACTCGACAAATCCATTCTAAAGGATATCTGGAATTGCTGAAAATATCATGCATTCTTTTGGCCTCTGACATAAGTTTATCCAATTCTTTGCATTTATAAAGCAGTTTCAGGTATTTCTTAAAGTTTTCTTCATTTTCAATAGTGGCTGAGCTATTCAATAATCCTGAAAGATTTTCCTGTAACTGAAGAAATTAACAATAATCATACATGAGGAAATCTATCGAAAGCAAACACTTAAAGACAGCAATTCATACCAGAGAAATGTATGTAGGTGGGATATCTTTAAGCTGAGATAAAGTTGAAACTAGCAGGTTTTTCACTGATTTTTCCTCTTCCTTATCAAGATTGCCATTTTGCAGAAGATTTCTCAGAGTCTCAATGCAAAGATCCAAATTATTCAATTTCAAAGCAACCTGAGCTAATTTTTTAGATACTTCAACAGTCTCTTTGGGTTCACTACAGAATTAGAACAAAATCAATTTTCAATCAAATTCAGGATAATAAAAAAGATACCTATGTCATACAAATAAACAATAAAGTAATAAACAAATCTAGTATGAATAGACACTTTTCCAGAGAGGATATAAATCATATAGGATATAAATTCATATGCTACACTACAGGCATAACATTTTTTGCCACCCGATCATGAGAGCTGATGAAAAAATGAAAATATTTCTCTGTGCTTGATATCAGAATGCCTCAAAATTTAATTTTTTTCAATATGGATATACTGCATGGATTTTTGAAAACTTTTGAGCAACTTCCTGTTAATAGCTCCAAGAAGACATAATGCTAATCAAAGATCTGACATAACATGGATTCAACTCTGTGCTGGAGAAAAATTCTCACACTTAAAATAAAAAGCTACAATTTAAATATTTCTTTTTAAGCCTTTCCCAAAAATAGAAATGTATAACCTGGTAAGCAAACAGAACAGAATTTTATATATGTATTCATTATCCTTGGTTTGATATCAGAGTTCAATTTGTATTTAAATTGTGTGAGGAACTCAGAAGTTAATTTGATGACCAATATGAATTTGACTCCTTAACAGAGTGCATCTTACCTACAATATAAATGGAGAACTACGATCATGGCACAATATGGACTTGAAACTGTGGAATTTGTTTGAGGAGAGTTCATTACTTAATATGCAGACAAATGAGATAATTCCCAAAATGGAGCAAGGATCAACAAAGTTACATTTTCCTGTTTAAAATGCTGTGTGGATATCAAATCAAGCCCTTTACTGGAATCTAAGGATTCTAATTTTTTCAACATCACACTTCCATTAATAATATTAGGCAAAAATAATTGGTCTATATTATAGTTATATTGTGGTGTCAAAGGTGGTGGAACATCAAAAAAATTTGAAAAATACTCAGTAAATAAGTCATCTTTTGAGTTGGTTGCAATTTTATGGTCTGAGTACATCTAAGTAAGGTATTCACATAGGCCCAAAAGTGTTTAATATTATGAGGTATGCTTTGTTGGACAACATATGATTTATAGACAGATCTACACATTTGTTTGCATATATCATATCTTCTAACATCAGAGAATTTGTGATTATCATCATATAAGCAAGTCAACTTGTACATCTTACGGAGAATCTTTTTACGATGTATGGCCACACGCACCACCTTGGAAACTTATCCTGACTTTGGACACAAAGAGACCCCTTTGTAGGATTGTGACAAGGTTATCGTAGGAACTATCCACATTAGAAACATTATAAATAACAGACCAATCCACACACGCTAAGTAGTCACAAACCCTTTAGTATTGCACTTTTTATAGTTATAAATAAAATAAGGATTGTTCACAACATTAAAATGTTGTGAACAATCCTTACTTGCGAACTGAACTGAATGTGAAATTAAAACAGTCCCATTGAAAAAGAGGAAGCAGGATGATACCAATTGTGTTCTACTGGTAACAATAGATCCCCTGCTTGAGAGTTTATCATTGGAAGAGAAAATAAGGTCAAGATAGTTACCATTATTATTGTGAATAAAGTTTCTTTGAAATAATGATATGCAAGGTATTGTGATAATTACGCTGCCACCAGGCATAAGTCTAACTGCGGCGGACATTCCTAAATAAATAAGTACATAATCATGTATATAATCTTTCACATGATCATTTACAGATAAAGATCTTAAGGGAGAAATTATGCCAAATTCACAAGAAGTTTGATGCAAAACCAGTAGGATGGAATCAATAACAGAACCTAAATCTAATACAAATTGAATCAGATAATAAAATGCTAATCAGCACTATTTATTGGATTTTCTAAAAGACTTCGGTCTCCCATATAGCCATGTGGGCAGCGCGTTCGACTTCAATGAAAACGGTTCCGCGCTTGATTCCCGGTGGGAGCCCACGTGCGAAATGCAGTCGAAGCACTTTTCACAATGCTACTACTACTCTAAAGGACTTCATTCACTCAAGAAAATATTATCTCCTTTTATAGAAATTTTTATAGTATTTAAAGAAATATTAATAATAATTTAAAAATAAATAATTTAACATTAGCAGGGGGCGATTGTGCAGTGATGATATTTTGCTACTTAAAATTCGTGGAACTCGATATATATTAATAATAATGAAGATTATGATACTTTACATTCAAATTTTAAGAGCGACTGGTCATTATCCTTCTATGTACAATATTTGAATGCATTAAAGTAATAAAAATATACCCACCACATAATAAAGTATGATTTTCTACCTTAACAATTGTAAACCAGATTCTGCATCCAAATCATCATACTTTAAATCAGTTGCTAAGCGATATATTTCGAACGATCTACTTCAATACTAAAAAAGACACGATACTCTACCTCTCCAACGTTAAAATTTTCTGATAAATCCGAGCGAGCTCTTCGTCTCCATCTTCAACTGAAACTTTTTCATAGTACTGCAAAAGACCTCGCCAAGCTAGCGGTTTTTCGGGAGATACTTCGATAGCCTTTTTGAAGGCATTGAGAGCGTGATTTTTTTGGTCACTCTCGAGTAATGCCGCACCAAACAGAACTAAGGCGTTATAATTATTTCTGTCTTTTTCCAGAACACTCTGAAACAAGAGTTAAAGACTAATGTCATTTTCCGGAATAACTTGTCAGCAGTTTTTATCAATTAGTATTAAAGCATACCTTGCATAACTTCTGTGCAGTTTTATAATCTTGCTTTTTGAGTGCCTCCCGAGCTTCTTTTAACGAAGTTTTAGCATCTTTCTTATCCATTATGAGGAAAAAATAGCTTTTACCTGAAATTAAAACAAATTCCTCCTTCAGCCGGCTACCCCATAATAGATAGCTATCGTTCCCCAATCCGTAGAAGCGATAGATCGATATGTAAGTAACTTTTTGCGATCTCGAGCTGTCGGTCCTTTTTTGGAACTATCGTTATGTTATGGACCTCTTGGACTAACGTCTATACGAATTTGCTATTTATTCAGCCCAATTCAAGCAACTATAAACCTGGCGATATAGGAAATATAAGAAATATAGAGATATTAATTCAAATATCGTTGAGGTGTAGCATATCTTCATTTTTAACATTTTGTCTCCTGACGACGGTAGTTGTGAAAAGATATCTTTTACTTTGGTTTGGTTTTCTGAATTATGCGGCTCAATTCAGTATTATTTAAAGTTTCCGACATAACGAAGCACTATGTAAATCTTCCTGAATCATACATCAAGAGGAGCATGGAGAAGGTATTCCTAAGCTATATATCTGTTCCTTGATATTTTACTCCTTAGGTCACGTTGCAACGAGAAAACTCATTGTCTTAATTTTTCCTATTAATTTGGGAATATTCAGATGGGCATTAAGAAATATGTCTTTGAAAACTAACTCTTTGGTAAAGTTTCTCAATTACAGTTTTTTCAGTAGTTCTCATGCGACACAGTGAGCCTTATTTTTCTAGGGCTATCGTGAGATGTTTCTGTTTAGCTACGAGATGTAAGATAATAAGAAAGCCTCCCAGGGTCAATGTTATTACGTTTTGAACTGATTCTGAACATTTTAACTACATTGAAAATCACATTAACCTAAAAAGTTAGTTTAAGAAATGTTGTGTTGATTGCAGTTTATGACAATATTTCCTTAAGAGGAAAATTCTCTATCCACTATATACTCTCTGACTCTAGAGGTTTATATGATCTCTCGAACAACCTGATGGTCTGTCATGGGACATATTGCCTATGGCTGTTTGTCTTAATAGCTGTTTAGCTCAAGGAAACTCCTGACAAATTAGCGTTGATGTTAGCCTTTACTTGATGGTAATTTATAACGAAGGAATTGATAAGGACGAAAACTGTTCCAGTGCCCAAAAGTGTGACATAAACTGAAAATTATAGACATCTGTGGTTCCAGCATTTTCAAAAAAATTTGAAAGTGTTCTGAAAAACAATCGTATAAATTTTTAGAAGATAATAATAATTATCCTCTGTATTTAGTTTTTGTGAAGGGAAACCAACTGTTGACACTGTAAACATTTTAATTTCTAGTGCCATTGATGCTTTTGAATGTCATAGAAATATGAAAATTACTTTATGTGATTAAAGTACAGCTTTTGATTGCGTAGTACATGAAGTACTTGGACAAATTACAATATTTTGGTATAAGAGGGAAGGAACATGATATCATTAAGTCTTATCTTGAAAAATGCTGTGGAAGGGTCTTCAGTCTTCCAGCTCTATTATCACTAATGGGATTCCTCCTAAAAGGTTCTCTTCTCTCATTCCTAAAAGGATCTCTTCTGGTGCCCCTTCCTTTCTTATTACTGATGAATGACCCAATGTCACATCTAAAACTTTGGTATATGCTTATGATGTGACAGTGTATGCCTTAGATGATGGATCTTCATATGTCTAAGGATCTCAACGATGCTGTCAATTGCTTCTCTGCAGACACGTTTTTGTTTAATGAAAATAAAAATTAATCTCTTGCCTTTACCTCAAAGGACATTAAATAGGATTGAAAGTCTATTAGGCTTTCATCTGGATGTGTATGTGAAGAGCATCCACAGCAAATTGTAATAAGAGCCTTGAAGGCAAAGGTACCAAAAGGGTATCTGCTTAATGTACTGTATAACTTAACCTTCTTTCATAGTATACTTATGGTATTTGTATTTGGACAATAGCTCTGGAATTAACGAAATACTGTTGATTCAAAAAAGGGTAATAAGGATTTTGGCTGGGGCTAAAATCACCGAAGATTGTAAGCCTATCTTTAAGCTTGAAGGTATTAAGGCTGTACACCAAACCTGATATGTCAAAATTTCAGGTAAGAGGTGATATTCATCTTTACAATACTTGATAAAATATAATTGATGCACCCTTGTCCAAAACAGCTGAACATCATCATGCTATTTATATAAAACTATTTAACAAGTTATCAAAGAATTAAAAAGGTGAAGCAATTAATGAGTTAAAATCTTTTGTTTCATCTTGGTTAAATCCTTTCTATTCCATAAGGGAGTTTTTTAATGTACCCATGATAATGTAAAATGTATTTTTTTTCTTTTGACAAGGTTGTTTGCTGTTCTCTGGATGGCTTTTTGCACTAACAAAGATTATTATTGTTATTATCTTAGGTTGGATGGCGAACGCCAAGAGGATTTCCTCAGTATCAACCTAAGGAAGTAAAGAAGAAGCACTTTAGAATTACATCTAATCGTCCGTGGACATCACAGTTTAGTCAGCAAAATGCTCCTGGAACACACAGGAAGAAAGTTTTTATAGAACCCATAAAGGATTGGTCATATTTCAAAGGAGATCGGGTGAGTTGTTGAAAGCTCATTTTTGTCTTTCAGAAATAGAAATAAAACAGCAAACCTAGTTAATATGGAATAATAGGATATTCTCTTGTTGACATAGTTGATGAATTTTACTTCAAAGGTTAATACAGAAATCTACTGACCAATTTTCTGGATTTTGTTTAGATATGAGTAACCTAAAAAATCTTCAGAAATCAGCATCTACAGAAGAAAGAATGATCCTACAATTAAATGATTATTTTTGAATGCTCTGCCTAGAAATCACTTCTGTAACTACATAACATTGAAAATATTGCATGCAAGATACTCTATTTCCAATGAAATGCATTTTATTTTCAAAAGAATTATTTTTTTAGTAAAAGAATGAATTTCATATGCAAAACAGCGAATTTGGACTTTAAACTTTATTATCTAGAAAGCTGTATTCTAGCTAATGAAACATGAAGTAGCTTCAGAATAGAGATAATATTTTCTGCTTTGATTCATTTGCAGTTAAATCAGTAATCATTAAAAGACTCCTATTTTTGCATTCAAAATTTAAAATTATTGTGTCATTCAATTAATGGTCTCTGCAAACAAGACAGATCATGGTGCTTGGTTGTCATGGAACCCTGTTAATATGAGAAATTAAGTTCTATTAATGGTCTGATATTTCATGGTTATAAAGCTCTTCACGTACCAACATTTCAACAGAGGAATATGGTATTCATTTTGGTATTAGGCAGTTGATTCCAATATTTTGCACCATTAAAGATTTAGAGCATGATTCAGTTCTGGATTTGGGGATTGATAACTTCCTGAATGGTGGAGTTCCCAGTGGGTGACTATGGTTTAAAAATTGGAAATATGGGAATGAATAATTCGGGCAACATTGATTAAGAGCTTTGTGTACAAGACTGAGGGTATGGAGTTTGCGCCTTGTATCAAGCTGAAGCCAATTTAGTTCCAATTGAAGTGGGGAAACATGATCAATCGTTTAGGCCTTGGAATCAAATTTAACAGATTTATTGAAGGCACCATCTAACTTAGAAGATATCAAGTAGGAAAACCATTTAAGATAATATCACAATAGTCGAAAATAAGGAGAATAAGGGATTGTACATAAGTGAGACATGACTGTGACCGTCCAGCAATATGAGAGGAAAGCCACGAGAGAGCGCATGTGGATATGCTTTTACTTTTGTTAGGAGTTAACCTATATCCACCAACTCAAAGGCTTTACTGAGGTCAAACAGGACTATACATGTGGTTTTCTTGCTGACCATTGTAAATTTAGTGTCCTCTGTGACTTTAGTTATAGCAGTGGAAGTACAGTTCTCTACAATAAAATCGAATGCTGTAGTCCATGGTGCATAAGATTGAGGGGTTTCAAATTTTTGGACTTATCCCCTCCACCCATCCCTCTTAGCAACACCGGTATATTGCCTTTGCCGCGGCTTGGCCGGATGTACCCATGTGCCTATGCTCCGTCCAATCAGGAGGGCTGCTATTGCAAAGTCTAAAGGAATGCAATACCAGCAATTGCTGGGAATATTTTGGTAGATCGCAAGGAAATGTATTTTAAAAAGGCAATGGCTTTAAGTTAGAAACAGATTACTGTTTCGGTTTTCATTCGAATGAAAACAATGGAATAAATTATTTTTATTGGTCTTGGACAGTTTATTGAATCTTCATCCATTTCTATTCATCTTTCTTGTTATCTTACTTTTCTAATTAAATTCTTTCTTGGTATTTCTGAAAAAGTGATATTTCACTTCAATTTCTCCATTTAAAATATTGTAAAGATGGCTAAGAAAGGAAAATGTTGAATATCCCAAAAAAAGTGGGATTAGAAAAACTTCATGCATGGGAAATAACGGGTTTTTAAGTATTCACTCAAAATCTAGTCTCCATTCTTTACTTGCACTTTAAAAATATCTTGTGAAAAATTATAAAATATAATTTGTCAATTTATTGTTTATTTACAGTAATTCTTTACCAATCCTCATAGTAACTATTTTTCATTATCATAATCTGGGAAAATGTAATTTATATCAAAAGATTTTATTTCTATTATGATTAGATTAGTATGAAACAAAATTATTTCAACAATGTTTTCATGCCTTTCATTTTGTAATCTTTGGTAGTTGTTCTTCCATAGAATTATTCGAATAAAGCATTTCGATTTTTTACTCTATCCTAACTGAATAGATCTATTCGGTTGTTCGAAGTGAGTGAAAAAACGAATAGATCTATTCAATTTTTTCACTTGTTTACTTTACAAGCGTTGAAGAGGAGAGGATGGAAGTGGTGCGTTACGTATTATTATTACTATTTTGGCTGGAGTAAACAAATCTAAGACCAAGCATAGGTTAGGAAAATGAAACTCTTCGAAATACTAACACACAAACAGAGAGAACTACAGAATGAAAGTAGAGAGCAACATCTTACACATACATCCTTTAAAAGCAAATAAATTAGAACTACAGGGATAAGAATTCTAAATGAAAAGTTTCAAAGCAAACACTTGGGCACACATGCACTCACTTCAAAGACTCAAATAGATCTATTCGATTTTTCTCTTGCAAAAATATTGAATAAATTCACTCGGTTAGGATAGAGTGAAAAATTGAAACGCTTTATTCGAATAATTCGTTTGAACAAAAAAATCGAATTATTTGATTGTTTTATTTGATTGTTCCCACCTCTACTTTTAACTACTCTTTATTTGGTTTCAGACGTTTTATTCAGTACGAGTAACACTATTTTTTGCTTCCTTTTATACCATACTTATTTTTATATACTGTATTTTTAACTAAAACTTGAAGTTGAATCCCTAATGAATTCAGTTCAGTTTTCGTCATGATAATCCTGTTTCATCAGTCTTTTTACCCATTGTTTTCTTATGTATGTAGGGTTACTTTAGAAAAGATAGCGGGAAACGAATTTCGGAAAATCTATTATTTAAGACTTACCAGTAGCTTATTTACTACAACTATGTTGAAGATTATTCTTCGAAAATAAAAGAAAGAATTGGAGCAGTGGCGCACAGAGAAAAGTATTCAATCTGCGTATGGTAAGTATGATATTGAAAATTGATCTGGAATAGTGGAAGGCAGAAAATGAGCAATAAGGAAGAACTTCCTAGGAAGAAAAGGCAATTTAAAAATCTCTTTCATGACTGGCATCTGTCGCATCCCTTGCTGTTTACTTCATGTCTCTTATAACCTCTCTATTCTTTCCAAGATCCTTCAGTACAATTCACCCATTTTCCTCCCTATTCATATATCTCAGTATACGTGGAATTCAGTGAACCCCTTTTGTATAAATATGAAATTGTCTGAGATTTCATTGTTTATGCCTGCAAAAGAATCTGACCATTTTCGATCGAAATGGACCTGTATCTTCTACACCAGTAAGTTTTTGAGTCCTTACGAAAACATTTTGAAAATTGTCACTTGGCCTCCAGTCCACTGTGTGCTTAGCTAGACCTTACCATAAAACCTATTGTTTCCTCCCATCTGCTTGCTGTGAGGCCCACGGTCGGATAGAAGGGAATGTTTTGGACTATTCTGGTGTTGCCAAGATGTAATATAAGGACTGGTGGAAGGGGTAAAGACTGAAATTTGAAACCCCTCAATCTTATGCACCATGGACTACACCGTTTGATTTTAAAGTGGCGAACTCTACTATCATGTTGCCTAAAACCTGAATGAAAGGGGTCAAAGAGCTTATTTGTGTAAGTTTTTGATTAACTAGTGGCTGAAGACTAGTTAATCAGCTCAACATTTAAAATACATTTGAAATTAAGATGCAATAGGTCGTCAAAGAATTATTTAGCTTGATATTTGAAATTAAGCAAAAATCGGTTGAAGAAAAACTCTATTTAGCTCAATATTTAAAAAATGATAAGTATGAAGGAAGGGTTTATAAGGCTTGACCCCCTGCCACATGCCGAAAGGCGGCTTGCAGGGTATTTAGATGTAGATGTAAATTTCTATGAAACCAGTTAAGAAATGTGACCATACTTCACAAAAAGTAGCCAAAAAGAAGAAATTAAAATATTTACATTTACATAAGGACCCTGCTAACAGCCACTGGCGCATGGCAGGGGGTGTGAAACAGGGGAAAACCCTATCTACCTTTGACTGCTGTTGGCTTCTCTAATACTTCGAGGAAAAAATGACCAGAAATAACTATCTGTCCTGGCAACTATTTCCCTGTAACACTTCGTCGTTTTGTCTCGAAGATCGCGTATTCTACTAACTGGTATGACAATATCAACTACCTCCTCCCTGAGATCCGTAGTGATAAATTTATGAAGAAGCTTCCTACGGTAATCAAGTCTTCTATCACTAAGCGAATCCCAACCAAGGGATTCTATCATAGCTGAAACACTGCTGTCAAATCTGAAATCTCCCTTAACAAATCTAGCTGCCCTACGTTGAACCATCTCAAGGCTGGAAGTTAATCCCACTTCGTGCAGATCCCAAATCGCGCAGCAGTACTCAAGGAGAGGTCGAATTAGGGAGAAGTACGCTATTTCTTTTACTCTCCATGAGCAACCCCTAAGGATTCTACTAGCTAAACTTTGCATCCTATTTGCTTTACCTACTAAGTTTTGAATATGCTCTTTAAAGGAAAAATTACTACTGAACGTAATAACAAGATATTTATGATGCTTCACGAACTGCAACGGATATCCTGAAATATATTACGGTATGCGAGAAACATTAGTGGAACGTGTAAAATTCATGGCTACGCACTTCTTTACATTCAAATCTAACTGCCAATCCCTGCACCAACCAGAAATAAGATTCAGATCGTTCTGTAAGCAAACAATGTCATCTGCACTTGCAATATCTCTATAAATAACAGTATCATCTGCAAATAGCCTAACCTTACATCAAACATTATCCACCATATCGTTGATATAAATTAGGAACAGAAGAGGACCTAATACACTACCCTGCAAAACACCGGATGTGACGTAAACCTCATCAGAAAAAAATCCGTCCAACGCAACTCGCTGCGATCTGTTTCCTAGAAAACATTTTATCCACTCAATAACTTGCTGATTAATCCCATAAGCCATCAATTTATGAATTATTTTTACATGTGAAACTCTATCAAAAGCTTTTCTAAAATCTAAAAATACGGCATCCGTGCTTATACCCTTATCAGCAGCATTAACTAAATCGTTCACAAAAAGGGCTAACTGGGTATCGCATAACTTACCCTTACGAAAACCGTGTTGACATTCACTAATTGCCCTCTTATCACCTAGAAAACGTATTATAGAACTGGCAATAATATGCTCAATTATCTTACAAAAAATTGACATTAAGGATATGGGACGATAGTCTTCCGGTTTCGAGGAATGCCCTTTCTTAGGAATTGGGGTGATATGTGCTCTTCTCCACGACGTTGGTACAACGCCTTCATCCAAAGTTTTCTTATAAAATACGACAAGATAGGGAGAAAGCTCGTCCGCCAGCGTAGAAATAACCAGCGATGGTATACCTTCCAGTCCGGGCGCTTTCTTCTTGTCAGCCTCTCGCAACAGCTTACCTATTCCATCCACTGACAACTCGATCGGCCCCATCTTTGAATCAACCCTGACAGAAAAATCGTTCGTACGTCCATTGTCTAAAGTAAAGCTTTCCTGGTAATGTCGATTAAGTAAGTTCGCTTTACCTACCGAATCACTAACTGTTAGTCCCTCATCATTAACAAGACTAGATACTGAAGACTGACCTCCACGAGATTCTTGGACGTATGACCAAAACTCCTTCTGGTCACTTCCTAAAGACTCTAAAAGGGTTTTAGATCTATATTCCAGGAACTCATTCCGCGATTCCTCCTTAACCAATTTACGTACCTCCGCGTATTTCTGTCGCTCAATTTCAAAGTCGCCTCCGATCTTCTCCAGCCTCTTCATCCGTGCGTGTAAAAACCTTTGCCTCCTATGCAACGCCCGCAATTTAGGTTTCATCCAATGTGGTTCCTTACGCTCCCTCATGGTTTTAATTGGGACGAACCTAGCTAAGCCTTCTTTAAGTATACGAAGGAACTCTATCCAGCTATCCTCAATGCTATTACTACTCATAAAATTATAAAAGTCTTCCCTGTTAACGTTGATATAATCCCTGAATTCCAAAAAATTCGCCTTACGAAACATATAAACCTGCCGAGGCGGCTTGAGTGATTTTACTATATCCGTTTTAATTACTGCAGTAATAATATCGTGGTCTGAAATTCCTTCTAGTATATTTATCTCATCAAAAAGGTGTGAATGAGACGTAGCTAGTAAGTCCAATACACCCCCTCGACCTTCGCGAATCGTCCTCGTAACCTTCTTGTTAAGTTGATCTAAAGCATGGATCGTAAAAGTATCTATTAATTTCTGCGATATACTCTTCTCCCGACCTGAATATGAACTCAATAAATTATCCCAATTAATATGGGGAAGGTTGAAATCCCCTCCTACAACAATGATAGGATCCCTCATTTTCTTCCTAATTTCAAGAGATTCGGCTAGTTCCTGTATACATTCAATGTTACTATCTGGGGGCCCATAAAACGAACAAAAGAGTACCTTCCTTCCGTTCCGTCCAAAAACCGAAATCCATACCATTTCACTTGTACCGTTACCTAGAAAGTCAACGCGCTGACTCTTCAAAGATGCATTAACAGCGATAAATACCCCTCCGCCTATCCTACAGAGTCTATCTTTACTATATACAATCCGGAGGAAATATCTCACTTGATTCAACATCTTCGCTCAACCAACTTACCGTTCCTATCACAATATCACAAGTGATTCTAGTAAGATTAAGAAATTCGGCCTACTTATTCCTTATACTTCTGCAATTTACGACTATAACTTTCAAATTACTCTCGTTCTTCTTTAAAGAAGGGCATCTTCTCTCATCACATTTTGATTTGGCATAATTCTCTCTTCTAACGAAATTATGAGCTGGTATCGACTTTCTAAGCTCGCATAAACTTTCAATCTCGTTATTGTGGGTGTCAGATCTAATATGTGAAATCTTATTACTCAATAACCTACTGCTACAGACTAACCTAAAAAAACACCCATTAACACCTCGATAACACATATTAACACCTCGATGGATGCATAATATAAAGTGATGGTACAATACTAGTATCATTGGATGTCAAATTGTAATATTCAAACAGAAAGGATAAAATACAATTTGTTTTGCTGATTCAGTATAACTTTGGCAATGGTGAAATGGCTGTATCATTTAAGTGATAGAGTTGGAAAAGAGTTGAGGGGGGAGGAAAGATAATTTTAAACTTGTTTAAAGTTTGGCCATAGAAAGAGCAACTTCTTCTTTCAATGTCTAGGACAATATTCTTATTTAAATTTGTGGGAAAAATGGTTTATTACTTTTGTTCATTTAATTTAAGTGAATTAAATTCTTATGAAGAAAACTTGAAAAAAGTCTGGATCAAACATGGAACCCCCAATTGCAAGTCTGTAATTGCATATTCTGGAACAGAGCAATCAACCAGTAATTGGAAGATCTGTGTTTCAGTCCTCTTTCATTTTTCATGAACTTTTCTCATTGGGAATTTTCCTAAGTTTATGCATTTTCATACAAAGTTACCAAATGGTCAATTGTTAATAATAATAATATTTTATTACATCCCAGGACATGTACAGTCATGGACAATAAATTCATACAATGAATAAGTTTGCATAAGATTAAGGATAACAAAATATAAAGGTTGCCTACAAATGAGGCAACCTTGTAAAACTCTTCCTCCCCAACCCTTCATCTCTCCATGTGCCCATTTGTTTCCTGCTGTTCAGTATTATAGTTCAGGTAGTGTTGTAAATACGATTGGAAAGGTTCATAGATAACGAGAGGAAATTGTCATGTATTCCCGAATCTCAGTTCCTTTTGCTTTTCCCATAAACCTCTTTCATTTTTTGCTCGGAAATACTTTCGATGTCCGATTTCTGCAAAATGGCATGCCATTAGATGAGGCTTTGGGCAACTGCCGAGGACTCCTATTATAGGCGGTCTTAGAATCTTCCAAAGATATATGATAATATGATTACTTTCATAAACTCTGTATTGCATAGGAAAAAGGGATGTGCTTGGCTTCGCATGTGCAGTAAAGGAGTCCAGTTGTTTATAGCCTCAAGATTTCACTAAGTTTTTGTGTATTTTGTCTATTTTCTTGCTATTTTGATACGATGATGATTTTCCACGGCCAAAGTAAAATTTTACTCAAAAAAGTGACCAAAGTTCAATTTCTCATTTCATCAAAAGAAAGATTCGACATTGGTCCCTCCAGGGATGGAAATCCCTGTTGTGCTCCTTGGCTCTTGTTTTTAGTGATCTTCCACTCTTTCCAATGTACTGTGCATCACAGAACTCACAATAAAGTTCATACACCCAGCTGCATTCCTGTGCTTCCCTCTTATCTTTGAAGTTTTCCAAAAGGCTTCTTATCGTTAGCAGGGTATAGAAACCATCCTTTGTGTTTTCTAGCAGAGCACTAGCAATTCGGTAGATTATTTCCCCAAGAAATGGTATCTTTCTCCAAGAGACCTTGGGATTTTTGGTTGGTTCAAGTCCAGGGGCTGTTTTTAGCTGTATAGTCATACAATTACAATTAAGGTAGAGTTAGTGCAATTTTAATTATTAACAGATTAATACAACAAAGATCTATACATTTACAATGGAAGATATAGTAATAAAGAAGTCCTAAGTATTTACATACTCATTTACAGAATAAAAGCAGTTTTCCATTGAATAGATTCGTAATAGATTATTAAAGTTAGAGGTCTCAGCTATTTTTCTATGTTTTGGAAGTTAGTTGTATAATATGCTTCCAGCATGGGATGGGCCTTGATTGTAGACCTTAATGTAGTGTGGACATACGAGGGCTGTTCAAAAAGTTCCCGAACTTTATTTATTACAGCACAAATATTTCACTTACAAATTATTGCTCCAGGTCTCCTTCAAAGTACTCCCCACCCCAACGTATACACTTATTCCCACGGTGTTTCCAGTTTTTAAAACAGTCTTGGGACGCTTCTTTCGGATTGTGAATTAGCTCCTCCGTCAAATTTTTCTTTATTTCTCGAATGGTGGCAAATCTTTTTCCTTTGAGCGGGGTTTTTAGCTTTGGGAATAGGAAAATGTCACATGGAGCCAGGCTTGGTGAATAGGGTGGTTGAAGAAGCACAGTGGTCTTGTTTTTGGCTAAAAAGTCACGAGTTGCTCGTGTTGCTCCTGGTCTGCTGTCATCAAGCGAGGCATGAATTTGTCCTCGACTCGATGCATCCTCAATTTTTTTAGTTAGGATTTCGTAGCAGAACCAATCGGGATGCCACGCTCTTCTGCAAGCTCCCTGACAGTCAAACGTCAATTTGCACGAACGAGATCGTTCACTTTTTCGATGTGGGGGTCATCTGTGGACATTGATGGTCTTCCGGAACGCTCTTCGTCTTCCACTGATTGCCGCCCGTCTTTCAACCACATAAACCACTCATAACGCGCGGTACGTTTCATAGCATGCTCACCAATAGCCTTGGTAATCAACTCAAAAGTTTCCGTGAAAGATTTGCCCAGTTTCACGCAGAATTTTACTGAAGAACACTGCTCCTTCAAAGAGCTCATTTCCGCGGACCCGATTTTTTGCCGCACTCTACGATCATTTGTTCACATAAACATCCGTAACTAATGAAAAAATCAAGATATCGACAAAGTGATTGAAGGTGGTTATTTGGGAAGCTTTCGCGGATACAACCCCTACAGGCAGCTTAAAAAATAACCAACTAGAGGCACACTATAAAAAAAGTTCGGGAACTTTTTGAACAGACCTCGTAGATTTATATTTTGTTTGTTTCTCTTTTACTTGTATATATATATATACACACACGAGTAAAAGTTGCTTGCATACTGCAAGCTAATTGGTAAGAATTTTAAATAAGTTCCCCTTACGGAAATCATCTTCAAAGCTTATCCAGCAAAATTCTTAAAAATTGCTGCAATGCATTTCTTATGTGAGAAATTTTCATCCATCTGGCATCGAACTCATGGTCATATGCAACCTTTCTTCCACTGGTTCTATAGAAAACTACTTCAAACGCAAACACTGTGATTTTGAATAGTCTCCTGCATAAAAAAAGGCCTCAAAACAGTTTTTAAAAATTAGCGTAAATGACCGCCTGGCGTCGAACACAGGACCCGTTCATGAGAGACAATGGCATGGGAATGTTAGATAAGTGCCACTCTGACGTGTTTCAAAGTTTCAATTCAGTATCTTATCGGGAAGGTCCCAAAATAAGATTCCGTTATTCCTGTTTGAAATGTATGGTAGAATCAGAATGACGCTCTTGCATCGAACCAAGGACCACTGCAGAAACTGCGAATAACATGAAAGAATCTTCTCAAACGCCTCTGTCACCATTCCGGGTTTTATCTTTCCAGCTTATCGGGAAGGCATTTAAAAAAATCGTCAAAGATTTCAGCAATGCATTTCTTATGGAAGAATTTTGCATCCACCTGGCGTCGAACTCACGGTCATTTAGTAACATTACTTCCATTTGTAATATAGAGAAGTACCTCAACTTCAACCTCCGAGATTTCGGTTCCACTATCTTACCAATAAGTGCCTCAAAAAAATTTTCAAAAATCCGCGCAATGCATTCTTAAGGGAAAATTGCGATTTTTGGGACATTCTAGTATCGAACCCATGACACCTAGCGTCGATGTCTGCATTATTCTGGCATCTACAGGGTGGGGCCAGTACGTCGAAAAAATCTGACGTCGACGGCGCTTGTGGAACATGGTCAGAATTCGCATCCCGTATATCTATCTATATAGGTATATCCCGAGAGTTAGCTATATATTGATATATATATATATATATATATATATACCGTGTTTTTCCGAAAATAAGACACTGTCTTACTTTCTTTTTTGGTCCAAAATATGCACTAGGGCTTATTTTCGGGGGAGGACAAAAATAAAAGTATATTTATACATTTTTCCATATCAATTACTTCTGTGTCTAAGATTTTAATTAGTAGCGTGTATTTCATTAGAAAAACGTTTGAATAATATATGGGATCTTCTTACTTTTTATCTGCCATTCACAAATTTTATAAATATAAAACAGAAAATTCTTACGTATATCCGGAAATTCTATCCCATTTCCAGATATGGAATCGAAATTTTGCATACAATTAGAGAATACCGTCATTGTAATGAAAAAAAATCAAAAATTAGAAGAACGGTCCCAGATTCGATTCAAGATTATTTTTTACGATTTTCGCTAAAAAAACATGCCAAAATCGATTTCATAACGTGCGGTATTATTTTATCCATTTCTTCAAACTAAATCTGTTAAAATGTTAGGGCATTAATTTCTTTGTTAAATTATTTTTTCTATAAACAATTTTATTTCTAAATTTTCCCCCGTTGAGAATCAACGGGAATTGCTGCTAGTACTTAATAAATCAACAGCATTTTTTAACGAATTATTTTTTACACATTATTTTAACTAGGGCTTATTTTCGGGGGAGGGCTTATATTACAAAAAGTTCCAAAAATCTCCATAGGGCTTATTTTCGGGGGATGTCTTATTTTCGGAAAAATACGGTATATATATATATATATATATATATATATATATATATATATATATATATATATATATATATATATATATATATATATATATATATATTTGCAAAATATTACAGAATATGTGAAAGATTTCATTGGTTGCTCAAGTATTGAGACTAGTCATGTGGTGTGATCTAATTAAAATGCAATGTTATTAAACAGGATATAGTTTACATGTGAAGAATTTTCCTGATGTATTTCCTTTCAATGTCATGAATCTTTGGAATTTGCTCGATGGATTTCAAAATTGCAAAAAAGACCCACCAACTAATGTCTTATCTTCTTATTAACCATCTTATTTTCTAAATGAGATAAATTTGTTGATATTTTAGTTGAGAATGTTCACTTTGCTTTTAAGTACATTGTATTAATTTATGGAATCATTCATTTTCCTGCAAAAATTTAAAGATGTTCTATGCAGGGCATACAACACCTGGTTTCCCCATTAATTATATAATTTTATGAGGATATTTCCCTAGATAGATATTAAACCACAATTTAAATGTTTTTTGGCCTTACAGTAAATGTGAATGTGTAATGAAGTATGAAAAATATTATACTAAAAAAACTTGATCATTTTAGGTGGAAATACTGGTTGGGAAAGATAAAGGCAAACAGGGAATAGTGAATCAAGTAATTGAAGAGAGGAATTGGGTGTTTGTGGAGGGTTTGAATTGTCATTTGCGTAGAATGGGAAAATCAGACGACTATCCTGGGATGGTGGTGAAATCAGAAGCACCTTTGCTGGTTACCAATCAAGTTAGCTTGGTGGATCCTTCCGATATGTGAGTATCTGCTTTCCAATACCAAAATATTTTCACATATTACTATTCAAAGCCTTCTTTCACAATTTATCTTTTTATCTGTATTGCTAAGATTTAATATGGAAACACTTTTTTTCTATGCTCTTCATAATAGAATATAATTCACTTCTAAGTATATATAATCTAAGGAAATCATGCTTTTCCTGTAGCAAAGATCATCCAGTCCTAAAGATTCATATTACTTGCTATTATTACCTACTGCTTACCAGACATACCAACCAAAGATATTGTTTTGTGATGTTCCTTTGGATATTTCTCACGTGTATACACCATGCAACATTTCACTTAGGTTCTCCATGTAACATGGGGTGTACCATACATGCGCTATTTTGAGGAAAATACCCTTTTCCATATCTTTAGAAAATTTTTCACTTTCAGCGTCTAGAGATGGATATGTTTTCCATTTTTCCTCAAACTCCCAACTATCATACCCTAAATCTCGTTGATTTGTAAATTATTTTTCTAAAACTTAGCCTCGAACTCACATAAAGTCCCTAGACTCAAACTGATACATCAGTAAAGGGAAAAATTTTTGCCATGCATGTCCAAATCATCCCCTTACCAAATACATTACTATAGTAGTATGTTCTAAAAAGCTCAAAAAGGGCAATATCGAGACGGATAGGAAGGATCCAACCCCAAGAATTTAGGCAGAAGGCAGGGTAAGCTTTACAAAAATAATTAATAAATCAAGGAGATTATGCATAAAATAGTTGAAGGTTTGAGGAAAGTTGGAAAACATATCCATCTCCAGATTTTAAAAAGGAAAAATTTCTAAATATGAGGAAAAGGGTATTTTTCCTCAAAATAGAAGCGTGGGGTGTACCATACACCCCATGCGAGTGCTGGAAGGTTAATTAATTTTTCTTCCCCTACTGTTGAAACTGTTAAGGATATTTTTAGCAATGAAAGATCTATTGTGGGTCATAGATTGTCATAATGAATATATGCAGACTCCCATTATACCGAGATTTGGCAATTCTATGCTTTTTTATTTAACATTAAAGGCAAATGATTAATTTGTTGAACAATATTTTGATTTGTCTGATGTCTAAATAATGAAATACTGAGGTAGATAATGTACAGTTAGCCAAACACTTGTATTGGGTTGCATAAGATTAAGGATAACGAAAAGAAAGAGTTGCCTATTTATGGCAATTAAGTTACAACAGTACTCCCACCCCTTCCTTTTTACCCTTTTGTTTTCCACTGTTCAGTTTATGCTTCAGGTAAAAATGATAGAAAGGGTATATAGACATTTAAAGACTACCAGCACACATTATCAAATTTTAGTTCCTCTCCTTTCAATTTTCTCAGAAATAACTTTGATAACTAATTTACATATCCACAAGATGGCATTCGTTGGATTAGGCACACCCAAAGACACCTTTTAAAGGTGGTTGCCTGATGAAATATACAAATATATAAACAGCGATTTCCTGAAGTTACACAATAAATGGGACCGATGAAAATTGGAATGTTGAGTTCATATCAGTTGTGGTTTCATTTTGCATATAATTTTGTGTAATTGGAATCAAGGAATACCAGAAACAGTAGTTTAAAAGAAAATGTATTCATTATAAATGTAATGCTTTAAACATTATTTCAGAAGCTTGGGATTGTAAACCAAACAAAAAATATCTTGAAGACTGGGGATGTTGATTTTTTCACAAAATGAGACTAATCTAGACATGGGCGCCGTCTTGATTTTGGTCAACGGTGGAAAATGAAGCCGGTTTAATCTGCAGCGCGGCACAGCGCGTAAAATTTTGTTCGTATACAGCGGAAAAAGATGAATAACTCGAATTATTTTATTATAATTTTATCATAACTATTAAGAAAATGTAGAGTAAACTTGAATACTACGCAGCAGAGTGAGCTAGAATCGAAAAAACCTGGCCAAAAAATCCTTTTTTATGAGTGCGGACTTCAGTTCTGGCCATTCTTGAATAAATCCTGCCTTTACAAGCAAATTATTTGCGCTGATGTCTACGCATTAAAATTCTACAGGGAGTCAAAATTGACCAAAATTCACGAAAAATGCTGGTTTTTGAATTTTCGCAAAATTCTTCAGCTTCAAGCCAATTCTGAGCCAAAATGAGCACAATCATAGGGTAAAAATCAATGCAGTTATAAATCATTCTTTAAGCTTCATTATGATTTGCTTAAATAATCACAGTTGAATATTCGATTTATTAATTCAACAGAATGGTGAACCTTTGTTATGCAGCCAATTTTCACATAAAATAGTAGTGACCTACCATGATGTACATCTACATCTGCATCTGTACCCTGCAAGCCGCCTTTCGGCGTGTGGCAGGGGGTGCAAGCACCAGGACTCTATTTGCCCAGTCGATTATTTTCGCGTATTGTTATCGGAAAAAAAGAATTCTTGAATCGACTGGTTTTAGCATCTATTTCTCTGATCTTTCTCGCTGTATCAGAACGGCATATATAGCAAGGAGGGCGCATAATATCGGCTACATCTTCTATGAACGTGCTCTGTCTGAATTTATCAAGTAATTTAAGTCTCTGATTGAGCCTTCTTTCTTCTAAAGATTCCCATCCTGAAAAACATGGGCTAACTTATGACACTATATTCATCTAAGCACTATGAACAGTAATTAAACTAAATAACTGTGACAATTTGCGACGCCGATAAATAAACCCACTTTTCATTGGGGATGCTGAGCCTTATCCTTATGGTGGATGGCCACCTTCCATGGTGATCTTATTTTTGAAAGGATGGGCAAACGCACTTCTAAATGCTTGTTTCGGGTATTAATAGCTTAAACGAAATATTTTAGTAACTAAAAACGAATAGATTAATAAAAAGTTACCACACTAAATCCATTATACAAAAGTAAATTTTTCAGTAACGCATCACTACCATGTTGGTGAAATATGCACTTCATGCAACACGTCATTAAAAGGCAAGAATTATTTCGTTGAAGTTAATCCTCTCGGGCTGCTAACCGAGTCAGTGCTGGTTGAAGTGCCGACGTTTCGGCCGCTGTCACTGCGGCCATCCTCAGAGATGACTGTTTTCCGTTGGTTCAATCTGCTATATATTGTAACGAGTAAAAGTTGCTTGCATACTGCAAGCTATCAGTTGACTGCAGTACCGTACCAAGAAAGACCTAAATACAATGTTAAAACTTCACGCAAAAAACCGTGTAGTGTCGAACTAAGGACCCAATAGTGCGAAACAATTGCAAATTAATATTAGATCAGTTCCATTCTGACCTGTTCCGAAGTTGAATTGAAATTTTGGAACAGGTCAGAATTTCTTTTATCTAATATTAATATGCAGTTGTGTCGTACGATCGGGTCCTTAGTTTGATGCCAGGCAGTCTTTTGTGCGAAGTTTTGAAAATTGTTTTGAGGCCTTTCACGGTACGATATCGCATTCAACTGATAGCGTGAGGAACCATGGCACAGCCATCAGCCTCCACCCCTATATATAGCAGATTTATCCAATGGAAAACACTCATCCCTGAGGATGGCCGCAGTGACAGTTGCAGAAACGGCACTTCAGACAGCACTGACCCAGTTAGCAGCCCGTGAAGATTACCTTCAACAAACCTTTCACCCGGAAAGTGTCAAGTCATATTATATAGTCAGTTAAAATCCCAGACCTTGTGCGCTCGCTTCTAAGAACTTCTTCACAAAATTACCACAATTTATTCACTCCTTGTAGAGATAGTAGCAACCCATTCAATATCCTAAAGCTGTGTGATAAAATCAACAAAGTCGATGACCTTGCTTTTAACTTTTGCACTAAGTCCTAACACTTACCATTTAATTTTCCACATTGTCCTTTTTATAGTTTTATTTTTACTATATGTCGGTCAGAAGGCACGTCTTGTGATATTTTTTCTGCAGTGTCATCAAAGAGTATCCCTATTTATTTTTTATTAATTTAGTAGTACAATGTATTAGAAATACTTCCTAACTGCTTTATGTATAGCTAAGGTTGATTATATCTTTGTGCTTGTAGCTTGCGATCGTCTTTATTTTCTTCATGGGATGACCAAATTATCTCTTAATCATTGAAAAGTCATATTTTTTACTTTCCCTTCTGATGTTTTGAGTATCATTCACCTTATCTCTGCTATAGGAGAGAGTCCCAAGCGTTCTTCATTGACGATGAAAACTGCCCTCTGCGTGATGCCTCAAGTGATGTCTACATGTGATGCTCTCAAGTGATGACTACATCTCATATAATATAAATCTATCAAATTTACTTTATTACTAGCTTTAATACATAAATTTTGACTTCTTTCTGTGTCCATCCTCCTGCTTTAATATTGAAGACTGAGTGATAAGTATCATTGCTTTCAGACTTCTTACTGAGCATTCTCTTGATAAAACCAAAATTCTTTTGCACAGAATGCTAATCAAGGATTACACATTCATGATTTTTAAGTCATTTAATATACTAGCTATAAATCTTACATCAAGATCCATGAAAATTTATTATAAATAGTTAAGTTAATTGAGTCTCACACAAGAGATTTTCCTCTAGAAAATAGGTTGATATAATGACATTCAGTATTCATTGTAAGGATATTCCATACTTGCCCTTAAATGATCAATTGGCACAGCAGGTCATTGAGTTCTGTGAATATTTCTCTTTCCATTTGCTAACAAGTATTTCCGTCAGAAATAGTGTTACTGTGCAGTTTTTCATATCTGGATATTATTATTTTAATTCACCATTTGGAGCTTCAAGAAGCCCATCAAGATTTTCACTATTGAAATTGCATAAATTAAATTTTCTAGAATAAAAAGAGAGTATATTTAAAATTTAACCAGGTCTGCCATATTCATTGTAGTCATTCTTTTCTCACTTGACCTGTCACGAAATTTTTTTGGACATGTTCACTTCAAATATTATAGGAAAAAATAATTATTTTCTCAAAATCCATGCTGCTCAACAAAATTTGTGATAGTTGAGGCATCAAGGGTTGCAGATTACATTTAAGTGATCTTCAGAAGAAAATTGTTGTTAAGTTGTATGATAGCAATAGATAGCAATGACTATTTTGCCTCTCCCCTTGTGATAAAAGTTGTCAATCATGTCATCAGATGAATATACAAGTTTTTTTAAAGCTTTTGAGAAGGAATTAACTTCCTTTTACATAACCAAATATTTTGTTTTAATTTGTATGAATAACTGCTTTTATATTAAATATTTTCTTTGAAACTTGTTAGTCCTTGATCCCAGTCACATAAAATTCAATGCATCAACAACTTTGACCTACTTAAAATTTGAGTTTGACTTTGCAATTTTTGTTGGTCCCACCTATTGCATAACTTTGGGATATTACTGTATAAAAATATTTCATTTTTCCCAGTTCTGCCAACCACCTTAAAAGGGTATCTTTGACTACTGCCCAGTGCCTGATCAGACAGCATGAAATGTTGTAGATATGTAATTCAAGCATCAAAAAGAGCAAAAAAATGAAAGGTGTTCATGAGGAGAGAGACTAAGAATATGTAACGGTATTTCAAGTATATTGGTGCCTTTGCTTCATTTTCACAGCCATCAGTAGTACAGCTAGTTCCAAAAAAAACTTACCACCTAAGCCGCAACCCGCATAACAGACGTGAAGCTCTATGAGAGCGAGTCTAGAGTTTTCCACGCATTCTATTGGCTCTTGGAAGGAAGGCTCCTTTTTTAACCGTTGTGAAACGCGTTGAACGTATTTGTACCGTCTTTATTAGCATCTAGTTAAACTAGATTTAGTACTACTTTTTACTGTCTGCAGCATAGTATTAAAAAATGAATGAAAATCGGATTTCCTTATTTCGGCCAGAGATTTCTGCGTAATTCACCTTTCTCTGGAGGCGTCGGGTAAACTTACTTTAGCTGCTTCAATTATCCAATAAAAAATTATGTCATTGCAAGATTAAAACGGATTATATTATTACGTTTTTTATGCTCTTGTCACCTACAGGACGAACTTTTAAAGATATTTAGAGGAAATTCACGACAATGACTCAAATAGAAACATGAACGAAAACTCTGTAAGGAGATAAAGAAAAATTATGAATAAGAACACAATCAACTGTATTTCAACTAATTTATGTTGCAGAAAAATGCTATCGAGAAGGGGAGCATGAAAACACTGCGAAACCTACTAAGGAAAGCAAAGATGAAAAGAAACTTTATCTGGGCGAATACACTGAGAAAGAATCATTTTAAGTCAACCTGGCAAAGAGCTCTGAAAATTAGACCCAAAACTTATTACAATTAAGTAAACCAAATAAATTACGATCAACTACATCAGATAATCACATCAAATATAAAAATTTTAAATACCACCAAATCAATTGATAGAAAGTAAAATATTAATTGGTGTGCTATCATCATTTTCTAAGACAATTGTTTAAAATTCAACTTGCTAATTTAGTATTTTAGAGAATACCATAGATATTAGAATAGTAGCACTCTTTATTTAAATACTGAGAACTACAAAATTTTTTCACGTATTGAATAAAAAATTAGTTTACGGCGAAATTAACGCCAGCATCTCGTAACACTTTTCCGAAAATATTGTTCATTGCCAGTCCCAAAAAAACTATCCCTTAATTAAATCAAGTTCATGTTCCTTGCAAAATTATGCTGTCCCAACTTTTATCTGATGCTAAATCTCTTTCTTGCCCCGTGGTGCAAATTTTGACTCGATTTCTTTGCTGTTGAATTATTCTGCAATACAGAGAAGTATAAAATTTGCTTGATACGACAAATAACAGAGCATTAGGTATTTTAGAATATATGCATCAACATGTCATTCTGTTCCTCCACCAGGCATTCGTGATGACGGTATCAGATGAAGCATTATGATTTTGAGATGAGATTTGGCTGTTTCTGACAAATTCGCGTCTGAGGTTTTACTAATTCTTTCAGAGAGAGGGGAGGCCCTCCACCTTGGCCCTAGGAGTATCCCCTATTCATTCCTTTGTTGCTTCTTATTCTTTTGTTTCGTCCATCGAAAGGTATTGTCTATTTTCTCAAAGGAACCATGAAACGGCCAATGGGTGAAGGTGAACTCCACTCTGAGAAGAAAAACCCCCTTTTCGGCATATTGTGGATGGTCGTATGTATCCGGGGTAGCGAATTTGAAAGCGCTAATGAGGATTCCGGACCGCACCCCTGCTGAGCAGGTATCTAAGGTTAGGGTATGGTGGCGGCGACCGATCACAAGTAAGGTGGGAAATGGTGGATCCGCGATTTGTAATCTTCGCCGCGAGTATTCCCTTAGGGAATTCAACTCTATATTTGAGGTAGACGACCTTTCAGGACTTCTTGCAAGGAATACAGTTTAAGATGGTTAAGAAACAACAGTTAGTATGGAAAATCAGAACCTTAAGACTGATTTGCATATTGTGTATAAATTCCAGGTTTTCTATACTTGCATATTGCAGGTTTACATGTTAACACGTGGTTTATTTTCATTTTCATTTATACCCGGCGAGCCGCCGTATGACATATGTCAGGGGGAGTGAAAACACCCACAACAAGATTTCCATTGTTATACTGAAATGATTTTCAGAACTATGCGCTAAGTGAAAGTGAGACTAATGATCAATGATCGCTGCTTCGGTTTCTGAATGCCTCAAGTAAACTATATAACCCGAATTGTTTGAATGGTGCATATGTATAATAATGAAAAGAAAAATCACCGTCAATAATTATGAATGATGGGTAAAAGGAGTCATGGAAGAATACCTTAAAAAATGGAAACCAACGGATTGTAAACAGACTTACATGAGAATATTCCTCTAATTCTCATGATTCATACCTTAGCTGTTAAAATATTCTTGGTTCTATATGTAATCCATTATTCCAACATTCACTCCAAGGACCTTAGTAACATCCTTCATCCTAGGCACATCATAATTCTCTACGATCTTTGCGAAGATGTTCCGAATTTTTTAAAATAGTAATGCAAGGAAGATCATTATAGTTGAAATAGGACCTTTGGAAAATCTGAATATTAACATAAAGTTGACAATTTTTGGGTGTATCATATCAGAATTATAGTATCTCTATATTCTGCTTTTAAAGTGAATGGCATAAACTGTATTAGCTTATACTAAATAACTAATTCAACTACAAAAATGAAAAAATAGCTCCTCGTCAATGATTGTTTATTTATAAATATTATTTTTGATGCTTTATTTTGTCTCTATATTGAGCTCAAAATTTCGTAGTTTGAAATAACTTGAGAAATGAACAATGGACTAGAGAAATGCCATCTAATATTTATTCCTTACGCCTACGAGAACCAAATCATTTAACTTCTCTTACAACATCTATGATACAAAGTTGATAGAGCGTTGAAGATGATCTTACTATATCAACTAAAGTTTCTATTATAATGTCAGTAAAATATGAATTGAAACGTAAATACGGAATTCTAGACACTCTGCATATTCAACGTCGCAGAAACTTGAAGTTTATTCGCCGATTACCGATAAATTATATCTCTAAAGTTATTTAGAAAAAACCATTGTCTTGCATAGATAGTAATACTAATGTTAGCAATTTCTATAGGTTTGAAAAGACCTCAAAATCTCTTTCCAAAATAAATTGCTGATAAGAAGATGGTTTAGGTACTGGCTTAGTGAACTACTCGAACTTTCTAATAGAATTAAAAGAAGGTTGCTACAAAACATTGAACATCACTATTGTATACAATTTCGAAATCCTGGGAATAAACTGATGCATCAGAAGGAAATTTCTGAAAGTATGGTAAGCGATCGACGTTATATCCTGTATATTTGAATGTTAACCATGTTTGACTAAGATATTATTTAAATTGGATAAATGAGTAGTTTCTCTAGAGGCTGTCATAAACGGAAAAAATATATGTTGGATGAGAAAATTGAGAAGGTGAGTGAGAGCGTTATACTTTTAATAGAGGTCGTTGCTCCTACTCAAAGTAATCAATTGGTCGACGAGGAACGCAAGAAATGCTATTACCTATTGTGATTTATCCAAAAATCTGAAATTGATATACCTCTTACGGTTGTTAAATCCATGTGAGTGTATGTATTACTGTTGCCGTCTGTTCTCACTTCCCTATCTATATCAAAACAGTCCCCCTCTTGAAGTCCTGGTGAATTCATTGCTTTATTCACTTCTTCCAATCACTCCTGTATCTTGCTTTTCAAATTTGTCATGGAATGTGGAGAGATAAAAAGTTTCTCATAGCCAATACATTTTAAATACGAAGGAATATTTTAATATCACCAAGCGATAAATATGTAGATAGACTAGCCATACCAAACCACCACCCATTCATCTCAATCATTAAAATTCTGTCGAAAAATATGAGAGTTACACAGGGCCAGCCATCAACGGAGGGGAGCAAAATTTCAACATGAGCCTCATATGCGCCTCTTATCCCCGTGTGATACTTACAGGGTTGGAGTTACAGGTAAAGAGGCCCTGGGAAAAACTATTTCTCTACGTCCCTATTATTTTGCGTATTTTTAACGTTTTCTACATTATAATAAATGTAAACTTTATAATAAACAATTGAAATATAAATAATGTAGATAGTTTTGTATACATTCAAAATTAATTGAAAATTTTACATTCATAGCTAACAGTAGCATTCAATGAGCATTATGACCAAACCTCATTTGCACTATCTTTTTGTGTATTTTAGAACTTTTAAAGGTGATAAATATAGCGAGAAGGATGTTTAAGAACGTAATGGTTTGTGACTGCAACCATTTCAAGAGGAATCTACAAAAGAAATCACGTTTATTCGATTCACACTTCAATGACACCGAAAAAAATTAATTAATGAATTCAAAATTAATGTGAAAGATGGTAGTCTCGTATCCGTCATCTTTATTCATTCAGGAAAATCGATCCTAGCACATTTTCTCTCAATTGATTTGGACGGTATAGTAAAAGTTCCAACTGCATAGATGATAAAATTTACTGATTTTTTACCGATCGAGTTTTAATTTCGATGTTTATCAAATGAAACAAAATTTATCTAAAATACACAGAGAATGCCTCGAGACTTCATACCACATATTTACTTATAGTTTTTTTTAATGTATTTAAAGTAATAGCGTAGATATGGCCATGAGATTGCCTTACTTTACTTGTATAGATTGCATTCACATAGGCTGTGATAAAACAGGTGATCGATATGGACTCCTTACGTATATAATTTTGAAGGCTAATAACTGCCCTCTTGAACAATGCATAATATTACCTACTATTATATTATATAATACGACCCATTATAACAGCAGAGTTTTGCAAGCGATGGCGTCGAATTTGAGATCTATACATTTTTGGTCTGACACTGATTCAAACCGTGCGGAAATTTTCTATCTCCCATCTCAGTCCTAAACATAAGCTCAGAGCGGCTCAGAGGCAGATTTTGCAAAAATTTCCTTCGACCTATTCGTGCCTTTCGCCCTCAGACTCAAATTTTATGAGGGGAAGGGGGTTTGCCTCGGAATAACGGGACCTCGTGTGCGACATTTCCCTCTGTGCGAGAAGCAATGCTAGAATATATACTGATTCATTATAACCATTTTATAATAACTGAATTCTTGCATTATGACATCCGTATTGTTATAATACTATTCTGCTAGGCCAATGCCACCAAACTCAGAATACTATTAAATCTTTGCAATATTAGTAAAGCAAATAAATCCATTTCAACTCTGCAGGCGGAGTTATGACTCAAGCAGACCATCTCCGCCATGTTTTTCCTCTCTCTCTCTCTCTCTCTCTCTCTCTCTCTCTCTCTCTCTCACTTCTTAAGGCTCGCTCGGAGGAAATTCACTGCCTGTTATGCAGGTTGCGGCTTGGGTGGTAAGTTTTTTTTGGAACTAGCTGTACAACCCAAACGCAAACTGGGATTGGTAAGTCTGCTGGGAAAAGAGAATGAGAGAGATGTATTTTCAGCAGTACACAAATCTAAAATCATCTATGATATTTGATCTTGATCTATATAGGAGATAGGATCAGAACTATTGTTGTCATCTTCCAGTCCACTGGAATTTGACCATTGTTTATACTTATGTTAAATATTCTTCTTTAATAATAATCTTCATGCCCACCTAATTTAATGGCTTCACAGCGTACTCCATCTGGTCCATGCGATTTATTATTTTTCAATTTGGAAATTTCTTTTAATGTGTCTTTAGAAATTATGCTGAAAACCAGAAAATTCTCCTTTAGACTATTTATTACCTTATTATTGCTTTCGATCAACTTTTTGTAAGAACTTTAGAAATAGGAACAAAATTCGTTTGCTAAATGCGTACTACAGTTGGATCCGGATTAAGGTTTTTGCATTTAACGATTTTCTGCATTTAGCATATATTTTTTAGGTCCCGATTCCTTTCCTATTAAAACAATGTAAAAATTATCCTTATTTAGCAATTAAGTTTGAGAAAATAGATAATACCTTTCGATGGAAAACACAAATGAATAAGAAACGTTGAAAGGAATGAAAAGGGGATACTCCTAGGGCCAGGGTGAAGGGGAAAGTCCTCCCTTCTCTCTGGAAGAATCAGTAGAACCTCCGACACGAATTTGTCAGAAACTGCACCAAATCTAATCTCAAAATCATCATGTTTCATCTGATACATCGCAAATGCCTGGCGGAAGTAAGAACAAAATGGCATATTGATACATATATTCTGAAATACCTAATGCTCTGTTAATAGCCACATCAAGCAAATTTCATACTTTTCTCTATTACAGATTAATTCAACTGCAAAGAAATTGAGTCAAAAGTTGCACCATGGGGCAAGAGAGAGGTTTAGCATGAGATAAAAGTTGGGACATTATAATTTTGCAGGGAACACAAACTTGATTTAATTCAAGGGATAGATTTTCTGGGTCTGACAATGAACAATATTTTCAGAAAAGTGTATTGAGAGTGTTGGTGTTATTTTCACTGTAAATTAATTGTTACTTTGATACATGAAAAAATTTTGTAGCCCTCAGCATTTACATGGGTGGTCTGAAAAGTTTTCGACATATCGCCATTTCTCGACACGTTTTCTGAATATTTCTGAAAAATCTGGGGTCGGAAACTTTTCAGACCACTCTCATAAATTAAGATTGCTATTATTCTAATATCCATGTTATTTTCTAAAATATTAAATTAGCAATTTGAATTTTAAACAATTACCTTAGATATTAGCATGATAGCAGACCAATTAATATTTTACTTTATATCAATTGATTTGGTGGTATTTAAAATGTTTATAATATTTGATGTAATTATCTAATGTAGTTGATCGTAATTTCTTGGTTGAATTTATTGTAATATGTTTTGGATGTAATTTTCAGAGTTCTTTTCCAGGTTGACTTAAAATGATTCTTTCTCGGTGTATTCGTCCAGATAATGTATCTTTTCATCTTAGCTTTCCCTAGTAGGTTTCACAGTTTTTTCTTGCTCCCCTTTTCGATACTATTTTTCAGCAACATAAATTAGTTGACATACAGTTGATTGTGTTCTTATTCATAATTATTCTTTATCTCCTTACAGAGTTTTCGTTCATGTTTCTATTTGAGTCATAGTCATGAATTTCCTCTAAATAACTTTAAAAGTTTGTCCTGTGGACAGCAAGAGCTTAAAAAACGTAATAACAAAATTCCTTTCAATTTTGCAATGATATCATTTTTATTAGGGAAAATTGAAGATCCCTCACCAGATACCTCAAGAAAAGAGTGAAATATGCAAAATTTCAGGCTGAAATTAGGAAATCTGATTTTCATTCTTTTTTAATACTACACTACTAACATAGTAAAATGCAACACTAAATTTCAACTAGATTTTGTGCTAATAATGATGGTACAAATGCATGTTTCACAACGATTTAAGGAGGTGCCATCTTGCTTCCAACAGTCAATAGAAAACTCGCTCTCACCGAGTTTTATATGTGGGTTGCGGCTTAGGGGTTAAGTTTTTTTTTTTGGAACCAGCTTAACATTTATTTTCCATTAAATTTTAAGATGCCCACTTTTCTCAGATCTGCTATTTCATACTCACAGGATGCTGTTGTTTTGAATGACACTAATGGGAGATTAAAATTAATGGGCTTTGATTTTTCCCCCTATCTGCATTTATATAGTAAAAGGACATGTTAAACATCTTGTACTGTTTTTAATGGGAAAATAAGAATATATGTATATATTTAATGATTTGGTATCACAGCAGGTGATTTATGCCATGTAGTAAATTAACAAGACACAGCATTACTAAAACTGAAATGAATTCTTTTGAATGGTTATAAATTGGTGGCACAACTTTTAATTTAGGTACTTTGATACCTCTTTATCCACTTCTTTTGTTTGCATATTTACAAAGGGTGTTCAAATGAAAAGGTACAAAACAATACTGCAGGTAAAATTGAAGTCTTTTTCAAAAGTAATCACCAGAGTCTGGACAAATAAATCACTTTGTATCAAATTCCACAACTTAAATCTCACCACCACAAAAAAATGTGTTGTGGAATTTAATAGATAGTGATTTATTTGTCCAGTAATGGAATTCCACAAAGTGGAATTCCACATAGCTGTTTCTATTAATTTAATCACCAGAGGCCTGAGTATCCCACTGTGTCCTTCAGTTCATCATCTGAGTTGAAGAGCTTCCCTTTGAGATGTTTTTTAGTGGAACAAACAGATGAAAGTCACAAGTTGACTTTTCAGGGCTGTAGGGTGGAGCCACTTGGACTTGGCCAGTACACTTTCTGTGACGAGCATTAGTGTGGAGCCGTGAGCAGCCATTTGCTTTTAATGGACACTACAGGCACACAGTCTCCCCCATATAAGGCCACCATCTGGTGATGAATATTGGCCAATTTAACACCTGTCAGCTGTCAGAAATCTGATGAAACCTTGCTTCTCCTCAATCGTCCAATTTTTCTATGTGAACACCATGATGTCCTTATATGCACAGCCATGTCAATTGGACGAAATATGCAATCAATCGGTGAAGGATTGGCTCTTGTCACAGCCGCAAGAATTCTGTGAGCATGGAATCCTTTGGCTCATTAAACAGTGGGGTACTCTGGCCTCTCATGATTACTTTTGAATGAAGACTTCAATTTTACCCACAGTTTCGTTTATTACCTTCTCATTTGAACACTCCTTATAGAGGGTGAATGAATGTTTTCATAAAATCAGGAAGCCTTCTGCAGTGGAGTGGCGATACACAGAATCGGGGGACAGAGTTCGTGTATCACTGAGATCAGGAAGGATCATTCCCATGCCAAAGGCAGCGCTAGAAACTTACGACTACAAGACACCTTCTACTTATAAAGGTTTGGCATTTTTCTTTTTTAGCGATTGATGATTGTGTCAAATTGGGTAATGAAATCATATTTGCTCTCTATTTCTAGTTGAGTATTCTTTTATTTTAAGCAAAATACTCTAATAACGTAGGAAACGGGCATACTTAATACCCATGAAATGCAGTGCAAGGCTAAGTATATCTCTTTTCTTATGCACTCTGCATGTTCTCTTGCTTTTTTGATTAATTTTGGAGAAAAAACTGCTGCAATAGTATGCTGTGAATACAATATAAAAAATGTTTACCTGATTGGAGAAGAATTTTGTTTTCCCATTAAAATATGTTATCAGATGCAACCTGTGGAGTTCTTTTTGACATACACAAGGACGAACTTTTATTTAAGTGTTATAAATCTGCAGAGGGATGAAACACTCTTAAAGTCAAACTCCAGGTGTTCTGACAAAACTTCATGGAATACCATGTGAAACTACTTGCAGAATCTGGTTTGTATTTTCCACAGGCTTTGAAAATTATACAAAAACAATGCACAGTTTCTGTTAGTTTCTTTTAAAATTAATGCACATGTGAAACTCAAACATAACCTAGGAAAGTATTGGTACTTATCCATTAATATCTGATTATGTATCATTAATGAAATAGGTGGTGATTTCAGTTGTTTATTCCAATTGGGTTTTGGTTTTCCTAATCATCATTAGGTATCTACATTGTTGATTCACATTGTAACTAGCAATTTTTGAGTTCATATTCTGCATAAGGCTTTTTTATTTTGTGGAATGTTATATAATAATAATAATTTAGTTGCATCACAAAACATTCATTACAAAAAACAGAAATCATTCTGCCCTGAATTGGTGACATGTCCATTTACAGTAATCAACTAATATACTTAAACCAAATACATATATATATATATATATATATATATATATATATATATATATATATATATATATATATATATATATATATATATATATACACGAGTAAAAGTTGCTTGCATACTGCAAGCTATCCGTTGAATACAGTATCATACCGAGTACTGCCTCAGTTCAAATTTAAAACTTCGCGCCAAAGACCGCCTGGCGACAAACTAAGAACCCCATCGTGAGAGAAGACAGCAAAATAATATTAGATAAGTGCCATCCTTACTTGTTCCAAAGTTTCGATTCAATATCTTATCGGGAAGGTCCCACGCCTCTGTCACCGTTCCGGGTTTTATCTTTCCAGCTTATCGGGAAGGCATTTAAAAAAATCGTCAAAGATTTCAGCAATGCATTTCTTATGGAAGAATTTTGCATCCACCTGACGTCGAACTCACTGTCATTTGGCTACATTTTTTCCATGAGAAGCATAGAAGACTACCTCAACTTCAACCTCCGAAATTTTGGTTACTCTATCTTACCGATAAGTGCCTCAAAATAATTTTCAAAAATCCGCACAATGCATTCTTATGGGAAAATTGCGATTTTTGGGAATTTCTGGCATCGAACTCATGATAGCTACCGTCGATGTCTGAATTATTCTGGCATCTAGAGTGTAGGGCCAGTACGTCGAAAAAATCTGACGTCGATGGCGCTTGTGGAACATGGTCAGAATTCGTATCCCCTATAAATATATAGGTATATCTGGAGAGTTAGCTATATATAATATATATATATATATATATATCCATATACATATATCCATATACATATACATATACATATACATATTCATATACATATATATATATATATATATATATATATATATATATATATATATATATATATATATATATATATATATATATATATATATATATATACATATATACAGATACACACACAGTCGAATCCGGATTTAAGGTTTGTGCATTTAATGATTTTCCTTATTTAGCGTTTCCACAATCTGAGTTTTTCCGCATTCTATGTCGTAAAAATAGTTTCCCTCCTAAGATATTTTACATGATTTAACGCTTTTTCGTTACAGTTCATGCAAATGATTACCCAAAAACCTGTGATGATTATCACCGGCATTAGTTTTCAATAGGTTGACAGTCCACAAGGTTTCGCTTGAAGATGCTTACATATGTAGCATAGGTATTGAACGTATGAACATTAGGACATTGTAGGTTCTTGTTAATATATACATAATTATATAACCACATTTTCCTTGATAGCCATATTAACCCCATGATGATATGGCCTGTAAGGTTGTTGAAATCGTCGAAATTTTCCCAGGAGAGTAGAGAAATGACTGCATTTAGGAGTTAGGGTCGGCAAGATGGGCTTATTTAGTTATGCAAGAGATTTTAAGAAATACAATGTATTGTATAGCTACCCTTAAAGCCAGTGAGAAGTGGTTCAGAGAGTTGGTGACTTCTTTGTAAATTATACGTTCGTGATCGAGTCGGCAGTGTTGAGGCAACAGTAACTCAAGACACTACAAGGAAGGACTCTTCAACAAAGCCACTGATCAACCTGCACTCACCTCCTAGGTGCCACTGCATTATAGAGAGCAGAGGCAGCTGACTTTTATATTGTGATGGCCACAAAAAGAAAATCTCTTAGCTTCGAAGAGAAGAGAAAAATTATTGAGGAGGTGGATAAAAATGCTCACTTGAAGAGAGTTGACTTGGTGAAGAAGCTGCTCATGCCAGTAACAACCTTGAACAACATCGTGATGAAAAGGGAAGCAATTTTAAGAGAAGCCGCAACATTGGGTGTTTTATCTAAGAGTCATAAGCTCTCAAAAAAGTCGTCATTTGAGAAACTAGAGAGCCACTTACTCACCTGGTTTCAGCAAGCCCGAGCCAGCAATTTGCCCATAGATAGTGTTATACTAAAGGAAAAAGCCCATGAAGAAGCTATGAGACTTGGAATTGACAACGGATCCAGCGGATGGCTTAATAGATTCACAGTAAGGCATGGACTGGTGTTCAAAATTGTATGTGGTGAAAGCAGCAGTGTGAATGAAGAGACTGTGGAATCCTGGCAAAGTGAGCTTGGGAAATTAATTGAAGGTTATGAGCCCAGGAACATTTTCAATGCTGACGAAACTGGTCTTTTCTGTTCCCTTTTTCCAAACAAAACGCTAGCTTTTAATGGTGAAAAGTGCCATGGTGGTAAACTGAGCAAAGAGAGGTTGACAGTCCTTTTTTTTGCAATAGTGATGGGAGTGAAAAATTGCAACCAGTGGTGATTGGTGAATTTGCTAAACCCAGATGCTTCAAGCATGTACAATCCTTACCATGCAGGTATTTCAATAGCAAAAAGGCATGGATTACCACAGATTTATTCCAGGACTTTTTGAAATCCCTTGATGCCAAAATGGGATCAGCAAACAGAAAAATTACCCTTTTTATTGACCGATGTACTGCACATTCACCTGATACCCATTTCTTGAGAAACATAAGAGAAGAATTCTTTCCAGCTAACTGCACGAGTGTTTTACAACCATTGGATTTGGGTGTTATTAAAGTTTTCAAACAATTTTACAGAAGTGCTTTGGTTAGAAAGGCAATTGTCTCAATAAATTGTGGGCAACAACAAGCCAAAATAAATTTGTTATGGGCCATCCATTTTGTTGCAAGCGCATCGGAGAGTGTGAATGGCGCAAACAACAAAAATTGTTTTGCCAAAGGGGGATCCCTGAATACCAATGAAACAGAATGTAATTTACGAATTTATGTGTATGTTAATGAAATGCAAACTTTGAAATATCTTTCAATGACTTTGTTGAATGTGATGATGAACTGCAGACCAGTGGCATTGTTCCAATAGATGAATTGTGTGGTGCATCAAATGAAACAGACTCTAACTTCAGCGAGAATGATGATAAGGAAGTGCCGACAGTGGCTACCTTTTCAGAGGCTGTGTTTGGACTATTAAAATTTAGATCATACTTGTCATCCATTGAGAACCATCAATCCACTTTATTGATGATATCAAAACTTGAAAATGAGCTGCTGCTCAGTTACAGTAAAAAAGCAAAGTAAAATCTCAGATTTTTTTAAAAGTAACAGTTCAGAAATATAATTAGTCTCTCTGATATAATTATCCTCTCCTTCACATCAGTCAGTTCTATCCTTATTTTCGTAACTAACTCCTCCATTTCCACCAGTTTATTCTTCTCCTCTTTATCACAGTCAACACACCTCCATTTGTCCTCATACTCCTCTTTCATATTAGTAAAATTGATATGGTATCATCTGTCACACTCGTTACACTGAACCCCTTTACTGGGCTTCTTATTGCACTCAGTGCACTTTCCACCAGCCACTGTTTTCCTTTCTCTTCAGAGCTACCTGCAAACATGTCTTCACCCTATGGCTGTCTCTGACTGACTGACCAATTTCAACTAGAATGATATTTCTTGGATTAGTATTTGAAAAAAATCAAAACATCTTTACAAAGTTTGTAGAGAATCATGATATCTCTAGGATGAAGGACATTATGAAGGTCCTTGGAGTAATGGATTACATATAGAAGCAAGACTATTTAAACAGATGAGGTATGAATCATAAAAATTAGAGGAATACTCTCATTTAAAGCTAGTTATCATCCATTGGTTTCTATTTTTAAGGTATGTCTTACCTCTTGATTTTCCTTTTAATTTTTATACATATTATGCCGCATTCAAATGATTTGGGTTAGATAGGCTAAGGCTACTTAATTGAAACATTCAGAAATCGAAAAAGTGATCAAATCATGATCATGAATTACTATTATTACTTTTACTTAGCGTATAGTTCTGGAGATTTAGATTTTAGTATTAGAATGGAAATTTTTGGATGTTGAGTGAACATTTAATTTAATGGCACCTTATAGATTGTCATTTCTTCTCAGTTATCCGTTTGATGGCTGAATACTTTTTAAAAGTTATATCTCTTTAACCCGTCAAGAGATACAAGGTAATATCCGATTCTAAGTCATTGTTTACATCTGAAGAAAACCTTAAGAATAGCAGTCACTTATTACTCAAATAACCTACAAAAATATTGGAAATGTCCTTTCGAATCAGGTGTTAACTTGTAAACCTGCAATGTGCTAATGCAGAACACCTGGAATTAATCTGCAATATGTGTATCAGTCTAAGTTTAAATTTACCAAACTGAACATTTGGTTTCTTAACCATCTTAAATTGGATTCACAAGAAGTCCTGAAGGGTCATCTACATCAAAAATAGAGAGTTAAATATCTTCATTCCTCTAGGGAATACTCTTGGTGTAGATTACAAATCTAGTACCCATCATCTCCCATCTTACTTATGTTCGGTCGCTGCCACCATACCCTAACCTTAGATACCTGCTCAGCAGGGGTGCAGTTGGGAATCCTCATTAGCGGTTTCCAAAATTTACTACCCTGGAAACATATGACAATACACAACATACTAAAAAGAGAGTTTTACTTCTCAGAGCAGAGTTCACCTACACCCATCAGCAGTTTTGTGGCTCCTTTGAGAAAATAGATAATACCAATCCATCGAACCAAGGACCACTAGAGAAACGGTGAGCCTCATGAAAGAATATTTTCAAACACCTCTGCCACCATTCTGGGTTTTATCTTTCCAGATTATCAGGAAAGCATCTAAAAAAATTTTGAAAGATTTCAGCAATGCATTTCATATGGAAGAATTTCGCACCCACCTGGAGTCAAACTCACGGTAATTTGGCAACATTTCTTCCATATGAACCATAGAAGACTACCTCAACTTCAACCTCCGAGATTTTTGTTCCTCTATCTTGCTGATAAGTGCCTCAAAATAATTTTCAAAAATCTGCGCAATGCATTATTATGGGAAAATTGCGATTTCTGGGACATTCTGGTATCGACCCATGATAGCTGGCGTCCATGTCTGAATTATTCTGGCATCTACAGGGTGGGGCCAGTATGTCGAAAAAATCTGACGTCGATGCGCCTGTGGAACATGATCAGAATTAGTATCCCCTATAAATATATAGGTATATCTGGAGAGTTAGCTATATATAATAGATATATCAGCAAAAGTATGTTATCAATTTATATTCACCTTTGAAGCATATTCACTCACAAGCTCTTGTCATCTAAAAATTCCTCCACTGAGTAATAACACTTTTTAGATAACAATTTATGTAAGTTTTCTTTAAAAGTTTTTATGTTTTTCCCAGATTTTTCTCTGAAATCATTTGGGATTTTATTGAACAGTTTTATTCTCATGTAATATGGGGGCTTTAAATACATTTTCAGTCTATTTTTAGGATAATTCATACTGTTTTTTCATATATAATTGTGGTTGTGTTTGTCCTCGAAATCTTTTCTGTTTAAATGTACAGCTAGTTCCAAAGGAAACTTACCACCTAAGCCGCAACCCGCATAACAGGCAGTGAATTTCCTCCGAGCGAGCCTTAAGAAGTGAGAGAGAGACAGAGAGGGAAAACATGGAGGAGATAGTCTGCTTCTGTCCTGGCTCTGCTTGCAGAGTTGAAATGGATTTATTTGCGTTATTGATATTGCAAAGATTTACTAGTTTCCTTAGTTTGCTGGCATTGGCATAGCAAAATGGTATTATAACGATATGGATGTTGTAATGCAAGAATTCAGTCATTATAAAATGGTTATTATGAATCAGTATATATTCTAGCTTTTGAGCTCAATATAGAGACAAAATATAGCATAAAAAGCAATATTTATAAATAAACAATCATTGACCAGGAGCTTGATTCATATAAATTGACGATAGGTAGCATTGCTTATTTTTTAATTTTTGTTGTTGAATTAGTTATTTAGTATAAGCTAATACAGTTAATGCCATTCACTTAAAAAGCAGAATATAGAGATACTATAATTCTGATGTGATACACCAAAACATTTTCAACGTTATTTTATCATTCAGATTTTCCGAAGGTACTATTTCAACTGGAATGATCTTCCTTGCATTACTATTTTTAAAAAATCGAAACATCTTCGCAAAGTTCGCAGAGAACCATGATGTGCCTTGGATGAAGGATGTTACGAAGGTACATAGAGTGAATGTTGGAATAATGGATTACATATAGAACCAAGAATATTTTAACAGCTAAGGTATGAATCATGAGAATTAGAGGAATATTCTCATGTAAGTCTGTTTACAATCCGTTGGCTTCTATTTTTAACGTATTCTTCCATGACTCATATTACCCATCATTCATAATTATTGACGGTGATTTTTCTTTTAATTATTATACATATTATGCATCATTCAAACAATTCGGGTTATATAGTTTACTTGAGGCATTCAGAAACCGAAGCAGCGATCATTGATCATTAGTCTCACTTTCACTTAGCGCATAGTTCTGAAAATCATTTCAGTATAACAATGGAAATCTTGTTGTGTGTGTTTTCACTCCCCCTGACATATGTCATAGGGCGGCTCGCCGGGCATAAATGAAAATGTAAATAAACCACGTGTTAACATGTAAACCTGCAATATGCAAGTATAGAAAACCTGGAATTTATACACAATATGCAAATCAGTCTTAAGGTTCTGATTTTCCATACTAACTGTTGTTTCTTAACCATCTTAAACTATATTCCTTGCAAGAAGTCCTGGAAGGTCGTCTACCTCAAATATAGAGTTGAATATCTTCATTCCCTAAGGGAATACTCGCGGCGAAGATTACAAATCGCGGATCCACCATTTCCCACCTTACTTGTGATCGGTCGCCGCCACCATACCCTAACCTTAGATACCTGCTCAGCAGGGGAGCGGTCGGGAATCCTCAGTAGCGCTTTCAAATTCGCTACCCTGGATACATAGGACCATCCACAATATGCCGAAAAGCGGGTTTTTTCTTCTCAGAGCGGAGTTCACCTTCACCCATCGGCCGTTTCATGGTTCCTTTGAGAAAATAGACAATGCCTTACGATGGACGAAACAAAAGAAAAAGAAACAACAAAGGAATGAATAGGGGATACTCCTAGGACCAGGGTGGAGGGCCTCCCCTCTCTCTGAAAGAATTAGTAAAACCTCAGATGCGAATTTGTCGGAAACAGCCAAATCTCATCTCAAAATCATAATGCTTCATCTGATACCGTCATCACGAATGCCTGGTGGAGGAACAGAATGACGTGTTGATGCATATATTCTGAAATACCTAATGCTCTGTTAATTGTCGTATCAAGCAAATTTTATACTTCTCTATAATGCAGAATAATTCAACTGCGAAGAAATCGAGTCAAAATTTGCACCACGGGGCAAGAAAGAGATTTAGCATCAGATAAAAGTTGGGACAGCATAATTTTGCAAGGAACATGAACTTGATTTAATTAAGGGATAGTTTTTTTGGGACTGGCAATGAACAATATTTTCGGAAAAGTGTTACACGAGATGCTGGCGTTATTTTCACCGTAAATTAATTTTTTATTGGATGCGTGAAGAAATTTTGTAGTCCACAGTATTAAAATTATGAGTGCTACTATTGTAATATCAATGTTATTTTCTAAAATATTAAATCAGCAATTTGAATTTTAAAGAATTATATTATTATGTTATTATTAGTATTAGAATGATAGCACAGCAATTAATATTTTATTTTCTATCAATTGATTGGTGGTTTTTAAAATTTTTATAATATTTGATCTAATTATCTAATGTAGTTGATAGTAATTTACTTGGTTTACTTTATTGTAATATGTTTTGGGTCTAATTTTCAGAGCTCTTTGCCAGGTTGACTTAAAATGATTCTTTCTCAGTGTATTCGCCCAGATAAAGTTTCTTTTCATCTTTGCTTTCCTTAGTAGGTTTCGCAGTGTTTTCATGCTCCCCTTCTCGATAGCATTTTTCTGCAACATAAATTAGTTGAAATACAGTTGATTGTGTTCTTATTCATAATTTTTCTTTATCTCCTTACAGAGTTTTCGTTCATGTTTCTATTTGAGTCATTGTCGTGAATTTCCTCTAAATATCTTTAAAAGTTCGTCCTGTAGGTGACAAGAGCATAAAAAACGTAATAATATAATCCTTTTTAATCTTGCAATGACATAATTTTTTATTGGATAATTGAAGCAGCTAATGTAAGTTAACACGATGCCCCCAGGAAAAGGTGAATTATGCAGAAATCTCTGGCCGAAATAAGGAAATCCGATTTTCATTTATATTTTAATACTATGCTGCTGACATAGTAAAAAGTAAAACTAATTTTAAACTAGATTTCGTGCTAATAAAGACAGTACAAATACGTTCAGTGAGTTTCACAACGGTTTAAAAGGCGCCGTCAGAATGCTCCTCCTTGCAAGAGCCAATAGTATGCGTGGAAAACTCTAGACTTGCTCTCATTGAGCTTCATGTCTGTTATGCGGGTTGCGGCTTAGGAGGTAAGTTTTTTTGGAACTAGCTGTACATGATTGAGTACTTCATAAATATAAATGCAGGGTAGTGTCAATATATCATATTTTTTAAATAGTGGTTTGTATGAATCTCCATATTTGGAAAAGGTCATGATCCACATTATTTTTTTGTACTTTAAATACTGTTAGCCAACCAGTACCCATTCCCCATAGTATGACACCATATTTCAAAATTGAATAAAAGTAACCATAGTATTCTGTCAATCTTGGGGAAATATTTACAATTGAGGCGATGCATGCCATTTTGAGATATGCACTGTTTAACTTTTTAACCAGTGAACAAATATGTTCCTTCCAGAGCAAAAACTCATCAAAATATACTCCTTTCATGGAGAGCTCTATATTTATGTTAATTTTATTTTTTTCCATAAATGGTTTCATGTAATTCCTCAATTATTACTGCTTCTAAAATGAACTGCATTGGTTTCTTTGAAGTTGAATTTCAAGCCATATACTGTCAGCCAGTTTTCCATTGTCTCTATTGTGTCTGTGAGTTTGTTTGTTAGTCCTTTAAGATTTTTGTCCTTCAGTAACTGCTGTGTGAAATCACCTCCTTGTTGACATTAGATGAAAGATCGTTCATGAAGATAATGAAGAGCAGTAGGCCCAGAACTGATCCTGGTGGCACACCTATTTTAACATTTTTCCATTTTGAGTTGTAGGGTTTATTATCCTTAACAATACAATGTTTTTGTTTCCTACATGACAGATAGGAGGATAACCATGCAAGAGCTTCATTCTTCACACCATAATATTCTAATTTATTGATCAATATAGTATGGCGTACACAATGAAAGGCTTTTGTAAGATCACAGGCTAATCCTATTGTTAACTGTGATAAATCAAGGGATTTATATATACTATTTACAATATCAATTAAAGCTTCAGTAGTTGAATGCTTTTCCCTAAAACTATGTTGACATGGAAGTTATATTTGGCTTTTTTCAAAATAATTTAAAAGTTGTTTTTTTGCAGCTATTTCAAAGAGCTTGGAAAAAGTTGAAAGTAGGGATATGTTCCTATAATTATTCATTTATTTTAGGTTGTCTTTCTTAATAAATTGGTTTGATACTGCTGTATTTTAGTTTCTCTGGGAAAATACCTGATTTATAAGATGGATTTATTATTCTACTCAGGACTGGTCTTATAATGTATGGTTAAATCTGATAGTTACGTAACCTGAAGGTTAAAGTTATCTACAAGATAGCAGCTTGGCCCGTATTATAAAGGTTTCCATGCTGAGCTGTCTAGCACTTTAGCTAGAGGATGCTTTGCCTGAGAATGTTTCTCATTACTTCTCTGAGAGTCATTTTAAAACAACAACACATCGCTAATATTGTTGGTCATAAATAACAAAGTGTTAGCAAACAGAAATGGAAGCTAAAAGGAGTTTGAATTTTTCTGTGGAGGAGCAAATGCTCTTGCTTGAGTTGGTGCAAGAGAAGAAGGTGATTTTAGAGAATAAGGGAATTTATATAAATTCCCTTATTCTTAGACTTTATTATTTTAATTATATGCATTCACACACGATATCCTTAAGGTGATATTGGAGAATCAAAAAATAACAAAGTAATGGAAAAAAGTGTTAAAAAGCAAACGTTTGGTTAATACAGAAAAACAGATTCAAATTACCACTTAATAATTATTATTAGTAAATAACTATGACTGATATATCTCTCTTATATTACTCGAATTATACATACGAGAATTCCTTCTCCACTTGTTCAAAAGACAGCAGTATTGAGGTGAATTTGTGTTTTCATAATTTCCACAAACTTTATCATTGTTTATGAACATAATTTTCTAGGCTATTTACTTGTAATATTAGGCATAACAGATACCCGAGAAATAACCGGATCAATGAATTTCATAAATAATAAAAGAACGAAGAATTAAAATAGTTCACTTCTTTTTCACATATAGTTAAGAATAAATGTCAACAATCTCGATGAGCATCGGGATATTTACCGAATAAATATTACTTCCTCTTTTCCTTAATGTCTTACTGTTCTGTTTGTGTTGTCCAAATAATTAGGCACTGCAAAAACATTAAAAATAAAAGTATTCTAAACAAAGAAATGGTAATAATTGGAGGCTGAATTAAAGGAAAATAAATGTGACTGATAAGATTAATGTAGGAAGTTAAAAAATTATTGATAAATGCATCGTCGTGTAGTGCGGGCCCCTTTGAAGAAGAAAAAGGGGTTCTTCTCAAGGTGTCGATCGACAAGTCGTGAAATAAGCACTCCTTTAGTAAATGAAAAAAAAAGAAACGTATTTATTACTATAAGATACCAAAAAGGTTTCAAAAAGTCCCAAATGTTCTATAGCAAAGGGGGCCGGTGATACGAGGTTGGGAGGACGAGCGGTGACTACAAATCCAGGTGAAGGGTTTCACGGGCAGCTACAAAGACGCACTCCGGAGGAACAGCCCCGCGACATTGTAATTCGGCTTTAATTATCCTAGCTTTTGGGGCTCATTTTAGGTGAAGAGGGAACTCGAGCTAGGATGGGCAAAGAGTGGGGAGGGGAATAGGGAGGGGATTGTGGGGGAGGTAATTTAATATAACATCTCATGCCACTACAGTTGCACTTCTGAGGATAGGCATAAATATCAAAAATGAAAATAAATCCCAAAATGCTAAAAATATATTCTTAACAGAAACATACCAGATTAATTAGAATATAAAAATCAATTTCTTGACAATATACCACAATATAAACTAATCTTTATGAAACTGAAGTTCTCAGGTGGCAAATCACTGGTAAATGGCCGCCATGTTGCTTGTTTACGTTTCGGAATTACCCATGATGCACTTCAGTTAACCATCGCATTAGGAATTGAACCTCTCAAAATCACTAGTCACTAGTTAAGATAACCATCACTTTGACTACCACTCGAGACTATCGATTATAATACACTTTTTTGAGATAATGTGAAGGATAAAGTTAACCTCCTGGATAAGTACACATTATAAGACCAGGCCTTAGAGTTTCCTTAATAATGTCCTTGACTTCTTTAATGACGGATATTGGCACCTGTTTCGGAATGCAATGAGTAAGTATTACACCATCCCAGATTAGTGGCCAACATCAGCCGTGGCACTTACCTGAAATTTGTTTTGGTGGTGGCGAGTCTGTGTGCTTCCATTGAGCTGACTGGCACTTTGTTTCAGGATTTAAAAACATGTCTCATCCATTGTTGTAATCAATGAATAGTCCCATTTATGCCGTCATCACGCATCAATATTGCCTGACAATATCCCTGCCTTGTGGTCATCCATCAGCATTCGTGGCACCCACCTGGAGGACACTTTTCTTATTTTCATGCAGTATACAGACCCTATGGAAATGCTAACTTTGGAGGCAGTGTGTTCCTTTGGCAATCCTCCAATTTTCTCCACTCGCTCAATCATGTCATCAGACAGACGAGATTGTCTTGGTGTGTTGTCACACGATTTTCTACCTTCTTTGAACTGTTGCACCCACAAATGCATATACATGACACCATCACCACATGTCTCTCTCAACTGGCGATGAATTTCAATCTGTGGTACAAATAGAGAAAACGAATGATTATGTGCTGTACTTAGAACATCACCATTAACAACAGTCCTCCGCTGCTGCTAGAGTTCTACAGGGTGCAGCAGTTAGATCCGGACAAATATCAATTTGAATTTCCATCCATATCGTAGTTCCATCAGAGGTCGCGATTGAGGTTCGCCATGGGCATCTAGTAAACAGTCATAATCTTAAAATGGCCAAGATGCTACATACAAGTGCGGAGTACAATCGAAGAGCCGCGATTATTGAAAGCCTTTGCGCTGGGCGTTCGGCGACCGAGATCATTCGATTCTTTGGGTACCCGAGGTCGACTGTTTATGATGTTGTGGCAAAATACAATGCTTCGGAGAAGTCCGAGGAAGGTTCCGCTAACCCGGTGAGGAGTTCCCATTGAAGGGAATGGGTGTCACGAACTCCGGCGGTCATGGAAAGGGCTTAAGAGCTGATTTCGGTGGACCCTGGACAATCGTTGTGGAAATTGGCATCAGTGGTGGGTGTCAGCGAGCGAACAATGCGTCGGATTGCAGAGGAGGACTTACGTTACAAGTCGTACACAATAAAGATGCGAGAGATGCTGTCTGAGGCTGCCAGAACAAAGCAGATTGCTCGCTGCAACCTGCTACTGAGTTCTTTGAAAAACGGAGCGGGGCGAATCAGATTTTTTTCCCATGAAAAAATTTTCACTGTTGATGCAAAAATCAACCGGAGAAATGATCGCTGGCTCGCCCACGACCCTGAGGACATCCCGATTGTTGCTCGAACAAAATTTCCGGCTAGTGTTCCGTCCTAGGTGTTGCGTCCAGTGAGGGTGACGTCATGCAGCCACATTTCTTTGAAAAAGGACAAACTGTCACAAAAGAAGTTTATCTGAACGTTTTGAAGGATGTTGTGGTACCGTGGATGGTAACTGTGGCTGTGGGGAGGGAATGTTTTTCAACAGGACGGTGTACCGCTCACACAAGCCATTTAGTCCAAAACTGGCTATCAGACAATGCGGACATGTTCTGGTCCAAAGAGTTTTGGCCCCCGAATAGCCAGGATTTGAACCCCCTCGACTACTATGTTTGGAGCATTGTTGAACGGGTTACCAACAAGTCACGGAACCCTAATGTTGCGCCTCTACGCTCTGCTATCAAAGCAGCATTCGTCAATATGGACAGCGCTGTGTTACAGAGAGCGTGCAGGCGCTTCAGGAGAAGGATGGAGGTGGTAATTGAGGCCAACGGCGGTTATATTGAGTAATTGTACTCCTCACAGGTCACACGAATATTGACTAAAAACAATTTCTTTTACATTTGTACTTTGTGTCAATAAATTATATTTTAAAACAAAGTTTAATTTGTCCGGATTTAACTGCTGCACCCTGTATGTGCCACACAGTTCTGCAATATCTATCACACATTAACAATGAGTGCGTGTGTATTTTAAAACAAACCAATGTTTCCCTCAGTAACCTGTTCTGAGAAAAAATATCAGAGGTGAAATTGAATGCACCTTCTGTCTATAGGATCGGGGCATTTCTGGTATAAGAATGGGAATGACTAAAAAGATGTCTTCAAAATAAAAATAGTTGTTTTCAAATATTACCGTTTAAGATACTCCTGATGCTTAAGATGCTATCCTGCTTAGTACATGGTTTTGTACTAGTTCCTTTTACACTAAACACTTGCTGAAAATACTGCTTAAGGTCCTCTGCTACCAAATTATAAGACATATTTTTACTGTCCTCAGATGCACGACAACTTGCTTTATTACATTTGATAGATGAAAAGTTGTTAGCATTCTTCTTGCCTAATTGTCTATCTGGTAACTGATATTCATTTCTTGTAGAGTGACAAACAGCATAAGTTATATAACTAAGGAAGATGCTATCTTTTTCTGAAAAGCAGACTACAATTAAAAACTAGGACAAGAAGGCAATCAGCATTACACTACAATACTTGGTGGACTCGTGTGTGTGTGTGTGTCTAGTACGTAGAGCTACTTCTCTGAATATATCTATATATTCATTCAGGTGAAAGTTGCTTGCATACTGCAAGCTAATCTACAAACAAGTTGAAAAAATACCAGATTAAAAGTTGGATATGCTTAGAAATACATTCACCAGTTCTCCTGTGTATAACAGAGGGAAAAAACCCAGAACCATACCATAAGAAGTAGTTGCTTATTAAGTTTCAGAATGAAGCTCTCACTATAAGCAGAATTTCAAGTCTATATCATAGTGGGAAGGTCAAAAACTGTAATTCCAAGTTCCCCATTTAATTCTATGCAAATGTTGCCCTGGAGTACATCCAAGGACCATTTGAGAAGTTCCTAACTTAACTTCTGCAAAGGGGATAGAGGAGTATTTATTCCAACTTTAGAGGCATTTACGGTAATTGACAATAGTTCAATACCACACAGGTTATATTTTTCTGTTATGATATACACTTAGGTGAGCTTTTGAATGTTTTTGCAAGCACTTTAAAAAGTAATCTGATACTTTTGTAAATAATCACAGATTTTTGTGCAGAAGATGTTCTTTCCTGATGAATTTGCTCTCTTTGGATTGGCCACAATGGTTGCTCCCCCCTTCTGGCCCTCATATAAAGCAAACTACAGCAAGTGAAACGTTGAGCAGATATATAGTTGGAATCTTCATCATCATCCTCCATTCACAATTCAATGTCAAATGTAAGCTTGCCCAAGTAAATATATCAAATAAACCAGGAAAGGAGTGTTTTGTCGGCTGTTGAGTATTATCTCTTACATATTATGATGCCCTCTTACCACTGCCGATAGGAAAATTGTTATTCTTCCCTAATCTGGTAAAATCTGCCTCATTGTATAACAAACTGAGATGCACTCTTTATGGAAAAGCAATTATGCTTAACAAATATGATGTAATAGAAGTAGTATTATACGACATGTTTATAATGCTATCTACTATAGCTTAAGAAGCTGTTTTAGCTTGCTCCTCAGAAAAGCATCTTAACTTGGTTTTACTGAAATTGGATTAAATAATAAGGATCTGAAGAGTCAAAGTTTCAGTTTTTAACCGACCAACCAATTCAAAAATATACTATACTGATGTGGACACTTGGATGTCTATTGGTTAAGTTTAATTGTCATTTCAAACTACAATCAAAGTGCCATGAAAATTTTATTTTGAACAACTTCTATTACTGTACTCATGGTGCGCATTACATGTCCCCCTGGGCAAAGCAGGCAGTCCATTCGACCCATGAATGAGGGCATATAAGTACAGAGGTCCCTTAAACTTACTATGCAACCAAAATGCTCAGTCTTTTTTCTACAAATTTTATTTCAAAGAAGAAAACATTTTCACATCTTGTCTCTTTGGCATCCATTTTAAAATTTCTTTTCTTTTGACACTATCATCTGTTTTTCCCCCTTTAAAGTATGTTCTATATTAATAACTCTTTTTGCTGTTGGCCAATAGGATGCAAAATGGCTGTCTTCATTCAGAACTAATTATTATTTATTTGCCAAAATTGTGTATTTTCTTTTAGATTTATTTGCTATAGTTACTTACAAAATAATTTAAAACTTTTACTATGATAAAAGATCAAAATCATTTATTAATTTTTGTTAAATTTAATTTCTAAGATATTTTGACATTATTGAAGAGGTAAAATAAATATGTATATGTAATTAAAAATCACAAAGACTAATCCCAGGGTGATTCAAGGAAAGTTTGTGTGCATATTGGGCTTGAGAATGGAAATTCATCTCTATGTTTGGCTTGTGTTGAGTTCAGGCTCAATGGGTCAGTCCATACAGACCTCTAGTGTGCATAAAGTTTTTGATGACATTGTAATACTTAGTGGTAAAACTGCTTTATTGTTGAGTTTCGATGTTCTGTTTTCATCAGAGTCATAACTGAATGCAATTTAATTAGTGTTGTCAAGAGGGTTGTACTGTTAGTATATTGGTTGTACCGAGTTCAATCTCTGATGGAGTCCTTTAAAAACGTCTGATGAGACTGGGATCTTCTTCTATCCAGGAGGCTGCTTTAGCCAACTAAGCTATTTTTCCAGAACATTTCTTCAATCTTTTTTTAGGACTTGAGCTGTAGATGTTCATTATGTACATTCTATTCTTCTTTTGTTATGACAATTCATAAAAGTCTAAAATATAACTTGCAATATTACATCTTGGTGATACCAAGAGCTATACATATAAAGATAATCACATATATACTCCCTTGGCACAGTCCCTTGGTTAAGAGATTAGTTAATGATGAGAGTATGCTTCAAATACGAGGGTCATCCGGAAAGTAGTACCCGTTAGTGCCGCATGAAGTGCTGACGACGCGAGTAGCCGCTGGACAAGGTCAGATAGCTTCAGTGGCTTGTCTGCCTTCTCTGAGCCAAGTTGCGTGACGCTAGCATTGCCTGTGTTGTTTCTGTGATTGTTTACAATGTTTAAAAAAATTGAGAACGCCGCCAGTTGTGAAGTGAGGGCAGTGATTAAATTCCTCAATGCAAGAAACGTTCGCCCATGTGATATTCATCGCCAATTAAAGGAGGTGTATGGAGACAATGTAATGGACGAGTCGTCTGTTCGGCGGTGGTGTCGCAAGTTCAACATGGGGAGGGGGAACACACACGACGATGAGCGTTCGGGGAGACCGTCTGTCATTACAGACCAACTGGTGAGCTCAGTTGACGAATTCGTGAGGAACGATCGGCGCGTCACAATTGATGACATCTGTGAGCATTTTCCCAATGTTTCTCGAACAATTGTTCATGAAATTGTTAAAGACCATCTGCATTATGCAAAAATTTGTGCAAGATGGGTCCCTCGCATGCTTACAGATGAGCACAAAACCAAGCGTATGGCTGCAGCACTGACGTTTTTGGGACGTTATTCTGATGAAGGAGACTCTTTCTTGACTCGCATAATTACTGGTGACGAAACATGGGTTTGTTATGCATCACCTGAGAGTAAACGACAGTCAATGGAGTGGCATCATGCTCATTCACCAAACAAACCAAAAAAATTCAAGACAGTTCTGTCCACCAGGAAACTCATGGCAACCATTTTCTGGGATCGACGAGGTGTATTGCTTATTGATTTTTATGGCCCGTGGAGACACTATTAATGCCAATGCATATTGTGAAACATTAAAGAAATTACGGCGGGCAATACAAAATCGGCGGCGAGGTCTATTGTCTACTGGTGTCATTCTCGTTCATGACAATGCCAGGCCTCATGCAGCTGGGATAACACAAAGACTTTTGCAGCAATTCAAATGGGAAACTTTCGACCATCCACCGTATAGCCCGGACTTGGCCCCTTCAGATTTTCATCTCCTTACAAAGCTTAAAGACTTTTTGGCGGGGAAAAGATTTGACAGCGATGAAGAACTTAAAGAAGGAGTGACCCTGTATCTCAATGAGCTGGCGGCGGAGGACTATGCAGCAGGAATACAGAAACTTGTCACACGTTATGACAAATGCCTTAATTTGCTTGGAGATTATGTTGAGAAGTAGTTTAAAGTATCCTCTTTCAAATAAAATTTTTTATGTTTGTTAATATTTACTTTTGTGTCTTTATTTCACGAACGGGTACTACTTTCCGGATGACCCTCATATATCGCAAAGTGACAATTTTAGGATGATTGGCATAGAGTGCGAATGGCTATCAGAATTTCATTTCTAAAATTCAGCTGTTAATATCCTGCCATTTCAAGATAAGAACAGTTAGAATGCTCTGAGCAATGCCAACTCATACGGAGCAATTTTAAAAGAAAAGCAATGTATAAGCTTCATAGAAACCAAATACATAGCTATTGCTGAGCAAGAATAAGAAATTATGAATTAAGTTGCTTAAGTCTTAAAATAAGACATTGTCTATTATCCCAATTAATTTTACATCAAGGAAGAATTTGAAAGCTCCAATAACTATTAGAATGCACTGTAATCAAGACTATTTTTATATGTAAACTCTTAGTTGGAATTGCAGAACTGACATGACAGAATTTGACAAATGCTATCTCTAAAAGTAATCACTGGTAACATAATCAACAATGAATGTGGATTTTGCGTAGTATACATTCTATGCTAGTTAGTATTCATTGGATCCTATCAACCAATAAAAGTTATTGATTTTGAGCATATCAGAAGACAATTATGTCACACATAATACTTTACCATTATTATGTAAATCTAATATAAATTGAAGAGTAGTATCATATACATACTTTGTAAGATCAGTTTAAGACATACTGTTGCATTTTGGAATAAATATAATGTGAATGTTCATGCAAGAAGGTATGTATATCAGACATTATTATCGAATAGAAGTAGCTTTTATTATCTCCTTTTTTCCATTATAAAAACTCATCATCTGGAGTTTCTTTGTGTGAAGCTGTTAATATATCTTATCAAATGGTAAGAGTGTATATGTTTCATGATATGACTTTTATTGATTATAGCATTTCAAGCTGAATGATATATATTCCTGGTTTGAGGTTGAGTGTGAGGCTAACAACCTCATTTTGGAAAAAGTTTTTTGTTGCAAATTCTAATCAACTGCCTCATCGGAGGGCAGTTGTGGTTCTACTTGGGATGTAGTGCCAAAGATGATGAGATAGACCTTACAATTGGAGTTAGTGTACTTCAGTATAAAAGAACTCACTGTAACGTATATATGGTGAAATACTTCAAATACTAACTTTTGCTTTCAGCCATTCTCAAATATCTAATAAATTACAGATGAGGCATACTTTTTGTAAGTAGAAAATTCTTCTTATAATTTATAATAAACTAAATCTGCTGATACTATTTTCCTCTTTTTGATTTATATATGGCACGCTAGCACCATGGTTTAAAATCATACTACTTGTAGGGACAGTTTAAGCAGTTACTCTGAGTTTAGTTAATTGGAGGTTTATTTATCTGCCAGACGTTGAAGAAATGGATAAAATTGAAATGACAAATAAATTTTAACCACAGATTTAATACTCAGAGATTAACTTGGAGTTTGTAGAATGTTTATGGCATTTTTTCATAGAAATGCAATCAGCATGTTTTTCTTTTTGTTCTGTTTCAGAGTCAGAGAAAGATACGACTGAGGCAGAAGTGAACAAGATAACATTCTCTCCATCAATTCAGACTTTTGAAATGGACATAATGAAGCAATTGAATATAAAGGAAGAGAGATTCCCTGCCAAAACCTTTTGGTATTAGGCAGAGAAGTATGAATCATGGAATATTCCATGTGATTATGTAGTTTAAGATGTAAATATATGTGATAAAAATAGTTTATAGTTTATTGATTTGTCCTGTGGATATAGATTTCCTTATGAATAGTATTACGGTGGTATTGAAATAAGGTAAAATTTGGTGGTAACACAGGTATAACAGGACACCCATATTATCAGCATTGTCTAAAGACAAAATGAGAAACCTAGTTTTTTACATTTCTTTGGAAAATTTTACAAAAATATTGATTTTTTCATTTAAATTCATGATCTTCTTCAATAGGAGTTGCTAAAATATGCCAATACTTTCTTTGGCGCAATAGTTGATAGCATTTCTTTAGAAGGCAAAAGTCTTAATGTTTTTCAGTTGTAAAAGTTATATTTATTTATTCTTTTATAAATAGATCCAGCAACAGCCATGAACGGCAACTCACATTGGATACATTAAACTGCAGTATAATTAATAAAAAAATAAATAAAATAACAAATGACAATACGAGGGGTAATTTAAAGAGTAGAGCAATGGGTGTTAGTTATAGTGACTCTTACCTCTGCATCTTCTTCTATCAGCCATTGCACCATGTTAATTGGCTCTCTCTGACTCCACATGATAACTCGCGTAATGGAGACTAAAGTGCAGGAGTTGATTTTGTGTGAATCTTATTCTTGTGGTATACAGCTGCTTTTTTTTTAGGCTAAAGGTCTGAGCATTTCACCATCTGTATTTAAAAATAATGCCTGTTATCACCTGTACTACAAAACTATCTTGAAACTATCATTAGTTAATTACCTCTTACCTGAAGCAAATACTCTCTCCCTAACTTGCTGTGCGTACCAGTTGGGATAGAGGAAGCCCTCCCAGAGTGGATGTATTTGGTGGTGCCCATCAAGGACAAGACCATTCCAGATATTGGCCAAAACTCCACCGGCGTGAGTGAAGTTCTGGATCTTTGGGCGTACAGTTTTTGCATTGAGGTGGGACCCAAAGTGTTGGATTATTGGAGCCTTTCAGTTATAAGTACTTCTCTGGGGTGCATTGTGAATGTGTCACGATTATGCTTCAGGAAGTGGTCAATTACTTGTGTAATCATCTTGAGGTACCTAGGGTTTTCATCATGTCCACCATTAACAGATAGGATGTCAACTGGTTTGAGCACACCCTCTTTGTTTTCCATTAGTCTAGAAGGATTGCACACTGAGGATCCTCTCAAAATCTGCAGCATGTGTTGAAGAGAAATGCTTCCCACTTCTTATTACAATGTATGTTGGACCAGAGTAGGTAACTGCATCTGGCTGGCCCATAGAATCCTGCTTGATGACAATATATGCGTAAACAGAGGGCACCAGCTTATGTTGCTTTGCTACCACCCAATCATGTAGTATAATCTAAAACAAAGATGGAAAATGCCCCCTAAAATCACAGTAATTATCAAGGCATATATCAAATTATTTAAAATACCTTATAGTCAAGGTGCATCAAAACTGGTGCTTGCTTGTTTACAGCTGTTATGCTCGGCAGCACTCTAGCCTTGTGATATAAAGATTACTTGACCAGAATAGAAGCAAGTGTTTCAATGCTTCTGATGCAAAAGTTCTGGTCTTATAGGCCTTGTGCCTGTGGACAAAGCAATCACACAGGCACCGTTGTGACATGTTTCTTACCCTCATGTGCGGTATTTTTCTTGGAACAAGGCAAAGGTACATTGCAGTGTTTGATATGGTAATGCCCATTTTTTCCAATTCCTGATGAACATCAGTCAGCGTACTGCAGCTGCATTACTATGGTGCCTGTATTCCAAAAGGCACAATTTCAGTGATTGCTTGCCCAGGCTGATCTTCCACCAGCCTAGGCTGATCTTCCACCCCTCACACTCTCAAACGTTTAATCAGGCTTTTCTATCATACGTTGAGCAAGCACTTTTTTTTCTCTTTTTTGAGGTTTTGCATTCTGCTCCTGGACTCTCAGCTCAGACTCTTATTCCTCTAATTATTTTCTAAGGCCTTCTTAGCTCCACCAACTTCTTTGCTCCACCAACATCCAGCCCTTCATTTTTCATTAGAAGAATGCTTTTTACCTTCATTGTAGTTATTTCCGTGTGAATTGGTGGGTGTTTTGTTAAGGTGATCTTATTTTCCATAACTTAGGACGCTTTTGATTCCATGTTGAAAATTTAAAAAATATGTTACAAAGGTTTTATTTATTAAGAAAGATTTTAATACCTTTATCTTTGATTGATTGATTGTCAGTATCTAAATGTACCATGTGAGTAAAAGTTCCTGGCAAATGCCTTTGTTGCCAATGGCCCCCATAATGGCTCAGTATGAGCGGGCTGCGTCATTCATACAAAAATAGCACCTTTGTTCACACATTCAGCTATGGATAAAAAGCCAAAGATTTTATTAGCTGATGAAATATGAAATTTATATAAATGTAGCTGTAGGCGTAACTGGAATAAAATATTCTTGTTTTATAAATAAATACATTTAAACACTACTAAAATTACTATGTTCATAAAAAAATTTTATAATAGATCTAACCTAAGAATATAGAAAACCTTTATCTGCAGGAATTAAATCCCCACTGATGGGGTCCAGATGCCGGATTTATCCTTCTAAAAAAGTTGTGCATGTCTTCGATAAAAATTATATAACTCGTTAACCATTGGTGAAATTTAACTCAAAAATCATTTTGTTGCCGAGATATCCATAAATAGATTTAATATAGAATTTTCAATTATAAGAATGAATAAATAATAATAATTTCATACAGTATGAAATTAATTCACAAAGTTTTTCCAAGTTGTTGAATAATTGAGAATCTAATGCCTAATATAACATATTTTTTTATAGGAATACATCACTTATTTTTTCATAAATGAAAAAATGTCGTTGATTGTCGAGAGCAGCACAAGCTATTCCAAAAATAGAAGCAATGTCAGCATAACAGCCACTCACACAGCTGTGCAGGCCGAGATTTGCATCACCATCGAAATATTTTTTTATTGACATTATCAATAAACTTCCTAGAGTTTGATTGGCACAAAAAATAATTTCAGTATTTCCTCAGAAACCTTCCTGCTGGAATTTTTGTCTTCTGAAAATAAGACAAAGAGTAGCAGGGAACTACATTTTCACTACATTTTTCCAAAAAGTTGCATATTCTCATAGATTTTCCCAAGACACTTATCCAAAATTTTTATCAGCAAAGTGATTAATATATGTGAAAAATAATTGCACGAGGAAGTTTATAATGCCAGAAAAGACCTTGTTTCTTGAATGAAAACCCAAATTCATAGATTCATAAAAATAATTATCTACACCCAATTATATCTATTATATATAGCTAACTCTCCGGATATACCTATATATATATATATATATATATATATATATATATATATATATATATATGTATATATGTATATATATATATATATATATTTATAGGGGATACGAATTCTGACCATGTTCCACGAGCGCCGTCGACGTCAGATTTTTTCGACGTACTGGCCCCACACTCTAGATGCCAGAATAATGCAGACATCGACGCTAGGTGTCATGGGTTCGATACTAGAATGTCCAAAAAATCGCAATTTTCCCATAAGAATGCATTGCGTGGATTTTTAAAAATTATTTTGATGCACTTATCGGTAAGATAGAGGAACAAAAATCTCGGAGGTTGAACCTGTGGTAGTCTTCTATGGTTTTTATGGTAGAAATGTTGCCAAATGACCGTGAGTTCGACTCCAGGTGGGTCCGAAATTCTTCCATAAGAAATGCATTGCTGCAATTTTTGTCATTTTTTTTCAATGCCTTATATGCCCCGATAAGCTGGAAAGATCAAACCCCATGTAGCGACGGAGGCGTTTGAAAACATTCTTTCATGAATTTCACAGTACGTCTAGTGGTCCTTGGTTCAATGCAAGAGGGTCATTCCGATTCCACCATGCATTTCAAACGGGGAAAACGGAATCTTATTTTAGAACCTTTCCGATAAGATATTGGATCGAAACTTTGGAACAAGTCATAATGGCACTTATCTAATATTAATTCGCTATTTTCTCTCACAGAAGGGTCCTGAGTTCGACGCTAGGCGGTCATTTGCGCGATTTTTTGCAATCTATTTTGAGGCCGTTCTCGATGCGATATAGCAATCAAAATTACGGTGTTTGCAGATGAGATGGTCTTCCATAGTACCAAAGGAAGAAATGTTAGCAAATGACCGTGTGTTCGATGCCAGGTGGGTTCAAAATGCTTACGTAAGAAATGCATTGCTGAAATCTTTGACGATTTTTTTAAATGCCTTCCCGATAAGCTGGAAAGATAAAACCCGAAATGTTGACAGGCGTTTGAGAACATTCTTTCATGACGTCAGCTGTTTCTCTAGTGGTCCTTGGTTCGATGCTAGAGCGTCATTCCGATTCTACCATGCATTTCAAGCGGGAAAAACGGAATCTCATTTTAGGACCTTCCCGATAAGATACTGAATTGAAACTTTGAAACACGTTAGAGTGGCACTTATCTAACATTTCCATGCCTTTGTCTCACGCGAACGGGTCCTGTGTTCGACGCCAGGCGGTCATTTACACTAATTTTTAAAAAATTGTTTTGAGGCGTTTCTCTTTGCAGGAGACCATTCAAAATCACAGCGTTTGCGTATGAAGAATTTTTCTATAGAACTAGTGGAAGAAAGGTTACATTTTACCGTTAGTTCGATGCCAGATGGATGAAAATTTCTCACGTAAGAAATGTATTGCGGAAATTTTTAAGAATTTTGCTGGATAATCTTCGAAGATGATACCCGTAAGGGGAACTTATTGTTAAATTGGTACCAATTAGCTTGCAGTATGCAAGCAAATTTTACTCGTAATAGATATATATATAGCAAACTCTCCGGATATATCTATATAGATATAGGGGATACGAATTCTGACCATGTTCCACAAGCGCCATCGACGTCAGATTTTTTCGACGTACTGGCCCTACACTCTAGATGCCAGAATAAAGGCCTGAACCCACCGGTGCGGCGACGCAGCCGCATGCGTTTTTATGATGGTACCTGGTCCTTCCTCTGCGTTCGTCACGTACTCAAATTCAATGGTTTCTTATGGGGCCGACCCCACCGACGCGGAAAGCGCCGTCCGGCGGATTAGTTCAAGGGATTAGTGCAGCGTTTTCGCGCCGGCAAATACGCCGCTCGGCTACGAACTCTGCATGCACAATTTTTCGATTTGCCGCAGCCCGTTTGCAATCAAATATTGTCGTTATTTTGATTAATTTCCTCAAAAGGATGCTTGTACACGATACCTTAACAATATCTGTACACCGTGATAAGTTTTCAGAACAATCAAAGCGATAGTACTCCGTAGAATCTCGTCCCCGTAAAGTACTGCAAAAATGATACGTACGATGTGTTTTCGGCATACAAGTGACTGTTTTCGGTCAAGAGTTCTATAGTTTTGATACTTTTTGTCGCAAGACGTCCAAAATTATCAAAAAAATTCTTGCGACAGAATGTTTAATTTATTTATGTCAAGCATATTTACTTTACTTAATTGTATGTTTCCTCAATGTAATATATGCGGCAATTAAAATAAAGTAACAGGTGTGTGTTATATATACTCTTGCGCATATAATAGGCTACCTTTTATTTACCTAAAGGTCCCCAGTTCGAACCCAGACAATAAAAACCGTTCTCGTAATAAATGCACGCAAACCTCACTTTTATCGGTTGCAGATTACATTTCCTTTGCAAAATTAAATTAGAAATAATAGTCGTTCGAAATCGAAACTAGCACCAAAAGAAATAAAATATGTTAATAGGAGTCATTAATATTCTGAAATTTTAACATTTGCAGTTACGAACAATTTGCGGGATCGATTTATTTACAGGGGACGATCATTTGGTTATCAGCTCGGGGTTTGTATTCATTTTTACTTAAAACTCAAGAACAAGAATTAGTGAAACCTTAAAAAATGCGTATTATGAAAATCCATCCCCTAAGAATGAATAAAAGTTTTTCGTCTGTGATATTGGTTCTCGTTTCGATCCCAGGCGGATCCAAGCGTAATCGACCGTAATAGAATCAGATGAAGTTCATTTTAAGTTTTTCCTAATACTAATGATAGACAAGAACATGTGTTCACGACTGGTGGTCGTTCTTGCCGCAGCCGCGCCGGTGGGGCCTACCATGCGGACAGGGTGCATTTCTACGTCACCTAACGGGACTTTGGCCCCCCTCCCAAGTGTCATAAAAACGCGTTGCGGCTGCGTCGCCGCACCGGTGGGTTCAGGCCTTAATGCAGACTTCGACACTAGGTATCAAGGCCTGAACCCACCGGTGCGGCGACGCAGCCGCATGCGTTTTTATGATGGTACCTGGTCCTTCCTCCGCGTTCGTCACGTACTCAAATTCAATGGTTTCTTATGGGGCCGACCCCACCGACGCGGAAAGCGCCGTCCGGCGGATTAGTTCAAGGGATTAGTGCAGCGTTTTCGCGCCGGCAAATACGCCGCTCGGCTACGAACTCTGCATGCACAATTTGTCGATTTGCCGCAGCCCGTTTGCAATCAAATATTGTCGTTATTTTGATTAATTTCCTCAAAAGGATGCTTGTACACGATACCTTAACAATATCTGTACACCGTGATAAGTTTTCAGAACAATCAAAGCGATAGTACTCCGTAGAATCTCGTCCCCGTAAAGTACTGCAAAAATGAAACGTACGATGTGTTTTCGGCATACAAGTGACTGTTTTCGGCCAAGAGTTGTATAGTTTTGATACTTTTTGTCGCAAGACGTTCAAAATTATCAATAAAAATTCTTGCGACAGAATGTTTAATTTATTTATGTCAAGCATATTTACTTTACTTAATTGTATGTTTCCTCAATGTAATATATGCGGCAATTAAAATAAAGTAACAGGTGTGTGTTATATATACTCCCTGCGCATATAATAGGCTACCTTTTATTTACCTTAAGGTCCCCAGTTCGAACCCAGACAATAAAAACCGTTCTCGTAATAAATGCACGCAAACCTCACTTTTATCGGTTGCAGATTACATTTCCTTTGCAAAATTAAATTAGAAATAATAGTCGTTCGAAATCGAAACTAGCACCAAAAGAAATAAAATATGTTAATAGGAGTCATTAATATTCTGAAATTTTAACATTTGCAGTTACGAACAATTTGCAGGATCGATTTATTTACAGGGGACGATCATTTGGTTATCAGCTCGGGGTTTGTGTTCATTTTTACTTAAAACTCAAGAACAAGAATTAGTGAAACCTTAAAAAATGCGTATTATGAAAATCCATCCCCTAAGAATGAATAAAAGTTTTTCGTCTGTGATAATGGTTCTCGTTTCGACCCCAGGCGGATCCAAGCGTAATCGACCGTAATAGAATCAGATGGAGTTCATTTTAAGTTTTTCCTAATACTAATGAAAGACAAGAACATGTGTTCACGACTGGTGGTCGTTCTTGCCGCAGCCGCGCCGGTGGGGCCTAATACGCGGCCAGGGTGCATTTCTACGTCACCTAACGGGACTTAGGCCCCCCTCCCAAGTGTCATAAAAACGCGTTGCGGCTGCGTCGCCGCACCGATGGGTTCAGGCCTTCATGGGTTCGATGCCAGAAATTCCCAAAAATCGCAATTTTCCCATAAGAATGCATTGCGCGGATTTTTGAAAATTATTTTGAGGCACTTATCGTTAAGATAGAGTAACCAAAATTTCGGAGGTTGAAGTTGAGGTAGTCTTCTATGCTTTTCATGGAAAAAATGTAGCCAAATGACAGTGAGTTCGACGTCAGGTGGATGCAAAATTCTTCCATAAGAAATGCATTGCGGAAATCTTTGACAATTTTTTAAATGCCTTCCCGATAAGCTTGAAAGATAAAACCCGGAATGGTGACAGAGGCGTGGGACCTTCCCTATAAGATATTGAATCGAAGCTTTGGAACAAGTAAGGATGGCACTTATCTATATATATATATGTATATATATATATATATATATATATATATATATATATATATATATATATATATATATATATATACATACATATACGAGGAAAAGTTGCTTGCATACTGCAAGCTAATTATATATATATATATATATATATATATATATATATATACACGAGTAAAAGTTGCTTGCATACTGCAAGCTATCGGTTGAATACAGTATCATACCAAGTACTGCCTCAGTTCAAATTTAAAACTTCGCGCCAAAGACCTCCTGGCGACAAACTAAGTACCTGATCATGAGAGAAGGCAGCAAAATAATATTAGATAAGTGCCATCCTTACTTGTTCCAAAGCTTCGATTCAATATCTTATAGGGAAGGTCCCACGCCTCTGTCACCATTCCGGGTTTTATCTTTCCAGCTTATCGGGGAGCCATTTAAAAAGATTTCCGCAATGCATTTCTTATGGAAGAATTTTGCATCCACCTGGCGTCGAACTCACTGTCATTTGGCTACATTTCTACCATAAAAACCATAGAAGACTACCACAGGTTCAACCTCCGAGATTTTTGTTCCTCTATCTTACCGATAAGTGCATCAAAATAATTTTTAAAAATCCACGCAATGCATTCTTATGGGAAAATTGCGATTTTTTGGACATTCTAGTATCGAACCCATGACACCTAGCGTCGATGTCTGCATTATTCTGGCATCTAGAGTGTGGGGCCAGTACGTCGAAAAAATCTGACGTCGACGGCGCTCGTGGAACATGGTCAGAATTCGTATCCCCTATAAATATATATATATATATATATATATCTATTATATATAGCTAACTCTCCGGATATACCTATATAGATATATAGATATAGGGGATACGAATTCTGACCATGTTCCACAAGCGCCGTCGACTTCAGATTTTTTTGACGTACTGGCCCCACACTGTAGATGCTAGAATAATGCTAGAATAATAATAATAAATCGACTCTAGGTGTCATGGGTTCGATACTAGAATGTCCCAAAAATCGCAATTTTCCCATAAGAATGCATTGCGCGGATTTTTTAAAATTGTTTTCAGGCACTTATCGGTAAGATAGAATAACCAAAATCTCGGAGGTTGAAGTTAAGGTAGTCTTCTATACTACGAATGGAAGAAATGTTACAAAATGACCGTGAGTTCGACGCCAGGCGGATGCAAAATTCTTCCATAAGAAATGCATTGCTGCTTTGACGATTTTTTTTAATGCCTTCCCGATAAGCTGGAAAGATAAAACCCGGAATGGTGACAGAGGCGTTTGAAAACATTCTATCATCAGGTGTAACGTTTCTCTAGTGGTCCTTGGTTCGATGCAAGACGGTCATTCCGATTTCACCATGCATTTCAAACGGGGAAAACGGAATCCTATTTTGGGACCTTCCCGATAAGATATTGAATCGAAACTTTGGAAGAGGTCAGAATGGCAGAGAAACGAACGTGGTCACCGCTTGGTAGAGTTCGCTGAATGCACTAATATGTACAGTCCTCCAACAAAAAATCGAGCGGTGTATTCCGTGGTGCATAAGATTGAGGGGTTCCAAATTCTAGGATTTCCACCCATCCTTCTATCACCGTTTGGCAACAGCAGAACAGTCCGAAACATTCCTTTTTATTCCACCGTGGCCATCGGAGCGAGCTGAAGGGAGGAAAGAATAGGTTTTTATGGTGAGGTTTAGCTAAGCGCACAGTGGATTGGAGTTTCTGCAGCCAAGAAAAGATTTCCAAAATGTTTTTGTAAGGACTCAAAAACTTACTGGTGTAGAAGAGACAAGTCCATTTCGATCGTAAACGGTCATTTTTCCTCCTTGATAATTTTTTTCCGAAAAATTTGGGGTTCAAACTTGAATGATATTGATGGGCGTAATTTCGTAAAACTTTTCCCCATATTCGCTCTTGAGATTTCCTCAGTATAATTGCTTCATTTGCTACGAATGTTATTTGAAAGCATTAACGTATTCTTTTGTATGTTAAAAAACAGTATTTCACTGTATTACTTCCAATTCACAGTAAATGAAAAGGATTTTGATTGATTTGAATATCTATTAACAAGAGGATAACTAAGAATCAGCTGCGGTTCTGTTAGTTACTCGACGATTTGTAACATTGCTACGCCAAAAGCTGTGCGTGCCAGATTGGTTGTTGCAGGTATAAACAATGAAATCTTAGACAATTTTCAAATCCATCATCCTCTTTCTCAAACTAATATAGAAACTTCTTCATTACATATCTAGTTAACAGAGAGGCTTTTTTATTGCTAATATATTGCTTAATTGCTCAAAACATTTAGAAAGGGATTTGAGGACAGTAGTTTTGTAGCTGTCAACGAACTAAATCATAAGCATTTCTACAAAAACTAGCTGAAGTGTCACATACAAAATAGTCATACAAAACACCCCGTCTCAGGGTCAAAGGGCACCTTAGACACATGTGTCCGTACTAAGAAAGTTAATGCTGCAATTCACAAAAAATAGAAAGACAAAGATTTCTTCGGTCATCTGTAGGGCGCATACACCGTGTTTTTCCGAAACAATTATTTACCTCTAAACAGTGTTTTTGGAAACGTGAAAGTGAAATTTCTGAGAAGATGAATTTTGCCAAAATATACTAAAAATCATTTTGAGAGCTTTCACTAACTTGTGAAAGACATTATGAAACAACCGAAATCACGTGTGGGACTAAGGAGAGAAAGATAATACAATAGGTAGGGGGGTAGCTTAGTTAGGTAGCTGGTATAGAAAAGGGGTTCACTGAATTCCACGTATACTGAGAGTTATGAATAGGGAGGAAAATGGGTGAATAGAAATGAAGGATCTCGGAAAGAATAGAATGGTCTAAAGAGATACGAAGTAAACAGCGGGGGATGCGATGGATGCCAGTCGTGAAAGTGCTTTTTAAATCGCCTTCCCTTCCTAGGAAATTCCTCCTTATCGCTCATTTTCTGTATACCATTATTCCATATAGTATCAATAGTATCGAAGCGACAAGCACTATTCGTTATGATTCAGTAAGTGCACTGAACGCAATTGATACTTACTACACCTTATTAATTAAATAAGCTACTAGTAGGTCTTAAATGATCGAATTTCCGAAATTCGTTTCCCGGTATCTTTTCTAAAGTAAGTAACCCTACATGCGAGTAACCCTCGTACATAAGAAACACTGTGTAAAAAGACTGATGCAAGGGATATTAGGGATTCAACTTCAAGTTCTGGTTAAGAATACAGTATATAAAAATAAGTATGGTTTAAAAGGAAGCGTAAAAATAGGGTTATTCGTACTGAACGTTTGAAAAACGTTTGAAATCAAATAAATAGTAGTTAAAAGCTACGGTAATTCGTAAACAATTTAAGACCCTAAAGAAAATTTTATTTTTAGGCATAGCGGCATTTTGACTGAAATAAGAGCTCTAAATAAAGTCCCAGAGATGTGTTATGATTATGCATACGAAGTGATACATAATGAAGGATTAAGTCAACCGTATCTAATGGCAAATGGTTCATGATTTAAATGACTTAAACGAAATAAGCATCAGGAAAAGGAGAGACTGTCGGAAGGGAGTTAAAGTGTTTAAGGGGATTCATCTACAGAACTGGAATAAGAAGAATAATGTAAAAACATGTATTATAAAAAGAATTTTCCCAAGATTCATTTATGAGATCACCCATACGGTCTCGATGAGGTAAACCACTTGTGGTTAAAAATAACTTAAATCAAGGCATGAAAAGGTTTGTATGAGAAAAGCTCGAAGATGAACATAAATTATTGCGGAAGATATGTTACCAACTTGGATATTTATTGTAATGATTGGGCCAGTCAGAGCGGAGCACTCGAGGGCTTTTAATGCCTAAATAAAAGAGAGGCTTCCGGATAATCATATTAGCAGCGCGTTCTACTTGGATGAAAGCGGTACCGGGTTCGATTCCCCGTGGGAGACCACGTGCGAAATGACCTCCGCAGTCGAATGCATTTTAACAATACAACTCATAAAAGCGAGAAATAATGAACGCTTAGTTATCGATATTACTTGCTTGATTGTGATTTCTTAGGATAATCGTAGCATAAATATTTTACTGCATTTGTTTATGTAAATATGGTTTCAGCAAGCTCATAGCCCTCATGCATTTTATGATATTGTCTTTTAACTACGATGAACGACATTCTAAAAATGATGGGTTCCTACAAATTGAACCTTTATGGCTGCTTTTGTCGATTCTGTCGAATTTAACGCGATTTAAATATGACATTTCAGGATTCTCTTCCTGCTATTTGAAAGCCTGAGTTAGGAAATCCAAGGGCAATTTTTTCGAATCAGAATCTTAATTCCTTTTCTACGATTTAACGATTAATATTATTATATAAATCAGTTGTAGTCCTCAATATTCAAGGGAGCTGGAAATTATGTCAGGGTGGAAAATATTGGTTCTCGTAAAGAATAAAGAGGAATCTGTTTCTAACTTAAGGCCATTGCCCTTTTAAAATATAATTCTTTCCGATCCACCGAAAAATTCCCAGCAATCGCTGGTATCGCTTTCCTTTAGACCTCGCGATAGCAGCTCTGCTGATCGGACGGAGCGTAGGTATAGTACAGTGGGGGAATAAATTATCGCAACACTTTGCAAGCGCTTGAGTCGGAATTCTCAGAAACTACTTGCTAAACTACTTACTACGACTGACTGGCAACACTGAGAAAAGCCTCGAAAAGCGGTAATATTTGAGTCGGAGCCTATAACGTACTAAAAATTTCTCTCTTTCGATCTCTTCTTAAATCCTTCGCGCGATCTTTCCTTGAGTTCGTCGTTTTTATCTCGGCATTTCTCTTTCACAGATAGTTATCATGTTTATAGAATGAGAGTTATATTAATTACTATTGCAATCTTAGATGCATACAAATATACGGATAATAATTGGGACTTTATTTGTAAATAATCTTCGGTTGAAACGTAGAAAAATATGTAGAAATAAGGACAAATTAGGTTAGAGTGGGAATACGCTACGTCGCACAGTGGGCTAGAATCGAAAAAAGCTGGCCAAGAGGCCAAAAATGGTTTTTTTGAGTGCGGGTTTTGAAACTTCGCACATATATTAAGAAAAGATTGAATTTTATGTTCCCGTTCGTCGTTTTTCGATATCTTTACGCGTTAAAAAGATACATGGCGTCAAACTTGAACCATTTTAACAGAAATGGGCAGTCGCGAATTTTTCGGATAAACGTTCAAGTTTGCGTTTTTATGGAGGGTTTAAATAGATACTTTTGGAAGAAACAACGATGCATTGATCTACAACAATTCTTTATCTTTTGACTGGTTGCTATCACCGCTTACAAAAATGAGTTTTTGCTCATTTAAAGCAACAAAATGGCGGACACCTTTTTCGGACAATTTTCGAGATAAAGTAAGGAATATAAATAGGAAAACGGCCCTAATGCATCGAGTCTCTTATACCACGTCATATTCAGAAGTGTCTAGATGTGGAATCCGAAGACACTGTTTCAATTCAGTTGCTCTTTTGGGAGTTAAGTCGATTTTTCGTAAGCGCGGCGCGTTCCGACTCACCACCGTGGAATCCCAGAATGCAGTTTCGCTGTCCTTTTGGTGATACGAAGTCTAACGATTGGTCTCTTTCATGTTAAATTCTGGCTAATTATCCTTAAAACATACGTGAAGACAGTTTAAGAGAGGAATTAGACACCTCTACTTTACATAACGGACGTGGAATAAAGGAAAGGTAAGGGGTCCAGTTCCATTTCCGCTTGTTCCTTCCATTAAATGAGATTTTATTTTATTTTTTCTTATTGGCAAAATGAGCGACTGTAAGATATGATTGCTACATACATGTATGCAATCCTTTTCTGAATATATAGACTTATCATAGGGATGAAATTCAATACAAAAAGAATCATTTGACTTGAAGGATTCGGATCCGATTCTCGCTATACTCGGTCAAGAATGTGCTTTCCGCGCCTCAGCTAATACCTCGTCTTCCAAGGATTCGAGGCTCAGTCTTCACTGGAAAGAAGTGGCTTTTGACTTTTATTTACTGCCACAATCATTTGACAGGGACTCCTAATTTCTCTAAGCACGATGAGGCTTTCCCTTTCAGTGCAGCGATTTTTTCTCTCTACTAGTGCTGGAGCATCAGCTAGAGATTTTAGATAATCCCAATTAAGATGCGTTATGTCAAAATCTCCTCCTACGGCAATGATTGGATCTTTTAAATATCTCGCTTAAAGCAATATCTTCACTAAAATAACTTTTCTCTTGTATGATTTTCCCGCATGTGCTCATATAATGGAAAGAATACCGCCTTTTTAATTACATAAGCTCTTGGAATTCACGACAATTATTATTAGATCTCTCAGTTCGCACATTAAATCTGGGCTTAATTTTGGTATAACCTTATCCTTTTTTAAAGTGAAATTGCTTTTCACCGTTGCAATTTTTTCTATTTTTTTTTGGAAGTAACCTCACGCATACCCTTTTGCCTATTTACGTGAGTGTTTTTAACTATTCTTACTGTTGAATTACAAAAGAACTTTGTCTACGTAAATTCGCTCTCATTAAAACCGCTAAATTACATAGTGAACGACACTAAAACTACGCGGTCGGTCCTCGTGAAGGGAAAGGGGGGCGGGAATTTTCCGGGACAGTCCGTAAAGTGGATACTAAGTTTAGTATAAGCATATAATAAAAGTTGCGTATGACGCTTAATATAAGAATGAAAATAGTCTTAGAAAATATTTAAGCGTAGAGAAAGCGAGATCTATCAAATTTGAAGCGAAAATTTTAGTCATCGCTATGGAGAAATAAGAAAAGTAAATCTCGGCCTCTTAGAAACTTTTCGCCTCAGAATACTATGTTCATCCGACTCATATCTAGTGAATGATTCTGCTACAGTTCGTTGAATCGCGCAGTCTTCTAGATAGAGTAAACTGCATGCTTGATAGATAATTAACAGACAGTTGAAGCATCTGTTTTCATTTACTACGTACTTTGAACGACTAAAACACTATAAAGCTAATTTCGATCGCAGTTACCCCATCAATCGATTCTATTGTAACTATTTTTTATAATATGATGAAATTAATCGTGAATTTTAATTCTCTATTACGTATTATTACATAATTTTTACTCACTATTACGTATAGGCTGCTGGAGCTGAAAATTGTTGATTACCGTTTCCACCACCTAAAAGCTAATAATAGTGATACTAATTCCTGTCAACACGTTAATTGCTAAAGATACTTAAAGAAAGAATAAACTTCCTCATCACACGATTTAGAATTTATTTTATCAAAAGGATATTTGTAATACCATATGCCGTGGAAAAATACACTGCTGGAGAGAAAATACAAAGGAAAGAATAGGACATATCCTAGTGATTTCTGTATTTGTTTTCTTAAATGGTTACCTATTCGTGAGAATTATTTTCCATCAAAATTCAAAGTATTAAATCTTAAGTATTTAACCGTTAAATTCGCAAGATATTACCGCAAAATCTTCATTTAACGTCTGTTATTCCGCCATCAAATATTCTTATTTGTCATTATCCCACAGCGTACTATAATGACATCCTAGATAACATTCTGATCACGACTAGCTTTGAATAACAAATAGCAAAATAGCAAGGTGATCTTAAATGTCTGCATATACTTACGATACGTAAAGCCTATTTCCCATTTGTAAGAAGTTTGAATATTGCCGGTTTTCACTGGCTCGATTCAGAGTTGCCGAATTGTCGGTGGTAGAGTGTTTTCAGTTGGTTCCCGCATAATCCGCGCTCTGACGCCAAATGGTGTTGCGATAATTGTTTCTCCCACTGTACATGGGTACGCTCCGGCAAAGGCAATATTCCGCCAAAATGTAATAGAAGGAAGGGGTAAAAACCGAAATTTGAAACCCCCCTATCTTATGCACCACGGAATACACCGTTCGATTTTTATTTGGAGAACTGTACATAACAAATACATATTTCAAGAAGAACCCAAAAAGGAAGTGGACTTGGAGAGGACCCAACGCAGTAAAAAATGAAATAGATTACATATTGGTTAATAAACTCTACACAGTAACAGACTGTGAGGTCTTGAATAACTTTAGCGCTGGAAGTGACCACGGGATCGTAAGATGCAGATTGAAGATTAATCTCCAAATGGAACGCAAGAAGTTGATTTCATGCAAGAAACATGAAATAAGCATCAAAAATATATCTAAAATATATCTTCACACTCTCCGAGAGTTGATATTAACTGTTGACGAACCGCTCCCTCAAGATGGTTAAGTAAGGTGTTCCCCCATTTAAAGCTCTCGAGTTCCAAATTCATCAGTGATCAAAGCCAAATCTGAGTTAATAAAAATGTTTCGGCCAACAATAGCATGACAATTCGAATAAGACACCTGAACTTCTAAATAATCCCATTCAACTGTAAATACTTCAAACTCTGTTACCAACGTCGTTTTCCAAGACGTAGTCAAAGTGACCTACTCAATTCCATTGGGGGAAACCCCAAAGACGTGTAGAAATTACATTCTTCTAATAAAAAGAGATTAACATTTGTCGCTGACGTACATCGGTCGACTAGGTCTTAATCCAACATCCGACTGGACTGTGACCTGGCTTAAAGCAAATATAACACACAGCCCGACTAGTCTCATTAGATCACGCAGACTAATTAATTGATGGTCCCTTTTAACGCGGTGAGGTGAATGTGAGGAGATTGTCTGTCAAGTATCTCCTTTTATCCCCGTCTTAATCGGAGAAAGTGAATTTCGCCATGAAATGACCTGACCGATTGCAGCGGAAGCAGCGTTTCCGGTTGCTATCGTCATTCCTTAAACATCTTTCACTTTGCGGAACCAATATACATATGCTATGCTACTCTTACCGCAATTTCTTCCTCAGTCCAACCGAATTCGGTTACCGGTTTACCAATCTCTGCAGTCCACTTCAAATCAACAACCTCTGGACCGTACTTTGGGATGGAGAGGTTCGGATTGTCCAGCACGAGGATTCGCCGCCATTTTATCCCTCACACCAAACAGCCCAGACAGGCTCTTCATTAATTCTTCTATATTCCATTAATGTTGTCCAAAGCGCAGTTAGGATCCTACTTCTGATGTAAGACACACCGAATGAAACAAAGGTACCGTGACCTCTACGTTAGGACGCGGTAACATTGTAATCGGTCACAGGATACCCTCGCGGAGCAATCCCTGACGTCACAAGTATATACCTCCGCGTGACGTCACATTACTCATCGCTAAACGCGCGTGTGGTCGTGTGTGTGTTTTCTTTCTCATGTGGGATTAAATTTTCATGTAGCTGAACTATTTTCTCATAGTGAAAATCTATCACTCTAGCTCAGTTCACCGCGGCAGTTACTGGTATGATTTTTTTCAATCTAATAAAATTCTCTAAATATTTTTTCAGAACCTTTAATCAACACGAGAATAAAGAATTATAAGAATTCCTATCTATGATTCATTTCACACGTACGTAATATGATTCTGTTTACTTTTTTATGATAAGAATGGTAATAACTGCAATCAAAGGTCAATGGATACACAAAATAAAGCCACCAACGGTCGGTAATCTGCTTATAAATTTGCTGGTTCTTGAGGCGATCCTATTCACTCACAATTATAATATAGAATTTCAACTCTCCTAGATGTGTCGGTGTAAAATGAAAAGATGATTTAAATAGTAAATCAGCAAACAACACCACTAAAAATCAACTCAATCGTTATATACAATATAGTTTTCGATTCCCCGCTTAAATGTATCTATTTTCCGTATCCCAAAATCGCTTTCGCGATCGCATATATTTTTCGTTTAATCCCTTGCCCTTTATCACGGATAGACATCAAAAATATATTATTGTAATCTACTTCATTGCTAATAATAACGTGATTCAACGTCTTATTCTTTACATTTGCGATATTTTGTTCTCATGAGAATCGTGTAATTCTCAATTAGTATGGTATTCATCAAATTTTGCTTCCCGATTGGAATCAACGTACTATTTATCTATTTCATTTATAGCCATGAGTGTTGATCTCTACATTCGCCTAAAATTCGAGAGGCAATAGTGGCAATACTTGCTTATTTTTCACGTTATCACAATAGTCTATTGCAAGATTCTACGCCCAGCTTCGATTTATGTATATACAAATTAGAGTTCTCAAAATAAGTTCATTTTTATCGTTTTTAGATTCTATATATATCAAAAATTAAGTTAAAATGAATTATCGCGCAAACTATAGTCCGGTTCGAAAAAGAACAAAGTCCTAGCCTTGTTTCATCGTCGATCATGGATTGCGGTTCTAATTAAAGAGAGTTTGTAAAAGACTCAATTTGATTGAATCGGTCTTTCGAAACGAATAAAGTAAGTACCAGAATCTCTTATTTTAAAATATTATTAACAACACTATTACTGCCTAATACTTTTATATTCGTTGAAAATCAACGGGTACTTGGCTTAGTTTCAGTCCATGAGTAGCATCGATATCAATACGTGGATGAAAGTCCCGCAGATAATATCTGTGCTTCTATCTGTTAGTCTTCGATTCGAGACCTTCTCCAGACGAAGAGAGATTCCCATAAGAAATGCATTTAATGTTCATTTAATCGTTTTCATACTCTAAATATTGCTAAATGAAATTTAGAAGTCATCGTACTCCCTTTAGTGAAGTCTATCAAGAAAGAAATCCTACAAAAAATTCATAACATTGTTGTTGGTTATAGACTTTAATGTAAATTAAGATCAAAATATATTGCCGTTTTCACAGAAGATATTTGAATTACAAATAACGTGTCACTTTGAACTATGGTAAGGTAAGAGATGCTAGATTCATTTCTGGATAAATAGGAATACTAATTCTAATCATACTTCTGTTTTCCCCGTTCAGAATCAACTGGAAATTCAGCTAGTCTTATATAATAAAGTAAAGGTGTGTGTGTGTGTACTCAAGTAAAAGTTGCTTGCATACTGCAAGCCAATCGGTAAATATTTTAATGAATACCCGATTGCTTTTTATATACTTACAATAACACCATACCGCCGTGTTTAACAAAGCGTATCATATAATCGTTCTGGTGTCGAACGCAGGACCATTTCGGAAGATTTCTTGGGATATCAAGTTACGAAAATGAGTCCTCTAATTATAAACAAAATTGAAGTCCATAACATTCCAGAAAAGTCCTCAAACATATATTCGAACACTCCATTTAAGTACATGGTAGCATGATAATGATGCCCTGGAGCTAAACCAAGAACTGTTTGGGAAAAAATAAACTGCGTTTTCAAAAAAGAATCAAATTACTGAACTCATGCCAAAATATGAATTTCTATCTTTTCGGGAAGTGCTTCATATAAATATTTGCAACCTTCTCCATACACTTTAAAAGGGAGCGTCTGGATTGGAAACCGTTTAATATAGAATGGTAAGGGCATCTTAATCCGTATCCAAAGTTTCAGGGTATCACATCGGGATACCCCTTTTCAATGTATTGTAGAATGGAAATGGTTCTCTTTCCTCGAACCAAGGACCATTACGGGAACAGAAAACTGACAAATAAATAAAAATATTAGAAAAAGTAATAAAATGAAGAAGAGTTGGGGTGAAAAGAAATAATTTCAAGGAAAAAGGGTTAATATTTTTTAAAAGATATAGTTTTTCAATTAATAGTGCTTAAGAAAGAGATGCTTCTTCTTATACATACTTATAGTGATAGTAAACATGATAGTTCACATATATACTTATAGTGATTCTGAATATCTGATGCATCCATCTTTTGTGGAATCCTTACTATTTATTGTGCATTTTTTAATTAGCTTTGTTCAATATAGTAGGCGAAACTTCATCTGTATGAAATTTTTATTTATCTTGAACCAAATAGTGGAATCATGTAAACCTATTCTGAAACATTTTAGAACTTCTCTATTATAGCAAATGTGATAACGACCACGCAATCTTACGCTCTCTTTCTAGTTGTTGAGAAAGGCTTCTCTACGCAGAACATCTACATCTACATGAATACCCTGCAAGCCGCCTTTCGGCGTGTGGCAGGGGGTGTAAACACCAATCGATTGAGCTACTTTTTTAGCCTATTATTGTGCGCGGAAAGAATGAGTTCTTAAAACGACTTGTTCTAGCGTCTTTTTCTCTTATTTTGCTCTCATTATCGTATCGGCCGAAGCAACAGGGGGGTCGCATAATATCAACTACGTCATGGGAAAACGTGCTTTCTCTAAATTTGTTAAGAAGTCGCAACCTAGCTTCTAACCGCCTTTCTTTTAATGATGCCCAACCTGTATCTTAGAGCATCTTCGTGACGCTTACCTATTTCTCGTAGCATTTTTTAACGGAACATCGCTTTGCGTTGAATTTTCTCAAGTTCGCGGGTACCCGTTTCATCCGCTGAGTCCCATATACTTGCCGCGTATTCGAGATGGGGCCTGACCAAGGAGAAATAACATCGCTCTCTAACTTTCTCATCGCATCTACAGACAATACGCTTTATGAAGCCGAGCTTTTTACTAGCTTTACCGCAGATTTGACGAATCTGAGTGCTCGAATTTAAATTATTGGTAAGAGTTACCCCAAGATACTCAACTGATTCTGCTACATTTATGACTATTCCATTTATAAAGTATGGGTAATTATGACGCAATTCTTTCTTTTCGAAGAAATCAACTACGGAGAATTTACTCACATTGAGATCTAGTTCCCATTTTTCGCACCACTTTTGAATTGTTACTAAATCGCTAGATAAAGAAATACGGTCGTCATCGTTAGATATTTCTCTATATATGACCGAGTCATCCGTGAATATCCTAACATCGTTAACTATCTCTTCACTCAAGTCATTGATGTATATTAGGTATAGAAGAGGTCCAATTACCCTTCCCTGAGGTACGCCTGAGGTAACTTTGACTCTGTTCGAAATAACGCCATCATGTACTACTTGTTGTTCCCGTTCGTATAAAAAGTCCTTAACCCAGTCAATTGCTTCTTTATTAATTCCCGCTAATTTTAATTTGTAAATTAACTTATTGTGGGGGACTCTGTCGAAGGCCTTCTTAAAATCGAGGAAAATTGCTTCTATTTGCTTATTTCTCTTTATTTTATACTCTCGGCGGACTTTAAGATGTGGTGAATGAATAGAGCAAGTTGTGCTTTGCACGATCGCGACTTTCTGAAACCGTGCTGGTTCTTGCTGAGGAAACGGTTATTATCTAAAAATCTCATGAGCGAGCTGATAACGATACGTTCCATAACTTTTCCTGATAGGGAAGTTAATGAGATGGGTCTATAATTTCCTGGATCATCTTTTAACCCACTCTTAAAAACAGGTGTGACATTTGCCAATTTCCAATCTGTCGGAACATTACCTTCGTTTATTGACTTGGACGATATAATTTGAGGTACGGGGCAACGTTCTCTGCCAGTTCCCTTAATACTCTAGCTGGAATACCTTCTGGACCCGGCGACTTACTCGGCTTAATTTTGCGTAAGTTTAATGATCCCATCTTCGGTAAAGGATATACTCGGCATCGACACGGATGTGTTAATCTCCGGGAGAGTGTCTGTCGTACTATCGGACGTGAATACGCTTCGATAAAAGTCGTTTAGAATGTTCGCTTTCTTCTTCGAATCGCTAGTTAAATTACCTTCACTATCCCTTAGTGAGCTTACTTTTTGGGTCTTTCCCTTTACCTGTCTAACGTAATACCAGAAAGCCTTCATCTACATCTACATCTGTACCCTGCAAGCCGCCTTTCGGCGTGTGGCAGGGGGTGCAAGCACCAAAGCCTTAGGGTCCTCGTCCAGGCTTTCCCCTAGAAGTTTCTGTTTGAAATTACGGAGGGCGTTACGTATATCTCTCTTGGTGTCGGATTTCGCTTTGTTGTGTTTCTCAAACAAAAGTGATATCGCTGGACTCAAATCAGGCTGATCTTTACCCTCAAAAGCCTTTACTTTTCCATGTAGTGCTCTCTGTTTACGAAGAGCCTTTCTAACCTCTCTGTTGTACCATCTAGGTTCTCAATCGTTTTTGGAGTATTTCGAGGGTATATAACGGTCTATGTATTTATGCATTGACTCGACGAAAATTTTCCAGGTTTCTTCGGTGGGCATATTAGCTACACGTGACTCCAAATAATTAAAATCTGTGTTCAATAATGCCTTAAAGCCCTCAAAATTTGCTTTGGCATATAGATAAATCTTACGTTTAGGTTTATTAAATTTGTTTAATTTCATATCGATGTCTATGTACACGCCCTTGTGATCGCCAAGCCCTTCATCAATAGAGATACTCTTTAATCTCTCTGGAACGTTAATTAACAAAAGATCGAGAATGTTTTCACTTCTAGTTGGCGATTTTACTGCTTGAGTTAATGAGTTTTTCTGAAATAAGTTTTTCTTTAATAATGTCTTGCATGAGTCTGTGTCTTTGGCCCTTTTCATTACGCTATGATTTTGCCAGTCGATATCTGGAAGGTTAAAATCACCCCCTATGATAGTTACACTTTGATTATTCTTGCTAGTGTAGTGATTGATTTCATCGTTTAGATTTCGTAAAACTTGTCGAGAGGAGTTCGGTGGCCGGTAGAACGCGCATATATTGATGTTTGGCTTATTTGTTTGGCATATCGTACACCAGACGCTCTCTATGTCGCTATCACTCGGGGTCTGCGATTTACTCTGAAGAGAAGATTTGACCGCAATAAAGACTCCGCCCCTGTTTTATCCTTACGATCTCAGCGATAAGTATCAAAATATCTAGGGAATATTTCGGTATCGCTTATATCCTCATTTAACCAGCTTTCAGTGCCTATTAAAATATCCGTATTTTGACAACGAATGAGATGTTCTAAGTCGGATACTTCATTTTTAACGCAGTTAACTATCGCAATTGATATCTTATTTTCGTTGTCAGGTTCAGGTGGGTTAGACGGTGAAGCTCGCTTATTATCTGTTTCGCTTGTTTCTACTTTTTTCCTAATTTGCTTCGACGAATATTTCGTTCCCCACTATCTGACCTACTCTTTACCCTAAAAAATACCTACAGTGCTCATATATCCGACGAGCCACCCGTCTCGAACCCGAAGCAGTGTAGTGAACCCCAGAGCGGTTAAGAGGAACATGGCAAGATTTGAGCGTCGGCCGAAGGTCTACGAAGTCGGCCCCTGCAGAACTCCCACAGCCTCGCGTTCAGGGCCTCTATCTTCCGCCAAACGCGATAGCCACAGTCGACCCGCGGTACAATGCTGCAGATAGCTTCATCCCGAACCCGCGCGACCTCGGAGTTCAAGTCCTTAAAAGAACTTAGAATCTCCTCGTTGACACCGACATGGGCTACCACCCGCAGGCTAGAGCAACTCGTACCCGACACCGCCGCACAAACCGCACCCGTGACCTGGGCCACTTGCCCTGAGGGTACACACCAGGATGTCACCTCCCTCTCGTTCTGCCCTTCTCCTCAAAGGAGCCACTATCCGCTTCACGTTGGAGCTCCCTATCAGTACAATTCCCTTCCCTCCCCGACTTCCCTCGGGCGCAGCTACTACGGAGGGCTTGGTGTCCCGAATCGGCTCATCGGTACTTTGCAGTACTGAGGACCTATTGCGGGTGGGTTCGGCGTCACCTCCCCAGTGCCCTTACCAGCCCGCGTTGCTCCTCCGCTTCTCGTAACCACCCTCCACTCGGGCTCCAGGAATGTGGCCGACCCCGAATGACTGGCAGCGGGCCGCGCCTTCCCCCCGACAGTCCACCCCGCGTTGGCCGAGTCATCGGCGCGGGACGAGCCCCCACGAAGTTGGGCCTTCCACATCCACCCATCCGAGCGACCCCACTCCTTAGAATCCACGCTTGGAGCTCCCTGATCGTACCCTTAAGCTCACAGATCTGTGCTTTTAGAAAGTCAGTTTCTGCTTCGCTCGAGCGTACTCCCAAGGCGGACCTGTAGGAAGCCATCCTAATGCTAATGACTCTACGGCTCTGCTCGTAAAATTACAATTTACCACCCGCTGTTTTCTACCTGAGACGCAAGGGCTTTCTTACGCTGAAGCTTGCAAAAAGGGAGAGAAGCACTTACGTAGTGACCAAGGCTTTAAAACTAAAGGGGAGAAAATGTATTAGGTGGTACTAACGTGAAGTGAACACGTGTAACAGACAGATATATGCGAGAAAGTTTAACTAAAAATGAGACTGATAACGCGGTTTAAGAATGGAAGGTAAACAAGGAAACGGGAATACATTCCTAACTCAAATTATTAATAAATCTTAATTGTTAGCAGTGAGAAATCAAGCTACAAATCAAGAGGTAGCACCGCTGAAAAAACAGGCAAAAACAAGAAACACAGATAAATAAAAAATAATAAGATTAAGGTAACCTTCGCCCTACTCAGCACTTCTCCACAAGTAACTTACTGCTCTGCAAGACGGGGCAGTGGATCGAAAATCGCCGGCTACTGGTGGGTCGGTTGGCCGAGGGGTAGGCACTCAAAGGGTCGCATTCAGGAGAACACGTCCTTTCCCCTCAGAGAACAGGTAAAAACTGAAGACCTTGCAATTCAGATATTCCCTCTATTAATCGCACATTGGAAATTATGCTTATTGTATTCTTTTTGATAAAGAATTATTTGCTGCCTAATTTGTTGACATTGCCTCTGAAATGGAAATATGGCATTATGACGATAAAAAACGAAACTCGATTGTTAATATTAACGTTTTTAGTCCACTCCTATAGGAGATATTCGAAATGATATTTGCTACGTTGAAAATAAATTAAGTTGAAAGTAACCTTAATGTGTAATCATAGTTGCCTTAGTAATGAACCATAAATTGCGTGCAGAATAGGGAATTGTTTGCCAAAATCCTTCTGTAAGAAGTAATACGCTATAAACATTCTTGACAAGTAGTTTTGCTTATCATAAAAGGATAATAACCAACATTGGTCTGCCGATCAGCGTGTGTCCTTTAGTAGTGTTTATATTGGGTTCATTTTCACGTCATTAAAATATGTTCACCGCCGCTCTGCTTATAAGATGCGCTGCAATCCTGTTTGATGAACCAAAAATTGTCAACAAATGTAAAGAAGCAAAAACTAAAGCAATAACCTTTCCGTTTTCAGGCAGTTTAAAATTTAAAGAAGCAGAAAACAATCCATATTGTTGAAGGTAATCTTCACGGGCTGCTAACCGGGTCAGTGCTGGCAGAAGTGCCGACGTTTCGGCCGCTGTCACTGCGGCCATCCTCAGGGAAGAGTGTTTTCCGTTGGATCAATCTGCTATATATAGGGCGGAGGCTGATGGGGGTGCCGTGGCTCCTCTCCTTCTTAATTTTATGAATTACGGGCTCTTCGAGTATACGAGGTGCTTTGCGAATGTGGCGGGGTTTACATCGGGCAGTCCGGAAGAACAATAGAAACGAGAATAAAGGAACATCAACGCCACATTCGCCTAAATCAGCCGGAAAAATCAGCGATCGCCGAGCATTCCATCTGCAACGGCCACAAGATATTGTTCGAAAAATCCAAAATTCTGTCCAGAACAGATAGATTCTGGGCCAGAATCATAAAGGAATCGATAGAAATTAAGCTAAATGTAAACTATTTTAATCGTGACGACGGATTCCTAATTCCATCCACTTGGAATTCACAGAATTAAGGAGAGAAACCACGGCGCAGCCATCAGCCTCAACCCTACATATAGCAGATTGATCCAACGGAAAACACTCATCCCTGAGGATGGCCGCAGTGACAGCGGCCGAAACGTCGGCACTTCTGCCAGCACTGCCCCGGTTAGCAGCCCGAGAGGATTACCTTCAACAAACTTTTCACCGGGAAAGCGTCAAGTCATACATAACAATCCATATTGTTTACTAATGTGCAAGAATTATAAAGTTGCAGCTTATAACTCAATCCCTTGAAATTCCCATTTTTATCGTACTGAAATTTAATCCTCCATCGTTTTTAGTCCATGCCTTACGAAGTGTGTATATTTTTTGTGTCAAACAGAATTTTCTAAAGAATCAATTTCCTAATCACAAATGAGGAAATTATAGTAGATATATTCCGATCCCAATGCTGGTCCAAAAAAGTTTCGATATATCGAAGGAGAGGTTCGATCGGCGGCGCAAGCGGGTGTGCGCATTCAGTCAAGTCGGAGAGACGCTGGAGAGAAGATCACGGGTAAGCACGAAACAGGTGGCATCAGCCATCGCTTTCTTATTCTTTACACATGTTTCGTTGACATCTCATTACTGCCTTTCGACATGGGCGCCCGAATATTAATTTTATATTTGTTCATTATTTGGATTTCTGCTGCCGTGACGATTGTTTAGAGAGGGGATTTCACCTGCAGTCTGCGAAGTTAATCTGTTCTTTGGCGACTGAAAATTCCAATTTTCCATTTGACCGATACAAAATAGCAACAATAAACGAAGCGGTATAATTAAATTGGTGGAATAAATGACAATAGATCCTGTTGTTTCCTTCGTGTTCATGAACAGAATATATAGATTGGCAATTCACATATTCAAAACATCTCACTAAATGGACAATATTATATCTATTATACGAGATTATCAGAAAAGCAGTCAAGACAAGATTAAGTGTCGCACGAACCGCCTTCGCCTCTACCGAAAATTATTCTTCCCTGTCTATCTTGTAAAAATTCCTTTTTTTAATAATAATAACCAAAATTAATTAACGAAAGGTTTTTGTCCGAAAACTAGGCTATTCTCGAGAAATATGAGGGAGTAGTATCACGCAACGCGATCTCATTCACAGCAAATTAAGCGAAATAAAGAAAATCACTTTTCGTGGTCTAAAGCACTTTCTTAAAAACTGCCGAAATATGTTTTATATTGTAAATGTGTCGCTTAGGACGCACAAGGAAAAGCAAGGCGATCCATTTGGTAGTCAATTCAAAGCAGTAAAATTCGCTATTTTGCCTATTTCTATCGATGGAGATGTTACTTTTTAAACGTAAGAATTCTTTGTCCATTTCTAATTCCAATGGCAAGTCTTAATTTAGACCGTATTTTTAATTTATTTTCATGTATTTTGTTCTTTATCATTTTTAGAGAAGAATTCTTTTTCACTTTTTGTCTGCGAGTATCGCTGCATCATTTAAAACCACGGTTGTGTTTATCTATTTCTAAGCCTGTCCACCTGCGAGTACAAAATCGGTGATCTGTTTGTGGAAACATTGCCAACTTTAAAAGACAATTCCGCTATGAATTTCAGATATCTCACTCTACAATCTATTCCATACTTTCGATTATTTCAAGATTCTCCTATAAAAGCATTTCAGACTGCCTGGAGTACAGAATTATTATTACATTCCCACCTATAATTACATTAATATTTACATACAAACCCTGTCAAACGCATGTGGAAAAACATCCTATCTAACTGCTACGATATTTTCTAACATTCCGCGGAAAAAAACAGAAGTTCATATCGAAATTGTTTCCTGGGAACACTTTTCCGCTCGCGAAAATTGTTAACTGGAATAATCAACTATCTCGTCAACGGGATCTGTACTGATGAATTTTTCCGTAATAAATTCCGTTGATCATCGAATAAAGTTTTAAGAGAATCCCACTTGATGTAATCTATCATAGCCGAAACACTATCCTTTAATGAACATATATGCTCTACCATCGGAGGCTAATCTTATTTCTTCAGAAGTGGACACACAGTTTCTTCTATCACTTTGCATCCGATTCGCCTTATCTATAAAGGATCGCATATGCCTTTTGAAGGAAAAATTGCTACAAAATGTAACTCATAGGTATTTATAATGGCTAACGAACTCCAAAGAACAGCATAAAATATGGCACACGTAGGTAAAGGACGATTAAGTCATCTTGATCAATACTTACACCTAATTGAAACAACGCTTAAATTGCTCTGTAAATGACGCTGTCATTTTTTGCAAACTTCATTTTTAAGGATTAAATATAATTAATTCCACCGAATTAAATTTGATGTTAGAATTCTAGACTATTATTAAATGCATATTCTAAAAAGTTGTGATCTACTATGTGTCGAATAAGTTGAGATGACGTTTGTCGGTCCATATATGTTGTAATGAATACTTTTACCGAAATAAACTATTTCCAGCATGATGAATGGCGATAGTGGCGTTTGGCTATTTAAAAGAAAAATATTTCCATCATCATTTGCATGATAACTTATTAAGGGATTTACAAACTGAATTAGATCGTATCTCGAAAACCAGTTTTTCAGATTATCTTATGGTAAGTTAATGAATCCGTTTCTCTTGAAAATCTCCACAAAAAAGATTATGTACTATAATAAGATTATTTTCATACGCCAGTCATTTATAGTTTTTCCTGCCTAATTTCCCGCACATTTGTTAAACTATTAGTTTAAATATTGTGTATGAAATGAGCCCCTCTTCAAATCTCATCTTTCTTTGTGTTCAATTTAGAGAAAGGCTAAATATTGTCTAGTTGATGTAAATATAGTCAAATCAGACAGCATTAAGGATAGGTTTATTGCGTAGACATATGTGTGTGTATATAAGAGTAAAAGAAGCTTGCATACTGTAGTCTAATCGGTGAAAATTTACCAAAACATCCGGTAATGCTCGGAACTGCTTGAAATAAAATTCCCAAGTTCGCCCAAGAGTATACCAAAACGGGATAATTCAACGTGTCTGATATCGAACCAAGTTACATTATCGTAATCGTCCCCGCAGTATATGTAAGGCCCCTCTTACCATATGCTGCATTTTTAGTCGATATCATATAAGGAAGTTCATCAAACGTAATTTCAAATTTCTCACTTAATTGAGTAGAAGAATGCAAATGGTACCCTGGCGTCGAACCAAGGACCATCTGGGAAACTGTATACTGCTTTCGTAAAACATATTCACGGCAGAAAATGCCAGTTTACGGACTTCAATATTCCCACCTCAGAATAGCTTCACATAAAGATTTCAGTTTCCCACCGTACAATTCTTACGGGAGATTTAGGACCGCTTGGAGCCGAACCCAGGATCTTTTCGCAAAATATTATTACACATGACTGTTCGGTTGAGCAACACAAACCGTTGCTAATATTTCACGTCAATATCATATCGGGAAGTTCCTCAGCCGTAATTCCCCATTCGAAATGTATGCTCGAATTGAATTAACGCCCTAGCCGCGAACCCAGGCACATTAGAGAAACAGTAAACTGCGTCTATATAACATTGATGACTGCTGGTCATATGCTGGTTGCTTGGTCATATCTTTCCAGCTTATCGAGAAAGCATTTAAAAAATTGTCAATTATTGCAGCAATGCATTCCTTACGGGAGAATTTCACACTCACCTGGCGTCGAACTCACGGTCATTTTGTAACATTTCTTCCATTGGTACTGTAGAAGACTACCTCAAATTCAACCTCCGAGATTTTGCTTCCTCTATCTTAACGATAAGTGCCTCAAAATAATTTTCAAAAATCCGCGCAATACATTCTCATGGAAAAATTGCGATTTTTGGGACCTTCTGGTATCGAACCCATGATAGCTAGCGTCGATGTCTGAACTATTCTGGTATCTATAGTGTGGGGTCTATAATGTATAGCCCAGGTTCAACCATGCTAATAACTCTAGCCTAATTGTGAAACCGGCAGTCCTGGTGAACCAAGGAAGCTGCGTTCGACTTAAATGTCGCCGTTTCTTTATTTTACACTCATTGCCTCTCTCATCTCGTAACACGCGCTTACTGTCATTTTATCAAGTTCTTGCAACCTAACCTCCTTTGAAAGAAAAAGAATTTTCTTTCAGCAACATGGCTTCAGGTCTATGGATCTTAATTTATTTCACAAGTTTCACAGAAATCCATACCATTGGCGCCGGCATTAAGTTTCTCAAGGAGTGCAGACTGCAAGAGTGCAACCTTAACATATTTCCAAATTTCACTAGCACCTTTCCTGAAACAGAAAGAAATGGCACACTACCCTTCTTAGATTTAAAAATAACCAGAACACAAAATAAGCTCAAATTTAATATATATAGGAAATCCACTCACTCAGAAATGTACATACCAAATGACTCAAATCCTCATATTTCACACAAATTAGCTTATTAGAAGGACATAAACCACATCATAAATATCGCAAAACAAAACGGATACGACCAAAACATGGTTAACAACATTCTTAGGAAACACAAACATAAACTTAAAATAAAACAGAACACAACTCCAACCTCGTCTCAGGACAAAAAAGAACGTCATAAAACTTCCCTATGCCCCGATAACTAGCAATAGATTGATAAACATTTTCTACAAATTTAATTTTATTCCGGTGTTTGTTAATAGTAACAAACTATCCAACCTCCTTCATAACCCCAAAGACACTACTGCACCAAAAATCATTTATGAAATTTCATGACAACATTGTGATTAAGTAGGGCAATCAAAATGCAAAAAAGATTCAAAGAACACTTAGCTCATTTCAGAACCAACCAAATTAATAAATCCAGCGTTTCGCAACACATACAAGAACATAGTCATAGGATTAATTTAGACAATTCAAAATTGAAGCAATCGATACAGAAAAACTCAAAACTAGATGCTTATGAGAGCATCTTCATACATATAAATGAAGGAAAACTCATGAATGCCGATGACGGTCCCATCCCAACTTCTTCATTATACTCTCTTTTTGGAGACCGAAAAGGACTTAATCCCGCCTTCTTCCCGTGCGTCACACCCCAAAAACCCCTCCCACGACAAACAAATACTCCTCATCTTCTTCTCAATCAGCGTTTGACCCCCCTTGACGATGGGGGCATAGCTCTTGAAATGCGCATCGGGTACCTATGAAAACTGGCGACCACGTGGGTGATAATCATATTCTGAGGAATTACCCCCGACGGTTTGCCGATTAGGAGAATACCTCTGTCTCATTTCTTTCAATGAATGCGTCTGTAATCCACTCTTCTTTTAACGTAGACTTAGTAGGTACTCTTTTCATCCGCTGAATCCCATATTCTTGCCTCATGATTGGACCTACCAAGTTGAAAGTATTCCTTCTCTCGGCAAAAGACTCAAGTTTTGTTCAAAGATATCATTTTGAAGTAGCCCTTAAGTTGGCGAATCCAAAAGACCAATGATTTGAATTTGAATTCAGATGGTGTAATTGAAGGGATCAAAGGATAGGTTATTTATGACCACCATGGAAAGAGGCGCGCTATTCAATTCACACCAAATGAATGGTTCAAAAGACTCCCCTTAAATCACTGTTCGTCTCAGTCGATAGACCAAAAATTGATTGTATTCTTTTTCCCTATTTATTTATAAGGTAAATATTGCATCAATGTGGAATGAAAAATTATTAAAATGAAGTGACAAAGGAAGACGCTCATTTTGCAAGGAAGGGAGACAATCTTTGAAAAGCAAAACACAACTCGAGGAAACTAGAAATCTACAAGTGTGCCAAGTAAAGCAAAATAAAGAAGATTCCTTTATAGGTATAAATAACCAATTAATGATTATTGAAACAGCAAAGGTAACTATTGTTTTCTCATAGGAGTGTAATCTGTAACGCTATCCCAATCCGCCCAGTCGAAAACATTTTATAGAGAAAATTTTTGGGGTCCATATTTAGATTTTATTTTAAAGACATCAGACTATTATTAGAGGATTCTCTTTGGTGTTCTTTAGAGTATTTCGATGGAGCGACAGCTCGAATGACACCACTAAACCAGACCAACGAAGATTATTTTCGAACGATCAATTGATTCGCATAGCAATTATCGACTCGGGTGGCATCAGAACAATCAATGGAGCCTTCTAAAGATTCCCAAGTGTCATCTTTATAAATCTTTCGATACTCGAATTAAGAACTTTCAGGATGCATTTATATTCAAGTAGTGCAAAGTAAAATGGCTCAATTCTAGTTGAATGCGAATTTTATGTTTTAGGAACACATCTTTCTTAATTATCATAAACCATAAAGTGCCAAGATTTCGCTCTCACAAATTGTGTTGTTGATAAATTCGATTCAGTCTCTAAAAATGTTTTTTTTTTACCTCACAGACCATTTCTACTTCGCTGTTTATTGCGTTGTATGCTACCTAATATTTATCAGAAATATGTCTTTCTTCGAAGACAACTTGTTACCACTCTTGTGCACCCGATATGATTACAGAAATTGCTCATAATTCAAATATTTCTGCTCAAACCCACTGCTGAGCAGTCTCCAGGACTACGTTCAACAAGCTTCTTTTCTATTTTTTTTTACTTTTTGAGATTTGTAACGTAAGGAAACACTTCATATTAGCTTCGACGGTGGATTTTCTACGTAATCTTTATTTTATTCTCATAAAGTTAGTCATTGTAAAGTAGGAGAGGAAACAATAAAAACATATATTGGTCTATCGAATTCAGTACATCTGTTTCATTGGCCCGAGGGGCTTCTCTTTTGTCCGCCAGAGGCGCCACTGCTGCCGGGGCTTTGGGATCGATACAACCTGTTTCATGGCAACAGGTTACGACGCACAGTGGGCTAGAATCGAAAAAAGCTGGCCAAGAGGCCAAAAATGGTTTTTTTGAGTGCGGGTTTTGAAACTTCGCATATTTATTAAGAAAAGATTTAATTTTATGTTCCCGTTCGTCGTTTGTCGATATCTTTACGCGTTAAAAAGATACATGGCGTCAAACTTGAACCATTTTCACAGAAATGGGCAGTCGCGAATTTTTCGGATAAACGTTCAAGTTTGCGTTTTTATGGAGGGTTTAAATAGATACTTTTGGAAGAAACAACGATGCATTGATCTAAAACAATTCTTTATCTTTTGACTGGTTGCTATCACCGCTTACAAAAATGGGTTTTTGCTCATTTAAAGCAACAAAATGGCGGACACCTTTTTCGGACAATTTTCGAGATAAAGTAAGGAATATAAATGGGAAAACGGCCCTAATGCATCGAGTCTCTTATACCACGTCATAGTCAGAAGTGTCTAGATGTGGAATCCGAAGACACTGTTTCAATTCAGGTGCTGTTTTGGAAGTTAAGTCGATTTTTCGTAAGCGCGGCGCGTTCCGACTAACAACCGTGGAATCCCCGAATGCAGTTTCGCTGTCCTTTTGGTGATAAGAAGTCTAACGATTGGTCTCCTTCATGTTAAATTCTGGCTAATTATCCTTAAAACATACGTGAAGACAGTTTAAGAGAGGAATTAGACACCTCTACTTTACATAACGGACGTGGAATTAAGGAAAGTTTAACATTCAGGTGAAAAGCGTCTCATTTTAAGTAAAATAATTAAACCAAATGTTAATGCGAATTTAAATTTCACGTATATTACCTCTATGTCAAAAATATCTATTTATAACATAAATATTTATGCTAATTAATATATATCGTTACTTTATTGTAGCTTTAGTCTTATTCGTCAGAAGTTGAATCGTCCGAATCCTCATCATCAATAATTTCACCCTCTCGGTCGTCGATGATGAGATTTCTCAATTCTTTCGCAATTATCTGTTGTTTCTTGTATTTGAATACTGCGGACATGGAAATTTTTGGATCTGATGTAAGCAGATGTCTTTTAAAGACATCCTCGTTTGTGGCAACTCTCGAGTGTTTTCTCGTAAATCTTTCACGATACCTCCTAATATCTTTGTTTCTTGCCTCCATAACCTTTTCTGAGAGTTCTCTTAACGGAAGAACTTTTGTTCTTTTGTTGTTTGCAATTTGTGTTCCATGAACAACTACCTTATGTACTGTCGGGGGCATGTAGTACCATGGATACAAACTTAAATACAGTGAGGCAGCATCCCAGCAGTAGTTTCCGAATGCCTCATCATTAAGGGGTAAACAACTTGAATGTGCCTTCAGTATATTTCCGAATTTTTTTTTATTAGTTTGTCATCAATTCCTAGGAAATAAATGGTATTGGGTTATTTTGATTATCCAAACAAACTCTGAAACCGGTTAAACCAACTGAAATAATTACCACGATTTATTCCACGGTGTTCTATTAAATTTACTCTAACATTTTTCCGAGTTTTATGTAATTTAGATACTAATATCGGTTTTATACCTGTTATTTTTGCTGCTAAAGTTGGACTCTCAAAGAACCTCCGAGCAGTATTACCATCATTTGTGGTTCCTGTTCATGCCTTTGGCGTATCGACTATCAAAGCCCATTTTTTGCCGAAATTCATTTTGTAGGTATAATTTTCTCTCCTACAATTGAAATCTTTGGCTAACACGGGCCTGTAGTGTTGAAGTATTATTTGAGGTTTCTTCATTGCTTTCCGAATGCATGTAACTATCAATAACTTTATTCACTAACCTGCCACTGCCTAAAATCAAGTCTGTATGACCAATCCAAAAGACATTCAAAAAACCTGATATAGCAATGAAGAGTCGATATTCCGAAAGAGAATTTCTCCGGGTCCACTTTCCGTTTCCTCATTTCCCCTATGTCATTCATTTCAGATATTCTTGCCGCACAGATGTAACATCTCAATGTCGAGTTATCCGTTAGTGCATTGCACAACTAAAGTCTTTGTGTTGCATTTAAGTCAAATTTTCCACAATAAAATGCCAAAAAGTAGATTACTCTAACCTTTCCATCTACCATTGTAAGCAACATAGGTAAGTTGATTTTAAAATATCAAATCGTAACCTTCGTCAATTTTAATATCCGTTTTTTCAAATAATTTTGCTCTTCATTCGCAACTGTTTTCGTTTTCTTCTTCCATTGAAGGCGGATTGGCCGACAGAATCTCGCTGAACGACGAAAAATACTGCTTCAGCTATAGCACACGAGGAAGTGCACAGTACGAGAGCACATAAAAAAAGAAAAAACTTCCGGTCTTCATACATGGACTAAAACTGAACTACAAAAATATTTTCTCTTGTCCTAAGAATCCAAAAGACACGTGCGGAATAACCCTAGCCAATGAGCGGATACGCAAGAGCGTTTGCGTAGCGCGGGAGTGCCATAAACCGTACTTAACTCCAAACCCGTGACGCAAGGGTCGGCAAAAATTTCCAGATGTGAAGATTTCTCAAAGTCAATTCTGCCAACCATTTTTTCCACCAACATCGGGGGTTAAAACTTATCTATAAGTATTTTTACGGATAAAATTAAAATGCAGACGCATTTTACCTGAATGTTAAACTTTCCTTAATTCCACGTCCGTTATGTAAAGTAGAGGTGTCTAATTCCTCTCTTAAACTGTCTTCACGTATGTTTTAAGGATAGTTAGCCAGAATTTAACATGAAGGAGACCAATCGTTAGACTTCGTATCACCAAAAGGACAGCGAAACTGCATTCGGGGATTCCACGGTGGTGAGTCGGAACGCGCCGCGCTTACGAAAAATCGACTTAACTCCCAAAACAGCACCTGAATTGAAACAGTGTCTTCGGATTCTACATCTAGACACTTTTGACTATGACGTGGTATAAGAGACTCGATGCATTAGGGCCGTTTTCCCATTTATATTCCTTACTTTATCTCGAAAATTGTCCGAAATAGGTGTCCGCCATTTTGTTGCAATGAATGAGCAAAAACTCATTTTTGTAAGCGGTGATAGCAACCAGTCAAAAGATAAAGAATTGTTTTAGATCAATGCATCGTTGTTTCTTCCAAAAGTATCTATTTAAACCCTCCATAAAAACGCAAACTTGAACGTTTATCCGAAAAATTCGCGACTGCCCATTTCTGTGAAAATGGTTCAAGTTTGACGCCATGTATCTTTTTAACGCGTAAAGATATCGACAAACGACGAACGGGAACATAAAATTAAATCTTTTCTTAATACATATGCGAAGTTTCAAAACCCGCACTCAAAAAAACCATTTTTGGCCTCTTGGCCAGCTTTTTTCGATTCTAGCCCACTGTGCGACGCCTCAAACTTACGTACGATATACATATTTGTCGACTTAACTCAAAAGAGATATCGAAATTTTTCTTTTAACTGAAAGCTTGGCACACCTCGGCTAAAATAGCCATTTGGTGTTCACAAACAAATCTTAATGGCTCTATATCGCATAAATGAATACAGTAAATATAGAAGATTATCAAGCAACATGGATTGCACACAAAATAGCTGGATGTGTGGGGTGTACCCGAAGTCTTATTTCAATCTTAAAGAGGCGAACTGAAACTTTCTTTCCTTCATGAATGTGCATCGACAACGCAATCACCTTCTATTCAAGCCTTCAAAAATATGGTAATTCTGATTTGGGATTTTGGATTAACGAAGGAGAAAGAACATTCGCCCAATATTGTTAGGAAAAAAAATTTCCAGATGTTAGTGATAATAGTGTTGTTTAATCCTTCTTTTCGGAATAAAATATAGATAAGGTTAAAAGAAAATTACTGTAATGGAAGCAGTATCTTGAAGCAAGGAAAATTGGACCAAAATTAGTGAAATTGGCGGTAATTGACTGCATTAGAAGAGATGCGTAGTTTATTATGCGTATTTTAGAAACAACTGATGTCAATGCGTAGGAAGAAGAAGAAAAACGCATCCAATTCTAGTCTGTTTTGACTACATCAACATATACCGCCTTTCGGCGTGTGGCAGAGGGTGCTTAAATAATGAAGCTACTTTCATAGTCGATTATCTTTGCGTATCGTTCTTAGAAAAGATGAATCAATTGCTACCGGATCGGTCATTCTGTAAATAGGAAGTTCGAGTTCTGTTTTATGCTGATTCAATCAATTTTATGCGCCCAATTCTGCCAAATATTCCCCGTGAAAACCCCTTTGCTTCGAAGGAGGACACTTCGCCTCCTTTTTGTTAAGCCAGAGGGGTTGGCGTCAAAAACGCGCCTCCTTTGACAGCCCAAACGCAGCGTTTATCAGGAAAGCGTTTTTGACGCCACGCTTTGGAATCGATCACCCGATGCATCCATTCTTTAAACATGCTTTCTCCAAACTTGTTAAGCAGTCACAACCTAGCTTTCCTTTCTTTCAACGACTCCAAACCTACATCCCAGAGCATCTACCTGACGCTTATCTTTTTCTCGTAGCATTTTTTAACAAAACGTATCGCTTTGCGCTGAATTTTCTCGAGTCCATGCGTTCCCGTTTCATCCCATATTCCAGCCCATATACTTGCCGCGATTTCAAGATTGGGCCTTACCAAGGAGAAATAACATCGCTCTCTAACTTTCTCTTCGAATCTACCGACAATACGCCATATAAGGCCGAGCTTTTTACTTGCTTTTCCGCCAGATTTTACGGATGTGAGTGCACCAGTTTAACTTAATAGTAAGAGTTATCCCAAGATATTCACCTGTTTCGACTACATTTATGATCATTCCATTTATTGAGTATGGGTAATTTTGATGCAACTCTTTCGATTCCAATAAATTAACTACGGAGCATTTACTCACATTGGGATCTAGTTCCCATATTTCGCACCACCTTTGCATCGTAACTAAATCGGGTAAAATTGCGTCTCCTTACTTTTTTACTCTCGGCATACCTTAAGATGTCGTGAACGAATAGCGCAAGTTGTGTTTCGCAAGATCGCGACTTTCTGAAACCGTGTTTCTTCTTACTGAGGAAACGGTTATTATCTAAAAATCTCATGAGTGAACTGACAACGATATGTACCATAACTTTGCAAGATAACCTTTCAAGGAAGTTAATGAGATGGATCTATAGTTTTCTGGTTCATCTTTTAATGCACTCTTGAAAATAGGTGTGACATTTGCCAATCTATCGGGACATAACATTCGTTTATTGACTTGACTCTCTCCCAGTTCCTTCAATACTCTAGCCAGAATACCTTCTGGACCCGGAGATTTACCCGGCTTAATTTTATTTGAGGGTTTAATGTTGGAAGATATACTAGGCATCGATGTTTTCAAACGCTTCTGTTACCATTTCGGGTTTTATATTTCCAGCTTATCGGGATGGTATTAAAAAAATTTACCAAAATTCCAGTAATCCATTCGTTACGGAAGAATTTCGCACCCACCTGGAATCGAACTCATGGTCATTTGGTGACATTTCTTCTTTTGGTACTATGGAAGACCACCTCATTTGCAAACACCGTGATTTTGATTGCTCTATCGCACCGAGAACGGACTCAAAACAATTTTCAAAAAATTGCGCAACAGACCGCCTGAAGTCGAACTCAGGACCGTTCCGTGAAAGAAAATTGCATACTAACATTATATAAGTGCCATTATTCCAGTGCCAGTTTCAAAGTTTCTGTTCAATATCTTATTGAGAAGGTCCTAAAATAAGATTACGGTATCCCCGTTAGAAATCCATGGTAGAATAGAAATGACGCATCGACACATGGATCACCAAAGGAACGGAGAAACTGAGTATATGAAATTTATCAATGATCTCTGCTTAAGTACCTGGCTTTACCTATCCAGGAGATAGGGAAAGCATTTTCCTAAAGATCATAGCAAGGCGAGAAGTCGTCCCTCCCATCGGATAAGCATTCAAAATAATTGTCAAAATTGACCGCATTTTATAGAGGAGAATTTTGCACCCACTTGGCGTCGAACTCACCGTCATTTCCTACTATGGAAGACCATCTCATCTCCAACCTCCGTAAATTTCACTGTTCTATGGCTCCGAGTAAGGACACAAAACAATTTTCGAAAATTCGCGCGAAAGACCGCCTGGCGTCGAACACAGGACCCGACTGTGAGAGACAATGGCATACAAATGTTAGATAAGTGCCGTTCTGACCTTTTCCAATGTTTCGTTGTAATATCTTATCGGGAAGGTCCCAAAATAAGATCCTCGTTTGAAATGCATGATAATATCGGAATGACGCTCTTGCATCGAACCAAGGACCATTAGAGGAACGGTGAAACGCGTGAAAGAATGTTTTCAAACGCCTCTGTTACCACTCCGGGTTTTTTCTTTTAGCTTATCGGTAAGGCGTTAAAAAAAATGTAAAATATTGCAGGAATCCATTTCTTATGGAAGAATTTCGCACCCACCTGGCGTCGAACTCACGGTCATTTTTTAACATTTTTTCCATAGATATTATAGAAGACTACTTTAAATTCATCTCCCGAGATTTCGGTTCCTCTATCTCACCAATAAGTGCCTCAAAATAGTAAAATAAAAAAATCTTTCGATATTTAGGACCCTCTGGTATCGAACCCACGATAGCAGTATATTATGCAGTATGCAAGTGACTTTTACACTTATATATATATATATATATATATATATATATATATATATATATATATATATATATATATGGTTTGGAAAGGGTAGCTTGAAAGAGGATAGGTAATACAGAATGTCTTCCAATGCATGTAATCATTTATTTAAATGTAAAAGCTGCCTGAATGCTTGTTTTCAAAGAGTTTCCTCACAAAGTGGGCTCATGTAATGTACTTTTGTACGAATATTAACATTTGTAATACTAAAAATGGACTTTATTTAGGGCGAGATTAGGACTATAAAATCTCTTCTTACATCTTACCCTTCGTCATGTAAATAAAAAAAAAGGAGTTACCTTGAGAAAACAGAAGAGAAAAGAAGATTACTTTGTTCATTCAAAAGCCTAAGCTAAGTGAATGGGAAAAAAAATTCTCACTGCTGGAAATCACCCTCAAGAAGGCGGGTGATAAACCTGCGAAACTTTGTAGTACCACCGATAGATATAGAATTGCACACTTATAGATACATTTACAGATTCTACTTTGTCTTTTCGAAAACAAAAATATCCTAAGAAGTTATTATTATTATTGCTTAACACGGGCATTATACTGGAATTCTTACGATGACTTCGTTGTTTAATTGCCAGAGCAGTCATTTTAATATTAAAATGGTCCACTCCAGCGTTGTTAAACTGCTACCAAATTTTTAATAATTATGTAAAAATCCTCCGTGATTTATGATTTAGTCACACAAAGTATCTAGAGGTATATAATCTTTGTTTAAGATAAAATTTCCTTCCGCAAAATTGTGAAAGTTTTTATCAAATTACGTTGAAGAATTAAACATATTTTCCGAGAATACGAAAAAAATTGTCCCCTCACAATGATGCTTTCGAGTGGCAGCCAAAGTGGCTAACCAACAGAACAAAGTAAAGTAAATCTTACTCAACAGTTCTATCGAATGATTTCACGTAATTCCACGCCTTATCATTCGATGAGTCTTTTAATAAATACAGTAAAATAATTCAAATATTGGTGAGATTAACTTATATATTCTAATTAAGGGAAGGTTTTTGAATGCGATCGTTCTTCTCTCAGCTACTGGAAATGTCTTTCCACTGTTAAAATGGGAACTTTTTATTTCAGAGAGTCAATTAGGGAAGCAGCCGAGATGAGAGAACCGCGTATTTCACTGTATATCAGAGAGGAGGAACATTTAAATTCAGCGTAGGAATTCAGGGTCTTCAGAACACTGAGAATCGTCGACTACAAGGAAATTCAAACCGTGAAAGAACCACTTCTCAATTCCACTTTACACTAAATGAAATGATGCCTTCTCATTTGCTGCATTTGCATTCGTCAGGTGGCGTCTCTCTGCATCGCTAATGTCGTGTAGATTAAAATTCCGTAGAAACAACGCTCTATTAATAAACAAATTAGAACCCTACAAAAGTGAAAGCAGCATATAATTTAGAGAATATTCCCTAGTACACATTCTAATACCACATATATCCCATAATTACGAGGGCTGTTCAAAAAGTTCCCGAACTTTATTTATTACAGCACAAATAATTCACTTACAAATTATTGCTCCGAGTCTCCTTCAAAGTACTCCCCACCCCAACGTATACACTTATCCAAATGGTATTTCCACTATTTAAAACAGTCTTGGGACGCTTCTTTTGGATTGTTCATAAGCTCCTCCGTCGAATTTTTCTTTATTTCTCGAATGGTGGCAAATCTTTTTCCTTTGAGCGGGGTTTTTAGCTTAGGGAATAGGAAAATGTCACATGGAGTCAGGCTTGGTGAATAGGGTGGTTGGAGAAGCACAGTGGTCTTGTTTTTGGCTAAAAAGTCACGAGTTGCTCGTGTTGCTCCTGGTCTGCTGTCATCAGGCGAGGCACGAATTTGTCCTCGACTCGATGCATCCTCAATTTTTTTAGTTAGGATTTCGTAGCAGAATCAATCGGGATGCCACACTCTTCTGCAAGCTCCCTGACAGTCAAACGTCGATTTGCACGAACGAAATCGTTCACTTTTTCGATGTAGGGGTCATCTGTGGACGTTGATGGTCTTCCGGAAAGGTCGTCGTCTTCCACTGATTGCCGCCCGTTTTTGAACCGTATAAACCACTCATAACACGCGGTACGTTTCATAGCATGCTCACCAATAGCCTGGGTAATCAACTCAAAAGTCTCCGTGAAAGATTTGCCCAGTTTCACGCAGAATTTTACAGAAGAACGCTGCTCCTTCAAAGAGCTCATTTCCGCGAACCCGATTTTTCGCCGCACTCTACGATCACCCGTTCACATAAACATCCGTAACTAATGAACAAATCAAGATATCGACAAAGTGATTGAAGTTGGTTGTTTGGGAAGCTTTCGCGGATACAACGCCTACAGGCAGATCAAAAAATAACCAACTGGAAGCACACTATAAAAAAAGTTCGGGAACTTTTTGAACAGACCTCGTATAGTCAGTTTACATCTTTCCTTTCCCTTCATAACTTTTAAAACAGCTGCATCACTCACTTTCTTTTAATCATGAAGTTGTCCGCGTAAAAAGTGCCATTGCATCGTTTCTACTAATAATTTCGTTAACGTCATCGATAAATAGGAGGGGCCATCAAGAACAACACGAGAAAAAAGGGTCCGATAGAAGGGAAGCTGTGAGAGATCAAATTCATTATAAGGAACAAGCTATGACTTTATTAATAAAACACCACTAATTAACTATGATCTTAAAAGGGGGAAAATAAATCGTTGCGTTCATTATTTAATTCAAAACTTCACAATATTTTAAATTATACAATATTTTAAAGAGTTAATATCCTTCCTCAAACCTTTAGATTTTTCTCGAAGCTGTGGAGAAGATGCCCAAATGTAAGCATTCACGAAAATGCGTCTTTTGGAACATTTGATAACCTAAATTCATCTTATATCACTCGTTTGTATTTTTACTGTCGTTCAAATTGTCATCTTTTATTTCATCCCGGAGTTATAGTGACGTAAACCAAAAAGTCTCTCCGACCAACCCTATGTATGACAGAGGGTAAGTTTCCAATTACTTCTAACGGGACTTAATTATCAATACGACTTACTATAAAATGTTTGAAATGATTTCCGCACCAATTGGCGTAGAAATCTTCTTTTGTATGATTGGAATTTCAGTGTCAACTGGACGATACTTGGTTCAGTGATATAGTAACATCTGCTTGGATTTTCGGCAAATCGTATTAAAAATCATGTATGTTTTGGGTTAAATATACTTTACATCTAAATCTACATGAATGCTCTTCACGGAAAGAGTCTATTTCTCTTATTTTACATTCATTGCCTGAATGGGGCAAACGTCTCTTACTTTGTCAAGCAATCATTCTTCCTTTCAACAATTGCATGTTACGCTTTGTAAAAAAAACGTATCGCTCAGGATGTATATCTGGTTTTTTATATTTCAATTGCGCACAAATAATATTTTTATATTTCAGTTGCGCACAGATAATACATTCTCAGTTCACTCAGATAGCAGTATCAAAATTAGTCATTAGCTTTTGTAAAAACGTAGGGAGAACAGTGAACCTGCTCGAAATTATCGATGAATCGGTATCGAGATGGCAGAGCAATTCTTCTTCACAATCCATCCATAGTAACACATTGCTTTTCTTTTAAAAGAAGAGGGAATTAAGTGACACAGAACACACATTGCGATCATCATGAAAAGTTAAGGAAACATTTGATGTAATGAATGGGGTGAAATACTTTTTTCTTATTTCTAATATCAATGCAATATATTTGAAAAAAATAATGTAATAATAATGAATGTAACTTTATCGTTGTTGATGTATAGAGACTGTATTACTTAATTTGATTTTTTGCTTATGAAGAAATGTTAGCGGTGACACTATATCTTTCTGTCCTTTAAAAGATTATGTTTAAGAGAGGGGGCAACGAAAATTGTAAATTACTAGTTTGTATAACTAGTTAATTTGTTGTGATTGAATCTGTATGATTTTAAATTAAGGCTGCCCCCTGACTATCGTTCTACTGCAGCAATCTTTAAGAAATAAATAAATAAATACATTACCTGCGCCATTATTCGCATATTGCAAAGAGATATAAAATAAAAGATACCATTCTCGATTCTTCAGAGGGCCATATGGGACAGATAGTTGGTGTATAGATTGAAAGAACTCTTATCAATGTTTGCAGGAAAGAGCATGAAATCGAAATGACCGGAAAAAAGCGTTTTTGGTGAAAATATGAAGTGAGAACTCGCAGAGAGACGGAAATAAAAAAATGAGCTCACTCACTACAAAATAACGATTTAACATCGATTGTTGCAAAAATTTAGAGGCAGACATATAACTTGCACAGTCGTACATACACGAATATACTTAAAGCCGCCGTCTTATCGAATCCTTTTTCTCTCATCCTCTCGATGAGCGTAACTTGCTTATCCCTTAGATGCGATCGCTTTTTAAAACCGACATTTCTTTAACGCTCATGCGTGCGCTCCTGTTATTTGTAAGAGTAATTCCGAGATGATCAACTTATTCGACTACATTTCTATTTATTGTGTTCGGGTGATTCGGATGAAATAAACTTATTTTGTGTTTCGATGACCAGTTATCAGTGTTTCATTTGTGACCAAAGATGTAGTGATTTCAGTAAAGAAGGGGGCCGGATTATTTAACAAGCAATACGTGATAATCTGTTTCTAAATCCAGTGGTCTTCTTATTCCAGGAATTTTATATTTTATGTATCGAATCCCCTTCTACGGGCTACACCTTGACGTGGTGAAGGGGCTTGCGTGTTCCTATGACCTAGAGAGCTATACTGGCTGAAACTTTGTTCCTGGTAGGGTCACTCATGTCAGAAAGGTCAATAGGTAGGGGCCAGACGAAAGGTAGTCCACGCAGCGTCTGTACCCCAGTGGGGCGACCTATATGAGTGATGGTGTCACGTTAAAAACACTGTTAAGGAAGGCAAGGGGAGACCACCTTGACTATCTATCCCATGATTATGATGTGCCACAATAATTATATCGTCCATGGCAAATACGGGACTCAGCCCACTAGGGAGAGTGTCGTTCCCGGCAGGGATGGTGGTAAGGCCATCCCGGTCGTCATTCCACGAAATCCTTACCCAACGACACAAGAAAAGAAGAAGATGACCAAGGAAACCAGGGTAGGGACATGGAACGTCAGAACGAGGCTTAGGAAAGGGAAGTTAGAAAACGTAAAGTTAGAAATGAAGAGGTCCAACATTAACATTCTGGGGCTATGCGAAGTACGGTGGAAGGATGGGGGAGATTTTTGGAGCGATGATGTGAGGGTTATATTCAGTGGAGGAAATGATAGCCAGAGAGGGGTTGCTATAGTGTTGGACAAGGGAGCGGGAAATGCTGTGATAGCCACCGAACTGATAAGTGACCAAGTAATGTCAGTAGAAATCAAGGCAGAGCCAGTAAACACTGTGATAGTTCAAGTGTACCTCCCTACTAGTGATTACAGTGAGAATGATGTAGATTTAGTTTGTGAACAAATAGAAGAGGTTATTGGAATGGTGAAAGGCAATAAAAACCTTATTGTAATGGGGGACTGGAATGCTGTGGTTGCGCAGGGAATAGATGGGGACGAAGTGGGAGAGTTCGGACTAGGAAAAAGAAACGACAGAGGACAAAAACTGGTAGATTTTTGCATAAGAAATAACCTCTGTATCACCAACACTCTTTTTCAACACCATAACAGAAGGAGGTACACATGGAAAAAGCCGGGGGACACGGATAGGTACCAAATCGACTATATTCTGGTAAGGAAGAGGTTTAGAAGTAGTGTTAAAAACTCGCGAAGTTATCCTGGTGCTGATGTAGACTCGGATCATAATTTAGTAATGATGAAGACCGAGCTTAGATTCAAAAAGATTTATAGGGCAAAAACCGCACCCAAATTAAACGTAGAAGCCCTCAGGGGTAGGAAAGCTAGAGAGTTTCAAGAATCAGTAAACAGGGCTCTAGATGGTATGAAAAGGGAACTCACCGTAAACGAGGGATGGGAAAAGATCAAAACCTGCATCAAGGATAGTGCCCAATGAACCATCGGGAGGGTCAACCAAAGCAAAATCAGGAAACCATGGGTGACGGTAGAAATGATAACTAAAATGGAGGAAAGAAGGAAATGGAAAAGGGTCAACACAGAACACTGGCGTAAAATGTACAGGGCCCTAAACAACGAACTGAGGAGGGTAACAAATAAAGCAAGAGAATCGTGGTGGAAAGGCCAGTGTAACGAAATAGAGAAGATGGCCGAAAGTGGGAGGGTCGACCTATTATTCAGAAAAGTAAAACAATTAACGGGGAATAAAATTAGTAATAAAATGGCCACTATAAGGGATAACAAGGGAAACGTCCTAAGGGAACCAGCTCTCATAAGGGGACGATGGAAATAGTATGTGGAAGAATTGTATTCGAAAGACATGAAGCCTACCAACATAAAGATTGAGGGCATACAAGAAGTAGAGGAAGATGATCTTGGGCCGAATTTCTATTATATATAGCTATACTAGATAAGGAACTTGATAGGGCACTGCGGGACATGAAGGGGAAGAAAGCAACGGGTGTGGACGAGATTCCTGTAGAATTTCTTAAGAATCTTGGGGGAAAGGGTAGAAAACATTTCTATGATTTATGCAGGAAGATTTACGATGAAGGAAAGTGGCCAGAGCATTTTACCAAGTCTATCCTGATTCCGTTACAGAAAAAGAATAATGCCTTAGAATGCCGGGACTACCGAACAATTAGCTTAATATCTCATGCGGCAAAAGTTATTCTTAGGGTCTTGAATAGAAGAATCGAGGGAAAAACTAAGGAATTCATAGGAAATGATCAGTTCGGTTTTCAGAGAGGGAAAGGGACGAGGGATGCAATTGGGGTTATGAGGGTTCTCGTAGAACGAAGCTTAGAATTTAAAAGGGACGTCTGTGTTCGTTTTGTTGATTTTGAAAAGGCATTCGATAGAGTTCAATGGCCAAAACTGATGGTGATACTAAAGAAAATTGGGATGGATTGGAAAGATAGGCGTTTAGTGCAAAATTTGTATTTAAATCAGACCACACGAGTAAGAGCTGCTAATGGGGAATCGGAATGGGCAGAGTTAGGGAGGGGAGTAAGACAAGGTTGTCCTTTATCACCATCTCTTTTTAACTTATATGCAGAAGAAATGATCAAAGAAGCTTGGGATGAAATAGATAAGGGAATAAAGGTGGGTGGGGAAGTAGTGAAGTCACTAAGATACGCAGACGATAAAGCTATTGTGTGCGATTCGGAAAAGGGTTTGCAAATCCTAGTTAATGCACTAAATGATAAAACAAAGGAGTTTGGGATGAAAATGTAAAGAAGACTAAGATTATGAGGTTTTCAAAGTGAAAGTATGCTAAATTAACGATAAGGGTGGATGGGGAAAAACTAGAAAAAGTAGAACAGTTTTCATACTTGGGCAGTCTTCTTTCTAAGGATGGAAGAGGTTTGACAGAAATTACAAAAAGGATAGCATTAGCAAAAGAAGCTTTTATGAAACGAAGGGAACTGATGACAAAGGGACTTGATAAAGGAATCAGGAAGAGATTGGTAAAATCCTTGGTGTGGAGTGTAATGTTGTATGGATGTGAAACGTGGACATTAAGAAAAGAGGATGTCAAAAGAATGGAGGCTTTTGAGATGTGGGTATGGTGTAGAATGGAGAAGGTAAGTTGGGTCGATATAAAAACGAACGAGGAGGTTCTAGAGATTGTTGGGAAGAAAAGAGTAATGATTGAAGTAATTAAAAATAGACAAGAGAAATGGGTGGGTCAAATATTGAGAGGAGAGGGATTATTGAAGAAAGCGATCGAGGGAAGAATGCTAGGAAAAAGACAGAGGGGAAGACAAAGACAGAAGTTGTTAGACGAGTTAAGGGATGGGATAAGTTATCGGGAATTGAAGGAGAGGGAATTAAATAGGGAATGTGGGGGCACATGAACCTACCGAAAGGTAGAACACTTTATATATATGTATCGAATGCAAGTGACGTTTAGGTAAAACAAATGTAAATTGATAGACAACATGAATAACATGACTGTGGTTGCATGGGAATACAAAGGCAAAGAGAAAAAACAGACATGAGAAAGTGGGATGAATCGGCTTTTCTCGCGTATTTAGCTATCCTTTTGTTTGAGAGGAAGGGGAAAGAATTTTTTTACAGGTATTTAAGGTATAAGTAAAATATACACGAGTATAAGGTAAAAATCTGTTACAAATCCACTAATCCACGCCAAACCGAACAAAAAAAACATGACATTTTCGTATCTTCTTGAAACTTTGCTGCATTATTGATAGTAACAATTAAGTCACTGTTACCAATTTTTAGACAAACAATCCGAATAATTACAAAATGGCGGCTAAACAAAGTTCGCAGAAAAATTCGAAATCCGGCGCGTGCGCTCTCATTCAAACGCTCATTTCTCAGAGACCTTAAAACATAGGATGCTTCAAATACGCTCATTCTAAAGCTCTTAAACGGTGTTTTCATTACATATGAAATTTGTTTCCATTTCTTGGAGACAATACCTACTTTTATGCAGTGAAACTTTTTAAATAGGTTCTTCTAACCTAAAAAACTCCAGTTCTGCCGCGTTAAAAATATCACCGAAACTTTTATTAAGTTTTCTTTAAGTGGTCAAAGTATAAAAGCGGCAATCGGATATTAAGTATAATAAAAAAACATGATTTACCTCTGGGTCAAGGCGCCGCGCCGCTCGCTACCGCAATGAACGCTCCACTCATTGTTAGTCCCTAGTACCCACTTCTTGCTTTACAAATTCATCCAATATCCCAATATTCTTACTGAATAAAGACCACAGAGTTCATATTTTCCTAATTCATCGTAATTTTTTATATACAGCTGTCGGAAGACCTCTTATCCATGTAATTCGGGACTATATTGTCGTATAGATGACTTGTTGTTTTGTAAATAGTTTCTATAAATAAATTAATTATGCAGTTTCATGCCCATCTGTTACTAAGAAAAGTTGTTCTACAAAATGAATGACATCTTCAACCGTGTGATATGAGTAATCTGAGACTTTATATCAGAGAAGATTAAGGTTTCCGATGTGACACTAAAATCTTGTTTTTATTGAGGTAATGGTTTTTGAGGTGAAACGTCCAAAGTAAATACTCGTTAACCTAATAGTCAACCCAATTTGAATTTAATTGAATAATAACAGAAGAATCACGGTCGGAACATAATTGACTGTTACTTGCTTCAAAGCCTTCCCTTAAGTTTTTGAGTTAGGCATGCTTCTGTGTTGAGCGGTTAGAAAAATCTTTCTTGCCTTTAGTGTAATCTTTGGTTTGCTTAATTATTTAGTGTGAGCTCTTTATCATCAACTGGGAGTGTTTCTGTTAATTGGCATTCTTTAGTGTTATAAAGTAGTACTTTAAACATTGCTTCAATAGCAAATAGTGTCCAGTGATATCCAGTGCAAATAAATTAATTGATTATTATTTTAAAAGTAAAAATTACAATTCATAAATTTATAATCAATTCGAACCTAAGGAAATTCGTATATGCGTATGTGTATTCGTTTATTCTTAGAGAAAAAGGAGTGCAAAGGGAAATGTACAAATCAATGCAATTGAAAGTGTAATAATACCCACACGACAACGAAAACAATGTGTAATCTAATAAAAGCATTTACAGTCATTTGTATGAACGTGTGCGTACTTCGTGATCCTTTGGCAGGAAAAATTCGATGCAAACGGCAGTATTATCTTGAATGTTAGTGAATGCATATAAATATCCACAGAATATGGAAATCAAGATAAATAAAAAACGACTTATGGTATTTCTTATGTGCGTATGAGTTAATCAGTGATACTAAAATAGAAGAAAATGGACGTAAAACAGCTCTCCTAATCGCTCCCTGGCAGGGTGCAAAAATATCAAAAAGGCTAGATTCACTAAAGTATTTTTCAGAATTTACTGATATTAACGCAGGAAAGAAAACTCTAATTTTCTCCATAAGAATCCTCGGTATAAATTGGGGAGTATTAACTAAGGAATAAAAACAACTAAAATAATACGAGCTATTAGAGAAGCTAATAGGGTCGATTAGAATACTAAGATGGTGTCATCACACCCCCTGCCATATGCCACTGGCGGCCACTCATCTAAATCTAAATACCCCCTTACGGTCTTTCCTGCCACTTGGCGGCTTGCAGGGTACATATGTAGATGTAGATATATGTGTGTTTGCCTTTGTTGATACTTTAAAAGGAGTAAACAGATTGCACACGGACATATACTCTAGAATATTCTTCCATAATAAAAAACATCAACACACTAACTATATCGCTGGATTCTTCAAGGACATTGCTAAGATTTGGTGTAGAAACAAAAAGTAAGGATCCAAAGCAATGTGTTATCAAATTAAACAATGCGTACTTACTGACTTTCGTAGGTGTGTATTCGATGATTCTTCCGCAAGAGAAAAAGGAGTTGAAATGATATTTACCGAATGATTAATAATAACCAGAACTCAACGCAAATCGGGAAAAAATCAATAAAAACGTCGAAATTATTAACATATGCAGCTTTTGTATGTATTCAATAGGAAGGAAGGCATAAGAGGAGCAGGATCCTCTGAAATCCCTGATTTGCATAGAGCAACGGAATTACTGGTTTTTCCTTAAATTTCTCGCTTTGCAACGTGTCTTTTATAAACTTTCATATTAAAATGCATTTGTGTATACAGTAATTAAGAAGCAAACTTAGAATATTAGAATTATTAAGGAAGTATCAATATAATATGCAATCAATATGACAATAATTAATGAATAATACGAGAATTAATGATATTATAAAATCATATAATAGTTATTAACGTTTCCCTCAGTCTTATCATTCATACTGACTGTAATAAATACATTGGGATTCTTGCGTGTCCTTTTTTTACGAAGACTACTCTTAGAAAATGAGGAAAAAGCAACAAGGTCAATGCTGTATTTTGATGGAAAACTGAGTGAAAGTCAGGTTCATAATAACACTATGTTACTAATTGCGCAAGTTGTTAGAAAAACCAATTAAGGTAAAGCGGCTTTGATAGTACGGTTCAGACGTACTTCCGAAGTAAAATAATAAAATAATGATATTAATCCGTCCTTTAGATTCCTTGTGGTCAGAAATGAGACTTACTTTGGTCAGACCCTTTGCTGTGAATGTGCGACTTTCTAACTTCCGTACAACTAGCAGTTCTTATTAATTACATCATTTCATAACAGTTGATACTCGTGATTCAAATGCATAAAGAATTATGAGTAAATTTTATGGGGGACGTTCTCCACAAAAATGTAGTCATATCCATCACAGTTGAAAAAATACCTCATGACTACATAACTGTGCTTATAAATAATTATCTATATTATTTGTTTAACGAAATTTTATGAACGTCTATTACAAAATAGTGTGAATGACTAACGGCGATCCCATTCCTTCTTTCGTTTATCATATTTTACCCCCTAAATATGTAAGTGAATTTCTTTCGTAGTGCGCAATTTCGCTTTCTGAAGTTGATGGGTTTTTGCAGAAAATAAATTCAGCGTTTACTAAACAACATCCCCGTTTTGTCCCTGGGAAACTAAAACGAAAATCTACAACACAAGAGTGTATTTTCCCAAAAATTGGCGACATTCACATCCATTCCTCTACAATTTATCACTACGAAATTCTGCCGTCAATTTAAAATGCACCGAATTGTCAGTAATTTATATGGAGCGTGAAATGCGCCAGAAAATAGAAGAAATAATATTTAAGATTGATTTCTTCCAGATTTCGATCATAATCACCAGCATGAGCTTCTTTTCATCACTGCAACAGTACGTGTCGAGTGGAGTGGCAAGTCTTAGCTTAAGTCCCAAAAGAAATGAAGAAGGGACGAGGCGAAGGACGCTTCCTTGTTCACCAACACCAACGGCGCCACCGTCGCCACAGACGAGACGTCGAAGCAGACAGTCGTGGGTCGACGCCGAGCAAATCACGCAAGTCAACTATTTTGTGATAAAATTTTGTTTCTCAATTGAGGTTATTCGCAACATGATCGTGTTGTATACTGATTTCAGCTGCCATTTTAAACGGGTTTTAGGTCTGGAATCATTATTCGATTTGAACTTCGAGGTTTCTAGTTTATATATATACGAGTAAAAGTTGTTTGCATACTGCAAGCTATCAGTTGAATGCAGTATCGTACCAAGGAAGGCCTCAAAACAATGTTCAAAACATCGCGCAAATGACCGCCTGGCGTTGCATCGACCCAACGACCACTGGAGAAACGCTGATCCTCATGAAAGAATCTTCTCAAACGCCTCTGTCACCATTCCGGGTTTTATCTTTCCATCTTATCGGGTAGGATATAAAAAAATCGTCTAAAATTTCAGCGATGCATTTCTTACGGAAGCATTTCGAACCCACCTGGCATCGAACACAGGGTCATTTGGTAGCATTTCTTCCTTTGGTACTATGGAAGACCATCTCATCTGCAAACACCGTGATTTTAATTGTTCTACCGCATCGAGAACAGTCTCAAAACAGATTGCAAAAAATCGCACAAAAGACCGCCTGGGGTCGAACTCAGGACCCTTCCGTGACAGAAAATAGCAAAGTAATATTAGATAAGTGCCAATCTCAGTTGATCCAAAGTTTCGATTCAATATCTTATCGGGAAGGTCCTAAAATAAGATTACATTATTCCCCCATTGAAATACATGGTAGAATAGAAATGACTCTCAGGCATCGCAACCAAGAACTGACAGAAGAACGGCGAACAGCGAATATGAAACATACGAATTGCCTCTTTGTAAATTCCATTTTATATCATTCCCGGTCATCGCATAAGCACTAAAAGTAATTGTCAAAATTGACCGCCATGAATTTTATAACGGAGAATTTTGCCCCCACTTGGCGAACTCACTGCTGGTAGCTGGTAGAACTCACGGTCGCTAGGTAACATTTCTTCAGTTAGTACAATAGATAACCACGGCATCTCCAACCTCCGTGATATTCACTGTTCTATCGCTCCCAGTAAGGACTCAAAACAATTTTCGAAAATTCGCGCGAAAGACCGCCTGGCATCGAACGCAGGACCCATTCGTGAGAGACAATGGCATACGAATGTTAGATATGTGCCACTTGATCTTGTTTCAATGTTTAATTCAGTATCTTATCGGGAAGGTCCTTAACTAAGATTCCGTTATTCCCGTTTGAAATGCATGGTAGAATCTGAATGACGCTCTTACATCGAACCAAGGACCACTGGAGAAACGGTGAACCTCATGAAAGAATGTTTTCAAATCCCTCTGTAACCATTCCGGGCTTTATCTTTTCAGCTTATCGGGAAGGCATTTTAAAAAATCGTCCAAGATTTCAGCAATGCATTTCTTACGGAAGCATTTCGCACCCACCTGGCGTCGAACTCACGATCATTTGGAAACATTTTTTCCATAAGAACCATAGAAGACTACTTCAACTTTAACCCCTTGAGGTTTCGGTTCTTCTATCTTACCGGTAAGTGCTTCAAAATAATTTCCAAATATCCGCGCAATGCATTCTTATGGGAAAATTACGATTTTTGGGACATTCTGGTATCGAACCCATGATAACTATCGGCGATGTCTGAATTATTCTAGCATCTACAGGATATATATATTTAGTTCCGGTTTATATATATATATATATATATATATATATATATATATATATATATATATATATATATATATATATATATATATATATAAACCGGAACAACTGATTAATGAATAACGACTTAGATTTTGATAACACTTTATACAGTTTACTGGATTATACATAGCGTCAGTCCACTGTCCTTTGTTTTTTTGAATCCTCTGTAGGTTTTACCCCCTTGAACTCAGTCAGGAAGAATCTCCTGAAGATGATGCTACTTCAGCATCAAAATGCGCATTGGGTTTTTTATCTCTCTGTTTGATGGTTTGGAACTGTGACTCTTAATCTAAATTATAGAAACTTTGTAGGAACGATGCCAAAGTAATTTCTGGAAAATGGTACTCAGTTTTGTTTCCTTCGATTACTGCGGAAAAGTTTGGAATTCATATTATTTAAAAAAATGTCTTTCTTTTTTTTAACACCCAAAGCTCATCAGATGATCTCGGAATGCCAGTCACTGTGTATATGCACGTGTCTCAGAGGGAACCATATGCTTTCCTGATGAACACAGAAACATCAGTTAAAATACTCCATATAAATGATCTGTAGCCAGGCTAAAGCAATTTTCGGCGAACCTGTTGAAGTGGCTGATGCATTCTGTTGTCACTGATTGCGCTACACCTAGAGTCTACTGATTTAGTAGATTTTCTTCGATCTCCGTGACCGATTCATGGCAGAATGGAATCTGTTCCAGCTAACCTCCGTTGCATAGAAATTATGGTCCGGTTGACGAATGTATGTCTCAGAGACATGCCTCCCCCATCTAAAATGACGAAAACTATTTTATTTCAATTGTGAAGATTATTATTGTTAGATCAAACCCTACATAGCCAGACATAATAAAAATGTATTACCTATTAAAAATTCTAGAAACATGATTTTCGCTAAAAGGTCTTAAGGATACTTATGGAATTTCCAATAGAATTAATTAACTTATACACTACATTATTTATATGAATCCCAAACTTCCTATTTATTATTATGAAATTAAAATTTTAAATTTCTCATATTTTCAAAAGCCTTTCTTGGCGTTCATTCTACATGGGAATGAATATATTCTCACGGGGAAATGTATGTTCTCCAATCGCCTTTGTCGTCAAGAAGACTGATTTTTATAAAAGAATTGTACAATTTTTTCGTCATTTTTACGATAAATCTCAAAATTTCGAATCGAAAAGGATGCTCCACGACCGAAATATGAATCTTTTATCTATTTCCATTCTTTTACTTACTTCAATTTACTTCAATTTTGCTGGACCATTTTCTAATCTTATTCTGCAAAAGTAAGGAGACTATAATCGATCCAGAGGAACTTTCAATGCATTTTATAAGCCATCAGTCCTCTAATGAATCGTAATAATTTCATAGTTCAATCTTGTAGTTAAAAAAAAATTGTTCCCCAAATTCTTTCGTGTATTTCTTACGGGAATTGTTGCTAAGTAAATACATACGCAACGGTGATTAACATTTAAGATTAAAGAAGGAAGTAAAGGAAGCATTCTGGCGAAATCCAAGCGACACCTTTGATAAAAAATATGCCTCAATTGATTAAACTTTGAATGAGGCCCTCTTTAATCCTGGTCGAGCAGCTTAAGACGGTCGAAGGGAACCTATGAATTTCCTTTGATTAGTTACAGACCTTTATGTTCTGTGCTATTGAACCGATATAGCTTTGACAATTTGATGCACTTGCAACAGTTAATTGAAAATTTCTATATGTTTGCGTACGTACGACAAAATAACATAAAATGATTCATATTTTATTTGGTAATATTCTGCCTAATTATCAGATTTTATTTATTTTCTCTCCTATTTCATTTATTTATTTACTTTTCTTCCACTTTTTCGTATGGTTGCCAAGGTATTCATTTTTTTGACAACGATTTGTCTCAATTTTCTTATAAATACTTACAAATTATCTTTATTCTCTTCTCAAGGTAAAGCATAACAATAGACATCGCTATAATTAACTTGAGTTTAATATATGCACTAAAACATTAAAAATGGCTTAAATTTATCTAAAAGGTCCAATTTTATTTACTTTTTATTTAGCTAATTGAGTGAGTAGATGTTTAGTTGTCAGAATAAAAAACGACTTTAATGTAGTGTTTTTTATTTTCCAATCTTTGAAATGATTGTATGTACATACATACTTCTGTTAAAGAGTTGAAATTGTTAGAAAATTACAGCTAAACATACTAATCTAAAACATAAATTATTGCATATTTGTCGTTAGAAAGAGAGAAGTTGTATTTGACAAATCTTATTTTCTTTTATTTATTTCATATTTACTTGTTTCTTCACATATTTCATACAGTTTCAAAGTAGAAATCTTTGGAAATGTTATGGACATGTTTTTAAATTCATCGATGGATCCATCAAATTGTTTTTATTCACCGATGGATCTCCGATGCTTACCATCGTGATTAATACCCGATGAAGTTCCGTTGGTTCAGATGACAGTGGTGGGTCATTCAAACGTTAATATCCATAACCATGGAAAGGAAGTAAATGGCATCTAACAATGGGGAATACAACGAATTTATAATTGTTTTTATTCACCGATGGATCTCCGATGCTTACCATCGTGATTAATACCCGATGAAGTTCCGTTGGTTCAGATGACAGTGGTGGGTCATTCAAACGTTAATATCCATAACCATGGAAAGGAAGTAAATGGCATCTAACAATGGGGAATACAACGAATTTATAATGCAATAAACACAAATGATGCGATGATTTACGTTTCAACAGAGTTTAAAGAATTATGGAGTTGGAACTAGTTGTATATGCAACGTAGCCATCTTGTCAAACAGCAAAAAAATCAACTGACTCTTCTTAGATTCCTCAAGAATCGATAATCCATCAAAGTAATCAGATCAAACATCGATGAAATCCATCGCACCTATGAATGTGCCCATTATGTTTCCTAAAATCTCTTTCACTAAACTAGGATTCCTATAGGTATTAATGATTGGAAATCGGAAAGTGATGAGTTGGCTAAGATTGTGATGAAGGCGCTGTAAGGAAACCGCTAGAGTATGTTTAGAAGATCCTTGAAAGAAAGATTGCGTTAAATTAAGATGGCACAAGCTGAAAGGCAGAGTATTTATGTATATTGCACATTTTTTTTTCTTTTAATATTGCGATTGGAATATAACTTGCCAAGGATTACATTTTTTGGGGACGCTTTCTTTATCTGGGGTATGATCAAATATATAAATTAAAGTAGGCGTCGGATTTTAACAACATGCAAGTTTTTCAACTAATCTTTCTCGAGTTTTAAGCCCACATAGACAGCCGCACTCACATCTTTTAATATGGAATAGCTGAACTGTTGACTTCTCATTTCTAATTGTGATTCTCTCGAAAACAAAAGATAGACCGTGGAAGAATATGAGACTATGAATAACGTTTAATCGAAATGCTACTAATACACGCGGAATTTGTCAATTAGGGAAGTAGAGTCGTGCGGCCACACACCGACAGGATACAAATGTCAATATTTTTATTGTTTATTTTTATCACCAAACATACCATTTTTCCATCAATGCACAGTCACGGTCAAAACGTTTTTATTATGGCCTGTTTCAAACGAAGTCAGACCTATGGAAGCGACCAAACATCTTTCTCAATTTCCTAGTTCTACCACGATAAAATGTCTCTCTTTGAATGTATTATACATATTTTGTCTTAACAGTATTCAAAATATTTTTATGCTCGGCTCCAACTTGTTTGATCTGGAAGATGCACTAGTTTCAATGTAACAGTCGAATATAAGTTAACTAAATTAAACTTTCTGGAATAGTCTGACTTGTCGAGCTTTAACGATCTGCAATAACCATTATATCATAATTTATTTGTTTTCAATACACCGTATTATGAACCAATTGTGACCTTGAGATACGATATACGAATCGTTGTCTATTTTGGCGAAGTTCACAGCAATTTACGCATTTTTCTAACCAAAAAGAAAACTTCACTGATAGTGTCAATGAGAAAATGAATGAGTTTAATTTTTAAGGTAAAAATATCCAAGATATTCGGAAATACAATATTATATGAAAATAAATATTTCGCCTATAATTTGATCAGAACATTCAATCCGAATATTTGCAGAACTGTAATTACAAACAAATAATAAGAAATGAGAAATTAATTTCTCTGATGGAACTTTCCTTACAGTTTGATGAGGATAGCTGCATCAATCGTATTTTTTTAATTATATAAATCTGGATACACAGTGCATGTTTATTCGAAAACATGGTCAATTTCATGGTCAGTGTGGATTCTTAATACTGACTCACGGTGATGATGGCTGCAATCTTAGTTTCTGTCGTAAGGAAAATGCCCATTTTATCCATCAAAATTCCAATTTTTCCAAAAATTACCCAAAACAGCCTCAAGAAAATATTTGGAAGAATGTGCATTTTTTATAAAAAGTGTGAGAACGGGATGCGATTAATGCAATATTTATCGATATTACTAAAATGTATTGATGGAGTATCATTAAAAGTAATGCAAGTAGAAAATAATAGAATAAAAATGCTGAATATAAATTATAATTTTGTTTAAATGATCAAAAGTATTGAAAAATGAACTTGAATAATTAAATCCTCATTCCTCCTCTAATCAAAGCCCTGTTAATTAACTTTCTGAAAACTAAGACAATGAGAATTCGGTTTAATAGTTGAAATGTACACATATACAGTAAAATATGAATTATCTACAGCTTATGGGTTATTTATCCTACAAGGAGTGAATTTTACGTAAAATGCAGAATTTTTAATCGAATAATTTACCCTCCAAATGTTCACAACTTCATTTCCAGAATGTTAAGGAGTGTATATGTAACTTGCATAGTGCAAGCCAGTCGGTGAGTATTTACCAAAACATTCGAAAAGGCTCACAACTGTTTAGAAAAGCATTCCCAAGTAAATAGAAGGGGGCAGTATCGAACCAAGATATGCTGGAAGGATGAAACCGGGAACAAAGGCGTTTGAAAACATTCTTTCATTCAGTTCACCATTTCTTTAATGGTCCTAAGTTCGATGCCAGAGCCTCATTTATATTCTACTATGCATTTTAAATGGGGATAATGGAATATTTATTTTAAGACCTTCCCGATAAGATACTGAATCTGAACTTTGGAATGTCATATATCTAACATTAATATGCAATCGTTTCTCACAAACGGGTCCTGAGTTTGATACCAGACTGTCAATCGCGCGAATTTTTAGAGTATTCAAAATCACGAAATGAAGTGCTCTTCTATAGCAGCAGTGGATGGAATGAGTGTTGATTAGACGCCATCTCCCCTTTAAAATGTATTTTTGTGATTCTTAAGAATTGTTTGGAATGCTTTCGCGATAAAATGTAAAGATAAAATCCGGAATATGAACAGGAGTCATATTTACGTATTGGAGAATAATCGGTTATTTTGTTAAATTTTCTCCGATTAGCTTGCAGTATGCAAGTAACTATTATTCGTAGTATATAAACTGAAATTCAACCAAAGGAATTTTGAGAAAACTTATTCATCTATGCTGAGTGACTTCACAGTGGTTTGGAGAGCCCGTTTCTGCTGCCAAAACTCGATTTTCAAAATGTTTTCGTTCGGACTGAAATGTAGAAGATCAAAGTCAATTTAGATCGGTCCTCGATTTCCGTGCCTCTGCAATTCGAAGCGGCTTACGCTCCCGGATATTAAAGTCAAAAACTAATGTTCCATTAAAGGTATTTTCACGGAATGAACCGTAAATGAAAATTACAACGTTTATCTCGATTTTTCTCGAGACAAATTCTTCGTCACGTGAGAAACCAAAAAGTTTTAGACGCCGTATGAATTGGAGTGCAGGACGAATTTTTTATTGAGTTACGTTACAACTAAATAATTTTTTACTAAGGCTTGGTAGCTCGAAAATTAATTTCATGTAACTTAAATGCATCCAGATGAGCAATTGAAGAAAAAATAAACCTTTTATGTTTATGAGAGTAATGGCAGAAATAAAAATGTTCACCGGCAACAGTCCCTCTAATGAAAACCTCCTTAACATTCTGGAAATGAAGTTGTGAACATTTGGAGGGTAAATTATTCGATTAAAAATTCTGCATTTTACGTAAAATTCACTCCTTGTAGGATAAATAACCCATAAGCTGTAGATTATTCATATTTTACTGTATATGTTACTCGTAAAAATATATATGTATGTATATGTTGAAAACCTTAATTTTCATCGTAGAACGTCGATCAAAAGACGTTGGTACCTCTCTTTAGACGAATTATACAACGAAGTTAACAAATTATTGCTAATTGTTTATAATATTTCATTACACACGGTTACTGTTGCGAAAACAGGTCCCTCCCTTCCCTTATCATTTCTTGTAATTCAAATTTAGTTCTATCATTTTTGGTCTCTTTTCATGTTACTGAGGATTTCCTCCGTCAATTAGGAAATATCGGCCAAACATTAACTACTTTCTTTTTTAATAAGCCCTGGTCCGCGGTGTTAAATTGTTGCTAAAAAATTTTGACAGCTGAGATAATGTTGCACATCGAAGCATTGAGAAATCGTGATTATTCTGACCAAATTGAAAACAAGATGGAATGGACGAAGGCAACTGAAGCGAGGGAATCTCTTGTTGTCAATTTAAATAAAACGCATTAGTCACATTTTTATTTTAAAGTCATAAACGCGAGGGACATAACCGAGAAAAAATGGGGTACACCTCTCGGTTAGATGGCGTCAGTTCCTTAAGAGTACATGTTGTGGCCTTAATTAATGAAATAAGCCCGAAGAAACTTCGTTGACGATTTAACTAAAACGCAACATAAATTTATTGCGTCCCACCCTTTAGTTAATCAACATATGATTCAGAAGACATAAAGAATGTAATACTTTGAACTGAAGTGAATGGCAATTACAGGTCGGAGGAAGGAGGAGATTTCTTCGAGAGTTTTACTGCGCTGCCATGGAAATTGGAGAATCGAAGGCTTATGGCGGTGAAAGAAGGCGAGGGAGAAGGGGAAGATGAAGACGAGGATGCGGAAGGAGAATGGCAGCTCGGACGTAACGAGGTGAGACTCTTTTCGATAACTCAGTATCGTTTGCAGGAAAATATAATGAAATTTATCTTAACGCAATATATTTGCGGATGATATAATATTTATATATTACTAGTTGAAAAACTCGTTGATTCTCAACGGGGAAATAAAAATTTCTAAGTACCACATTAATCATGTCTTGGATATCGTCATGACTCATATTTAAATTATAAAGATTGATATCCCTCTCAATGAATTCCTCTATCTATGATAGAGATTAGTATCCATTGAATATTCCATCTTATTTCACCTCTATGTTCTTGGTCTATGATATAGGAGGTAAAAATTCTCAATTATTACTATAGACCTCAATTTGATGATTTTTTAAATAGAATTAAAAACAGAAACACCTTCAATCAGGTATTTTATGAAGATGATAGATTAATGCGAAAATTACTAAAAATAATTATAAAATATCTTTAAAAGAATGCAATTGATAACCAACTAAACTTAATTAATTTTCCATTGTTATATCTTATATTTACTCCAAATGTCTCATTAAATTTTTAAAATATGTTACATATTGCTATGTTAATGCGATATTTGTCTGAAAATTAAATTCGAAAGATTAATATTTTAAACATTTCTGATTGAAGTGCCCCTTATCTCTCAAACGAGATAATTACAAAACCGACAATAACGATGAGTCATTATTAAATATATTTCTTATGAAACTTATAACAAGCTTGTAGGATGATTCTTTTAAATAACAATAATAGAAATATAGCCTGAAAAGTATCCGCCTGGAATCGAACCAGGGCCATGATAACAGATGAAAAAGTTTTATTCAGTCTAAGGGGATGGATATTCATAATATGCATGTTTTGAAGATTTACTTATTCTGGTTTATCAAGTTTGAGGTAAAATAAACCCACAGGCAAATCACAATAGCATCAGAATAATCAGAATATGATTCTCAATGTTAAGTGAACGTAGATAAATACCATAAAATTTCGACTTACTCTACCCTCGAGAAAATAGTAATAACCTAAGTAACAAAAGAGACGTAGAGTCACATAAGTATTTCCTCGATATACTACTACGATACTTAAATAGGTGAAGCACGGTACACAAGAGCGTATATGTATCTTCTAATACATATAGCTAACTCTCCTGATAACCCCATATATATACGAGTAAAAGTTGCTTGCATACTGCAAGCTATCAGTTGAATGCAGTAACGTACCAAGTAAATGCCTCAAAACAATCTTGAAAACTTAGCGCAAATGACCGCCTGGCGTCGAACAAAGGTCCCGATCGCGCGACACAATTGCATATTAATATTAGATAAGTGCAATTCTGATTTGTTCCAAAATTTCAATTCAATATCTTATCGAAAAGGTCATAAATAAGATTACGCTATCCCCCATTGAAATACATGTTAGAATAGAAATCACTCTGAGGCATCGAACCAAGAACCGTCAGAGGAACAGCGAACAGCGTATATGAAACATAGGAATTGCTTCAATGTACATCCATATTATAACATTCCCGGTTATCGGATATGCATTCAAAATAATTGTCATAATTACCCGCCATGCATTTTATACGGGAGAACTTTGCACCCACTAGGCGTCGAACTCACGGTCATTTGGTAACACATCTTCAGTTAGTACAATAGATAACCAAGGAATCTCCAACCTCCGTGAATTTCACTGTTCTATGGCTCGTAGGAAGGACTGAAATCAATTTTCGAAAATTCGCGCAAAAGACCGCCTAGCGTCGAACTCAGGACCCATTCGTGAAAGACAATGGCATGGGAATGTTAGATAAGTGCCACTCTAACGTGTTTCAAAGTTTCAATTCAATATCTTATCAGGAAGGTCCTAAAATAAGATTCCGTTATTCCCGTTTGAAATGCATGGTAGAATCGGAATGACACTCTTGCATCGAACCAAGGAGCACTGCAGAAACGGCCAATGACATGAAAGAATTTTCTCAAACGCCTCTGTCACCAATCCGGGTTTTATCTTTCCAGCTTATCGGGAAGGCATTTTAAAAAATCGCCCATGATATCAGCAATGCATTTCTTACGGAAGCATTTCGGACCCACCTGGCGTCGAACACACGGACATTTGGTAACATTTCTTCCTTTGGTACGATGGAAGACCATCTCATCTGCAAATACCGAGATTTTGATTACTCTATCGCATCGAGAACGGCCACGAAACGGATAGCAATAATTCGCGCAAAAGACCGCCTAGCGTCGAACTCAGGACGCTTATGTGAGATAAAATAGCAAAATAATATTAGATATGTGCCATTCTGACTTCTTCCAAAGTTTCGATTCAATATCTTATCGGGAAGGTCCTAAAATAAGATTCCGTTTTCCCGGTTTGAAATGCATGGTAGAATCGGAATGACCCTCTTGCATCGAACCAAGGACTACTAGACGAACTGAGAAATTCATGGAAGAAAGTTTTCAAACGCTTCTGTCACCATTCCGGGTTTTATCTTTCCAGCTTATCAGGAAGGCATTTAAAAAAATTGTCAAAGATTTCAGCAATGCATTTCTTATGGAAGAATTTTGCATCCACCTGGAGTCGAACCCACGGTCATTTTGTAACATTTCTTCCATTGGCAATATAGAAGACTACCTCAACTACAACCTCCGAGATTTTGGTTCCTCTATCTTACCGATAAGTGCCTCAAAAAATTTTTCATAAATCGGTGCAATGCATTTTTATGGGGAAATTGCGATATTTGGTACCTTCTGGCATCGAACCCATGACACCTAGCGTCGATGTCTGCATTATTCTGGCATCCACGGGGTTGGGCCAGTACGTCGAAAAAATCTGAAGTCGATGGCGCTTGTGGAACATGGTCAGAATTCGTATCCCCTATATCTATATCTATTATATACGAGTAAAAATTGCTTGCATACTGCAAGCTAATTGGTACGAATTTAACAATAAGTTCCCCTTACGGGTATCATCTTCGAAGCTTATCCAGTAAAATTCTTAAAAATTTCCGCAATACATTTCTTACGTGAGAAATTTTCATCCATCTGGCATCGAACTAACGGTAAAATGTAACCTTTCTTCCACTGGTACTATAGAAAAGTACTTCAACCGTAAACACTGTGATTTTGAATGGTCTTCTGCATACAGAAAGGCCTCAAAACAATTTTAATAAATTTCCGTAAATGACCGCCTAGCGTCGAACACAGGACCCGTTCGTGAGAGACAATGGCATACGAATGTTAGAGAAGTGCCACTCTGACGTGTTTCAAAGTTTCAATTCAGTATCTTATCAGGAAGGTCCTAAATTAAGATTCCGTTCTTCCCGTTTGAAATGCATGGTTGAATCGGAATGACGCTCTTGTATCGAACCAAGGACAACTAGAGAAACAGCGGACGTCATGAAAGAATCTTCTCAAACGCCTCTGTCACCAATTCGGGTTTTATCTTTCCAGCTTATCGGGAAGGATTTAAAAAAATCGTCCAAGATTTCACCAATGCATTTCTTACGGAAATATTTCGAACCCACCTGGCGTCGAATAACGGTCATTTGGTAAGATTTCTTCCTTTGACACTATGGAAGACCATCTCATCTGCAAACACCGTGATTATGATTGCTCTGTTGCATCGAGAACGGCCTCAAAACGGATAGCAATAATTCGCGCAAAAGACCGCCTAGCGTCGAACTCAGGACGCTTATGTGAGATAAAATAGCAAAATAATGTTAGAGAAGTCCCATTCTCACAAGTTCCAATGTTTCGAATCAATATCTTATCTGGAAGGTCCTAAAATAAGATACCGTCTTCCCCGTTTGAAAAGCATTGTGAAATCGGAATGACCCTCTTGCATCGAACCAAGGACCACTAGACGGACGGTGAAATTCATGAAAGAATGTTTTCAAACACCTCCGTCGCCACACCGAGTTTTATCTTTCCAGCTTATCGGCAAGGCATTGAAAAAAATTTCAAAAATTGCAGCAATGCATTTCTTATGGAAGAATTTTGCATCCACCTGGCGTCGAACTCACGGTCATTTCGTAACATTTCTTCCATTTGTATTATAGAAAACTACCTCAACTTCAACTTCCGAGATTTTTGTTCCTCTATCTTACCGATAAGTGCCTCAAAATAATTTTTAAAAATCCACGCAATGCATTCTTATGGGAAAATTGCGATTTTTGGGACATTCTAGTATCGAACCCATGACACCTAGCGTCGATGTCTGCATTATTCTGGCATCTAGGGTGTAGGGCCAGTACATCGAAAAAATCTTTCGTCGACGGCGCTCGTGGAACATGGTCAGAATTCGTATCCCCTATAAATATATATATATATATATATATATATATATATATATATATATATATATATATATATATATATATATATATATATATAGGTATATCCGAAGAGTTAGCTATATATCTATTATATATAGCTAACTCTCCGGATATACCTATATAGATATATATATATAGATATAGGGGATACGAATTCTGACCATGTTCCACAAGCGCCATCGACGTCAGATTTTTTCGACGTACTGGCCCTACACTCTAGACGCCAGAATAATGCATACATCGACGCTAGCTATCATAGGTTCGATACCAGAAATTCCCAAAAATCGCAATTTTCCCATAAGAATGCATTGCGCGGATTTTTGAAAATTATTTTGAGGCACTTATCGTTAAGATAGAGGAACCAAAATCTCGGAGGTTGTAGTTGAGGTAGTCTTCCATAGTACCAAAGGTAGAAAGGTTACTAAATGACCGTGAGTTCGATGCCAGGTGCGTGTGAAATTGTTCCATAAGAAATGCAATGCTGCAATATTTGAAATTTTTTTTCAATGCCTTACCGATAAGCTGGAAAGATGAAACCCGGAACGGAGACAAAGGCGTTTGAAAAAATTCTTTCATGAATTTCTCCGTTTGTCTAGTGGTCCTTGGTTCGATGCAAACGAGTCATTCCGATTCCACCATGCATTTCAAACGGGGAAAACGGAATCTTATTTTGGGACCTTTCCGATAAGATATTGAAACGAAACTTTGGAAGAAGTCAGAATGGCACTTATCTAATATTAATTTGCTATTTTCCTTCACGAAAGGGTCCTGAGTTCGACGCTAGGCGGTCTTTTGGGCGATATTTTACTATCCGTTTTGAGACCGTTCTCGATGCGACAGAGCAATCAAAATTACGGCGTTTGCAGATGAGATGGTCTTCCATAGTATCAAAGGAAAAAATGTTAGCAAATGACCGTGTGTTCGACGCCAGGTGGGTTCGAAATGCTTTCGTAAGAAATGCATTGGTGAAATCTTGTATGATTTTTTTAAAATTCTTCCCGATAAGCTGGAAAGATAAAACCCCGAATAATGACAGAGGCGTTTGAGAACATTCTTTCATGTTATTCGCCGTTTCTGCAGTGGTCCTTGGTTCGATGCAAGAGTGTCATTCCGATTCTACCATGCATTTCAAACGGGAATAACGGAATCTTATTTTATGACCTTCCCGATAAGATACTGAATTGAAACTTTGAAACACGTCAGAGTGGCGCTTATCTATTATTCGTATGCCATTGTCTCTCACAAATGGGTCCTGTGTTCGACGCCAGGCGGTCATTTACGCAAATTTTAAAAAATTGTTTTGAGGCCTTTCTCAATGCAGGAGACTATTCAAAATCACAGCGTTTGCGTTTCAAGTACTTTTCTATAGAACCAGTGGAAGAAAGGTTGCATATGACCGTGAGTTCGATGCCACATGGATGAAAATTTCTCACGTAAAAAATGTATTGCGGGAATTTTTAAGAATTTTGCTGGATAAGCTTCGAAGATGACACCCGTAAGGGGAACTTATTGTTAAATTTGTACCAATTAGCTTGCAGTATGCAAGCAACTTTTACTCGTATATATATATAGGTATATCCGGAGAGTTAGCTTTATATAATAGATATATATATAGGTATATCCGGAGAGTAGGCTATATATAATAGATATACGAGTAAAAGTTGCTTGCATACTGCAAGCTAATTGGTACGAATTTAACAATAAGTTCCCCTTATGGGTATCATTTTCGAAGCTTATCCAGCAAAATTCTTAAAAATTGCCGCAATGCATTTCTTACGTGAGAAATTTTCATCCATCTGGCATCGAACTCACGGTCAATGGTAACCAATTGGAGCTCAACGTAGACAAATATTGGGTAGTTAATGTTTTCGAAAGAATATCCTTTGCCAACCATAATTCATACAGCCTTCGAGGGAAAACATTATCAACTGTCGATTCGGTAGAACATCTCGGAATAACCCTCACGAATAACTTAACTTGGGGTATAAAATTTTAGAAAGCAATCGCTATTTATGATTATGAAATCCTAAATTACTTGAATGCAAGCTCCTTTTACGTTCTTAGGATAGTCGTTAACTACCTTAATTGGAAAATATCGCTCACGAAGGTTACTTAACGGGATTACAATTTGAGCATACTATTTATTATTATTTATAAGTCAATAGTAAGTATCAAGGAAAGAATTTAACGAACGAAAAGAAAAATTTAATGACAAATATACCAGAGAACATCGCGTTCTTTCATGCATACTCGGCTAGCATGGGCGTGTATTGCGGGGTTGCCTATACTCCGGTTATTAATTTTCAATTATTTATTGCAGCGAAACTAAGGACCATTCAGACGAACGCCGTCACACTTTTTCATTACTCTACTTACTGCAACACTGCAAAATGTTTCATCAAAATCCCCGGACAAAAGTGAGAGTCTCTCCTTGTCAGATTCTTCAGGATGCAGGATGGGAATCTTTAGAAGAAAGAAGGCTCAATCAGAGATTCAATTTACTAGATAAATTCAGACAGAGCACGTTCATAGAAGATGTAGCCGATATTATGCGCCCTCCTTTTTGTATAGGCTGTTCTGATGAGAAAGATCAGAGAAATAGATGTTAGAACAAGTAGATTCAAGAATTCATTTTTTCCGAGAACAATACGCGAAAATAATCGACTAGGAAAATAGAATCATGGTGCTTGCACCCCCTGCCACACGCTGAAAGGTGGTTTGCAGGGTACATATATAGATGTGGATGTAGACAGTATAATGTAAAGTGCAGCATAATATATTGAAAGTTAGGGGCTGTAAATGAATCGAAAGCAAAATCTTTTATGAGATTTTAATATATAATCTCTAATGATTGCGGACTGCAGTTAATAAGGAAATTATTAGAAGTTTTATTGATTATAAATTTTTCTTAATCCAAACGCTAAAATTTCCGAAAATTCTCTCCGATTCATATATCGTATCATTTATTCTAACGATTATTTTCATATGGAAAAAGGTTCTCCGTGTATTCTTACGGGAAAATGTTCGACTTCAACTTCAATTGCTTCGGTCGTCAAGGGGATTTTTTCTTTTTCAGTACAGTGTTAGTGCTACTGAGGATGAGAGCTTAGCTCTCGAAATGCGCATAATTAACTTGTATTAGCCGCATAATTAACTTGTGTGTCTCCCTGCAACGTGTGATATCATCGAAGCAAAGGATTCACACCAAAGGTAAGTGTACTTTTTAGTCCTTACCTTTTATATACGGTTTAGGAGTGTTATATTTTTAAAGATTATACTAACGGCCGTGTCTCTCTCTCTTCTTTCCATTGTCAAGGGGATTGGTTGTTTATAGCCTCAAAATTTCACAACATTTCCGATTATTTTGACCAAATTCTCGCCGTTTCGACCCGATAACGATATTTCACGACCAAAATAAGAATCTATATTCATTTTTCTTTCTTTTCGTGCTTATCTCGATTTCGTAAGCTCATAATTCTAATTTAATTTTGCAAAAGAAATGTAGCCTGTAACCGATAAAACTGAGGTTTACGAGCATTCTTATGAGAACGGTTTTTCTTGTCTGGGTTCGAACTGAAGACCTTCAGTTAAATGAAAAGTAGCCTATTATCTGCGCAGGGAGTTCATTTAACAATCCTGAAAGTTTGAAAGTTGTGCCATTTATGGTTCTCGAGTTTTAGGCGAATATACATACACACACACACCTTATTTTATTATATTAGAAAAGATCCCTTAAAAGCTACGGCTGAGTCTATTACGGAACTGAAGAATTAATATGCGTTGTGAAAAATATATTCGGAGATTTAGAGCAAGATGAATATCATAAGGATTTTCTAAAAATGCTAATGAATACAGAAAAGGATGGGTGAAATGTATATAGCCCATTTGAAAATTCATGCTATCAGTGGAAAAATTTCTAAGAATCATCTCCGTATGAGATAACACAGGTAATTTTGTTAAAGTTACTGTCGATTCGCACTGACTTAAGTTTAAACCAGATTGCAAATTGGTTTTCAGAATATATATTTTCTTCGCTGCACGACCAAACGTTTACTAAGGTGAGGGTTCCATTCTGATGGGGTCCAATGCTTTTTCCTTCTTCTTCTATTCATCGTTATAAAGACAAGACCTCGTTCAAATTCGATTCGGGACTCCAATGCAATCTGAAACTGTTGGATTAATCAAAGTTGAGTCCTTTAGAGTCACTGGTTAGAGCGGTCCATCGTGGAATTCTTCAATCGCCCTTTTTTGAACCCAAGGAGAGCTTGTTCCTCTGCAGCTCCTTCCAAGTCTTGCAGAGAACCCTTAATCGACACTGCTAGCGGATTTATTCCTCCATCACTACGAGGGAAACTGATAGCAGTAATAGCTTGGTAAAATTTACTTTCCATCATATCACTCTAAAGTCACATTACTCTGAAATCGTATGTTATCGAGATGAAGCGAACTTTGCATGACATTTGTTTGAGTTTTACGTTTCTATATTTCAGTAAATTGATTCAAAATACTTCCTTCAAATTGCCGTAACGCTATTTAAATGAAAGAATTTTGCACCCACCTGGAGTCGAACTCACGGTCATTTGGCAACATTTCTTCTATAAGAACCATAGAAGACTACCTCAGCTTCAACCTCCGAGATTTTGGTTCCTCTATCTTACCGATAAACGCCTCAAAATAATTTTCAAAAATCCGCACAATGCATTCTTACGGGAAAATTGGGATTTTTGGGAAATTCTGGTATCGAACCCATGATAGCTTTGATGTCTGAATTTTTCTTGTGACTACAGGATTGGGCCAGTACGTCGTAAAAATATCAATACGATGGAACCTGTGGAGCATGGTTAGAGTTTGTATCCCCTATATCTATTATATATAGCTACTACTCCGGATATACCTACATACCTGTACGAGTAAAAGTTGCTTGCATACTGCATGCTACTCGGTGAATATTTACCAAAAACACCGAATACACCGTAATTGCAAATGCATCCCAAGCACATCGTAATTGAAATCAAAACATGTGCGGTGTGGTACGGAACCAAGGTCCATTACACGGTAAAGGCCCTTCTTAATGTCTTACTGTATGCTGAATTTGGAGTCGACGTAATATCGGGAAGTTCATCAAATTTAATTCCAAATTACCCTTTTAATAGTATGGTAGAATGCAAGAGTTTTAATTTTTACATATTTCATGGGAGCAAGAGATCATTCCATTGTAAATGGTTTCCAATCCAGACGCTCCCATTTAAAATGTATGGAGAAGGTTGCAAATATTTATATGAAGCATTTCCCGAAAAGATAGAAATTTATATTTCGGCATGGGAGCAGCAATTACAAATATATTTTGAAAATGCTGTTTATTGTTTCCCTAACAGTTCTTGGTTTGATTTCAGTCTACCACAGAATTAAGCGGGGAGTGCGGGTGAGATTCTTGCTGGAATGATATGGACTTGAAATTTTGCGTATGAGTAGATGATTCATTTCCGTTTCTTGACATGCAAGGACATCTTCCGAAATGGTTCTGGGTTCGACACCAGGTATATGATAGACTGTTATACACGACGGTGACCGGCGGTTAATTAATTTACGCATATTAAAAAGTAATCGGGTATTATTTAAAATAGTATCGTTTAGCTTGCAAGGAATATTTACTCTTATTTATATGTTTGTATGTACGTATATTACCTCCTGAAGCCTATCCTATTATAATATGGGTATATTTATCACCCTTTTAGCACAGCTTGTCGTATAAATTTTAGTCGTGATAAAGGAGATAGATTTCACGCCGATCAGATTCATTAGAAGGAACATTTTTACTTCGAAAGTATACTAGGTTAGACTGGAACATACCTTCATAATAAATGCATGTCTAGTTTATTTTAATCGATTGCACACCATCTTTAATTGTAGTTTTAAAAAGATAATGTTCTTCGTTCCCTAATTTAGAAAAATTCGTTTTTCCATTGTGTTTTCCCCTCCAATTTGGCCGTCAATAAAATGGCATCTCCCGAAACCATGGCAACCGCCATCGACCGCCCGACGCTCAAACGCCATTTTTACTATACGTCTTAATATCGCCTTCATATATATACGCCTTACATATATACGCCTTATATAAATATATATATATACGAGTAAAAGTTGCTTGCATACTGCAAGCTAATTGGTAAAAATTTACAATAAGTTCCCCTTACGGGTGTCATCTTCGAAGCTTATCCAGCAAAATTTTTAAAATTGCCGCAATGCATTTCTTACGTGAGAAATTTTCATCCATGTGGCATCGAACTCACGGTCATATGCAACCTTTCTTCCACTGGTTCTATAGAAAAGTACTTGAAACGAAAACGCTGTGATTTTGAATAGTCTCCTGCATTGAGAAAGGCCTCAAAACAATTTTTAAAAAATTGCGTAAATGACCGCCTGGCGTCGAACACAGGACCCGTTCGTGAGAGACAATGGCATAGAAATGTTAGATAAGTGCCACTCTAACGTATTTCAAAGTTTCAATTCAGTATCCTATCGGGAAGGTCATAAAATAAGATTCCGTTATTCCCGTTTAAAATGCATAGTAGAATCGGAATGACACTCTTGCATCGAACCAAGGACCACTGTAGAAACGGCGAATAACGTGAAATAATGTTCTCAAACGCCTCTGTCACCATTCCGGCTTTTATCTTTCCAGCTTATCGGGAAGGATTTAAAAAATATCATCCAAAATTTCACCAATGCATTTCTTACGGAAGCATTTCGAACCAACCTGGCGTCGAACACACGGTCATTTGCTAACATCTCTTTCTTTGATACTATGGAAGACCATCTCATCTGCAAACACCGTAATTTTGATTGCTCTATCGCAGCGAGAACGGTCTCAAAACAGATTGCAAATATTCGTGCTAATGACCGCCTAGCGTCGAACTCAGGACCCTTCTGTGAGAGAAAATAGCGAATTAATATTAGGTAAGTGCCATTATGACTTATTCCAAAGTTTCGATTCAATATCTTATCGGGAAGGTTTTAAAATAAGATTCCGTTTTCCCCATATGAAATGCATTGTGGAATCGGAATGACCCTCTTGCATCGAACCAAGGACCACTAGACGAACTGTGAAATTTATGAAAGAATGTTTTCAAACGTCTCCGTCGCCACACGGAGTTTGATCTTTCCAGGTTATCGGGAAGGCATTGAAAAAAAATGACAAAAATTGCAGCAATGCATTTCTTATGGAAGAATTTCAGACCCACCTGGAGTCGAAGTCACGGTCATTTGGCAACATTTCTACCATAAGAACCATAGAAGACTACCTCAACTTCAACCTCCGAAATGTTGGTTACTCTATCTTAACGATAAGTGCCTCAAAATAATTTTCAAAAATCCGCGCAATGCATTCTTATGGGAAAATTGCGATTTTTGGGAATTTCTGGCATCGAACTCATGATAGCTAGCATCGATGTCTGCATTATTCTGGCATCTAGAGTGTAGGGCCAGTACGTCAAAAAAATCTGACGTCGACAGCGCTTTTGAAACATGGTCAGAATTCGTATCCCCTATAAATATATATATATCTATTATATATAGCTAACTCTCCGGATATACCTATATATATAGATATACGAGTAAAAGTTGCTTGCATACTGCAAGCTATCCGTTGATTACAGTATCATACCAAGTACCGCCTCAGTTCAAATTTAAAACTTTGCGCCAAAGACCACCTGGCGACGAACTAAGAATCCGATCGTGAGAGAAGACAGCAAAATAATATTAGATAAGTGCCATCCTTACTTGTTTCAAAGTTTCGATTCAATATCTTATCGGGAAGGTCCCACGCCTCTGTCACCATTCCGGGTTTTATCTTTCCAGCTTATCGGGAGGCATTTAAAAAGATTTCCGTAATGCATTTCTTATGGAAGAATTTTGCATCCACCTGGCGTCGAACTCAATGTCATTTGGCTACATTTCTACCATAAAAACCATAGAAGACTACCTCAACTTCAACCTCCGAAATTTTGGTTACTCTATCTTAACGATAAGTGCCTCAAAATAATTTCAAAAATCCGCGCAATGCATTCTTATGGGAAAATTGCGATTTTTGGGAATTTCTGGCATCGAACCTAGCTAGCGTCGAAGTCTGCATTATTCTGGCATCTAGAGTAAAGGGCCAGTACGTCGAAAAAATCTGACGTCGATGGCGCTTGTGGAACATGGTCAGAATTCGTATCCCCTATATATATCTATATATATAGGTATATCCGGAGAGTTAGCTATATATAATAGTAGTATATATATATATATATATATATATATATATATATATATATATATATATATATACACACATAAATACACCTTAATTTCTTCTTTTGAATGAATGAGAGTAGTGAAGCCGATCGCATAATACGAGTTAGTGCGAGTTCACTTTTAGAATTTCGCTAAAAATTCGCTTTAAAGTGTTTCTTTTCTGAAAAAAAGTGTTTTGGAGTTCCTCTCAGCAAACCCTTCGTTATCTTTTCTTATTACCTACCTAATAAAAATATCCTGTTTTGTAAAATATTATCGAAATTCAGCAACTGAAATGCTCTTTTTTCGAAAAGGAGAACATTATTAAAAATAAGAAGATCGAAGCACGAAGCGGATTACTCTCTTTGATATGAAAGTCAAAAACTCAAGTTCTATTCAAGATATCGCATCGAAACAAACTGCAAATGAAAATTACAACATTCATCTCGATTTCTCTCGAGACAAGCTCTTCCTCACGTGAGAAACCAAAAGGTTTTAGGCGACGTATAAATTGGACTGCACGACGAATTTTTCCTTAAGTTACGTTCCAACTAAATAATTTTTGACTAAGAAGTGGTTGCTCTAAAATTAATCTTATATACCTTTTATGCATTCAGATGATACAATGACCAAAGGATGAAGAAATCAGTATTTTATGTTGGATTGTGAGAGAGTAATGGCAGTTTCAAAAATGTTCAAGGGTGAAAAATCGGCAATTCATTCAATTTTCGCTTTTAACTTTGTTGTTTCTGCTATAAATGCATAAAAATTTCACCGTTGTGTTGAAAGAGTTATTTTCATTCAGATTTCATCAGAAATTAAGTTTGAATCGCTCAATGTATATACATTACGGATCTTAATTATAACAGTCCGAATCCGTAGCTCCGCGTAAAGGAGTGCCGGCGCACGAGACTTTGCCTTTCTCCCATAAGACAATACTGACTGGAAACTTGAAACGGACAATACCGTGTATTTCAAAGGGGATAGCGTAATCTTATTTAAGGACCTTCCCGATAAGATATTGAATTATAACTTTGGAACAGGTCGGAATGGAACTTATGTAACATTGATATATTATATATTAATTTATAATAATATATATAATAATTATTTCGCACGATTGGTTCCTTAGTTCGATGCCAGGCGGTCTCTTGCGTGTAGTTATAAAATTCTTTTGAGGCATAACTTATGATACAGCATTCAACTGATACCTTGCAGTATGCAAGCAACTTTTACTCATATCTTTTATATATAGCTAACTCTCCGGATATCTATTATACATATAGCTAACTCTCCGGATACGAATTCTGACCATGTTCCACGAGCGCCGTGGACGTCAGATTTTTACGACGTACTGGCCCTACCCTGTAGACGCCAGAAAAATGCAGACCTCGACGCTAGCTATCATGACTTCGATGCCAGAAATTCCCAAAAATCGCAATTTTCCCATAAGAATGCATTGCGCGGTTTTTTGAAAAATTTTTTGAGGCACTTATCGGTAAGATAGAGGAACCAAAATCTCGGAGGTTGAAGTTGAGGTTGTCTTCTATAATACGAATGGAAGAAATGTTACAAAATGACCCTGAGTTCGACGCCAGGTGGATGCAAAATTCTTCCATAAGAAATGCATTGGACCATTTTTTAAATGGCTTCCCGATAAGCTGGAAAGATAAAACCCGGAATGGTGACAGAGGCGTGGGACGTTCCCGATAAGATATTGAATCGAAACTTTGAAACAAGTAAGGATGGCACTTATCTAATATTATTTTGCTGTCTTCTCTCACGATCGGGTTCTTAGTTCGTCGCCAGGCGGTCTTTGGCGCGAAGTTTTAAATTTGAACTGAGGCAGTACTTGGTATGATACTGTATTCAAAGGATAGCTTGCAGTATGCAAGCAACTTTTACTCGTATATATATATAGGTATATATATATATTTATAGGGGATACGAATTCTGACCATGTTCCACAAGCGCCATCGACGTCAGATTTTTTCGACGTACTGGCCCTACACTCTAGACGCCAGAATAATTCAGACATCGACGCTAGCTATCATGAGTTCGATGCCAGAAATTCCCAAAAATCGCAATTTTCCCATAAGAATGCATTGCGCGGATTTTAAAAAATTATTTTGAGGCACTTATCGGTAAGATAGAGGAACCAAAATCTCGGAGGTTGAAGCTGTGGTAGTCTTCTATGGTTCTTATGGTAGAAATGTTGCCAAATGACCATGACGTCGACTCCAGGTAGGTCCGAAATTCTTCCATAAGAAATCCATTGCTGCAATTATTGACAATTTTTTTGATTGCCTTCCCGATAAGCTGGAAAGATAAAACCCGGAATAGTGACAGAGGCGTTTGAAAGCATTCTATCACCAGGTTTGCCGTTTCTCTGGTGGTCCTTGGTTCCATGCAAGAGCGTAATTCCCATATCACCATGCATTTCAAACGGGGAAAACGGAATCTTATTTTGGGACCTTCCCGATAAGATAGTGAATCGAAACTTTAGAACAAGTAAGGATGGCACTTATCTAATATTATTTTGCTATCTTCTCTCACAGAAGGGTCCGGAGTTCGACGCTAGGCGGTCTTTAACGCGATATTCTGCAATCTCTTCTGAGGCCGTTCTCGAAGTTATAGAGCAATGAAAATCACGGTGTTTGCAGATGAGATGGTTATCTATTGTACCAACTGAAGAAAGGTTACCAAATGACCGTGTGTACGACGCCAGGTGGGTTCGAAATGCTTCCGTAAGAAATGTATTGCTGAAATCTTGGACGACTTTTTTAAATGCCTTCCCGATTAGCTGGAAAGTTAAAACCCGAACTGGTGACAGAGGCGTTTGAGAACACTCTTTCATGATGTTCACTGTTTCTCCAGTGGTCCTTGTTTCGATGCAGTAACGTCATTCCAATTCCACCATGCATTTTAAACGGGGAGAAAGGAAACTTATTTTAGGAACTTCCCGAGAAGATATTGAAGTGAAACTTTGAAACACGTCATAGTAGCACTTATATAACATTCGTATGCCATTGTCTCTCACGAATGGGTCCTGTGTTGCATTGTGTTGCACAATTGCATGTTAATATTAGATAAGTGCCATTCTAACCTGTTCCAAAGTTTCAATTCAATATCTTATCAGAAAGGTCCTAGAATATGATTACGCTATCCCTCTTTGAAATACATGGTAGAGTATAAATGACGCTCAGGCATCGAACCAAGAACCGTCAGAGGAACGGCGAACAGCATATATGAAACATATGGCATGCCTCTATGTGCATCCCATATTATAGCATTCCCGGTTATCGGATAAGCTTTAAAAATAGTTGTGAAAATTGACCGCCATGCATTATATACCGGAGAATTTTGCACCCACTTGGCGTTGAACTCACGGTCGTTTCTTAACATTTCTTCAGTTAGTACAATATATAACAATGGCATCTCCAACCTCCGTTATTTTTTCTCTTCTACCGCTCCGAAAAAGGATTCAAAACCATTTTCGAAAATTCGCGTGAAAGACCACCTGGCGTCGAACACAGGACCCGTTCGTGAGAGACAATGACATACGAATGGTAAATAAGTGCCACCTAACGTGTTTCAAAGTGTCATTTCAGTATATTATCGGGAAGGTCCTGAAATAATATTCCGTTTTCCCCGTTTGTAATGCATGGTGTAATCGGAATGACACCCTTGCATCGAACCAAGGACCACTGGAGGAACGGCGAACCTCATGAAAGAATGTTCTCAAACCCCTCTGTCACCATTCCGGGTTTTATCTTTCCAGCTTATCGGGAAGGCATTTAAAAAATCGTCCAAGATTTCACCAATGCATTTCTTACGGAAGGATTTCGAACCCACCTGGCGTCGAACACACGGTCATTTGCTAACATATCTTCCTTTGATACTATGGAAGACCATCTCATCTACAAACACCGTAATTTTGATTGCTCTATCTCATCGAGAACGGCCTCAAAACAGATTGCAAAATATCGCGCAAAAGACCGCCTAGCGTCGAACTCAGGACCCTTTCGTGAGGGAAAATAGCAAAATAATATTAGATATGTGCCATTCTGACTTTTTCCAAAGTTTCGATTGAATATTTTATCGGGAAGGTCCTTTCGTAAGATTCCGTTTTCCCCTTTTGAAATGCATGGTGGAATCGGAATGACGCTCTTGCATCGAACCAAGGACTATTAGACCAACGGTGAAGCGCGTGAATGAATTTCTTCAAACGCCTCCGTTACCATTCCGTATTTTATCTTTCCAGCCTATATGTAAGACATTCAAAAAAATTTCAAAAATTGCAGCAATGCATTTCTTAGGGAAGAAGTTTTCACCCATCTGGCGTCGAACTCACGATCATTTGGCAACATTTCTTCTATAATAACAATAGAAGAATACCTCAACTTCAACCTCCGAGATTTTGGTTCCTCTATCTTACCGATAAGTGCCTCAAAATAATTTTCAAAAATCCGCGCAATGCATTTTTATGGGAAAATTGCGATTTTTGGGACATTCTGGTATCGAACCAATGATAGCTGGCGTCGATGTCTGAATTATTCTGGCATCTACAGGGAGGGGCCAGAATAATCGGTTGCAGGCAACATTTCTTTTTGCAAAATTATACTAGAATTATGAGCCTACGATATTGAGAGAAGCACGAAAAGAATTAAGATTCTTATTTTGTTCGTGAAATATCGTTATCGAGTCGAAATGGCGAGATTTCGCTTAGAATAAACGGAAATTTCGTGAAAATTTGAGGCTGTAAACAACAAATCCCCTTGACGACGAATGCGATTGTTGAATGCGAGATATTGCTTTTTTCCATAAGAATATACGATGATTTTATGTCCATATGAAGTAATGATTAGAAATGAATGATAGTATATGTTCATAGCAGGAAATATTCTGAAATTTGCAGTTAGAAACAATTTGCAGTGTTGATTCTCAGGAAGCAAAGTGCGATCATTTAGGGAAAGTTTCTTTATTTCCTCGAATTTGCCAATTCTATTTGGAATTATTCTAACTTAGAAATTATTATAACGCCCTTAGCTGGCGTTATACCCTTTATTGACTCCTTCTGTTTAAGCACAGTACATATCGTTGAAGTACTACGTCCGTACTACCTCCCCAAGTAAGCTACTTGCACATCTCGCGCATTTTTTCTATGATTTCATGCTTTAATTCAATAGGCATCATCTTCTTCTGAGCATTGACTTTCCACTCACTTTCTTCGGACCCAAGGTTATAAAAAGAAATGTGATAAAGTATTTGATTGCACAAAAAGCACAACGCCCTAGAAAAACTTATCAAAGATGCTTCGACAGCGAGGTAAACAAGTATACTGGGGGGATGCGTGGGATAATGCGAGACGCACGAGGCACAGTTGGGTCGTGTGCAGCCGGCCGTTCCTCGTATTTCAAAGCAAAACTTCGCTCGCTCGACGGCTCGTATCTCAAATATCTCGTATGTCAGGGCACTCGTATCTCGAGGTACCACTGTAATAGTGAAAATCGTGCAGGTTGGAGATGCCGTGGTTAGCTATGGTACTAACTGAAGGAATGTTACAAAGTGGCGGTGAGTTCGGCGCCAAGTGGGTGCAGAATTCTCCGGTATAAAATACATGGCGGTCAATTTTGACAATTATTTTGAATGCTTATCCGATAACCGGGAATGATATAAAATGGAATTTACATAGAGGCAATTCATGTATTTCATATACGCTGTTCGCCGTTCCTCTGACGGTTTTGGTTCGATTCCTGAGCGGCATTTCTATTCTACCATGTATTTCAAAGGGGGATAGCGTAATATTATTTTAGTATCTTCCCGATAAGATATTGAATCGAAACTTTGGAAGAAGTCCTCATTGGCACTTATCTAATAATAAAATGCTATTCTCTCTCACGGAAGGGTCCTGAGTTCGGCGCTAGGCGGTCTTTAGCGCGAATATTGGAAAATTGTTTTGAGTCCTTACTCGGAGCGATAGAACAGTGAAAATCACGGAGGTTGGAGATGAGGTGGTCTTCCATAGTATCAAAGGAAGAAATGTTACCAAATGACCGTGTTTTCGACAGCCAGCGATGAGAACAAATTTTCTAGTGGGCCTAAAGTCTTATAATTAACGCCAAATAATGATCAGAGAGCACGACTTTAATACTGATCCAAGCGGGTTGAAGGTAACTGCAGCTGCAAATGTCTTGAGCGAAACGAATAGTATTGTGCTTTTCAAATGGAGAGGCATTATCAACCACATGTAATATTATCATTCCGTCATTGACTCCATAGCTACAGGCCGAACAAAATAGTCACAAAAATATTATCCCACGATAACTAAGAGATATGGTGTTTTTAGAGGTGTTCTTGAAGCGTTTGTGCTGATATTAATTTCGGTTAATTAACTCATTGATATGCTATAGAAACTGACTAGTATTTCTCCAGATACGCTGTGGAGATAAAAGAAAATAATATCGAGCTTTATACAACATGCTCAAAGCAAAGAAAAATATCACATCGGCGAATCGATGCCCGAACGAATTTCGTCACATAACTTCTAAACCACCAGTCCTTAAGAAACTTAACTGCTGAGAAATTCCTATAACGGGAGTACTCCTTCGATGAAATTCAAGCGAGGAAAACTATCCAGTGAATAGATAAAGCTTTCCCTCTGCATTTGCAAATTTCACGCATCTCATTCCTCGTTCTCCTTGAACGAGAACCTTTTATAAGATATGGGTTGACTATATATGGATCACCCATTCCTTCCTTGTGTGATGTTTTTCTATTGGATTCAATCTATCCCAACATCGAATCCCATTGAAAAGTCGCGGCGCCTTAACGGTTCTGGTAGTGAAACATGTTTACTATAATTCCTCTTTTTCCGCTGGAAAATATGACTTTTGTAAGAGCTATTTAACTTTAAACGAATAAAGTAATACGGTGCTCTTCGTAGTTCTTCACCTTGGGGTGGGTTTATTCTTAAGTGCTCTAGCATGATCTTCAAATTACCTGATATTGAAATATTCTCTACTCTTAGAGAAAGAGATCACTAGCCAAACGTGTATAGTTTCATGTCGGGTCTCATTACTTTCCTAACCATCTCTGTTGTGAGAAAGGGTACATTTTTGTCTCTAATAATATCCAATGAAACATTATGAGAGAATAGGAGTAAAAATAGTTTAATGAATGATCTTGTTTTTATAACGATAAAGCAATTTCTGAGGCAAGAGTTCAGAAAAATAATTTCTTCTGTAGAAATGTTTGTTACTGACGAAAGCTTTCAAATTTGAGTTCATAAAAACGCAAAACATTCGAATAATGGTGGGGAACTTTACCAGGAAGCAGTTTCAAGGATCATTATAAACTGTAGAAAGATACATTCAGTGAGAATTATTCCATAACCGTTTGATTTGATTGACGACAGTCCTCTATGAAAACTGCATACCTCCACTCTTTCACCACCTTTTCTATAAGGTATCAGACGAAAAATCTAGGAATAGATAGGTTTGTAGCTTTACACTGATTAACTTCCATATATAATAAAAATTCTCATGTGTTAAGACTTTAATTTCGCTGAACTCTGAACTGAAAGTAAGGATACAGAAACCGCGAATTCTTGCGGAGACCCTGTTGGTGCGGCACAAACCCAAACGAGATTCTTCCACCAAATCTTTCAAATCCAATGTCTTTTTCTCTCGTCGTAGTTCTACCGGCGGCCGTACTGAAGCGCCATCGAGCTTTGCAAATGTTTTGTCCAGGACTCTACACAGTAACAGACTGTGAGGTCTTGAATAACTTTAGCACTGGAAGTGACCACAGGATCGTAAGATGCAGATTGAAGATTAATCTCCAAATGGAACGCAAGAAGTTGATTTCATGCAAGAAACATGTAATAAGCATAAGAAAAAACGAGAAGAAAACAAGAATAAATATCAGCTTGAGATTAAAATACATTCTCAGCACTTCAAGAAGAAGAACTAGAAACCAAAGTCTTGCAAGCTGTTAAGGAAGCAGCAGAAGAAGTGGCAGGCTCACCAAGAAGAGCAAAGGATACAAAGCTTAATGCCAACACCCGACAAATGATGAAACGACTAAAGGAACTGAAGAGCTTAAAAGGGATCGAATACGTCGGTGGAGTAGGCCAGATATTGGGTTTTTGAGAAAGAAATATTCGTCGAAGCGAATTAGGATAAGTAAAAACATGCGAAACAGATAATAAGCGATCTTCACCGTCTAACCAACTTGAACATAACAACGAAAACAATATATCAATTCCGTTAGTTATATATAGGAGCGCTAAAACTAAAGTATCCGACTTAAAACATCTCATTCGTTGTGAAAAATACCGATACAGAGATTCGTTGTGTTGTAAAATACCGATCTTAGGCACAGTAGACTGGTTAAACGAATATATAAAGAACACCGAGATATTCCCGAGAGATTTTAAAAATTATCGCCGAGATCGTAAGAATAAAGCAAATGGCGGAGTCTTTATTGCGGTCAAATCTTTGCTTAAGAGTAAAGCGCAGAGCCCGAGTGATAGCGACTTAACAATTACAGAGCGTCTGATGAACGATATGGCAAACATATAAAGAAAATCAAACATCTAAGTATGGGCGTTCTACCGGCCACCAAATTCCTCTATTCTCGAAATGTCTCGAGACGGGTTGCTCCTCGCTGCGTGTGGTGGCCCATGTTGGCACCAACGATGCCTCGTGTCGTGGCTCCGAGGAGATTTTGGACTCGTTTGAGGACCTAGTCTCTGAGGTTGCTCGCGTCCGGGAGTCGTCTGGGGTTAGCATTGGGCTGTCCATATGCAGCATTGTTCCGCGGATTGACCGAGGTCGCACGGTTTAGAGTAGGGTGCTGAGTTTTAACCGTCGGCTAAGGGATTTCTGTCGGGGCAAGGGAGTTGACTTTGTCGACCTGAGCAACGTCCTTGACTCGTGTAGGGCACCCCTGAACGGCTCCGGAGTGCATTATGCGTCCGAGTCTGCGGAGAAGGTAAAGGGTAAGGTTTTTAGGCATGTGGGTGTTTTTTTAGGTTAGACTACAATATTAATAGCGAGAATAAAGATTAGGGAACATATTCAACGAGCTGAACACCAACAGTAATAGGCACGCAGTTACATGTGAACCAATTCAGGTAAAAAGTGTTAGTTTTAATGATGAGGAAATGGCTTCGGATGAATTAAAGGTTAGATCGACGAGAAACCCGAATTGTAAAAGCGTGGAAAAAGAGTTAAAGGTAATAGTCGTGAATTGTAGAAACAAGCAGCCAGAGTTCCTTAATCTCACGAACATTAATGCGCGGACGTCATACTAGGAACTGAGAGTTGGTTAAGTGAGGATATCGCTTCGAGCGAGATTTTCCCACCCGACTATGTTGTACATATATGGAAAGGATAGACTCTGTAGAACAGGCGGTGGAGTGTTTATAGCGGTCAGAAATCATTTAATCAGTCAACGTGAAGAGTACGTAAGTAACAGCACAAGCGAAACGGTTTGGTGTTCTATTCTGAGACAAAACGGAAGTTCATTTTTGCTCCTTATATCCGACGGCGGTATTGATAGTGTAGATGACCTATCCCTGTCATTAGAGATAATTTGTAAGAAAATGAAAGATCATTTTCATAGGAGGAGATTTTAACCTTCCGTACATTAATTAGCAGAATTGTACATCCTAGCAAGTACTAGCAGAGAATGGAAAATTTCCCAAAAATTAATCGATATCTTCTCGTTACATGCTTTAGATCAGGTGAATATGACGATAACTCAAAAGAACCTGGCGGATCAAGGTAACATTCTTGATTTACTAGCCACTTCTCACTCCCAAATGAGAACGAGTCTCGATGTAGTCGACGGTATTTCAGATCATGATGTCATAATGGCTCGTATTAAAGTCGCAGCGGTTAAATCTCTTAAGCCTCGGAGGCAAGTATATGTAATTCGCAAAGCAAAAATTTTCAGAATATGAAAGCTACATAAACGCGTGCAAGGACGATTTTAATCGCTTTATGGATCGTAATTCAGTAAATGATAGTTGGGTAGAGTTTCTCCGTATAATAAAAGAAGGTTTAATTAAATAGGTTCCGACTAAAAACATGCGTGAGCGCAAATAGCCACGTTGGATGAAACCTAAGTTATGAGCGTTGCATAGGAAACAGAGAGTCATTCATTCGCGATTACGAAAACTCAAAGCTTCTGGAGCTAACCTTGAGTGCGATCAACATAATTATAGAGGAATGCGTAAACTAGTTAAAGAAGCACAGAAAGGATATCAGGAGTACAGATTTAGAACTTTAGGGGGCGATCAGACAGAATTATGGTCCGTGAGACTTGTCAATCATTCGAGTCTAACCTAATAAGCGAAGAGGGAATCAGCGTGAATGAACAGACAGAAAAGCTAATTTACTAAGCCAGCACTAATCAGGAATGCTTCATGTAGACAATAGGCGATTTAATGAATTTCCTGTGCGCAATGATTCAGAGATGAGTCCCATAGAGATATCAGCTGATGGAATTGCTAAGTTATTAAAAGAGATTGAAAGGAAAAAGGCGCCACGGCCCGAAGGTATTCCCGCTGTTGTCTTAAAAACTTAAGCCAACGATCTTGCCCCTCTTCAGGTATTCTATACAAAATCACTGGATGAGGGTACTGTCCCAATGTCTTGGAAGAAAGCACAAGTCACTCCGGTGCCTAAGAAAGGGCGTACTGTAAAACCAGACGACTATAGGCCCATAATACTAACTTCTATATTTTGCAAAATTATGGAGCATATTATAGCCTGCTCAATTATGCGCTTTCTTGCTGAAAATGGATCAATCAGTCAGAACCAGCATGGATTCCGTAAGGGTAGGTCTTGCGATACCCAGTTAGCCCTCTTTATGAATGACGTATCTAAGGCAGCAGATAAGGGAGTTAGATCAGACACATTTTTTTAGATTTTATGAAAGGCTTCGACACAGTGTCCCATGAAAAGCTTATGCAAAAGCTAGGTTCCTATGCGATTGACGGAAAATTGGTCAGGTGGACAAAATCCTTTCGAGAAAACAGACCTCAGAGAATTGTGTTAGATGGAATATTATCCGGCGAAATTAGCATCACATCAGGTTTCCCGCAGGGAAGTGTCCTAGGGCCGATTTTATTCCTTGACTACATTAATGACCTAGGATAATGTAAATGGAAAATGTAAAGAGCTCGGTTAAATAGTTTTCCGGTGATACCCTCATATACAGAGAGATTTCGTCAGAAAATGATATAAATATATTACAGAATGACTTGAACGTTATAGCAGGATGGTGTAAGGATTGGCAGCTTGATCTGAATCTTAAGAAATGCGTTGCTATGAGTTTCACGCGTTCTACAAACGTTATTCCCGCACAGTACAAAATTTCAGGACATCCCTTAGAGCTCGTGCGTCACAATAAATATCTAGGAGTCACGTTTAGTTGTAGTTTATCTTTTAAAGAACATATTCTAGATGTAATAGGTAAGGCGAATAAAATGCAGAGATTAACATGTAGAACGCTGAAGGGATGGTCATCAAAAGAAAAAGAAATAGCTTATTTTTCCCTTATTCGACCTAATCTCGAATATTGCTGCGTGATTTGGGATCCACACGAGGTAGGTTTGGTCTCAGATTTAGAAATGGCTCAACGTAGAGCAGCTCGTTTTGTTACAGGAGATTTTAGGTTCGACAGTAGCGTTACGTCCATGATATCACCTCACTGAAAGAGCAGCTGATCGGACATCCCGTCTTGGGCCTTTGTATGGACTGCTTGATGGGCGTGATCAGCTGCAGGGAATCTTCAGAAGGCTCAATCAGAGATTTAAATTACTAGATTAATTCCGACAGAGCACGTTCATTGTTGATGTAGCCGATATTATGCGTCCTTCTTGTTATATAGGACATTCTGATACCGCGAGAAAGATCATAGAAATAGATGCTAGAACCAGTCGATTCGGGAATTCATTTTTTCCAAAAACGATACGCGAAAATAATAGATTGGGAAAGTAGAGTCATGGTGCTTGCACCCCCTGTCACACGCCGAAAGGCGACTTGCTTGGGCACGAATGTAGATGTAGGTGTTGTGTGCATTTTTTTGCCCTGGTAGAAGAGGATCATCGCAGAATGGATTCGTATCGTAATGCCATAAATGCTTCTGATGTAACTCGCATTGCTTTATAGAATGGGCATCTTGATTTTTATATTTTAAATTTGTAATCCTTTTCGTGTTCAGTGATTTCTGCATTAATTTTTTTTGAGATTATGTAAGGGGTTTTCAAACCTTAAACGTTATTGAGAAAGGGGATTGAATTATTTCTATTGTAAATGTTAATTTATGGCTTACTTCGTAATAAATTATTTGTTTTGTGAATGTGACAAAAATGTAATTACTCTCTCAAGAGGAAGATACCTTACGTTAATTGTGGGTCTTATAAGTGCCATAAATACGTCACATAGTTGTGTCTCTTCTATTGTTACACACACAAGTAATTGTCAACGGTGATAGACGCATTACGATATTGTTGAGTCGTTCAATTTATGGCCCGCACTCATTTCATTTATGTGAATTTTCTTTCTCTTTGTTTCATGAGTGTCATATGAATTCTTTGTTATTTTGTTCCACAGGTAAATTTGGAAGTCTCTATATTATATAGCGACTTTTTCAGCGAATGCTTATATCCGCGATTCATCGATCATTTGTTGTTATTGTGATCGTCCTATTTTTTTGTGAGAATGTTCTCCGATTGAAAAAAGTAACGTTCAGAAGATGGTATTTATTTTGATGATGATTTTATTTTTACGTTATTATTTCAATAAATTCTCAATAGTTTCATATTATTGATCCACTCCAATCTTGACTTGTCTGACCACTTATAGGGGAGACTCTCCGGGGGATTTTGATGAAACTTTTTGTGGTGGCGCAAGAAGTGGAAAAAGCGTTCGTCTGAATGGTCCTTAGTTTCGCTGAAAACTGAAAAGCGATAATCGGGATATAGGCAATACACACCCGAGTATGTAGGAAATAACGAGTTCTTCTCCGGTATACATAGATTCTAATTTTTATTTGCTAATTTAGTTTTTGTTCATTCGCTAATTCAGTTTACTGAACCGTTAACTAAACGAAAATCGGGTTAACTGTTATCAAATGAGAAGAAAAACAAATTTGACGCTAGCGATGCTGCCATCTCTTGAAATTAAATCGTAACATTTCTGGGATGATTGGCCTTAGACTGAATAAATGCAATGCAGTGTATGTTTAAGACACTTTGGGTGTTTGAATGTGAGCCGAATTCGGAACTTTCTGCTAACTTTGACAGCCCGCCATCCTGAAACGATTCGGATTATTATATGACATACAATATCTATGAATTCTTAGGAATATTCTTATCTACACCATGTGATGTTATGACAGATTATTTGAGGAAGGTTAAATGGGCCGAGTGAATTTGCCTTTCGAGGAGACAAATACGAAGTTAATATTGAAAATTTTGTTTCTTTTTCAGCTGGAGCAGCTTTACGTGGAGCTCTTGTATACAATCACAAACAAAGTGGGGGCACCTAGCGGCCAGTTCTCACACTACAAAGAAGAACTATATTCCTATGCTCAAGAGGCATTTGGACTGCCGGATGATCTCCACACCAAGTTCCTCGCCATAGCAACAGAAGAAAAGGTTCGCCTTTTGCTTTCGGACCAATCTTGCTAGTTGTAGTTAGGGAATTATTTACAAGCAATGGTTACATTTTGTGCCACTCCTTAAAATGATATTTACAAGCAAAAATCGCTAAAACTCCCATTTTAGAGACATTTATGTGAAACCCTATAAGGCATTCAACTAGATTGATGAAGTTGATAAAATTATGCATTTCCCTGTGAATATGAAAATTATTCTAAGATAAGATAGAACCTTATTTTAGAATATTTTTCTAATAGGCGAACCCCTGAAAATGATAAAGCAATCTTTCGTTCGTCTTTCGGTCAGCAGTACGTCGGGTTTTACCCAATCATATAATCCAAGAAATGCAGATGAGATGCATAATATGTAACATCTAAAGAAAATAAACTCTAAATAAAGAAATTTCAAATAAAATTCAAAGTCTTATAACTTGTGAATGCGTAAGCAAGCAAAAAGGAGCAAAAGATTTCATCTCATCAGAAAATCTTTTTCCAAGACTTATTTGAAATAATTCTTGGAAATGAGATTTTTAACGTTTAACATTTTAAGGAGTGCACCTACAAAAATATTATTATTTTTCATATATTATTCGCGTCATTTAAGACGAAAGGAATCCTCGTTCTAATGTATTTCACTAAATATGGAAATGCTCTGATTTTAATCATGTAAGACTATCAAATTTCAGCATAACGTTGGCCCTTTTTGGCATACCCACAAGAGAAAGAAAAAGAAGTTTCGCCAGAAAATATTTTCAATTTGATGGTTCCATCGTGTACATCATTGGCTACGATGGAAAAAATTGGATCGTGTAAATGAGAAAATGGAAGTTTGTTGACGCTCTTCTGTCATGAATTGTATGTTCTCTTACGATGCATTGCATACACGCTGTGAACACCATAAAAGCTTGTTAAATTTAAAGAAATAATTAACTATGATTAGTGATAGGACAATTGATCGGAACGTCTTAAGTTCAAGTTAATTATTTTTTAACTGAAACCCGCTTTCCGATTCCAAAATTCTTTTTACTTCTATTAGTCATTAAAATCATTTTCAATTCCTCCATTTTACATTAAGTCCATTATTTGTTTTCAAATAAAGAATTGAATTTCCCTTTCAGTACTGTCAATTTATTTATTGATTGTTAATTTAATAATCGTAATTAAAATGGTGTTATCTAAGACTAAAATGTATTCAAATTGTTGCTCGGTATTTTCTGACTTTAATATGACACCTGAATGATGTATGTAAAGAAATAGATACATACTACATTGCTGATAATTTAGCCAGGTTTTTCAATAAGATGGATATCCTATCTAATTATTTATGAATTCTAATAATTTATTTATCATTTTCTGTAGTTTGAATTTCGCCATTGGCATTCTCAACTTAAAAAACAAACACACTCCACAATCTCTTACACCTTACAAATTGATCAGCATTCCGAAATTACATTGCTCAATTTACAAAGCAAGAGACCGATTCCTTTGAGGGATTTTAATTCAGATTATCACGATGGCATCTATAAACGGGAATCGAACCCACGCTTTGCCAACGGGGGTCGCGCTAAAACAAGACTCAATTCATAGAACATCCCTTTCAATACATTTAAATTTATTTTGGGAATTTACACCGCATATTACTTCTCAGTTTACCTTATATCACTCCATCAGTTTCACAATCATCACTAATCTACAAAATATTACAAAACTTTACAAATGCTTTCTTTTGTTTTACAAAAAATTTCAACATCTACTTCTAAATTTATTTTTATTTTTCTGTTTTATTTTATTATTAATATTCTAATTCATTCCATCGATGAAATTATTTTATTCCTTAAGTTATCATTTCCAGAAATAAATGTGACTAAAATAATGAATCGATAACCAAAAATGCATTGATCCATAGCCCCCGATCGTGGTGTTAAACTTGGTGGTGCTGGAGGCCGAGGGACTGGAGGCCAAAGACGCTAACGGTGAGCAAAAGATCAAATTCTTGTGAGTCCGCTAACATAAATACTTATTTATTTTAATCGTATATTTTTAATAATTTTAAAGTATTTTTAATTTATTAAAAATACATTTTGGTAATGCCGTCTATAAACACTGCTATAGATGTATATGCTGCAATGTTTTGTCGAGAAAATCAATAAATACTAATTTATGCAGATCATAACTTCTTAAATATTTCCATATTTGTTCTTTTTTAAATTTACAATGGGCTATGTTTATAAAATACGTTTGAAAATAATACTATAATAAACAAATATTGTCGAGATAATGAGTTCGTCATAGAAAATTAAGCAAAATATAAAAAAAGAGGAGAATTGGTGCTTAGGAACTAACAACTGATGGTGTAGTGAAAATTAAATTTAACATCTGAAAACGGCGCATGTACACTTTAAATTGCTAATGCAAAAAGAAATTAGTTTACATTAAAAGTTATAATAAACAGTTAAAGTTAAAATAAACAGTAAATGAACATAAGGAAGTAAAAATCGGTCACAAGATATGTTAGAAATGAAAAATAGCAAAAAAAACTAAAATGAATACGAAACAAGATTAAAGATTTGCTTTTATTGTTCGTCGAATGTGGAAGCTTTCCAATTAGCAAAATACTCAAAAATGCAAAAGGATGATTAATATAGCATTTGACTGAAATTATTTCTTTATTTTAGTCGGAAGCGAATTTGTATTCGCTTCCCTTAACATCAATTCTTGCGTTTGTTAGTGGTTGCAAATTTAAGATGAAGTTGTATTTTATGAGTCACGCTTGAACGTAAATATCATAACACTTTAGATTATATAAAGACAGATTTGTCTTTACCATACATTCGTAAGAGACTGAAGTTGGTGGGGGTCAGGGAATTGTTTACACTCGCAAAAGTAAACATTTTTCATTATTTTTATCCAAATTCTCCTAAATCCGAATCCGAACCCCGAAAGGGGTATTAAAAGACCAAGATAAGAATGTTAATACAATTTCCTAGCTTTTAGTTCTTGTCTCAATTTCGTAGGATCAGAATTTCTGATTTAATTGAGGCAAAGAAAAGAAGAAATGGACTTTAAGTATATTTTTTAAGAGCATTTTCCAGTCTTCCATAGTAGAACCCAGGATACTTTTGTTATCCAGAATAGAACCCAGGATACGTTATTCGTTAGAGGTACATTTGATCCTCTAACGAATTTCACATTCCTATCTCGTAGGGGAAGGCGTAATGTTCTAAAATCACTTTCATGTATTTCTTACGGGATTTATAGACATCAGATGGATACAACGTTGATCTTTATGTCATTCTTTGGAATCATGTTGCGAAATACTTAATCTGTGCGAAGGAATTGAAGTTAAGTTTGTTGTTCAGGGTTCAGCGACCCGTACTGCATGCTGGGAATCCAACCGGGGGGCAACAATGCAATCCATCGTGACACCCCACCGGGGTCGCCAAGGACAGAAGCAGCTGAAGAAAGAAGAGGCAGTGACCCTCATGAGAAGCTCAGAAAGCATCACAGGTCACTAACTTGAATCATAGATGATTAAATAACGTAATATTAATGCGACGTGCAGTAAGGAGACCTTTTCAATCTGCTATCGTATCTCCAAGTCCATCGGAATGCGCCGATTTTCACGTATAATACGCTTCCCCTTTCGCCCTAAATATGCCCGATCACTATTACTGCACATCTGTTTGATCTTCGTCCGCAGGCATTATATATGCGGCTCTAATTCACTTTCATCGGAAGGAGGTATTATTTCAAATGCGTAATTTACAAAATGGGAACATGTCCCATATTTTTTACAGCTTCACCTTATTTTCCAGTGTTGTGTGATTCTCTAAATACTCAATCGTATCTAACTATGTTAAATAAATTTAAATTATGTAGTCTCACGGATTCAACTCTCGTGAACGCAGTCCCGGGTTCGATTCCCGATCTTGCCCCTATTGCGCGAATCGAACTTTTCAGTCTAAGCACTTGAATAAACTATACTTACTACCCGAAATCTAAATTTCCTTTACGTAAAGTAGAATCAAGCCAATTTTTAGAACTAAGTAATGTATCCAAGTTTTATTGATCCATCCGATCATTTGGCTGAATATTTTTGCTCGCATTTGACGCGGATTCCGTTGCATACATCCGGACCAACTTTAAGACATGCTTAAGACAGATTTCACATTTGGAATTCCGGTACATCTGATCATTTGGCTGAATATTTCTGCTCGCATATAATAATACTTATAGGAATCGAAGACAATCTGACTGTTATGTTAGAGCTATGAAATAGGTGCCTTTGGAATAGTAATTGTAGTTTGGTAATTGCAGCTTCCGGCTGAGCTTCAAGCGGAGGGAGCACGGTAGTGGTGAGAGGAACAGAAGACAGGACTCAGCATGCACGCCACCATCTACAGCCGTCCCTGCCAAGTTCATTAGAGCCACTTCTGTTAAAGCGCACACTCTGAACCCAAGATGGAATGAGAAGTTTAGATTGTCAGCACTCCTTTTATTTCGACGGGAAAAACTCTCCGAATACCAAGGGATTATCGGCGCCCTTATCTTTGGAAGGGATTACTTCTTCTTATAGCGACGTATATTCGGAGAGTTTTTCTAATCTCTTATTTATTAACAGCCAAGTTCCACATCTTTCATCAATTTGTATATCGATTTCTCGCTTCGTTTAGAACTTTTTAATGAATCATTCCACTTTATTCCCTACTTTACTTCTCTTCTTTCTAGATTCTTATCTTCGTCGAACATACTTCGAAGATTTTTCCCTTCTCTCTTTCTTGTTTAAATTTGTTTTCGTGAAAATAAGAGTGATACTCGACCTTAATTAGAAGAGACATGCATAAAGCGAGGGCCTCTAATAATGTTTATTCCTAGCCAGAATATATTTATGGTACAGATCAATTGAGGTAACCTATAATTGAAAATGACTTGCTTAATGTAGCTCTTCAAGTTACTACTTATGTTACTAAGCACAATATTTGTTAAAGTAAATTAAAAAATGGCAATGCGTCTTGAAAAAATAAACCAATACAAAAATTATTAATTTACGTACAAAAACGTCGAATTGGCATATTTATTAACAAAAATTCAACTTCTTCATGTATTAATAGTAAATCTTTTGACTTTTTGGCAAATTTAATTTTACTTTTAGCAGAAGTGATACACATAGGCAAAGAGTAATAAATTTTAGAACTTAAGTATAAATAGGATTTTCTGATTAATTGAATCTTAGGTTTTAAGCATTATGTGATCTCAATAGAAGTATGATTTTGATTTCTCTGTCTTTACAGCGATATAGATGACGTGGCCAGTGACATTCTACATTTGGACATTTGGTGAGTCTCAGTTTCAATCATTAATCTTATGATATTTCAAATTTTATCTTCCTCATAAACACTACGATGAAGATTTCCGACGCATTTATTGTTTATTCAACAAATGTCGTTGGCTGACTATAGGTAATTTGTATAGCTTTCTTTAGCAATAGCTTTCTCTTCTTCAAAATTATAGCCAAACCTGTCCTCTTGGTAATTGGAAAAATTTAAAATAAGTTCCCCTTACGGGTGTCATCTTCGAAGCTTATCCAGCAAAATTCTTAAAAATTGCCGCAATACATTTCTTACGTGAGAAATTTTCATCCATTTGGCATCGTACTCACGGTCAAATGTAAACTTTCTTCCACTGGTTCTATAGAAAACTACTTCAAACGCAAACGCTGTGATTTTGAATAGTATCCTGCATAGAGAAAGGCCTCAAAACAATTTTTTAAAATTAGCGTAAATGACCGCCTGGCGTCGAACACAGGACCCGTTCGTGAGAGACAATGGCATACGAATGTTAGAGAAGTGCCACTCTGACGTGTTTCGAGATAAGTGCCATCCTTACTTGTTCCAAAGTTTCGATTCAATATCTTATCGGGAAGGTCCTAAAATAAGATTCCGTTTTCCCCATTTGAAATGCATGGTGGAATCGAAATGACCGTCTTGCATCGAACCAAGGACCACTAGACGAACGGTAAAATTCATGAAAGAATGCTTTCAAACGCCTTTGTCACCATTCCGGGTTTTATCTTTCCAGCTTATCGGTAAGGCGTTGAAAAAAAATTTCAAAAATTGCAGCAATGTATTTCTTATGGAAGAATTTTGCACCCACCTGGCGTCGAACTTACGGTTAAGGCACTTCACTAGTAAACAACAAATTTCACTTCAAATTTCAACCCACCGCATAGCCAAGCACCATCGCCATTGGTGAAAGCGTGAAATTACATCATAGTGAAAGAATTCACTTCAGATGCCCTTCAAACAAAAATATTCATAAGCAGGTGGACGCGTAATTACGGAAGAATTTCTATATTTAGAGAAGGATTATGTCCAACTAACATACAACGTTGGGAAGGATTAGAATAATTGTCGAAATTCTACAAGTGAAGAATCAAAAATTTCATTTCCAAGAAGTGATTCTCTACGTAATTTTAAAGGAGTCTGCGGTAGTAACTAATTTTTCGACAGGTAAATTATAACTGTGGATAGTTATAGTTATGCATTGGGTTTCTTCATATTCTTTAAAAATAGTATGGAAACGAATTAAAAGCTGATGTTTACTTTTCCACATAATGTTTTATTTGCAAACTACCGGTTTCGGTGTAAAACCATCATCAGGTTCGCACAGACTTCACAGAGTCTGTGCGATAACCTCTCAGCTTAACTCGGAAAAAGTATCATTTACGGAGAAAGAGTTTAAATGGTTAGGTACGATGGACTTGTTCTGGTTTTTAGGAAGGAATAACATCAATCGCTCCATCGCGCAGTGGACTAGAATCAAAAAAGCTGGCCAAGAGGCCAGAAATGTTTTTTTTTTTTAAGTGTGGGTTAGATTTAGATTTAGATGAGTACCCCGCAAGCCGCCAGTAGCGTATGGCAGGGGGTGTAATGACACCATATTAGTATTCTAATCGACCCTATTAGCTTCTCTAATAGCTGGCGGGAAGAACGACCAGAAATAATTATCTGTCCTTCCTATTTCCTCCTTATAAGGCTTGGTTGATGCCTCTCGGAGATCGCGCTCACTACTAACCGGAATCAAAGTTTCATTCACCTCATCCCTAAATTCGGAACCGAGGAACTTTTCGAAAAGTTTCCTTCGGTAATCGTTTCTTCTCTCCTGAAGTGAATTCCAACCGAGGGATTCTATCATGGACGTAACGCTACTGTCGAACCTGAAATCTCCTGTAACGAAACGAGCATCTAACGATGAGCATCCCTTCAGCGTTCTACCTGTTAGTCTCTGTATTTTGTTCGCCTTACCTATTACATCTTGAATGTGTTCTTTAAAGGATAAACTACTACTGAACGTGACTCCTAGGTATTTATTATGACACACGAACTCTAAGGGATATCCTGAAATTTTGTACAGTGCGGGAATAACGTTTTTAGAACGCGTGAAACTCATAGCAACGCATTTCTTAAGATTCAGATCAAGCGGCCAATCCTTACACCATCCTGCTATAACGTCCCAGTCATTCTGTAGTATATGTATATCATTTTCTGACGAAATCTCTCTGTATATGAGGGTATCACCGGAAAACTATTTAACCGAGCTCTTTACATTATCCATTTACATTATCCTAGGTCATTAATGTAGTCAAGGAATAAAATCGGCCCTAGGACACTTCCCTGCGGGAAACCTGATGTGATGCTATTTCATATAAGTGCTAAGATGCTAAGTTCATTATTTTTATTTAATATTTGGGAGGGATGGTTTTTTTAATCAAGAAGATCCAGATATTTATGCATGTTTTATAAGTTTAATTTAGTCCTTGTCATTTCTGACGAGGTGATTCACTAGTAAATGAATAACATTGCATATTTTCATAGGCGAACTTCCACGTTGCATCTTGGGCAACTATAGCTCGTTCCACGTTTAGTTGACAGTACAGCGTTCTTATGGAGAATCTTTTCCCGTGTATTTCCCCGTAAGGAGCAAGGCGCGATGTTGTCAAACGTTGCGAAAAATTGCTCTTTTCATTTAAAAATTCTTTACTAATGCAGGAGTAAAGGATGCATCGAGTGGTGGAATTTATTTTTCAATATTTAAAAAAATAAAATTAATACAAATTATTTCTTTACATTTTCGAGCAGAAAGTAAGAAAGAATTTCTTACTTTATCACCCTGTTCTGAGCAAAGCGCTCTTTCATTCAACACAAAATTAACACATAAATATCTTCATACCATACTTTCCGTACCGGTAAACTTATAGTTCTATATTACTTGGTTTGAACGCCTCTTATAAAATGTTTAGGATTCTTTGAACCGAAATTTTCGTATTATGCAAGCCAAAAATCCATCGCCAGCTAACTCTCGTTTTGTGAGAGATACCCACCAACATTCTGCGTAAGAAATTTGAAAAAGTGTAAATATATTTTTTGTGAAGGAATGAAGACTTTATCTTGATAACAAAGGGATTTATGAATTTTTCAATTTGTAGATTTTTTCACACGGCAAAATTTGACAGTACTGCCCGTAGATGCCCACTTTCAGTTGTAGGTGTGAAGGAGGAATATGCCATATCATGAAGAATCGGAAAGAAAACCTATCTTTTTAAGTTTAAAGTGTGAACACTTCAATCAAGCCACTCTTCGGGCAACTATACAGCTCAGAAACAACTTTTATTTAGTTATTTATACTCCAACTCCCATAATTTTCGCGAGATACGGCGAACATGGATTATGTTATACTTATGATCATAGTAAGAAATCTTTCATTTATTGATATGGATCGAATTTATCATATCATATGTATTCATTAAAGCTCTGAATATTCTTTAATATTCTCAAAAATTTTCAATTTATTGTTTAATACAGCAGAAAATTTTGCGTGGTTGGAAGATATAACACTTCATCTCATATGGTGCGCAGCTTCATAGGATAGTTTGTGAAAGAGGGGCTACAAAACTCTGTTATAGGACGGCCCTTGAGCCATAAGACATCTGAGCAAATGTAGTGACTCTTCAATTTTAGGAATTCAGGATTAGAGTTCTTGTTTAGTTTGTCTTTGGATTCTCTGAGTATACAAGTGGAGTGGCTTCGTAACTTATCGAACATTGTTGTGGAGATTTTTCCCAAGTTGTTTATTCTTAAGTTTATGCGATCATCATTTCCAAAGAGAAAAGAAGTCTAAAAGAGGCAAGCTGTGAAGTAAACAGTTTACGTTTTTACCTATTGCAGAAAGTCTCCTGGTGCTATCGAATTCTGCAAATGGAATTCAAAGAAATCAATGGAGAAGGAAGGATGCACACTGAGGCACATTCTTAATTTAATTGCTCGACGAGAAACTAAAAAGGCTACACAGCCATATAATTATGCGATATTTTTGATTTACTTGTGATGAGCATGGCCTTTTGCCTTGCAAGAAAGGATTTTTAGTTTAATGAGATATTTATTTCCAGCCAAAAATTCAGAACTTTGTGCAAATATAATCAGTATGAATGCGTTGTAAGGCAACACTAATAAAATTGTTCTTGTCGCCGTTGTAAATGAGAACATTCATGATATCTCATACTATTTGTAAAGCAGTTTGCAAAATCCAATAATTTCTGTTTTGTCAAACTTTACCTGCTAATGTTCCCATCATTTTTTTTTTCATTTTCATTTTAGGAGGTTTTTAAAAAATGGTAAACTACTAAATGCCTTCCATTAATCCATTATTATACTTTTAAATACCTATTTTCGAGAAATTTGCATGGTATTTATAACTTTGATCTTTTGCAAGCCGAAAATATTGCGTATAAATACCGTCCTTTTCTTAAACATTACTTTAGGAACTTTTTAATGTGCTTTCTCTTAACACATCCGGTAGCCAATTGAAATTTGGCACAGGAGTTGTGTGGCGAGTAGACTGAGAGTACGCTTGGCAACAGCATTCACCATAACGACAATACTGTCAACTTAATGTGGAACGGCCTATAGTATTCCTGCTTTCCTTCTGAGGCATACATCAAATCTCGCTTTCGTTCCTCTCGCCCTCAATGCCCATCATTCTATATCTCAAAAATAGCAAAAACAAAAGCATGGGAGATCTTATCGCATTGATAACCGAACCTCTGACTTGCTTGAGTACCCCCAACCATGTTCAACTCTTTACTATGCTTACCCACTCCACCTTTTGCTAGGGGAAGACTCTTCCCCTCGTAACAGTCAAACTAATTCCAGTCTCGACCCCCCTTAATATCATTTCCTCTATACTAAAATTGGATTCAATGGAAGAGGAGCCAAAATAAGGACACCATTCATTTATTTATCCTAAAATTCTCTGATAATCTTGAAAATCTTTAAATGAATTTGAGTATAAAAGAAAAGATTATTAAAGAAAAGAAAGAAGAATCCATGATTATTACTCGAAAGGAAGAATTGCTATGGAACACAGCGGAAGAACTGATGAATCACTCAATCTGCTCTAAATATATAATAAAAGCTGCTTAAGATGCCCTTCAAGGGTCTTTAGCTGGATAAGAAGGATGCCGGTTGCATTACATTATACATTTTAATAATTACCTACTTTTCACAAAAAAGTGCCTTAGTTGAATTATTTTGATCATTAATTTTCATTCTACAACGAAGCACCAGAGCAGCAGTGATACGCTCATAACACTGATTTCTTCTTAGGACTGTGAAGAACCAAAAAGCCACTTTTTAACTTACTCTCTGAGAAAAAGAGAAGAGTTCAGTGGGATCTGCTCTGTTTCGAGATATCTTTTGATACAAGTCCAAAAGGGAGAAACCCTGTAAGTAGGGGAGAGAGAACAGATAATGTAAAAATATTTTATCAATCGAAGGAGAAAATGTGAGAGAGACAATTTGGTAATTACTGCTTTTTCCGGCTTATCAAAAACATAACTTTTAGGGGAATATCCGCTCACACTCGGATATCTACCAGTAAGGGGAAAGATGGCCCTCTTCTTTTACCAACTAAGCTAGCTCATGAAGGGCACTTAACTACGTCACTTAATCACGTCTACGGATTGAAATTTATTTACAGAGGATTATGATAATAAGGAAATTTTAACCATCAACGGATAGAAAAAGGTCACACAATTAATGAAATTCTTATTAATGGTTAGTTTCAATCTCTAGCTCATAAAGAAGCATTTCTTTCTGAAAACTTGAAAACACAACTAGTTCTCCTCTCTGATTTTTCTTACTTCGCCTTTATGTATGCCTTCCTGTGGCTACAGAAGTGCAGAAGAGTAGGCTTATTTTATTATAAGTAAAGAAAAAATCCCCTGTTTTTAATCTTCCCTTTACTAATATGTCTTCCTCAGGGTATCGAAAGATAAAGAATGCAAGAAAAGTAATGGATATAATTTTTCCTGAATATTTGGAAGGATATGCTGCCGAATGTACTGCAAGATTTTGAAAACATTGAAGACGCCTAGTTAAATAAACCATTCTTAACCTTTGATTGTAATTTCCTTTCTCTTATTCCTTCCTTCAATTATGGTTAACTATTTAATAATAATATTTTTATTTTCCCTGGAAATTTCCCATGGACCAGACAACATAGAACTGAAAAACAAACATAACAAAAATCGAGAAAAATACAAATCATACAAACATAATGATACATACAACACTAAATAAAATAAAATTGAGTCAGGTTATGGTTAATATGTAGTTAAATTACCTTTTTCCAAAAAAAACTCACAGAATTTCTAATCAAGTGAGGTTCCAATATCTTACGATCAGACAGGAAGAACGAATTTAGTGTACGGGTTCTTCTAGTAGTTAAGCAGCCTTGATTTAACTTCCGTCAGGAATTGATTTTACTATATGATGAACGCCTTCCAAAGAAAATTTCTTTCTTTTCCGCAAAAGTCCCAATAGGAATACATTGAAATGATGTATAGTATAGATATTGCCAACAGGGACCACGATGACGAGTCTTCGGTGTTGGAAGCGGTGAGCAAGTTAAACGAAGTCCGTGGAGTGAAAGGCCTTGGCAGATTCTTCAAGCAAATCGCACAGAGCGCCAGGTTGGGTGGCGGCGGAGGGCAGGATGACTTCCTCGGCTGTGTCAACATCCCTCTACAGGTGGATATTCTTTTATTTTCCTTATTCTGTCATTCTTTAAGGAGATTGTGTAATTCGATCAATTATTTTTATAATGTGACCCAGATATACGTAGTGGGAGGCCTATCAATTTACATGTTAGTGGTACTTCGAACACAATATTTTGTCTTGCCGCAAGTGTAACAAGATAATATCCTAGATAAATCTTAATCGTAATCTTAAATTAATAAATCTCATTTCCTTGGTAATGGCTCTCCTTGCCCTCCTTTTGTGAAATCTTTTCCCCTCCTAATTGCTTCATCTGATGGAAATTAGTCTTCATGTGAATTTAAGAAATGCACCATCAGGTTCATGTTGCAGCCTTGAGCTTTAAGTGCATATGTTGTACAATATTTTTGTGAGTTACAACTTTGTAATCTCCCAAAAATTTTTGCACCTCATCTTTAAAATCAATCCCTTCCTCTCTTTCAATTATTATTCTTGGCATTAAAAAAAAATTTGGTCCTATCTCTGACAACTTAAACTCAGGCAATTTGAGGAACTTGAAGCATAGTCATTTAAAACATTTCCCATCTTTTCATAGATATTTCATTATTTACCTCATAAAACCCTGTATAATAAGAAAGGGTAGCTGAAAAAAAATTATATGATGTCCCAAACTGTTCTAAAGGACGATTTCTTACCTGAAGTAGGATCTTCTACAAGTGGCAGTTTTTGTCCAATGAAGCTTTATAGCTGTACTATCCCATAAGCACAAGAAGCAGGGATACTTTGTATAGTCTGACATATGTCTCACAATATGTTTAGTATTTGAAGTCATCAATGATCAAACCAGCCATCAATGATCTTCGTATTTCTCTAGCATATTGACCAAATCATAAATTTCTTCCAGAAGCACTGAGTGCTCAACGGATATGATTAAAAGTCCTTTCCTTAATTCAGCATAGTTGCTGTAGGGCTTGTTTATGAAGAGGATATGTATTAGAGCGACTAGAAGGTTTCACATTCTATTTCAGATTGTCTCATCATCACTGCAGGTGTAGAAGCACTTAACAGGTTATATTGACTCTCAACTAAGGTGTCGTGCACACCTAGGGGTACATTGCTTCCTTGGGCAAGGTTCACTTAACACAGGCATCAATTACCATCTGTATTTTAAGAATAACTTAGAAATAAACACTGGATAGGCCATAAATAGCATGAATGTTTTAAATTATACATGTTATATATAAATACAAGTAACTTCTAATGAAAATTGCAATAAATACCCAGGATTTTAAGGATAAAAACTAGAAGAAGATAAAACCTAGAATAAACTCAGCGAGTTAAGCAGATCTAGTGAATAGTTCTTAAAGTATCTCTACTTTTATCTGAAAATTTATTTTCCACTAATGCTTGATTTCTACAAACTCCAAGTCAACCTCAGATATTAAATAAGACGGTAAAATTTACTCATCGTTTCTTCAGGCAGATCAATTAACCTCTAATTAACTAAAATTAGAATAACTGCTGTTCTTGTTAGTGATATGAATTTTAGCACTGGCATGCCATATATGAATTGAAATGCATATAGTATCAGCCAATTTAGTTTATTATAAATTATAAGCATTTTCAACTTAGCATTCAAAAAAGCATTGATACTTTGTTAAAAGTAACAATAACATATAGTGTAACAGCCCAAAAAATATTAAGGCTGAGAAATTGTTCCTTCTTTGAAAAGTTTCTCGTCAAAAGGTGAATTTTGTTCATATTTGACCAATAACTGTAAGGTGTTAAAAATTGTTTAAGAAATAGATATAGTTTGGTAACTATGGTTTTATTTCATAGGTTATAGTGTACTGAAATCAATGCAGATTATTTGAAAGTCCTAGGGTAACCCATTTCTGAATAATCAAAGAATTTGTAGATACCTACAAATGCAAAAAACCACGTGCGGCCAAGTACAAAAATGGTCGCCATCTCCAAACAGTAAACATTAAAAATATTTAGAAAATACTTTTGAGCTCTGTAAACTTAAGGGTATCACACACCAAATATCAATTTTTTCTAAGATGGTTGAGCAACCAATTAATTTTTTTTTTGGACCACTTGGTATGGATTCACCCTTATACCAATTTCTTTTTTTATCTGTTGGTACATGTTAATTTATAGCATTTTTCTTTATTTTCATTAAATTTAAAGGATATTCTAACAAATATTTTCCCCCAAAGTGCTTCTATTTAAACAATTTCCGTAATGAGTGACTCTGTAATGAAATTATTTCAAATCAATGTAAGAAAAATATATCATTCAGCTTGAAATCCTGTAATCAATAAAAATCATATCCATGAAAAATAGTTAATATACTCCTTTATCAATTAATATGATGCATTAACAGCTTCACACAAAGATATTCCAGCTGACCTAAATTTTACCCAGAAATTTGTCTTAGTAAATGCGAATGCTGAAATCTCATAAATTTCCTCTTAAACAATCATTCTCAGATTGATTATTACCATTACTTTTGGCAGGAATAAATTTAATGAAACAAATTCCGATATGCCATAGGTCCTCTTATGATTGCACGAATTTCAAATTCGATTCGGGAAGTGCGTGATATTAATCTTTTAAACTTGCTTCATTACTAGGAGAGTTACTCGCATTAGATAATTAAATTTATTGATATATACACAATTATTACATAAGATTGCACAAATTGGAAAGGGTTCATAGAGAAGAATTCTTCATAATATGAAGACGAGTTTAAAATAACTTAAGCATACATGATTAACAAGTTTATTAATTTATCATTTAATATTTAAAATTGATCTATATAACGCAAGTTACAATTACTATTATACTATTCCAAAGGCACCTATTTCAAAGCTCTGACATAACAGTCAGATTATCTTCGATTCCTGTAAGTATTATTATCGCGGACATATGAAAGTAGCTATATCGACCCGAAACATAGAATTGCCTTTAAGAAATGAGTATCATAAAAATCTTACGCTATAACTAAATTATATATAAATAATGTATAAAAATTACGAGTTTTACAGCGAGATTTCTGTAAAGCTACAAGTGGTTTAAGATAATAATTCATCATGATGCAGTTTGATAGAAATGTGATATGGCAATTGCTCTTAATCGAATAAATCAAAAATAGCGAATAACAGAAAATGTCTATTTTCGATATGAATAAATTTAATGAATTGGAACGACACAAACGCTCGCTCTATTTGATTCATTCCAACGAGAACATCCACCAGATGTACCGGAATTCCAAATGTGAAATCTGTCTTAAAGTTGGTCCGGATGTGTGCAACGGAATCCGCGTCAAATGCGAGCAAAAATATTCAGCCAAATGATCGGATGGATCAATAAAACATGGATACATTACTTAGTTCTAAAAATTGGCTTGATTCTACTTTACGTGAAGGAAATTTAGATTTCGGGTAGTAAGTATAGTTTATTCAAGTGCTTAGACTGAAAAGTTCGATTCCCGCATTAGGGGCAAGACCGGGAATCGAACCCGGGACTGCGTTCACGAGAGTTGAATCCGTGAGACTACATAATTTAAATTTATTTAACATAGTTAGATACGATTGAGTATTTAGAGAATCACACAACACTGGAAAGTAAGGTGAAGCTGTGAAATAGTGGACATTTTCCTATTTTGTAAATGAATTGTCATTTTACGTACTTGAAATAAAACAACTTTTGCATTAAAAATACTTGAATTTGGTATTCTTCCTCGTAACACTGTTCTGCCTCACTAAAGAGTGATGTATTTCAGGATATTCCATCCACGGGTCTTGAGCGCTGGTATGAGCTGGAGGCGCGGACGTGCCGCTCTTCGGTGCAGGGCCGCATTCGGCTGCGTTTGTGGCTTTCCACCAGAGAAGACAGGGGGACCTCTGAGGAAGACGATGACCACTGGGCACAATCCAGAAGACAAGCCACACTCACACACCTTCTTCTAGCTCACCAACTGCGCTCGCATAAGGTGTGTTCTTACAAGGCATTTTTCATTTAAGGGCAGTAAAAGGCTAGTATTGGGGAGATAATTTTGTTCGAGTATTCTCCGTGAAAAACGGCGGAACTTTTTATAATTTATAAAACTGTACAATTTTTACTGAACACTATCATTTTCTTCCCCTGAACAATCAACAAATGTATGTATTATATGTGTGTCTGCCTGTCTCTCTCTCTCTCTGTCTCTGTATGCACTTCTTTTCCTACTATTTTATCATTCTTGATAAATTTACGTCGGTGGGGTCGAGTAATTGTAGCAGCTTATTGCCTACCCAACATCCATAACATCCCTGTATATTTGGCATTTTTTGACGAATTTTGGCCAAACTAAGAAACCATTTTTCCTCATTCAAACTCAATAAATTGTTAATCATTAAGCAAGATACAAGCTATATATGTAATATTTTGCCATTAAATCGCTTTGGAAACGTCGATAAACCATCAGAAAAAATTGCATATTTTTGACATTTTTCACAAAAATTTCAAACTTTGAATAAAAATCGCAGCCTCAGGACATAATCCGATCGAGTTGATATATCTTATGGTTTGTAAGGACAACCAACCGCGAACTTAAAGCACAAGCCGCATACCGATTTCGAGGAAAAATATTTTCGATCCATCCTAATGTATTGTCCGTTTCAAGTTTCCAGTCAGTATTGTCTTATGGGAGAAAGGCAAAGCCTCGTGCGCCAGCTCTCCTTTACGCGGAGCTACGGATTCGGACTGTTATAATTAAGATTCGTAATGTACATACATTGAGCGATTAAAACTTAATTTCTGATGAAATCTGAATGAAAATAACTCTTTCAACACAACGGTGAAATTTTTATGCATTTATAGCAGAAACAACAAAGTTAAAAGCGAAAATTGAATGAATTGCCGATTTTTCACCCTTGAACATTTTTGAAACTGCCATTACTCTCTCACAATCCAACATAAAATACTGATTTCTTCATCCTTTGGTCATTGTATCATCTGAATGCATAAAAGGTATATAAGATTAATTTTAGAGCAACCACTTCTTAGTCAAAAATTATTTAGTTGGAACGTAACTTAAGGAAAAATTCGTCGTGCAGTCCAATTTATACGTCGCCTAAAACCTTTTGGTTTCTCACGTGAGGAAGAGCTTGTCTCGAGAGAAATCGAGATGAATGTTGTAATTTTCATTTGCAGTTTGTTTCGATGCGATATCTTGAATAGAACTTGAGTTTTTGACTTTCATATCAAAGAGAGTAATCCGCTTCGAATCGCCGACGCTTCGAAACCTCACAGCCTTACAGAAATTTAAACGTCACCTCACACAAAGTAAAAATCACTAATCACAAAACTTATGGTGGCACATATATGATAGAAGAATATGATCAAACGTTCTCAATCTCTCGTCAGGATTTAGAGCAAACATTATGAAAAGAAGTTACAAGACGAACAAATCAATACGAGTACTCTACAACAAGAATATAAAGTAACACTTGTGCGGGACTCAAGAAACGACTGCAAAGATGAACTACTTTTTTCGCTGAAAACTAGCACAAAACGCTGATTTGACTCCTCCGAACGAATGGAATAGGAAAACTGAGCTCTATTTTAGCTAAAAGTATCAAGAAAGTACAAATAATGGCAGAAGAGCAATATAAAGGGGAAGCCGATAGAATTCTTCGGACGGTAAATAATTACCACACGTATGTTTCCAGAAACTGAGGGAGTACACAATGCAATTGTCTTAAGAAAGGCATCGAGGAAAACTGAGGATTACCTTTCTTAATCCCTCATAGCTGGAAGTGATGGAATCGAGAGCACTCAGCAGAGATTTCACGTTCTTTGTCATCTCTCCCACTCCATTATCTCTTTCTCCGAAGGAAAATGGGTCTGTTACGATAATTTTTCGGAAGACATTTGCACACGTATCAAGTGGGTACATATCCTACTTTATTACACTTATATAACCGTCATGCGCTCCAGCACATCGGAACTCTAAGAAATTATCCAGTATGCGTTCGGTAGCTCGAGGACCTAAATTTTCAATTTCTACTTCCATAAGCTCATAAAATTATTGCAATAACAAGTATAAGTTTACCGATCAAAACTGACCAGGGCAAATCAATTGTACGTGTCAAAAGGGACACTGACGTACTGAAATTAATTTTTCAATATAAACTCAAAATTTATTCACTTAAAAATAAATTACTGAGTTATTTACTTAAAACTTTTTACTTAAAAATAAAAATATGAAGAATAAATTATCACTACTACTTTACATGAGGTGACGTTGAAATTTCAGTAAAGCAGTGAGGTTTCGAAGCGTCGTCGATTCGAAGAATCGGTCAATGTAGACTACGAATCTTAATTATTCCCGTCCGAATCCGGAGCTCCGCGTAAAGGCGACCCGTCGCGAGGCTAACATCTTCGCTTATGGCAAATTACATTGAGTTTTTCCCCCGCAAGCCCTCCATACTGACTGGAATCTTGAAACGGACAATAGGTACAGCTAGTTCCAAAAAAAACTTACCACCTAAGCCGCAACCCGCATAACAGACGTGAAGCTCGATGAGAGCGAGTCTAGAGTTTTCCATGCATTCTATTGGCTCTTGGAAGGAGGAGCATTCAGACGGCGCTTTTTTAAACCATTGTGAAACGCGTTGAACGTATTTGTACCGTCTTTATTAGCACGAAATCTAGTTTAAATTTAGTGTTACTTTTCAATATGTCAGCAGCATAGTATTAAAAGATGAATGAAAATCGGATTTCCTCATTTCGGCCAGAGATTTCTGCGTAATTCACCTTTTTCTGGAGGCATCGGTTAAACTTACTTTAGCTGCTTCTATTATCAAATAAAAAAATATGTCATTGCAAGATTTAAAAGGGATTATATTATTACGTTTTTAATGCTCTTGACGCCTACAGGACGAACTTTTAAATTTATTTAGAGGAAATTCACGACTATGACTCAAATAGAAACATGAAAGAAAACTCTGTAAGGAGATAAAGAATAATTATGAATTAGAAGACAATCAACTGATTTATGTTGCAGAAAAATGCTATCGAGAAGGGGAGCATGAAAAAACTGCGAAATCTACTAAGGAAAGCAAGGATGAAAAGAAACTATCTGGGCGAATACACTCAGAAAGAATCATTTTAAGTCAATCTGGTAGAGAGCTCTGAAAATTAGACCCAAAACTTATTACAATAAAGTAAACCAAGTAAATTACGATCAACTAAATCAGATAATTACATCGAATATTATAAAAATTTTAAATACCACCAAATCAACTGATAGAAAGTAAAATATCAATTGGTGTGCTATCATCATTTTCTAAGGCAATTGTTTAAAATTCAACTTTCTAATTTAGTATTTTAGAAAATAACATAGATATTAGAATAGTAGCACTCTTAATTTAAATACTGAGAACTACAAAATTTTTTCGCGTATAGAATAAAAGAAATTGTTTACGACGAAATTAACGCCAGCATCTCGTAACACTTTTCCGAAAATATTGTTCATTGCCAGTCCCAGAAAAACTATCCCTTTAATTAAATCAAGTTCATGTTCCTTGCAAAATTATGCTGTCCCAACTTTTATCTGATGCTAAATCTCTTTCTTGCCCCGTTGTGCAAATTTTGACTCTATTTCTTTGCTGTTGAATTATTCTGCAATACAGAGAAGTATAAAATTTGCTTGATACGACAAATAACGGAGCATTAGGTATTTTAGAATATATGTGTCAACACGTCATTCTGTTCCTCCACCAGGCATTCGTGATGACGGTATCAGATGAAGCATTATGATATTGAGATGAGATTTGGCTGTTTCTGACAAATTCGCGTCTGAGGTTTTACAAATTCTTCCATGGAGAAAGGAGGACTTTCATTCCCTCCACCTAGGAGTATCCCCTATTCATTCCTTTGTTGTTTCTTTTTCTTTTGTTTCGTCCATCGAAAGGTATTGTCTATTTTCTCAAAGGAACCATAAAACGGCCGATGGGAGAAGGTGAACTCCGCACTGAGAAGAAAAACCCCCTTTTCGGCATATTGTGGATGGTCGTATGTATGCGGGGTAGCGAATTTGAAAGCGCTAATGAGGATTCCCGACCGCACCCCTGCTGAGCAGGTATCTAAGGTTAGGGTATGGTGGCGGCGACCGATCACAAGTAAGGTGGGAAATGGTGGATCCACGATTTGCAAATCTTCGCCGCTGGTATTCCCTTAGGGAATGAAGATATTCAACTCTATTTTTGAGGTAGACGACCTTTCAGGACTTCTTGCAAGGAATACAGTTTAAGATGGTTAAGAAACAACAGTTAGTATGGAAAATCAGAACCTTAAGACTGATTTGCATATTGCATATAAATTCCAGGTTTTCTATACTTGCATATTGCATATTAACACCTGGTTTATTTACATTTTCATTAATACCCCGCGAGCCGCCGTATGACGTATATCAGGGTGTGTGAAAACACCCACTCCATGATTTCCATTGTTATATTGAAATGATTTTCAGAACTATGCGCTAGGTGAAAGTGAGACTAATGATTAATGATCGCTGATTCGGTTTCTGAATGCCTCAAGTAAAGTATATAACCCGAATTGTTTGAATGGTGCATAATATGTATAATGATTAAAAGAAAAATCACCGCCAATAATTATGAATTATGAGTAATATGAGTCATGGAAGAATACGTTAAAAATAGAAACCAACGGATTGTAAACAGACTTACATGAGAATATTCCTCTAATTCTCATGATTCATACCTTAGCTGTTAAAATATTCTTGGTTCCACATGTAATCCATTACTCCAACATTCACTCCAAGGACCTTCGTAACATCCTTCATCCTAGGCACATCATAATTCTCTACGAACTTTGCGAAGATGTTTCGAATTTTTAAAAATAGTAATGCAAGGAAGATCATTCCAGTTGGAAATAGGACCTTCGGAAAATCTGAACGATAACATAAAGTTGACAATGTTTGGGTGTATCATATCAGAATTATAGTATCTCTATATTCTGCTTTGAAAGTGAATGGCATAAACTGTATTAGCTTATACTAAATAACTAATTCAACAACAAAAATGAAAAAGTAAGTAATGCTGCCTATCGTCAATTTATATGAATCAAGCTCCTCGTCAATGATTGTTTATTTATAAATATTGTTTTTTATGCTTTATTTTGTCTCTATATTGAGCTCAAAATTTCGTAGTTTGAAATAACTTGAGAAATGAACAATGAACTAGAGAAATGCCATCTAATATTTATTCCTTACGCTTACGAGAACGAAATCGTTTAACTTCTCTTACAACATCTATAATACAAAGTTGATAGAGCGTTGAATATGATCTTACTAGATCGACTAAAGCTTCTATTATAATGTCACTAAAATATGAATTGAAACGTAAATACGGAATTGTAGACACTCCGCATATTCAACGTCGCAGAAACTTGAAGTTTATACGCCAATTACCGATAAATTATATCTCTAAAGTTATTTAGAATAAACCATTGGCTTGCATAGATAGTAATACCAATGTTAGCAATTTTTATCGGTTTGAAAAAACCGAACTCTCTTTCCAAAATAAATTGCTGATAAGAAGATGGTTTTGGTTCTGGCTTAGTAAACTACTCGAACTTTCTTATAGAATTAAAAGATTGGTACGATACATTGAACATCGCTCTTGTATACGATTTCGGAGATCCTGGGAATTACTTATGCATCAGAAGGAAATTTCTGAAAGTATGATAAGCCATGGGCGTTATATCCTGTATATTTGAATGTTAACCATGTTTGACTAAGATATTACTTAAATTGGATAAATGAGTAGTTTCTCTGGAGGCTGTCATAAACGGAAAAAATATATGTTGGATGAGAAAATTGAGATGAGTGAGTGCGTTATACTTTTAAAAGAGGTCGTTGCTCCTACTCAAAGTAATCAGTTGGTCGAGGAGGAACGCAAGAAATGCCATTACCTATTGTTATTTATCCAAAAATCTGGAATTAATATACCTCTTACACTTTAGGTTGTTAAATCCATGTGAGTGTATGTATTACTCTTGCAGTCGCTTCTCACTTCCCTATCTCTATCAAAACAGTCTCCCTCTTGAAGTCCTGGTGAATTCATTGCTTTATTCACTTCTTCCAATCACTCCTGTATCTTGCTTCTCAAATTTGTCATGGAATTTGGAGAGATAAAAAGTTTCTCATAGCCATTACATTTTAAATACGAAGGAATATTTTCAATATCACCAAGCGATATATATGTAGATAGACTAGCCATACCAAACCACCACCCATTCATCTCAATCATTAAAATTCTGTCGAAAAATATGAGAGTTACGCAGGGCCAGCCATCAACCGAGGGAAGCAAAATTTCAACATGAGCCTCATATGCGCTTCCCCATGTGTTATTACAGGGTTGGAATTGCAGATAAAGGCCCTGGAAAAAACTATTTCACCGAGTCCCTATTATTTTGCGTATTTTTAACGTTTTCTACATTATAATAATTGTAAACGTTATAATAAACAATTGAAATATAAATAATGTAGGTAGTTTTGTATACATTCAAAATTAATTGAAAATTTTACATTCATAGCTAACAGTAGCATTCAATGAGCATTATGACCAAACCTCATCCTCACTATCTTTTTGTGTATTTTAGAACTTTTAAAGGTGATAAATATAGCGAGAAGAATGTTTAAGAACGTAATGGTTTGTGACTGCAACCATTTCAAGAGGAATCCACAGAAGAAATCAAGTTTATTCGATTCACACTTCAATGACACCGAAAATAATTGATTAATGAATTCAAAATTAATGTGAAAGATGGTAGTCTCGTATCCGTCATCTTTATGCATTTAGGAAAATCGATCCTAGCACATTTTCTCTCAATTGATTTGAACGGTATAGTAAAAATTCCAACTGCATAGATGATAAAATTTACTGATTTTTTACCGATCGAGTTTTAATTTCGATGTTTATCAAATGAAACAAAATTTATCTAAAATACACAGCGAATGCCTCGAGACTTCATACTACATATTTACTTATAGATTTTTTAATGTATTTAAAGTAATAGCCTAGATATGGCCATGAGTTTGCCTTACTTTACTTGTGTAGATTGCATTCACATAGGCTGTGATAAAACAGGTGATCGATATGGACTCCTTACGTATATAATTTTAAAGGCTAATAACTGCTCTCTTGAACGATGCATAATATTACTTACTATTATATTATATAATATAACCCATTATAACCGCAGAGTTTTGGAAGCGAAGGCGTCAAATTCGAGGTCTATATATTTTTGGTCCGACACTGATTCAAACAGCGCGGAAATTTTCTTTCTCCCATCTCAGTGCTAAACATAAGCTCAGAGCGGCTCAGAGGCAGGGTTTGCGAAAAGTTCCTTCAGCCTGCTCGTGCCTTTCGTCTCAGACTCGAATTTTATGACAGGAAGGGAAGGGAAGGGGGTTTGCCTCGGTATCCTCGGAATAACGGGACCTCGTGTGCGACGCTTCCCTCTGTGCGAGAAGCAATGCTAGAATATATACTGATTCGTTATAACCCTTTTATAATAACTGAATTCTTGCATTACGACATCCGTATTGTTATAATACTATTCTGCTAGGTCAATGCCACCAAACTCAGGATACTAATAAATCTTTGCAATATTAATAAAGCAAATAAATCCATTTCAACTCTGCAGGCGGAGTTATGACTCAAGCAGACCATCTCCGCCATGTTTTTCCTCTCTCTCTCTCTCTCTCTCTCTCTCTCACTTCTTAAGGCTCGCTCGGAGGAAATCCACTGCATGTTATGCGGGTTGCGGCTTAGGTGGTAAGTTTTTTTTGGAACTAGCTGTACATACATACGTATGTACGGTCCAGGGCAAAACATGTGCAAAGCTCGATGGCGCTTCAGTGCGGCCGCCGGTAGAACTACGACGAGAGAAAAAGACATTGGTTTTGAAAGATTTGGTGGAAGAATCTCGTTTGGGTTTGTGCCGCACCAAAAGGGTCTCCGCAAGAATTCGCGGTTTCTGTATCCTTACTTCGAGTTCAGCGAAATTAAAGTCTTAACATATGAGAATTTTTATAAGTAAAAGTTGCTTGCATACTGCAAGCTAATTGGAAAAATTTAAAATAAGTTCCCCTTACGGGTGTCATCTTCGAAGCTTATCCAGCAAAATTCTTAAAAATTGCCGCAATACATTTCTTACGTGAGAAATTTTCATCCATTTGGCATCGTACTCACGGTCAAATGTAAACTTTCTTCCACTGGTTCTATAGAAAACTACTTCAAACGCAAACGCTGTGATTTTGAATAGTATCCTGCATAGAGAAAGGCCTCAAAACAATTTTTTAAAATTAGCGTAAATGACCGCCTGGCGTCGAACACAGGACCCGTTCGTGAGAGACAATGGCATACGAATGTTAGAGAAGTGCCACTCTGACGTGTTTCGAGATAAGTGCCATCCTTACTTGTTCCAAAGTTTCGATTCAATATCTTATCGGGAAGGTCCTAAAATAAGATTCCGTTTTCCCCATTTGAAATGCATGGTGGAATCGAAATGACCGTCTTGCATCGAACCAAGGACCACTAGACGAACGGTAAAATTCATGAAAGAATGCTTTCAAACGCCTTTGTCACCATTCCGGGTTTTATCTTTCCAGCTTATCGGTAAGGCGTTGAAAAAAAATTTCAAAAATTGCAGCAATGTATTTCTTATGGAAGAATTTTGCACCCACCTGGCGTCGAACTTACGGTTAAGGCACTTCACTAGTAAACAACAAATTTCACTTCAAATTTCAACCCACCGCATAGCCAAGCACCATCGCCATTGGTGAAAGCGTGAAATTACATCATAGTGAAAGAATTCACTTCAGATGCCCTTCAAACAAAAATATTCATAAGCAGGTGGACGCGTAATTACGGAAGAATTTCTATATTTAGAGAAGGATTATGTCCAACTAACATACAACGTTGGGAAGGATTAGAATAATTGTCGAAATTCTACAAGTGAAGAATCAAAAATTTCATTTCCAAGAAGTGATTCTCTACGTAATTTTAAAGGAGTCTGCGGTAGTAACTAATTTTTCGACAGGTAAATTATAACTGTGGATAGTTATAGTTATGCATTGGGTTTCTTCATATTCTTTAAAAATAGTATGGAAACGAATTAAAAGCTGATGTTTACTTTTCCACATAATGTTTTATTTGCAAACTACCGGTTTCGGTGTAAAACCATCATCAGGTTCGCACAGACTTCACAGAGTCTGTGCGATAACCTCTCAGCTTAACTCGGAAAAAGTATCATTTACGGAGAAAGAGTTTAAATGGTTAGGTACGATGGACTTGTTCTGGTTTTTAGGAAGGAATAACATCAATCGCTCCATCGCGCAGTGGACTAGAATCAAAAAAGCTGGCCAAGAGGCCAGAAATGTTTTTTTTTTTTAAGTGTGGGTTAGATTTAGATTTAGATGAGTACCCCGCAAGCCGCCAGTAGCGTATGGCAGGGGGTGTAATGACACCATATTAGTATTCTAATCGACCCTATTAGCTTCTCTAATAGCTGGCGGGAAGAACGACCAGAAATAATTATCTGTCCTTCCTATTTCCTCCTTATAAGGCTTGGTTGATGCCTCTCGGAGATCGCGCTCACTACTAACCGGAATCAAAGTTTCATTCACCTCATCCCTAAATTCGGAACCGAGGAACTTTTCGAAAAGTTTCCTTCGGTAATCGTTTCTTCTCTCCTGAAGTGAATTCCAACCGAGGGATTCTATCATGGACGTAACGCTACTGTCGAACCTGAAATCTCCTGTAACGAAACGAGCATCTAACGATGAGCATCCCTTCAGCGTTCTACCTGTTAGTCTCTGTATTTTGTTCGCCTTACCTATTACATCTTGAATGTGTTCTTTAAAGGATAAACTACTACTGAACGTGACTCCTAGGTATTTATTATGACACACGAACTCTAAGGGATATCCTGAAATTTTGTACAGTGCGGGAATAACGTTTTTAGAACGCGTGAAACTCATAGCAACGCATTTCTTAAGATTCAGATCAAGCGGCCAATCCTTACACCATCCTGCTATAACGTCCCAGTCATTCTGTAGTATATGTATATCATTTTCTGACGAAATCTCTCTGTATATGAGGGTATCATCGGAAAACTATTTAACCGAGCTCTTTACATTATCCATTTACATTATCCTAGGTCATTAATGTAGTCAAGGAATAAAATCGGCCCTAGGACACTTCCCTGCGGGAAACCTGATGTGATGCTAATTTCGCCGGATAATATTCCATCTAACACAATTCTCTGAGGTCTGTTTTCTCGAAAGGATTTTGTCCACCTGACCAATTTTCCGTCAATCGCATAGGAACCTAGCTTTTGCATAAGCTTTTCATGGGACACTGTGTCGAAGCCTTTCATAAAATCTAAAAAAATGCGTCTGATCTAACTCCCTTATCTGCTGCCTTAGATACGTCATTCATAAAGAGGGCTAACTGGGTATCGCAAGACCTACCCTTACGGAATCCATGCTGGTTCTGACTGATATGCTATAGAAACTGACATTGACATTGATATGCTATAGAAACTGACTAGTATTTCTCCAGATACGCTGTGGAGATAAAAGAAAATAATATCGAGCTTTATACAACATGCTCAAAGCAAAGAAAAATATCACATCGGCGAATCGATGCCCGAACGAATTTCGTCACATAACTTCTAAACCACCAGTCCTTAAGAAACTTAACTGCTGAGAAATTCCTATAACGGGAGTACTCCTTCGATGAAATTCAAGCGAGGAAAACTATCCAGTGAATAGATAAAGCTTTCCCTCTGCATTTGCAAATTTCACGCATCTCATTCCTCGTTCTCCTTGAACGAGAACCTTTTATAAGATATGGGTTGACTATATATGGATCACCCATTCCTTCCTTGTGTGATGTTTTTCTATTGGATTCAATCTATCCCAACATCGAATCCCATTGAAAAGTCGCGGCGCCTTAACGGTTCTGGTAGTGAAACATGTTTACTATAATTCCTCTTTTTCCGCTGGAAAATATGACTTTTGTAAGAGCTATTTAACTTTAAACGAATAAAGTAATACGGTGCTCTTCGTAGTTCTTCACCTTGGGGTGGGTTTATTCTTAAGTGCTCTAGCATGATCTTCAAATTACCTGATATTGAAATATTCTCTACTCTTAGAGAAAGAGATCACTAGCCAAACGTGTATAGTTTCATGTCGGGTCTCATTACTTTCCTAACCATCTCTGTTGTGAGAAAGGGTACATTTTTGTCTCTAATAATATCCAATGAAACATTATGAGAGAATAGGAGTAAAAATAGTTTAATGAATGATCTTGTTTTTATAACGATAAAGCAATTTCTGAGGCAAGAGTTCAGAAAAATAATTTCTTCTGTAGAAATGTTTGTTACTGACGAAAGCTTTCAAATTTGAGTTCATAAAAACGCAAAACATTCGAATAATGGTGGGGAACTTTACCAGGAAGCAGTTTCAAGGATCATTATAAACTGTAGAAAGATACATTCAGTGAGAATTATTCCATAACCGTTTGATTTGATTGACGACAGTCCTCTATGAAAACTGCATACCTCCACTCTTTCACCACCTTTTCTATAAGGTATCAGACGAAAAATCTAGGAATAGATAGGTTTGTAGCTTTACACTGATTAACTTCCATATATAATAAAAATTCTCATGTGTTAAGACTTTAATTTCGCTGAACTCTGAACTGAAAGTAAGGATACAGAAACCGCGAATTCTTGCGGAGACCCTGTTGGTGCGGCACAAACCCAAACGAGATTCTTCCACCAAATCTTTCAAATCCAATGTCTTTTTCTCTCGTCGTAGTTCTACCGGCGGCCGTACTGAAGCGCCATCGAGCTTTGCAAATGTTTTGTCCAGGACTCTACACAGTAACAGACTGTGAGGTCTTGAATAACTTTAGCACTGGAAGTGACCACAGGATCGTAAGATGCAGATTGAAGATTAATCTCCAAATGGAACGCAAGAAGTTGATTTCATGCAAGAAACATGTAATAAGCATAAGAAAAAACGAGAAGAAAACAAGAATAAATATCAGCTTGAGATTAAAATACATTCTCAGCACTTCAAGAAGAAGAACTAGAAACCAAAGTCTTGCAAGCTGTTAAGGAAGCAGCAGAAGAAGTGGCAGGCTCACCAAGAAGAGCAAAGGATACAAAGCTTAATGCCAACACCCGACAAATGATGAAACGACTAAAGGAACTGAAGAGCTTAAAAGGGATCGAATACGTCGGTGGAGTAGGCCAGATATTGGGTTTTTGAGAAAGAAATATTCGTCGAAGCGAATTAGGATAAGTAAAAACATGCGAAACAGATAATAAGCGATCTTCACCGTCTAACCAACTTGAACATAACAACGAAAACAATATATCAATTCCGTTAGTTATATATAGGAGCGCTAAAACTAAAGTATCCGACTTAAAACATCTCATTCGTTGTGAAAAATACCGATACAGAGATTCGTTGTGTTGTAAAATACCGATCTTAGGCACAGTAGACTGGTTAAACGAATATATAAAGAACACCGAGATATTCCCGAGAGATTTTAAAAATTATCGCCGAGATCGTAAGAATAAAGCAAATGGCGGAGTCTTTATTGCGGTCAAATCTTTGCTTAAGAGTAAAGCGCAGAGCCCGAGTGATAGCGACTTAACAATTACAGAGCGTCTGATGAACGATATGGCAAACATATAAAGAAAATCAAACATCTAAGTATGGGCGTTCTACCGGCCACCAAATTCCTCTATTCTCGAAATGTCTCGAGACGGGTTGCTCCTCGCTGCGTGTGGTGGCCCATGTTGGCACCAACGATGCCTCGTGTCGTGGCTCCGAGGAGATTTTGGACTCGTTTGAGGACCTAGTCTCTGAGGTTGCTCGCGTCCGGGAGTCGTCTGGGGTTAGCATTGGGCTGTCCATATGCAGCATTGTTCCGCGGATTGACCGAGGTCGCACGGTTTAGAGTAGGGTGCTGAGTTTTAACCGTCGGCTAAGGGATTTCTGTCGGGGCAAGGGAGTTGACTTTGTCGACCTGAGCAACGTCCTTGACTCGTGTAGGGCACCCCTGAACGGCTCCGGAGTGCATTATGCGTCCGAGTCTGCGGAGAAGGTAAAGGGTAAGGTTTTTAGGCATGTGGGTGTTTTTTTAGGTTAGACTACAATATTAATAGCGAGAATAAAGATTAGGGAACATATTCAACGAGCTGAACACCAACAGTAATAGGCACGCAGTTACATGTGAACCAATTCAGGTAAAAAGTGTTAGTTTTAATGATGAGGAAATGGCTTCGGATGAATTAAAGGTTAGATCGACGAGAAACCCGAATTGTAAAAGCGTGGAAAAAGAGTTAAAGGTAATAGTCGTGAATTGTAGAAACAAGCAGCCAGAGTTCCTTAATCTCACGAACATTAATGCGCGGACGTCATACTAGGAACTGAGAGTTGGTTAAGTGAGGATATCGCTTCGAGCGAGATTTTCCCACCCGACTATGTTGTACATATATGGAAAGGATAGACTCTGTAGAACAGGCGGTGGAGTGTTTATAGCGGTCAGAAATCATTTAATCAGTCAACGTGAAGAGTACGTAAGTAACAGCACAAGCGAAACGGTTTGGTGTTCTATTCTGAGACAAAACGGAAGTTCATTTTTGCTCCTTATATCCGACGGCGGTATTGATAGTGTAGATGACCTATCCCTGTCATTAGAGATAATTTGTAAGAAAATGAAAGATCATTTTCATAGGAGGAGATTTTAACCTTCCGTACATTAATTAGCAGAATTGTACATCCTAGCAAGTACTAGCAGAGAATGGAAAATTTCCCAAAAATTAATCGATATCTTCTCGTTACATGCTTTAGATCAGGTGAATATGACGATAACTCAAAAGAACCTGGCGGATCAAGGTAACATTCTTGATTTACTAGCCACTTCTCACTCCCAAATGAGAACGAGTCTCGATGTAGTCGACGGTATTTCAGATCATGATGTCATAATGGCTCGTATTAAAGTCGCAGCGGTTAAATCTCTTAAGCCTCGGAGGCAAGTATATGTAATTCGCAAAGCAAAAATTTTCAGAATATGAAAGCTACATAAACGCGTGCAAGGACGATTTTAATCGCTTTATGGATCGTAATTCAGTAAATGATAGTTGGGTAGAGTTTCTCCGTATAATAAAAGAAGGTTTAATTAAATAGGTTCCGACTAAAAACATGCGTGAGCGCAAATAGCCACGTTGGATGAAACCTAAGTTATGAGCGTTGCATAGGAAACAGAGAGTCATTCATTCGCGATTACGAAAACTCAAAGCTTCTGGAGCTAACCTTGAGTGCGATCAACATAATTATAGAGGAATGCGTAAACTAGTTAAAGAAGCACAGAAAGGATATCAGGAGTACAGATTTAGAACTTTAGGGGGCGATCAGACAGAATTATGGTCCGTGAGACTTGTCAATCATTCGAGTCTAACCTAATAAGCGAAGAGGGAATCAGCGTGAATGAACAGACAGAAAAGCTAATTTACTAAGCCAGCACTAATCAGGAATGCTTCATGTAGACAATAGGCGATTTAATGAATTTCCTGTGCGCAATGATTCAGAGATGAGTCCCATAGAGATATCAGCTGATGGAATTGCTAAGTTATTAAAAGAGATTGAAAGGAAAAAGGCGCCACGGCCCGAAGGTATTCCCGCTGTTGTCTTAAAAACTTAAGCCAACGATCTTGCCCCTCTTCAGGTATTCTATACAAAATCACTGGATGAGGGTACTGTCCCAATGTCTTGGAAGAAAGCACAAGTCACTCCGGTGCCTAAGAAAGGGCGTACTGTAAAACCAGACGACTATAGGCCCATAATACTAACTTCTATATTTTGCAAAATTATGGAGCATATTATAGCCTGCTCAATTATGCGCTTTCTTGCTGAAAATGGATCAATCAGTCAGAACCAGCATGGATTCCGTAAGGGTAGGTCTTGCGATACCCAGTTAGCCCTCTTTATGAATGACGTATCTAAGGCAGCAGATAAGGGAGTTAGATCAGACGCATTTTTTTAGATTTTATGAAAGGCTTCGACACAGTGTCCCATGAAAAGCTTATGCAAAAGCTAGGTTCCTATGCGATTGACGGAAAATTGGTCAGGTGGACAAAATCCTTTCGAGAAAACAGACCTCAGAGAATTGTGTTAGATGGAATATTATCCGGCGAAATTAGCATCACATCAGGTTTCCCGCAGGGAAGTGTCCTAGGGCCGATTTTATTCCTTGACTACATTAATGACCTAGGATAATGTAAATGGAAAATGTAAAGAGCTCGGTTAAATAGTTTTCCGGTGATACCCTCATATACAGAGAGATTTCGTCAGAAAATGATATAAATATATTACAGAATGACTTGAACGTTATAGCAGGATGGTGTAAGGATTGGCAGCTTGATCTGAATCTTAAGAAATGCGTTGCTATGAGTTTCACGCGTTCTACAAACGTTATTCCCGCACAGTACAAAATTTCAGGACATCCCTTAGAGTTCGTGCGTCACAATAAATATCTAGGAGTCACGTTTAGTTGTAGTTTATCTTTTAAAGAACATATTCTAGATGTAATATATATATATAAGATGTTCTACCCTTCGGTAGGTTCATGTGCCCCCACATTCCCTATTTAATTCCCTCTCCTTCAATTCCCGATAACTTATCCCACCCCTTAATTCGTCTAATAACTTCTGTCTTTGTCTTCCCCTCTGTCTTTTCCCTAGCATTCTTCCCTCGATCGCTTTCTTCAACAATCCCTCCCCTCTCACTATTTGACCCACCCATTTCTCCTGTCTATTTTTAATTACTTCAATCATTACTCTTTTCTCCCCAACCATCTCTAGAACCTCCTCGTTCATTTTTTTTTGGACCCAACTTACTTTCTCCATTCTACGCCATACCCACATCTCAAAAGCCTCCAATCTTTTGACATCCTCTTTTCTTAACGTCCACGTTTCACACCCGTACAACATTACACTCCACACCAAGGATTTTACCAATCTCTTCCTGATTCCTTTATCAAGTCCCTTTGTCATCAGTTCCCTTCGTTTCATGAAAGCTTCTTTTGCTAATGCTATCCTTTTTCTAATTTCTGTCGAACATCTTTCATCCTTAGAAAGAAGGCTGCCCAAGTATGGAAATTGATCTACTTGCTCTAGTTTTTCCCCATCCACCCTTATTGTGAACTTAGCTTTCTTTCCCTTTGAAAACCTCATAATCTTAGTCTTTCTTACATTGATTTTCATCCCAAACTCCTTTGCTTTATCATTTAGTGCATTAACTAGGATTTGCAAACCCTTTTCCGAATCGCACACAATAGCTTTATCGTCTGCGTATCTTAGTGACTTCACTACTTCCCCACCCACCTTTATTCCCTTATCTATTTCATCCCAAGCTTCTTTGATCATTTCTTCTGCATATAAGTTAAAAAGAGATGGTGATAAAGGACACCCTTGTCTTACTCCCCTCCCTAAATCTGCCCATTCCGATTCCCCATTAGCAACTCTTACTCGTGCGGTTTGATTTAAATACAAATTTTGCACTAAACGCCTATCTTTCCAATCCAATCCAACTTTCTTTAGTATCACCATCAGTTTTGGCCATTGAACTCTATCGAAGGCCTTTTCAAAATCAACAAAACATGCACAAACGTCCCTTTTAAATTCTAAGCTTCGTTCTACGAGAACCCTCATAACCCCAATTGCATCCCTCGTCCCTTCCCTCTTTGAAAACCGAACTGATCATTCCCTATGAATTCCTTAGTTTTTCCCTCGATTCTTCTATTCAAGACCCTAAGAATAACTTTTGCCACATAAGATATTAAGCTAATTGTTCGGTAGTCCCGGCATTCTAAGGCATTATTCTTTTTCTGTAATGGAATCAGGATGGACTTGGTAAAATCCTCTGGCCACTTTCCTTCGTCGTAAATTTTCCTACATAAATTATAGAATTGTTTTTTACCCTTTCCCCCAAGATTCTTCAGAAATTCTACAGGAATCTCGTCCACACCCGTTGCTTTCTTCCCCTTCATGTCCCGCAGTGCCCTATCAAGCTCACTATCTAGTATATTCGGCCCAAGATCATCTTCCTCTACTTCTTGTATGCCCTCAATCTTTATGTGGGTTGGCTTCATGTCTTTCGAATACAATTCTTCTACATACTCTTTCCAACGTCTCCTTATGCTAGCTGGTTCCCTTAAGATGTTTCCCTTGTTATCCCTAATAGTGGCCATTTTATTACTAATTTTATCCCCCGTTAATTGTTTTACTTTTCTGTATAATAGGTCGACCCTCCCACTTTCAGCCATTTTCTCTATTTCGTTACACTTCTAGATGTAATAGGTAAGGCGAATAAAATGCAGAGATTAACATGTAGAACGCTGAAGGGATGCTCATCAAAAGAAAAAGAAATATCTTATTTTTCCCTTATTCGACCTAATCTCGAATATTGCTGCGTGATTTGGGATCCACACGAGGTAGGTTTGGTCTCAGATTTAGAAATGGCTCAACGTAGAGCAGCTCGTTTTGTTACAGGAGATTTCAGGTTCGACAGTAGCATTACGTCCATGATAGAATCCCTCGGTTGGAATTCGCTTCAGGAGAGAAGTAACGATTACCGAAGGAAACTTTTGAATAGTTCCTTGGCTCCGAACTTAGGGACGTGGCGAATGAAATTTTGATTCCGGTAAGGAATGAGCGCGATCTCCGAGATGCATCAACTAAGAGTGGAGGAAATAGCGAGGAGAGATAGTTATTTCTGGTCGTTTTTCCCGCGAGCTATTAGAGAAGCTAATAGGTTCGATTAGAATACAAAGATGGTGTCATAACACCCCCTGCTATCCGCCACTGGCGGCTTGCGGGTACTCATCTAAATCTAAATCTACATAGACGTGTATATGAAATTCAACCAATTTAAGAAACCTAAACGTAAAATTTATCTGTACCCTAAATCGATTTCGAGCGGTTTAAGGAATTACTGAAGACAGATTTTAATACTTTCTAGTCTCACGTAACTAATTTTCTCACCGAAGAAACATGGAAAATCTTCGTCGATTCAATGCATAAATACATATACCTTTAAATACCTTCGAAACACTATAAAACGATTGCGGACCTAGATAGAATAATAGCAAGACAAACAGAGAGCACTTTGAAAAGTAAAGTCTTTTGCCGTTCAGCCTGATTTGAGTCCAGCGATGTTACTATTGTTAGAGAAGCACAAGATCTGACACCGAGAGAGTTATCAAACAATAAGCACACTAAGGGATAGCAATGGAAATTTTAACCAGCCATTCGAAGAAAAAAGCGAACATTCTAAACGACTTTTATCAAAGCGTATTCACGTCCGACAGTATTTAAAAAAAAACCCTCTCGGATTAATACATCCGAGTCGATGCCTAGTATATCTTCCTGTTTATAAGAGTGGATACAGGATGATCCAGGAAACTATAGACCCATCTCATTAACTTCGCTATCTTGAAAAGTTATGGTATGTACAGCTAGTTCCAAAAAAAACTTACCACCTAAGCCGCAACCCGCATAACAGGCAGTGAATTTCCTCCGAGCGAGCCTTAAGAAGTGAGAGAGAGAGAGAGAGAGGGAAAACATGGAGGAGATAGTCTGCTTCTGTCCTGGCTCCGCTTGCAGAGTTGAAATGGATTTATTTGCATTATTGATATTGCAAAGATTTATTAGTATCCTTAGTTTGGTGGCATTGGCGTAGCAGAATAGTATTATAACAATATGGATGTTGTAATGCAAGAATTCAGTTATTATAAAATGGTTATTACAAATCAGTATATATTCTAGCTTTGCTTCTCGCACCGAGGGAACCGGCGCACACGAGGTCCCGTTATTCCTAGGAAACCGAGGCAAACCCCCTTCCCCTCATAAAATTTGAGTCTGAGACGAAAGGCACAAGCAGGACGAAGGAAATTTTTGTAAAATCTGCCTCTGAGCCGCTCTGAGCTTATGTTTAGGGCTGAGATGGGAGGAAGAAAATTTCCGCGCAGTTTGAATCAGGCTCGGACCCAAAATGTATAGACCTCGAATTCGACGCCTTCGCTTGCAAAACTCTGCGGTTATAATGGGTCGTATTATATATTATAATAGTAGATAATATTATACATCGTTCAAGAGAGCAGTTATTAGCCTTTAAATTATATACCTAAGGAGTCCATATCGATCACCTGTTTTATCACAGCCTGTGTGAATGCAATCTACAAAAGTAAAGTAAGGCGAACTCATGGCCATATCTACGCTATTACTTTAAATACATAAAAAATCTATAAGTAAATATGTAGTATGAAGTCTTGAGGCATTCTCTGCGTATTTTAGATACATTTTGTTTCATTTGATAAGCATCAAAATTAAAACTCGATCGGTAAAAAATCAGTAAATTTTATCATCTATGTAGTTGGTATTTTTAATATACCATCCAAATCAATTGAGGGAAAATGTGCTAGGATCGATTTTCCTGAATTAATAAAGATGACGGATACGAGACAACCATCTTTCACGTTGATTTTGAATCCAAAATGAATTTTTTTGGTGTCATTGAAGTGTGAATCGAATAAACGTGATTTCTTCTGTGGATTCCTCTTGAAATGGTTGCAGTCACAAACCATTACGTTCTTAAACGTTCTTCTCTCGTATTTATCAAGTTCTAAAATACACAAAAAGATAGGGCGAATGAGGTTTTGTCATAATGCTCATATGAATGTAAAATTTTCAATTAATTTTGAATGCATACAAAACTACTTGCATTGTTTATATTTCAACTGTTTATTATCACGTTAACAATTATTATAATGTAGAAACGTTAAAAATACGCGAAATAATAGGGACTTAGTGAAATAGTTTTAGGGCCTTTTTACCTGTAATTCCAACCCTGTAAGTATCACACGGGGATAAGAAGCGCATATGAGGCTCATGTTGAAATTTTGCTCCCCTCGGTTGATGGCTGGCCCTACGTAACTCTCATATTTTTCGACAGAATTTTAATGATTGAGATGAATGGGCGGTGGTTTGGTATGAATAGTCTATCTACATATTTATCGCTCGGTGATATTGAAAATATTCCTTCGTAGTTAAAATGTATGGCTATGAGAAACTTTTCATCTCTCCACATTCCATGACAAATTTGAAAATAGCAAGATAGAGGAGTGATTGGAAGAAGTGGTTAAGGCAATGAATTCACCAGGACTTCAAGAGGGGGACTGTTTTGATAGAGATAGGGGAGTGAGAAACGACGGCAACAGTAATATATACACTCACATGAATTTAACAACCGAAAGTGTAAGAGGTATGTTAATTCCAGATTTTTGGATAAATCACAATAGGTAATGGCATTTTTTGCGTTCCTCGTTGACCAATTGGTTACTTTGAGTAGGAGCAACGACCTCTTTTAAAAGTATAACCCACTCACTCACCTTCTCAATTTTCTCGTCCAACATATATTTCTTCCGTTTATGACAGCCAGAGAAACTACTCATTTATCCAATTTAAGTAATATCTTAGTCAAACATGGTTAACATTCAAATATACAGGATATAACGCCCATGGCTTATCATACATTCAGAAATTTCCTTCTGATGCATCAGTAATTCCCAGCATCTCTGAAATTGTATACAATAGCGATGTTCAATGTATCGTACCAACCTTTTAATTCTATAAGAAAGGTACAGTAGTTTACTAAGCCAGAACCTAAACCATCTTCTTATCAGCAATTTATTTTGGAAAGAGAGTTCGGTTTTTTCAAACCGATAAAAATTGCTAACATTGGTATTACTATCTATGCAAGCCAATGGTTTATTCTAAATCTTACCTAACTTTAGAGATGTAATTTACCTGTAATCGGCGTATAAACTTCAAGTTTCTGCGACACTGAATATGCGGAGTATCTAAAATTCCATATTTACGTTTCAATTCATATTTTAGTGACAAGATAATAGAAACTTTAGTCGATGTAGTAAGATCATCTTCAACGCTCTATCTATTTTGTATCATAGATGTTATAAGAGAAGTGAAACGATTTGGTTCCCGTAAGCGTAAGGAATAAATATTAGATGGCATTTCTCTAGTTCATTGTTCATTTCTCAAGTTATTTCAAACTACGAAATTTTTAGCTCAATGTAGGGACAAAATAAAGCATAAAAAAAATTTATATAAATAAAGTAAACAATCATTGACGAAGAGCTTGATCGATATAAATTGACGATAGGCAGCATTACTTATTTTTTCATTTTCGTTGTTGAATTAGTTATTTAGTATAAGCTAATACAGTTTATACCATTCACTTTAAAAGCAGAATATAGAGATACTAATTCTGATATGATGCACCCAAACATTGTCAACTTTATGTTATCGTTCAGATTTTCCGAAGGTCCTATTTTAACTGGAATGATCTTCCTTGCATTACTATTTAAAAATACTATAAAAAATTTAAAAAACATCTTCGCAAAGTTCGTAGAGAATTATGATGTGCCTAGGATGAGGGTGTTACGAAAGTCCTTGGAGTGAATGTTGGAGTAATGGATTACATATAGAACCAAGAATATTTTAACAGCTAGCGTATGAATCATGAGAATTAGAGGAATATTCTCATGTAACTCCGGTTACCATCCGTTGGTTTCTATTTTTAACGTGTTCTTCCATGACTCCTTTTACCCATCATTCATAATTATTGATAGTGAATTTTCTTTTAATTATTATACATATTATGCACCATTCAAACAATTCGGGTTATATAGCTTACTTGAGGCATTCAGAAACCGAAGCAGCAATCATTAATCATTAGTCTTATTAAACATTAGTCTAGCGCATAGTTCTGAAAATCATTTCAGTAACATTGGAAATCCTGTTGTGGTTGTTTTCACACCCCCTGACATAAGTCATACGGCGGCTCGCGGGGTATTAATGTAAATGTAAATAAACCAGGTGTTAACGTGTAAGCCTGCAATATGCAAGTATAGGAAACCTGGAGTTTATATGCAATATGCAAATCAGTCTTAAGGTTCTAATTTGCCATACTAACTGTTGTTTCTTAACCATCTTAAACTGTATTCCTTACAAGAAGTCCTGAAAGGTCGTCTACCTCAAAAATAGAGTTGAGTATCTTCATTCCCTAAGGGAATACCCGTGGCGAAGATTACAAATCGCGGATCCACCATTTCCCACCTTACTTGTGATCGGTCGCCGCCACCATACCCTAACTTTTGATACCTGCTCAGCAGGGGTGCGGTCAGGAATCCTCATTAGCGCTTTCAAATTCGCTACCCCGGATACATACGACCATCCACAATCTTCCGAAAAGGGGGTTTTTCTTCTCAGAGCGGAGTTCACCTTCACCCATCGGCCGTTTTATGGTTCTTCTGAGAAAATAGACAATACCTTTCGATGGACGCAACAAAAGAAAAAGAAACAACAAAGGAATGAATAGGGGATACTCCTAGGGCCAGGGTGGAGGGAAGGAAAGACCTCCTTTCTCTATGGAAGAATTAGTGAAACCTCAGACGCGAATTGGTCAGAAACAGAAAAATCTCATCTCAAAATCATAATGCTTCATCTGATACCGTCACCACGAATGCCTGGTGGAAGTAAGAACAGAATGACATGTTGATGCATATATTCTGAAATACCTAATGCTCTGTTAATTGTCGTATCAAGCAAATTTTATACTTCTCTGTATTGCAGAATAATTCAACTGCGAAGAAATCGAGTCAAAATTTGCACCACGGGGCAAGAAAGAGATTTAGCATCAGATAAAAGTTGGGACAGCATAATTTTGCAAGTAACATGAACTTGATTTAATTAAAGGGATAGTTTTTCTGGGACTGGCAATGAACAATATTTTCGGAAAAATGTCACGAGATGCTGGCGTTAATTTCGTGATAAATTAATTTTTTATTCGATACGTGAAAAAAATTTGTAGCCCTCAGTATTTAAATTGTGCTACTATTCTAATATCTATGTTATTTTCTAAAATATTAAATTAGCAATTTGAATTTTAAACAATTACCTTAGAAAATGATGAAAGCACACCAATATATATTTTACTTTATATCATATGATTTGGTGGTATTTAAAATTTTTATACTATTTGATGTAATTATCTGATGTAGTTGATCGTAATTTACTTGGTTTACTTTATTGTAATATGTTTTGGGTCTAATTTTCAGAGCTCTCTACCAGGTTGACTTAAAATGATTCTTTCTCGGTGTATTCGTCCAGATAAAGTTTCTTTTCATCTTTGCTTTCCTCAGTAGGTTTCGAAGTTTTTTCATACTCCCCTTCTCGATAGCATTTTTCTGCAACATAAATTAGTTGACATACAGTTGATTGTGTTCTTATTCCTAATTATTCTTTATCTCCTTGCAGAGTTTTCGTTCATCTTTCTATTTGAGTCATAGTCGTGAATTTCCTCTAAATAAATTTAATAGTTCTTCCTGTAGGCGTCAAGAGAATAAAAAACGTAATAATATAATCCTTTTTAATCTTGCAATGACATAATTTTTTATTGGATAATTGAAGCAGCTAAAGTAAGTTTACCCGATGCCTCCAGAAAAAGGTGAATTACGCAGAAATTTCAGGTCGAAATAAGGAGATCCGATTTTCATTCATTTTTTAATACTGTTGCTGACATAGTAAAAAGTAACACTAAATTTAAACTAGATTTCGTGCTAATAATGACGGTACAAATACGTTCAACGCGTTTCACAACGGTTTAAAAAGGCGCCGTCAGAATGCTCCTCCTTCCAATAGCCAATAGAATGCGTGGAAAACTCTAGACTCGCTCTCACCGAGCTTCACGTCTGTTATGCGGGTTGCGGCTTAGGTGGTAAGTTTTTTTGGAACTAGCTGTACATACATATCGCTGTCAGGTCAGCGTTTAATTACCGTTTCCTCAGTAAGAACCAGCACGGTTTCAGAAATTCGCTATCATGCGAAACACAACTTGCGCTATTCATTCACCACATCTTAAAGTCCGCCGAGAGTATAAAATAAAGAGAAATAAGCAAATAGAAGCAATTTTCCTCGATTTTAAGAAGGCCTTCGACAGAGTCCCCCACAATAAGTTAATTTACAAATTAAAATTAGCGGGAATTAATAAAGAAGTAATTGACTGGGTTAAGGACTTTTTTTACGAACGGGAACAACAAGTAGTACTTGATGGCGTTATTTCGAGTCAAAGTTACCTCAGGCGTACCTCAGGGAAGGGTAATTGGACCTCTTCTATACCTAATATACATCAATGACTTGAGTGAAGAGATAGTTAACGATGTTAGGATATTCACGGATGACTCGGTCATATATAGAGAAATATCTAACGATGACGACCGTATTTCTTTATCTAATGATTTAGTAACAATTCAAAAGCGGTGCGAAAAATGGTAACTAGTTCTCAGTGTGATTAAATGCTCGGTAGTTAATTTCTTCGAAGAAAAAGAACTGCGTCATAATCACCCATACTTAATAAACGGAATAGTCTTAATTGTAGCCGAATCAGTTGAGTAGCTTGCGGTTATCTGCAAATCTGCGGTAAAGCTAGTAAAAAGCTCAGCTTTATGAAGCGTATTGTCGGTAGATGCGAAGAGAAAGTTAAAGAGCGATGTTGTCTCTCCTTGGTCCATCCCGAATACGCGGCAAGTATATGAGACCCAGCGGATGAAACGGGTACCCGCGAACTCGAGAATATTCAGCGCAAAGCGATACGTTTTGTTAAAAAATTTTACGAGAAAAGGATAAGTGTCTCAAAGATGCTCTCAGATGCAGGTTGGGCATCATTAAAAGAAAGGCGGTTAGAAGCTAGGTTATGACTGCTTAACAAATTTAGAGAAAGCAAGTTTTCCGAAGACCAGATATTATGCGACCCCCCTGTTACTTCGGCCGATACGATAATGAGAACAAATAAGAGAAATAGACGCTACAGTAAGTCGTTTTAAGAACTCATTCCTTCCTCGAAAAAACAGGATAATTATAGCGTAAAAAAGTAGATCAATCGTTCGGTTTTTACACCCCCTGCCACACGCCGAAAGGCGGCTTGTAGGGCATTTATGTAGATGTACATCGACCTTTGCAAGGCCATCAGAAGGGCAAGAATACATCTGTCTCCTACGCAGCATTTATAAAAATACCACAGACGCTGTAATACTACATGAAGATACTAAAGAATTAAAAATTAAGACGGGAGTTAGACAAGGCGATTGCCTTTCCCCAGTTCTTTTCACAGCTGTTCTGGAGAAAGTTTTTAAAATTTTGGATTGGGAGAAGAAAGGTCTGTGGATAAATGGGGAGCACATCAGTCATCTGCGCTTAGCAGATGATACAGTACTCTTCGCAACCAACGGAAAAGATCTAACTTCAAGACTTCATGAACTGAACACAGCAGGACAGAAGATAGGTAAACTTAACAAAAACAAAGGTGAATAAATCTTCTGCATCACAAGAAGCAGTCAATTATGAAAGGACTCCTCTGGGGGTCTACTCAGAATACGCAAACCTAGGACAACTATTAACAACAGCAGAAAGCAACAGGATTAACGAAGTGAAAAAATAAGCTTCCTTCTTAAAGGACCTTCCCGATAAGATATCGAATTGAAACTTTGGAACAGGTCAGAATGTCACTTATCTAACGTTAGTATGTAATTGATTCTCACGAACGGGTCCTGAGTTCGACGACAGGAGGTCTTTAGTGCAAATTTTTAAAAACTGTATTGGTGCGATTACGCATTCAAAATCGCGGAGTTGCAGATGAAGAGGTCTTCTACAGCACCAGTGGAAGATAAGTTACCGAACGAGGGTTAGCTCGGCGACAAGTTGGTGCAAATTTTTCCCCTATAAAATGTATTTCGGCAATTTTTAAGAATTGTTTGGAATACTTTCGCAATAACATGGGAAGATGAAATCCAGAATGTGAACAGGGGTCATATATACGTATTGGAGAATAATTGGATACTTATGGTCAATTTTTACCGAATAGCTTGCAGTATGCAAGCAACTTTTACTCGTGCGTGCATGCATGTGTGTATTAGTGTTTGTCTGTGTACTCACACATACAGACACACACGCACTGCTAAATTTCAATTTCAATTTCCAAAGTTTACTAATGTGTACTTGCCGTGAAATGCCTTTCCGCGTACATTTCATGTTATGCTATCTTTGCTATATACGTGAGAGTCGAGCTCGCCTTTGTCCTCAGATTGTTTATACTCGTTAAATTGCACGAATTTTTCGTCCTAATTCTCGCACTGTAGAATCAAGAACGATATCTTGCGACCACATTAAGAATCTGTACACAATTTCCCTTCTTTTTGTACTTGTCTCGATTTTAAAGGATCATTTTTAAAATTTAATTTTTTCTCCAGACTCTGCTTTAATTTTTTCTCCAGTCTGCTGTAGATCAAAATGAATGTTACGCGCATTTCCTATGAAATTAATTTAGGGTCGTCCTGAGTCGAACCAATGACACTTTGGGCAAGAAAGTACCGATATAGTATATCTTAGGTAGATGGACCTCTAATGAATTCCCAAATTTCTTTTCGGAAAGTATGTGAAATTAATATTTGAAAATTTCTTCAGTGTATTCGTTACGACAGTTGCTGATATCGGTTAAATGAATAAATGAGGAGGTACACAACGGTGATTAGTAAATATAATGTATTATATAGTATATGTTAAAATAATATGTACTGTATAATACCGTCAATGTATATTAAAATAGTATACACTGACGGTGTTAATAGGCACGTTTTTAAATTCATTGATGGATCCATCAAATTGTTTTTATTCACCGATGGATCTCCGATGCTTACCATCGTGATTAATACCCGATGAAGTTCCGTTGGTTCAGATGACAGTGGTGGGTCATTCAAACGTTAATATCCATAACCATGGAAAGGAAGTAAATGACATCTAACGATGGAGAATATAACGTATTTATAATGCAATAAACACAAAGGATGCGATGATTTACGTTTCAACAGAGTTTAAAGAATTATGGAGTTGGAACTAGTTGTATATGCAACGTAGCCATCTTGTCAAACAGCAAAAAAATCAACTGACTCTTCTTAGATTCCTCAAGAATCGATAATCCATCAAAGTAATCAGACAAACATGGATGAAATTCATCCCTCGTCAGATTGATGAATTTAAAAGCGAGCCCAATGTAAATACAACTGTCGTATGATTACTCATGAGCATGATTCGTTACTATAAGATTCGTTTGTGGCATTCCTCTTAGGATTAGAATTTAACATTTATTCCTTTTGTAAAGATAACTGTTAAACTGGATATTATCTACCAAAAAGGGTATGTCTCATATTAAAGGATAAGGTATTTAATCAGTTCCATTCAGTGCATAATAATGGACGTCCAAATGAAGGAGGGGTTTTAAAATAGATAATGGTTCGTCCAGGGCGCACCTTGCGAGTGGAGCGGTGATCTGCCTCCAGTGGCTCAAGCCATTCTACACCAGCACGCCATCCAGGGAGATGTCTCTGAGCTTCAAGTGACCGCCGGCAGATGGCTCGCATTGTGCAGATTGGCCATGGCGGCAGCAAGCTCGGTCGTACGGAAGGCACCACCTCACGCGTCGCTGCAAGAGAGGACTCTTCGCCCGGGAAATATCTCCGGGAGGTCAGCAAATGTTTAAAGAATGACAAGTACGGTTATCCGGTTTGTTTGAAAAATATATTGAAACCAGGTGCTTTTCAGGTGAAAGCCGCGTCAACAGCGGGATAGCCTTATTTATTATTTATTTATTTATTTATTATTGCAATTTACGGGTAGATAAATCCATCAAATGCAATATGCAGTAATAACACATACATAAAGTCAAGATTAAAATGAAATGAAAACATAATATAATTACGGGGTTATTATATTATACACACAGAGAGAAAGAGAAAGTATAGGCAAATTAAAATGGTACTTATTTAATAAATTTTTTAAAATTATTTAGGCTGTTAGAAAATAAATGTGTTTCTTTAGGAAGATTAATAACTAACCTAAGCATCCTAGGAAATGGACTATACTACAAATAATTTGTTCTAACAAATTGTTTATCAAAATATCAGTCAAAGCCTCCCAGATAGCCATCCCAGCAGCACAGTCAACTTCAATGAAAATGGTCCCGGGTTTGATTCTCGATGGGAGCCCATGTGCGAAATGCAGTTGAAGCACTTTTCACAATACTACTACTACTAATATCAGTCAATCGAGCAGAATTTGGTATATGAATATTTATGCAACTTAGTAATATGGGGCAGTCCAGGTAATAATTTATTAATTTGTAAATGAATAAAGCATCCCACCACTTTCTTCTTTGCGATAAGTTTACAACACCAAATCTTAAAGCTGTGTCTTCAATAGGAAATATATTCATAACTTAATTTAATACCTAATAACCTAAGAAATTTAATTTGAACCTTTACCATCCTACTGATGTGGACAGAATAATAAGGAGACCAAACAATCGAGCAATATTCTAAAACAGGGTAGATAAGGGATATAAATAGGAACTTTAAAATATTGAGGTCAGAAAAATCCTTTGAAAATCGATGGATAAAACCTAACAATTTATAAGACTCATTTACTATATTGTCTATATAACGTTAAAACTAAGGTCAGTGTCCAAAATAAATCCAAGGTCTTTCACTTTAACCTCACTAGTAATGGCAAGAGAATAAAGGTCATAATCAAATAAGATAGATTTTTTATTTTATGAAAAGTTAGGATCACACATTGTTTATGATTCAAAGTTTTCTTTACACCAATTGTCAACATAATTAATAAATGATTAAAAGACATCTCAGCAATTTGAGATGGAATGAATTGTGCTGAGTAATTTAAGATCATCTGCAAATAATAAATGTTCCAATGAAGAACTGAAATGCTAGTACATGGCAGAGAGACTTACAATAAGATAATTCATAAAGAAAAGGAATAATAAAGGCCAAGTAAGATTTATTTATGATTTTAGCAGACTGAGTACCATTTGACAAATAGATTTCAAACCATTTTAAAAGGGGAACACACATTCCTTACCAACTCAATTTATTAATTAAATGAGAGTGGCTGACTTTGTCTAATGCTTTAGAAATCCACATAAACTGTATCCACCTGACAGACATTCTTAAAAGATTCTAGGATGTAATTTTGTAAGACTAGAAGATTAGTTTGTGACCTGCCTTAGACAAAAGAATGTTGATGGGTACTAATGATATTTTTAAAGATAGGTTTAATGGAATCAAGTACTATTGATTCAAAAACCTTTACAATACTGGACTATATATTCTCGGGTGTGTTGTATGAAAAATGAGATTTAGGCCCAGACTTATGAAGGAGAATAATTTAGCTAAATTTGAGTTCATGGGGAAAAAACGCTATTAAATAATAACTTATTAAACAGAATGTACAGGGGATAAACAAGCTGCTTAAAACTCTTTTTAAGTAACACTGGGTGAATGTTATCTGGTCCAGGTCCTTTATTGATATCTAATCTTAAAAATTTTCTTTCAATTGTCTCTACTGATATTTATAACGAACCTATATTTACATTATTACAGAAAAAATATTCACTGGATTAAATACAGCCAAAGTAGTCAGCAATAAGATTTGCAGTAGCAATGTGAGAAGAACACACAATATTGCCAAGGTACATTTTATCAGGAAAAGTTGAGTCGATTTTTCTTTTTGAGAGCAATTGACATACTTCCAAAAATACATAATATTACGAGGTATGGCATTTTCTACACTTTCCAAGAATATTTGGTGCCTTTGCCTAGCAAACTTTTGAAATTTATGTCTAAGATCTGAGAAAATTTTGTAATCTTTTTCAGATAAAGTTGTTTTAAACCAAATGTGAGCTAGATTTTTTACTATATTTTCTCTGAGATCATAACTAAACCATTTATGGCACTTAGAACAGTTTCTGATTAGCTTATAAGGAACATATAAGTCTAAGATATTTATCACAAGGTCAATAAAGTATTTATATGAAGAATTTAATTCTAACTGACAAATATAGCACCAATTTACATCACTTAAGACTTGACTTAGTAAATTATAATCACAATCACAAAAAATTTTAATAACGTTTCTTCCCTTATAATCAAGGCCATGGTAACTAGTATTTAAATTTAGGGTTACTTTCAGAGGAGGGTGATTGGCTTCACAGTTTATCCTTACTTCTGCTTCTTCTGTTGTGATGATGAGAAGGTGAGATCCAGCAAGTCTCCATTTTTACTTACAACAGAATTTATTTGATAAAGATCCAGAGATGTATATGAGTCTAAAACAAGGCAGGCAGCTGGAGTTAGATTAACTTTATCTGGTTGCATCCAATTGACTTTAGGAATATTGAAGTTGCCAAAAATTGAAATATCAGAAAAACTATTAGAGTAGTAAAGATTTTTCTCAAAAGTTCCACAATAATTATATGTCTGTACTAGAACAGGAAGGTATATAAAAACTTCCAATAACAATGTTAGAAGAATAGAGATTAATAGACACAAATATTTTTTCAACTTCTCCATTATGTATCTCAACTTTACAACTCCTCAATCACCCATGAACAGTTATCAAAACTCTAGCACCACAATTTTTGTTGCATTTCACTGAATCTCTATCACAAGGGAAAATCTTGCACTGATTGTGAGATAAACAGTTCTGAATCTTTTATTTCTCTACACAAATTTGTTTCTGTTAATATTAGCACATCAAAGTTCATAGAAGTAACGAAAAATGAAAAATTGCTTAATTTAGATCGAAGCCATCTTACATTCTAATAATAAACTAATAAAGGAGTTTTCCTGCCAGTTAAAAGTTTTTCCAATAATTTTCTGTTTTAGGGATTCCATTTATATATTTTTATAAAAATATTAGGCTCACCACTTCCCTTTCTTTCATTTAGTAAATCTTTTAATTTCTTGAGATATGCTCTTTCTTTTGGAGTTTTATCTTTTGATGCTGAAAACAGCTTATTACCATCTTTTCTGTACTTGGATAAACTTAGAAGAAATTCAAAACAATCACTTTCACTGTTCTGGCTAACCTTAATGGTTTATCTGGATCGATATTTCTGCCTCATGGGTTCAAACTTGATGCAAAACCCTCCTTTATTAATTTTATGTCTTGAGATAGGGCATCTACGCCAGAATTTTCAGGCATGCCATATAGGATTATGTTCTTTTCCTTCGTTCATACATCTCTTCAATAACTGTTTCAACAGTCTCAGCATCATTTTCTTGAACATCTCTGGACTTTAAATCTTCAACTTTTTTGCAAAGAGTAGATGTTCAATCCTAATGCTCAGTTAAGGCAGCTGATATGGAGTCACAATTTCCAGATTTAAAGTTATCAGAACAGTTATTACAAAAGTAATTAACAGGTCTTTTTACTTACTGTAGATTGTTTACTTCTAATCTGGAAAGACCTGAACAACACACTTGTCAAAGCAATTCCCTTGTCCTTATGGCCACCAACTGTTTTTGTGCAAATGGAACAATTTAATTCTTGTACCAATACCATAACAATATCTTCAGAGAGATACTAATTAATAATAGTAAAAATAGCTCACAAACTAGGCAAAAGTGTGAATAAGCAATAAAAGTAAGCTAAATTGCACAGTCCACTGAATGAATGTTATCACTTCCAAAACCAGAAGTCCATGTATTATATTGCAAGTTTTTGTTTTTCTTACATTATTAAATAATAGTATAGGGTTTTTGATCCTTTGTTTTTTTATATGTACTATACGTGTAGAAAACAAATATGAATCTTCCTTATTTGCTACAGCTGTAGAATTTAAAAAGTCCACAAACTATTCCTTTTGTAATACTGGTTGTCTTCTCATTATATCTTTTTAAGGATGGTCTAATTTTCGTACAAAGTGAGCAAATTCCTTTGTTACTTCATTTTTGTCTTCTTTCGCTCAACAATTTAACAATTATAGTTAGAGATAGATGTGTTCTTTTCCACATAAACTTTTATTTTCAAACTACAGGTTTTGATAAATCTAAATCTAAAACAAAACAGCCTTACAACAGAGAGGTTGGACATACAATAACATAAGTAACAACTGATCAAGAAGAGGTGGGAGGCAAAGAGAGGAATATTTACTTTGTATTGAAGGAAGGGCAGATTCCAAGATGGGGAAGGGGGAAAGAAAGAGGTACTTATTAGTAAAGGAACAATGGGAGTAGGGGAGGTGATGCACAATTTCAAGCTGTTCCAATGCATTTAGGCGAGGACCTTTTCTTTGGAAATGGAGATTTTCAGGGGAAAAATCACTAGAGTGGTCATTCTCAATAAGATTTTTAGCAAAGTGGGAGGAGGAGGATTTATTGAAGAAAGCTCTGTGATGTTCTTGCATCCTAACATTAAAATTGCGGGTTGTTAACTCAATATAAACACCATCACAGTCTTTACAGTTTAATAAATGCACCCCAGGGCCCATATTCACTAACGCCAAACCAATGGGTAAGGTAGCAATCTAGTAGGGTAGTGACGTCAAAAAAATTGAAGGGAGTTATCAATGAGATTCTGTAAGCAGTCGGTCGGTACTCCAGCGAGCCCCAGTCGATAAATTCTATCGTCAGGCTTAAGCTGTCGGTAACGAAGAGGACCAGTCGATAAGCAGACGAAATACTTTGGCAACCGCATGCTTATTTCGGTTTACTGTGGAAAATTTACCAATTTAAAGTTCGTAAATGCAAAATAATCAATCTGCTATGAATGGAACGCAGTACAGATAGTGATAATACCTCTTATAAAGATTAATAACTTTACCACGAGAATGAGAAATTACGAAGTGACTAAATGCTCTTGTGTTCTACGACTCATCCAAGCTCTTCGTACTTACAGTTCGTTATTTATAATTTTCAGTACCTTTGGCGTATCGTAACTTTAATAATATAATTGTCAGTTGGGAGAGAATTCTTTATTACCTGTAGTTAAGTATATCTAGTGTCGTTTAGAAATACAATTTCGTTCGAATAGTTCAAAATTGAGTCACGAGAATTTCTGCAATCTTACTTTCTCATATGTAAAGCTATAAGGATTTTTTAAATTGACAATTATGATATAATATTTTCAATTTACTAACGTGTCATTTTCCGTGATTCTATCTGCTAACGCAAGTTACTTTATTCAGTTGTAAATGCGGATGTGGGAGGATTTCACTTCCACAGCAGATAAAAATATGCATGAATAAATTTATTTAGCAGAAAGTAGCTACACTTACACTATGTTACACTTATTGATATGAAGACACCAGTAATAACAATAATGAGAAAATAATAGTGTGAGCGCATGCACTTATCATGAATGGTGTAATTTTGAAATGTAGTTATATTATCATTCAGTGCTTGATATAATTGTAACATTATGTATGTTATTAAACGTCACTGCAACACTTAACAGAAATCTTACTAAATGTCCTGTTGAAAACGCAGGAAATTTGTGTCGTACAATGTATTTCGTATGAGTTTCACATTGAAGTTATTAGTTTTCGTCTGCTGCTATCCCTTAATGATGTGACCCACACAATGGTTTCCTCTCATTTTCTATTCTTTCATAACACAAAACTGTCTTATAGAAGAAAAATCTCCTTCAGCATGCAGATGTCACAATTGATAATCTCTTTACCATCATAAGGTGCTTTTAAGATCTCGTATTCACCATTCAAAATGTGAAGAAAAACTTAAAAAAAGGAAATAAATTATATAGTTATGATGTTTTACACGCAGGAATAGCGGGTATAGATAAAGATTCGACGTGTTCGCGGTCGTATAGCAAGGCACTGTCATGAATGTCTGTTTGATGCTCGAAGATAATCTCCTTTGCCTCACAGAATAGTGGTAAGGTTGGTACACACTTTCAATGTTAAATTCCAAAGTGTGGCAGATGATTCGACCGGAGAGGGGACGTGAAGATGTTGGCGCGTCGGCATGGACAAGTTGAATGAAACCTTAGGATAAGTGAGAGCTTGAATCAGGCCCATACGATTACGATTTGATTGCAAAGATGAAGGAAAAACTTCGTGATATTCGTTTCCGAATTGCTCCAGTGGTTCTACAGGCAGTATGTAACTCTATCAGATACATTCATTAGAATAGGTGCTGCTATTACAGGTAATATACGTCTCTCACGTCACTGGCGACGACTTGTACACAATGATAGAGACTACATCGTGAGAATTTAAAAATTTCACAGCGGTTTCTGTTTTGTATCAGGATTAAATAAATATTGTCACCGTTAAATTTCCAACTCTTATAAGATAGTTTGATTAAAAAATGTGATTTGTTCCTTAACCTTGGGTTTCCGTCGGGTCCCTAGTTGGATTGAGATGTTTCTGTGCAGGTACTAAAATTATCATTGAAATGTTTCCCACTTTTATGTGTCCACCACCACAATATGTCAATAGATAACTGGTGATTGCCTGTCAACGAGTTGAAGTATATGCCACCAAGAGGAAATGTGCTTGGTTTCAATGGATATTCCTTCTCTTTCCATTCCCTGATTGGCAAATATGAATCATCATTGATAACAAATGACTTTTTACTCTAAAAATTTTGATAAACGTTTTTAACTTGATATAAAACCTGATATTCTTCTTCTTTTGTTTTGACCATTCAAAGAGGACAACCTGCGACTTGATGGTTGTTATCTTCTTTATCCTTTATCTTCTCTCAAAATTTCTTCATAAATTCACTATGATGTTTCTTGCTTGCTTTTGACCATTTACTATCACACTTTTCTTTTTAAGTTTCTTTGTGAATTTATCTTTCATTACTTGTTTTCCAACAGCACTAATATAAAATCTTGTTTCAATTATCACATTCACATCTGATATACAACAGAATTAGAAAACAAAATGATTCCATTAACACAGTATGTTTCAGAGTTGACAATAATTACATTTGTGGTATGTACTTAGTTATAAGTTTGATGAAACTGATTAAGGTGATATTTCCAAATGTTGAATCTTTTCTTAACCATTCTCTTCAAATCAATCAAAAGTTGTCTGACATATATCTAGATATTATGCTTGATAATAAGAATGTTGATGTGCAGGAGGAGTCCTCGGCCTAGAAGAGGTGTCAGCCGCCCCCCCTCTAAGGGCAGGAGGAGAGGCAGAAGGGGCAATTCAGAAGTGCACAGGGAATCAATTGACCTACGGCTGCTCTTGAAAGCACTGCAGCAACTTGAATTCAAATGGGGGAACACAGAACCACTTTCCAGAGAAGAGGTATTGGGGTTTGTTGAGGACCGAGACTTTTCATTTCAAGATGAAATGCTAATTAATTAAGCCCAAACAATTCATTTTATTTAATGAATTCTTCTTTATCCTTGATTGCACAGCACAATTTTGGTTCTTCCCTTTTTTCTTTCCTCATAACATATAATCTTTCAGATCATTGCTGGCTTATTATTGATTCATAACTTCATTCTTTTGATCAGTTTTCTTATTCATTACTTGTCATTTGTTTCATTTATTTTTAGCATTGGTAGTTTTTTATTTGTTTGTTACGTGACACTTGCATCCATTTCATTCATTTTTATTTATTGTCAGAATTCAATTTTAATCATATTTAGGAGATTTCTATCCTCCTTTGACCCTTCTCAGTTTAATGCCATTGGGAGATTCAAATGCCAATTGAAAGAAATGTTAAGTTTTTATTAGGTGCTTTATAGTACATGGTTGCAATATATTATCTTGTTGGGTATTTTATGCCTTCATGATGTCCAATACCTTGAGCTGGCTTTCTGTGTGTATTTGTATGTTGAGGCTACAGTTCATTGCCTGATGGAGGGATGTAAATGGAGGCTAGATGCAGTGAATAGCTCAATTAAGATGGCTTTAACAGTATCTCTATTACCGGATAATGAAAGTGGCATTTGAATCATCCTTCAAAAGATACTTCTGTAAAGGATACATATCTGGATGTTAACCAGACTCTCTTTCAAACGTCAAGGATGTCCATCATGAAGAAAAGACCTAACAGCCTACTCTTAGTGGTATAAAACTTGTTGACTTCTGTAGGTATTGAGAAGACAAAATAGAATGTCATCAAACTGAGTGAAGTCAGAAAAATATCAGAAAACCTGATCATACTCAAGAAAAATCATTTCTTAAATTGCATGGTTATAAAGGATAAAAGGTTTGAAGGACTTGGATACTTGATCAACTAGAAATGGAAAATAGAATAAAATTAATAGAAAGTGTATTCATAGAATTTGCAAACTCTTACTCAAAATAAATGAGCATTACTTTCTTCAAGTTTTACAAAAAACAGTCTGTGGACAAACAGCTGCAAACTTCCAAGAAGAAATTGAAACCCTACTCTGTGCACTGGACTATAAAGTCAATTTGGGCAATACTAATGATGGCCAGATAGAAGAATAAGAAATGAATGAGATCTCTGCATGTACATAGCACTAACATCACAGATCCATAGTTTGAGCAGAAACCTAAAAGGAAGAGGAAATTCAGTAGAATGAAAAATGAAATGGATAGCAGATTGATAAATGAACCGTTTGAGCAGCATTGGGATTGTAGACCTCTTCCTCTTTTTCCCTCAAGAAACCTATCAAGTTCCCTTATTTACCCATCTATTTTCAGCATTTTCTTTTTGCTAAATAAAGCACTTGTTGGACTTAACCTATTCTACCCAAATTTTTACAGTTCTAAATTTTGGTCATTTCTTCTCTTTTGACTGAGCTCCCAAATAGCCAAGCATTTGACTTTGGCTAAAGTGGTCCTGAGTTCAATTCCTGGTGGGAGCCCATATGTACAAATGGACTTGTATGCTGAAGCACTTTTAAGAATAATGCTCAACTGCTAGCCTTTCAGTTTACATTCATTTCTTTATTCTTTAGTTTTCACTAATTACAAAATATATCTTTAAAACTAAATTAAATTCTCAACTCAGATTTCTCTTTTACAGGAAGAGTGCCTCGCAGAGTCTTTCAACACATTCATCGAATTTGGACTGAGACTCATAAGACGACACAGACAGAGCTTCAGTCCAAAAGACAGACTTGCCCTCTGCAGATTAGATGCCTTACTCAGGTGAGTCAATTCCAGATAACAACTGCATCAAAAAATAGGGAAACTTAAACAGATTGTCTTGAATTGGTATAATTGCTAATTGTTCCTGAATCCTTGGATAAAACTACTGTTCTATTCTTGCATTGCAAGGTCAATTACATAGGTTATTTTATGTTGAAACAATATTACAGTTCCCTTCAGGTAGAGTATTAATTTCTAATATCAAAATTATAGAAATCTGGATGCAGGTGACTATTTACTTCCAGATAGCCTAGTGAGTAGTGTGTTTGTCTATTTTGAAACATTTTTCAGGCTTGATTCCTACTGGGGAAACATTTGTGTGAAATTACCTAAGTTACTGAAGCACTGTTAATGTAACTAATACTTCATTTACATTTTAAAATGTTGCAAATGCCATAAGTTTCTAATTACTTCTTGGATGTATGTATTTGTTTAATATAATTATTCCTATTCATGGAGTTCCCAAAATTCATCCTAGTACAGTCACTTACAAAAAAAGTTACCAGTAAGGATACAACAGATGTGAAGCTCAATTAAGAGCGAGTCTATGAGCGGCTCTACTTTTAGCATGCATTCCTCCTTACTCATGTTTTGACGCTTTTTTGATGTAGTTTTTTTAAATACTGGCTTAAATTCATTCATTTGGATGCTATATAAGCAGTATAGTATTATGAAGGAAGTTAATTCAGATTTTTCGTAAACCGGTTCAGATCTCAGCGTAATTCACTCTTCTTCACAAATATCAGACAAGAAATACTTTGGTTGCCCATATTTTCTTGTTACGTATAAATTCCCATCAATGGAGGTTTGGAAAGGACTTTGTTATTTTGCTTCATGCTCCACATGCTTGCAGGATGAACTTTTCCGTAAAAAAATAATAAGTGATAGAGCTATGATAATTAAGAGAAAATGCAGTACTATGAATTAGGTCAAAAGTAGGGGAAATTAGAGGAAACACAAGGAGAATAGAAATGGAGTAACAATGAAAGAATACATTAACCCTTCAAAATCCACCTTTACTTAAAGGGATGATCTCGTTTGGCGTATGCATTATAGCAGACACATCAGATGAATAAGACGTTCTATGTGTAATATCTCTGTTGGCAAGTCTTTCTCAATGAGATTAGCCATACTGTGTTGAATATATTTTTAATTATTTCATTGATATTCATTTTATCTCTCCAAATACAAGCATATCATTATGACCAAATGGAAAAACCTTAATTGAGCTTTGATACTTGCTGAGGAGAGGGAAATGAACTTTTTTTTTCACCCTGAGCCACATTGTCCTATGGGTGAAAGGTAAGATGCGATGGGTATTTTCCATAAATAGGAAAAGTATAAATAACAACACCTTCAAATCATTCCAATCTATTTATTACAATATATTTAAGGGGAGTTATTTGTGGCATAACTATAAAGTAGCAGTGTACACATGTTCTCAGTTCATTCTCCACTGACGGAAGTGGTTCTCTGAATTCCGCTTATGCTGGTCTCAGAATGAATAGCAAGGCTTAAGGAGAAAACAGCTGGGGAGGAAATGGGGTCAATGGAATACAACGGATGCTGGTCGTGAAGGTGCATTTTAGTAGTATTTCTAGGAAGTAATCAAGGAATATGCATTGTCGAGAACCCACTCCCAAAAGTATCTGGATTTTCCACACCATTAATTTCATCTATTCTAATTGATGGAATCTCAAAAAATGCTGAGTTCTTCACTTAAGAGTTAGGTGCATTGCAACCACATTTCACTTATACTAAAATATATTTTATTTGTATACCATACTAATATATGTCAATTGTCATTCTTTTACTCATAAATATAGATTACTTGTAAATGCCTCTTCTTACTGAGGGCACAGTACACTGAGGAGTTCTTCCTTATCACTCATTGTATGTCTATTCCAGATCATTTTCTAAAAGCTTCCTTAATACGCACCGATTGAATACTTTTCTTTATGCGCCACTGCTTGGATTTTTATTTTTTATTTCCGAAGAATAACCTGTACAAAATTTGGAGATGTTTTCAAACAGATAGAAATTGCTAACCATAGTATTACCATCTATGCAAGCCAATGGTTTGCTCTAAATTTTACCTAACTTTAGTGTTATAATTTATCAGTTATTGATGCATAAACTTCTAGTCTCTGCAACATTAAATCAACAATTAATGTTAAGAATTATGTAATTACATTTAAAATTCATATCTCATTATCATAGCAGAAACTTAAGTCGATCTACTAAAATCATCTTCAACGCTCAAATATATTTTGCACCATAGATACTGTAAGAAAAGTTAAACAATTTAGTTCTCGTAAGCGTAAAGAAGATAATGTTCAATGGCATCTCTTTAGTTCATTGTTTATTCTCAAATTATTTCAATCTCTGAAATTAATAACTACATCTAGTAACAGAATAAAGCATAGTAAACAATATTTATAAACAAAGCAAACATTTATTGATGAGGAACTCAATTAATATAAGTTGACAATATCCAGCACTACCTATTTTTCTTTCATTTTTGTTGTTGAATGACTTGATTAGTATAAGCTAACACAATTTATGTAATTCACTTTAAAAGCTGAGATACAAAGTCTGATAAGATGCACCTAAAAATTGTGAATTTTACATTATCATTGAAATTTTCTTAAGATCATATTTCAACTAGAATGATACGATTCGGGTTAGATAATTTAATTGAGGCATTCAGAAATCAAAAAAGTGATCAAATCATGATAATGAATTACTATTATTACTTTTACTTAGCGCACAGTTCTGAAGATTTAGATTTTAGTCTTAGAATGGAAATTTTCGGATCTTGAGTGAATGTTTAATTTAATGGCACCTTATAGAATTTCATCTCATCAACTTTCCGTGACACGTTTGATGACTGAATATTTTTTTGGTTACATCTCTTTATCCGCTCAAGAAATAATACTACAAGATAATATTCAATTCTAAGCCATTGTTTCTGTCTGAAGAAAACCTTAACAATAGCAGTCACTTATTACTCAAATAACCAACAAAAATATTGGAAATGTCCTTTTGAATCAGGTGTTAATTAGTAAACCTGCAATGTGGTAATGTGGAACACCTGGAATTTATCTGCAATATCTATATCAGTCTAAGTTTAAATTTGCAAAACTGAACAGTTGGTTTGTTAACCATCTTAAATTGGATTTCCTGCAGAAAGTTCTGAAAGGTCTTCTACCTCAAAAATAGATTGTGGAATATCTTCATTCCTCTAGAGAGTACCCACGGCATAGATTGCAGACCCACCATTTCCAATCTTACTTTAGATCGGTCGCCACCACCATACCTTAACTTTAGATACCTGCTCAGCAGGGATGAGGTCAGGAATCCCCATTAAAACATTTGCTACCCTGGAAACATATGACCAACATGCCAAAAAGGGGTTTTTAATGCGTTGCTCTCTGGTATATCTTGAATATCATTTTCAATTTCATTAACTAATTTCTTCTTTGTTACTTACTAATTGACTTAATATTAATAAGAAATAGAATGCTCAGTTAATAATTCTGTTAAATAACCGTTGTAAGTAATATTTTTCTATTTAAGGTAGTAAACGACTATTCTAAGAGCATAAATGGAACTTGCATTCGAATTATTTAGGATTTCCAATCATAAATAGCAATTAATTACTAAAATTTTTATGAGAATCATGATTGTATATTTATTAATATATTTAATAATCCAATTTTAGCATCTCTCGATAGAAATATATGGAAGTAATTTTTCGAAATTTTATTTCACCCAGATGAGATAGAATAATGAAATTTAGGAAATAGTTAGAAGCCTAATGGTGTGTTAAATATTGATATTTTTGCTCATCTTATCCTTGGTACAATTCTGGATGACTCAAAAATACTCTCATAATAAAAGCACGGAAAGTTGATTTTCATTATCCTCCATCCATTGCAAACTTCTTTTCTTTAGTACAATTCAATCAGAAATAATTGTCCTGCAAAATATTTGCTAGTACCAAAAGAAAGGAAAGTGAATAAAAATTTTTATTTTTGTCATTGTTTACATCAAATTTTTATGAGAGATATTAAAATTGGATAAGTAAATACGCAAACCATGTTCATTACTTTATAAGACTTAGGAAGGAAATCGCTATTTATGGTTGGAAAATCCTAAGTAATTTGAATGCAAGTTCTTTTTTTTTGTTCTTAGGATGGTCGTGAAATATTTTAATTGGAATAATAACACGTACAAAGGTTGTTTAAGCGGTTATACCTTTCTCAACTTTGAAAAAATTAACTGTTCATTTCATCCAAAAATGTAAAGAATGAAACTTAAAAGAATATTCAGGCAAGGTAGTATTTTCATATTTTGAAAATTAGCTGAGCTACAGCAATGTTCTTGAGCAAAGTAGAGCAGTCAATGAGCCAAAAGTCACACTCGTAAGCTTTTGGAATCAATCAAATTTCCTTCTCCTAAAGCTCCTTTTCCTGGATTGAGGTATTTATATGATGTTGAAATAATGATTATCATGTTTTAAGGAAATGATAAACTTAATGAATATATCCATGTTATTATGTTATTCCCCCTGCACAAATTTTCTTCATTTGTCACAAATAAAGAAAAGTTGTACATAGTAGTTATAGAAAGACATTAAAAAATAAATTGTGATGAAGATGAGGTACCTAAGCTTTTCCGTCTTTTGATTAGGTTCACATGACTCTTTTACGATGGCTTAACTTTCTTGTAGATAACATGTGTGTTATTTATGGAAGAATATACCATTTCCTTTTTACAATAGGATCACAAAACTTTCTCTAGCAAACAGTTCTATTCTTGTTTTCGCACTGTGTCTATCGTAGTGAAGAAGCCTTAGCGCAGAGAGCTTATGGCTTTGAAATTTTCAATAATAATATCAGTAATATGAGAAATGGCTACAAAACACATTCATTGGGACTGAAATAGCACGAATTTCAGCTTATAGGTGATTTATACTTGTATGGTAATCCAATCACAGCCACATCATCTCAATAAGTGTTATGAACTAAATTAAGGTTAAAGTGGCTGAAAACACCAGCAACTACTGGTAAAGAAGAGACTAGGAGCGAGCAATGTTGCCCACCGAAGATCACATGGTGATACCACCAAAGAGGAGATTAATCACCAAAATAAGCCAGATCATCTCTAGAAACAGCTGAATTTATAACTGAAGTCACATTTTATGGTAAAAAATTGCTGATTAATGGAAAATAATTCAATACTGATATACTTATCATGTAAATTTTAGTATAACTTTAAGAGCTTTTTTATCAGAATGCCAAATTTGCTTAAAATCCATAAAATTATCCTGACTATTGTCCAACAAGAGCAATTATGATAATTAAAATTACTGAAGATATTAAAAAATATATTGACTTTTCAAATAACTTAATGATTTTTTGTTAAAACAATTCTCAGACTGCTAAATCTTTGAATTTAAAAAATCAGCTTAGTTGAATGAAAATCACAATCTTATAAATTCATGCTATAAAAAAATTTGTAGTAAAAAATTGTTGGAATCCTGTCAACCAGCAAGGTGTGTTTTACTTTGTGCATCATTTTTCATCAATTATACTTACTTTCAACTTAAGGTTTCAAAAGGTGTTTATGTATTTCTGTTTTGATGTTAATTTCTGTTCATGCTTAAAGTTCATATCAACATCTGAGCGGTTTTCTCTAACAATAAAAGTAATTCACTCAAAAATTTTAAAGAAACCAACATAAATCTGGCAGAGAAATAATTAACCCCTTTATGGGATTATTAATTATGTATATTATTTATTATTATCAATTCAATTAGTAAGTAACAAAGAAAAAATTTGAAAATGAAATTGAAAATAAGATATACCAGAGAGCAATGCGTTACATACTCGGCTAGCACAGATGTTAGATGCTGGGTTGCCTATACCCCGATTTTCAGTTAATTATTGCAGCAATACTAAAACCCATTCAGGCGAACACAGTTACACTTTTTCATTACTCCACTTCCTGCATCACCATAAAAATTTTCATCAAAATCCCCCGATCTCTCTCCTTGTCAGAGCAGTGTTCAACTGCACACAGTTCTGTGGCTCTTTTGAGGAAATAGATAAAACCTTTCGATGGACAACACAAAATAAAAAGAAATAAGGAAAGGAATGCATAGGGGATACTCCTAGGGCCAGGGTGAAGGGGAAAGTCCTCCCTCCTCTGTAAGAATCAGTAAAATCTCCAACAGGAATTTGTCAGAAACAGTGCCAAATCTCATCTCAAAATCATAATGATTCATCTAATACCATCATTACGAATGCCTAATGGAAGTAAGAACAGAATGGCATGTTGATACATATATCTTAAAATATATAATGCTCTGTTTAATAGTTGTATCAAGCAAAATTCATAGTTCTCTGTATTACAGATTAATTCAACTGTGAAGAAATGCAGCCAAAGGTTGCAGTTCAGGGCAATAGAAAGATTTAGTAGCAGATAAAGATTGGGCATAATTTTACAAGGAATATGAACTTGATTTAATTAAGGGGATAATTTTTCTGAGACTTACAAGGAACAATATTTTCAGAAAAGTATTGCCAGTATTGGTGTAATTTTTGTCATAAGTTAATTGTTAATGCAATACACTAAAAAGATTTTGTAGCAGCATTTAAAGTAAGGGTGCTATTATTCTAATATCTGTTATTTTCTAAAATATTAAATTAGCTATTTGAGTTTCAAACCTTAGATATTAGCACACCAATTAATATTTTACTTTATACAAATTGATTTGGAGGTATTTAAAATATTTATAATAATTAATGTAATTATCAGATGTAGTTGATTGTAATTTACTTGGTTTACTTCAATGTAATATGTTTTGGATGTAATACTCAGAGTTCTTAGAACGATTCTTTCTCCCGATATTCATCCAGATAACGTATCATTTTTAATTTTAGCTTTCCTCAGTAGGTTTTGCAGTTTTATCATGTTCCCTTTCTCAATAACATTTTTTGCACCGTAAATCAGTTGAAATACATTCCATTGTGTTTTTATTCCTCATTATTATTTAACTCCTTCATATGTTTCAGAGTTTTTGTTCATATTTCTATTTGAGTCCTAGTAGTGAGTTTCCTCTAAATTTTAAAAGTTCGTCATGTGGACATCAAGAGCAGCTCATTGCGCATCATTAAGCAGCTAAAGTAAGTTTACCCTTATCTCCAGAAAAGAGTGAATTACTCATAAATTTCAGGCCGAAATAAGGAAATCCGATTTTCATTCATTTTTTAATATTATGCTGTTAACATAGTAAAAAGTAACACTAAATTTTAACTAGATTTCATGTTAATATAACAATACAAAAGTGTTCAATGCATTTCACACGGTTTAAATAGGTGCCGTCATAGTGCTCCTCCTTCCATGAGCCAATAGAGAACTCTAGACTTGCTCTCATTGAGCTTCAGCTCTGTTATGCCGGTTGTGGCTTAGGTGGTAAGTCTTTTGTGAAACTAGCTGTACATACAGCCACCAAAACAACTTCTTGTGTTTCACAAAGGTAGAATTGCTAACAAGGAGAACACAATGTTTGTGGGATTCGCTCAGGACTTTCAGGGCACATCCTTTGCTTAAACATAGTGGACATGTGTTGGGCCATTCTACTCAATGGGCCTTTATTTATGAAAAATTAGCAACTGAAAATCTGAGTTAGGCAACCATGCCATACACACGCATTACCATAAATATCTCAAGATTTTCCATCTAAAAAATTATTTTTTTCTCCATTTTTTCACTGAGAACTAAAATTCCTCTTTTATTAGATATATAATGCCTACATGGAAATGTATTGGCTAAAATATAAATGGAAATAAAAAATTCTTGTTATAAGAAAATATACAGAATTTGTTACATAGAAAAATACCTTGTTCACAGCTTGAACCTCAAACACTTCTTTGGTGAGTTTTTGGGTAAACTTGGATTTCCAAAGCATAACTTCTTGAAAAATTCTTTGTTTATCAAAACAATCTTTATAATATCACAGTGTATCTGAATGGCTTGTTCGATCTTCAACACAATTAACTGGAAAAACAATTGGATCAGAGCTTAATACAGAGGATTAAAACTAAAGTAGTAGAGGAATATTCAACCAAAATTTTGGAAAATGATCCATGGAATAACTCTTTTGATATAATTCCATAAGAAGTGATGAAAATGAATCTCATTACTAGTACCTTACTTGCCTCTACTATGTCACAGTACTGATTGTGAGACCAAAAGATCAATTTTCTTCTGTTGCTGGATAAAAATCACATGCGAGGCCCAAGTTTATTTCTTTCAATGTGTTTTCATTGCATGTTTCTTTCTCTGATATTTTACAGATGCTTGGGCTTCATGTCTTCCATGAAGGCCTTCTGGAAGGTCTGTCCTTTTAACAAGGAAATCAGAGGAGAAATCATTGCCTCACTTAGAAAAGGAACTATTGAGTGGTAGGTTATTTCCCTTGGACTCTAAATTAATCTAGCATTGACATCTATGAATATTGAAAGACCCAACAACTGGTGTGATAGATATATGTATTAAATATTTTAATTACTATGAATGAACTTGGGAATTTAATGAATTTTTGATTGCATTTGCATATCTGTCAAGGTAGCATTACCCTCCTTCATGCATTCATTTCCCACCTCAAATTTCCGAACTTAAGTTACAAATATTAGTTAATTTTGTGGGTGAACCATAAGCTTCTGCTTTATCTATTTTTCAGACAACAGAAGAACTAATTTCTGTTGTATGTGTAAAATGGAAATCATTGAAATGAATGTAAGATTTTAAAATAAAAACATCATTTACTATACATTACATTGTTTTGAAAATTGCAATATGTGGGTTAAGTGAAAAGTTCTCAGCCTGATGCAGATTTGGTGTTCCAATTAGCAAAAATTTATGATTATATTATGTCAATAATTATTATGTCATTAGTTCACAAGACAAGTTTAAACTTGTTCTCTTAATTAGTTTTTTTTACACCTGTTGTTGCAGTAGACTTCTTTCCTGTTTTTTGTTAAAATGGATAAACATTAATATTGTGTGGACACAAAATTCTTCATTTTGGATGGATTAACCCCTAAGGAAATTCATCGAAATTTGACAAAAGTGTACGGGGACTCTGCTCCTTCAATGTCAACCATTAAAAAGTGAGCAGCTGAATTTAAATGTGGTTCGAAGATGGCCCACGTGAGAGATGGCAACCACCTCGGAAACCATCAAAGGTGCATGATATCATGTTGGACGAGTGAAGGTGAGTGAGATAGTTGACGCCATGGGGATATCCGAAGAAAGGGTGCAAAACATCTTGCACAAAGAATTAGGGATGTGAAAGCTCTGTGCAAGGTTGGTATTGCATTTGCTCAGTGCCGATCAAAAGCAAATGCACAAACAAGTTTTGTAATTTGGACTGATTCCAGTGAGAACCGACCGATTTTGTGCGGCAATTTGTCACCATGGATGAGACATAGGTCCACCACTACACGCCAGATATGAAAAAGCAGTCGGAGCTTTAGGTGGAAGCCGGTAGTTCAGCACCAAAGAAAGTGGAGTCGATCCCATCTGTTGGAAAGGTGTGGCTAGTATGTTTTGGGATGTGAAAGGGATGTTGTTAATTGATTAACTTGAAAATAGCAGGACAATTACAGGCAAATACTACTCCAACCTTCTTGACCAGCTGTATGCCAAAATTCACAAGAAGAGGACTGGTTTGAAGAAGAAAAAAAATCATCTTTCACCAGGACAACGCACCTGCTCACAAAGGTGCATTGGTGATGAGAAAACTACAGGATTTGCTCAGCCATCCCCCTATTCTTCTGATTTAGCATCCTCAGATTTACATCTGCTCCCAAACCTGAAGAAATTTGTTTCTGGGAAGCGCTTTGCATCCAATGAAGAAGTTGAGAGGGGCATAGATGAATATTTTTACAGCCTTCCAGACTCTCACTTCCAGGAAGGAATACTGATGTTGGAGAAATGCTAGAACAAATGTGTTGGGGACAAGGGAAATTATGTAGAAAAATAAAATCATTTTTTAACAGAAAATCACAGTCTTTCATTGTCAGGCCAAGAAATTTTCACCTTACCCTTGTAGTAATAATTCTGAAATAATGTATATTCTATTTTGTAAGAATAATTTTTAATTCAAAGGAATCCATGGGTAAATATTTGTGATAAGTATGAATAAGTGGATGCATTTATTCTGTATTCAAGGTATGAAGAAATCAGGAGCAAGACTCTTACTTCTGGAAATCATTTGGAAGACTTAGTCACTTTAATCACTCACCTCCTCATAGGATTACAGAAGGGACTTGATTACTATGCATCAATGTTTGAAAGGTAAATCACAGTAAAATCACTGCAATTTTGTATATACCATGGATCTCACCATGTCTCCCAAAATAATTATATAGACTGTTTTCTTTGTCGTTGTTGGCAACTTGTTATTTGGCATTCCTACCAACATGACACAATGCACAACTACAAGAAATCCTATCATCCCAATTGGAGATATATTTAATATGTAATTGGGTATAAAACAGAGGCAACCACAAGAATGTAACTTTTATATTTTTGAAATATAGACATATGTCACATAGATACGCTATCAACTGTAGTGCCAAAAGAAAGTATTTTAGTAGCTCCTGTTGAAGTATTTTATTAAATTATTCACAGAAAAATTTGTTTTACAGATTTTTCATTATTTTCCTGTTATGTGTTGCCAGTAATGCCGGTAGACCTGCAATATAACCAAATTTTACTAAATTTGAATTTTTCTTTTGTGATTCTGATTTTATATCCTGTTGTATCTTATCTTCATCAGGAATTTTCAATCTAATATCTATATAATTTTGTTATTCTCATCTTATAAGTGTATGAGTAAAATTGCTTGCATACTGCAAAAATATAGATTTGCACTTATTGCACTTAATTCATTACAAATCAAAGGGACAACAACATAGAAAATGGAAGGTAAATGGAGGAATTCAACATGAATGCAGCTCAAGCACAGATGTTCCACTTTCCTGGCTTTGAGTGCAAGTCGTGTCATCATTGTTCTTGTCATTAACTCTTAAAGTTTTCAGTTGCACACCAAATTGTAAAGTTAGGCTCATTTTCCATGAAATACATAACTGAATGCAAAATTCATGGAAGTGGTTATATTGTAGAAATGTGATGTGAAATAACTATAAAATGATATTATGCCATCAGAAAGATTTTACAAATAATGCGTAAGAGAATGTAATGATTGCTCTATATTATGAAAAATGAAGAGATTCATAACAATTTATTTTTTTCTCTCCTTATCCACAGTACAAATGGAATATCTTATTTTGGTGTGGTGTATAAACAGCTAGATAAACTGGTAAGTTGTTTCTTTGCTAATTATTATCTGTATTTATTTACAATAAATCTCAGGGAATATTTAGGAAGTTTGTTTCAAAATATTATCACTTTAATCAATAAAGTAAGGGATTCTCTTGAAAATTAAATTAGTAATTCATTTATTGACATTTTTATCTGCAAATGAAACTAGATCACATTGTGGGACCATTTATATGTCTAACTTTTATCTAGAAGACTCAAAAACTGGAAATAGAGTGGTAACTAAAACCTTATACTTTCTGCAGTTTGTTCAAATATAGTTATTATGGTAATGCCTTGGGTAAGGGTTATCAAAGGAATGTAGATTTCCTTTACACATTACCAAAGAAATATTGTGATATCAGAAATTGTTAAAATTGTATTTTCTTCTTATTCAATGAAAACTTTTTCTTTCAATTGTGAGAGTGTGCCTATTAGTGCATAAACATGTAGTATTTTCATAGCAGTTAGTATGCCAGCATTTTAGGGCAACTGAAAGTTCATATCTGGCAAGCCTTGGGTTGATGTGAAAGCATATAAATGGTCCCTATGATTGCTGATGTATCAGCTAATGGCAAAAATACATTGATTCTGAAACTTCAATGTCTATTGGATGTAATTCTCACATATTACTTATTGCTCAACATTTAGTCATCAAAATTGTGGTGAAAATTAAGGAAAAGATATGCATTCACTTATTCTGGTCTTGTACTTCTCCAGTTGGCGGACAACATTTCTAAAGCGATGACAAAAATTGAGGTAGAACATTGTATTGACCTTTTCACAACTATCACTTGATCACAATTGCTAACTTTTATGAATGAAGAGCACCTCAAAGCTGTAGTTTCACCTCTTACTCCACTCTTTTTGCTTCAGAGCCATTGATTTCATTGCTTCAGCTTTCATTTCACTTTAAATTATTATAATGCACTACATGTGAATAAATATATTTGTTAACCCATTCTTCTTGTTAGCACTATGATTTTATCAGCTTTCTTTGCTGAATCAATCCTCTTTCTCTAGAAACACTCATTTTATGAGTTGTCATACTCCTGATATATATATATATATATATATATATATATATATATATATATATATATATATATATATATATATATATATATATATAAAACCATTGATTTACAAAAAAAAAAAACAAATTTCCAATTGATTTTTATGCTTGCATAAAATTTCCCGAGTTAATCTAAGTATATCTCAATGAGAAAATATCAGAGGCATGTCCATTACTCTAGATGTTGCCACCAATAAAGGTGTGTGCTCTCCCATTTAAAATGCATTGTGGCAATTTTTAGGAATTTTTTAATGAGACATTTCTCGAAAAGATTGAAGTTTGTGACCAGGCACATGAACAGCAAACGTGAATTTGTCTTACAAAAGGAAATTGTTGCTTCTCTGATAGTCCTTGGTTCGACATCAGGATACCATTTGCATTCCACAATACAATTAAATGGGAAAATCAGAATTACATTTGTGAGCATTCCCTATATGATATCTGCCCAAAATTCAGCAAAGTAAATAACCAAAAGTTAATCAGTGGCAAGCTTTATGGTAATGGACCTTGGTTTGACACCAAACCGGTTATATCATCCCTTTTTGATATACACAAAGGTGACTTAGGAATGCTTTAGTTCTGAATGTAACCAAATGTTTTGGTAAATATTCAACAATTAGCTTGCACTATGCAAGTACTCATATACGTATATCTGTATCTATAGGGGATACAAACTCTAACCATGTTCCACAAGTGCCATTGACGTGAAATTTTTACAACGTACTGGCCCCACCCTGTAGATGCCAGAATAATTCAGACATCAATGCTAGGTGTCATGGGTTTGATACCAGAAGGTGCCAAAAATAGGAATATTCCGATAAGATTGCATTGTGTGAATTTTTGAAAATTATTTGAGGCACTTCTTGGTAAGATAAAAGAACCAAAATCTCGCAGGTTGGAGATAAGGTTGGAGAATCTTCTATGGTACCAGTGGAACAAATGTTATTAAATGACCATGAGTTCGACGCCAGGTGGGTGTAAAAATCCGTGACCAGACAACTGAGCGCGGCGATTGAGCGCAACCCAACAGAGCACTACCACAACTGAGCGCGTCTCCTCAAGTGTTGATTGAAGGAATATACAGATGCTGAAACAATTGAATGGTAGCTTTTCTTAGTGAATAGTGATTAAACTGCAAAGGAATCAAAGCAATTACAAATAGTATATTAACTTATTGTTATATTAATGATAATACTTATTATGATAGTATTAATTGTAATGATAGGGCCAGTCAGAGTAGAGGACTCCAGGGCTTTTAATGCCAAAATAAAAGAGTGGCTTCCGGATAGTCATTTGAGCAGCGCATTTTTCTTGGATGAAACCTGTCCTGTGTTTGATTCCCGGTGGGATACCATGTGCGAAATAACCTCTGCTGTCGAATCCCTTTTCATAATACTTCTCATAAAAGCGAGAAATAATTAACGTTGAGTTATTGATATGACTTACGTGATGGTGATTTTCGTGGAATAATCACAGCATAAATATTTTACCTCATTATTTTGTATTAATATGGGTTCAGCAAGTTCGTAACCCTCTTTTATTTTAAAATACCATATAGTCTTTAACTGCGATTAATGACTTTTATAAAGCAACGGGATCCTACTGATTGAATCTTCATGACTTTTCTAAATTCTGACGAATTTAATGTAATCTAAACATGATATTTCAGGATTCACATCTTGCTCTTTGAAAACACTGCGAGAGCCAGGACATCCAAGACCTATTTGTCCGAATCAGAATCTTAACTTCTTTTCTTCGATTTAACGATTCATATTATTTCATAAATGAGTTATAGTCCTCAGTATTCAATGCAGCCGGGAATTATATGAAGGTGGAAAAATGTTGGGTCTCATAAAAAATGAAGAGAAATCTGTTCCTAATTTACACTTCTCTTTTAAAATATAATTCCTTACAATCTACCGAAAAATTTCCAGCAATTTCTGTTATCACTTTCCTTTGGACCTCGCAATAGCAGCCCTCCTGATCAGACAGAGCGTAGGCACATGGGTACGCTCTGGCATAGGCCTTCCGGTGTTGCAAATAGCTAACAGAAGGGCAGATGGTAGGGTTAAAGAGTGACATTTGAAACCCCTCAATCTTATGCACCACGGAATACACCGTTCGATTTTTTCCATGGAGGACTGTACCATAGAACTTAGTAAAAATAATAGAAATTAATAGCGGATGGGTGAAGGTGAACTCTGCTCTAAGAATAAAAAAACCCCTTTTCGGCATATTGTGGATGGTCTGACGTTTCAAGGGTAGCGAATGCTTGAAAGCGCTAATGAGGATTCCAGACCGCACCCCTGCTGAGCAGGTATCTAAGGTTAGGGTATGGTGGCAGCAACCCATCTAAAGTAAGATGAGAAATTCCGAGATTTGTAACGTACGCCGTTGGTTTTCCCTAGAGGAATGAAGATAATCAACTCTCTATTTTTGTGGTAGAAGACCTTTCAGGACTTTTTGCAAGAAATCCAATTTAAGATGGTTAACAAACCAACTGTTCAGAATGGCAATTTAAAAACTTAGACTGATTTGCATATTGCATATATTTCCAGATGTTCTACGCTAGAATATTACAAATTTACAAGTTAACACCTGGTTCAAAAGGACATTTCCAATCTTTTTGTTGGCTATTTGAGTAATAAGTAACTGCTATTATAACTTAAGGTTTTCTTCAGACAGAAACAATGGCATTTAATTATATTACCTTGCAGTATTACATCTTGACTGGATAAAGAGATGTAACCAAAGAGTATTCAGTGATCAAAGGTGTAGTGGAAAATTGAGGTGTAATGAAAAGATATAATTAATTAAATTGAAGGTAAACTCATTATCCGATTAAATTTCCATTCTAACACTAAGATGATCATCAAAACCATGCGTTAAGTAAACTGAAAAATAATAACTTATCATCATGATTCGATGTATTTGATGATTCTTCCACAAGAGAAAACAGAGTTCAGAAATATTTACTGAATGATTAATTACCCAGAACTCAACGAAAATCAATGAACAACCCAAAAATAGCCACAATTATTAACATACCTATGCAGTTATAAATAGCTCAGGGAAGGAGGCATGAGAAACCACATAGCAGGATTCATTGAAATACTCTCCCTAATTTGCAAATATCGCACAACGAAATCACTTGCTTTCTTTACATTTTCAGCAATATGTGTAGAATATCAACTATGAAACTAAAAAACTCAATCCAACGAAATAATGCTCACTTACCCCCTTTGTATGTGTGAGTTTGCATTCGTTGATACCTCAACGTGAGAAACAGTTCACAATGCGATGTATATTACATTATTCCTCCATAATTAAAAACATTAAGGCAATATCTCTAACAGCATTAAAACGTATGAAAAGAAATCAAAATGTAGCTCTGGCACTGAATCAAGGATCATTATGGAAACGCTGAACTACGTATATTGATGAAATGGATAACTTTTGTTCACATGCCTCCCACATTTCCATGTAATCGGGAAAGCCTTCAAAAAAATACTTAAAATTGCCACAATTTATTTTGAATTTGAGAATTTTGCACCCTTATGGCATCGTTTGTTGACATTCCATTGAACATTATGTATTTCGTGAGAATCATATAAAAACCCACTCCTTTAAAATCGAGTTGGCGTTACAATTCTGCCCCTCAAAAATCTTCCCCTTGCTCGACGTAATATTTCTTCGTCATCCCGATCACAACAAACGAACATATGCCTTTTTGCAAATCGATTTGGTGAAGATAAACTCCAAAATAACTGTAATTATGTTATTGCTATTTAAATATATTAGTTTACATTCGCTGAAATCTCAGTAAATCGCCTCCTCTACATAAATTCTGAAGTTAGTTTCTACCATTAATTTGGCATGGACTTAAATTCCATGTGTATACTTGTGGGAGAAGGAATGTATCGGATTCAACAATCACCTTGGTCGTCAGGGGGACTGGTTGTTTACTGCGGCGAAATTTTCCAAAATTGTCGTTTATTTTGTCATAGTTCTCATAATTTAGATGCAAAAAGTGTATTTTACGACAATAATAAGATTCTTTATTCAATTTACCTTTGTTTGGTATATTTTTGACTTCGTAGTACCATTATTAATAATTTAATTCTGTAAAATTAACAAAGCCTGCAGGGTGCAAAAACGAACTTTACGTGCATTCCTTATGGAAACGTATTATAGAGTCCTAGCTTCGAACCCGAGCCTTCATAAAGATAAGAATAATTTTCGTGGGGCTTTCAGCATAATAGAAATAGAATGCAGTTTGTCTCATGGCTCTACGAAAAGTACTTTAAAGGGGAGACTGACAGACAGACGGACACTCAGCTAATTACATATATAAAGAGTTCTACCTTTCGGTAGGTTCATGTGCCCCCACATTCCCTATTTAATTCCCTCCCCTTCAATTCCCGATAACTTATCCCACCCCTTAATTCGTCTAATAACTTCTGTCTTTGTCTTCCCCTCTGTCTTTTCCTTAGCATTCTTCCCTCGATCGCTTTCTTCAACAATCCCTCCCCTCTCAATATTTGACCCACCCATTTCTTTTGTCTATTTTTAATTACTTCAATCATTACCCTTTTCTCCCCAACCATCTCTAGAACCTCCTCATTCGTTTTTCTATCGACCCAACTAACTTTCTCCATTCTACGCCATACCCACATCTCAAAAGCCTCCAGTCTTTTGACATCCTCTTTTCTTAACGTCCACGTTTCACACCAGTACAACACTACACTCCACACCAAGGATTTTACCAATCTCTTCCCGATTTCTTTATCAAGTCCCTTCGTCATCAGTTCCCTTCGTTTCATGAAAGCTTCTTTTGCTAATGGTATCCTTTTTCTAATTTCTGTCGAACATCTTCCATCCTTAGAAAGAAGACTGCCCAAGTATGAAAACTGTTCTACTTTTTCTAGTTTTTCCCTATCCACCCTTATCGTTAATTTAGCATTCTTTCCCTTTGAAAACCTCATAATCTTAGTCTTTCTTACGTTGATTTTCATCCCAAACTCCTTTGTTTTATCATTTAGTGCATTAACTAGGATTTGCAAACCCTTTTCCGAATCGCATACAATAGCTTTATCGTCTGCATATCTTACTGACTTCACTACTTCCCCACCACTTATTCCCTTATCTATTTCATCCCAAGCTTCTTTGATCATTTCTTCTGCATATAAGTTAAAAAGAGATGTTGATAAAGGACACTCTTGTCTTACTCCCCTCCCTAACTCTGCCCATTCCGATTCCCCATTAGCAACTCTTACTCTTGCGGTCTGATTTAAATACAAATTTTGCACTAAACGCCTATCTTTCCAATCCAACCCAATTTTCTTTAGTATCACCATCAGTTTTGGCCATTGAACTCTATCGAAGGCCTTTTCAAAATCAACAAAACAAACACAGACGTCCCTTTTAAATTCTAAGCTTCGTTCTACGAGAACCCTCATAACCCCAGTTGCATCCCTCGTCCCTTTCCCTCTCTGAAAACCGAACTGATCATTTCCTATGAAATCCTTAGTTTTTCCCTCGATTCTTCTATTCAAGACCCTAAGAATAACTTTTGCCGCATGAGATATTGAGCTAATTGTTCGGTAGTCCCGGCATTCTAAGGCATTATTCTTTTTCTGTAACAGAATCAGGATAGACTTGGTAAAATCCTCTGGCCACTTTCCTTCGTCGTATATTTTCCTACATAAATCATAGCAGCTAATACATATAAGATAATTAAAATATAACTAAATAAATTATAAGTAATTGATTTAGTTGATTTTCTTTATATGTAAGAGAATTGAAATCGTCGTTATCATTGGTAGGAGATTAAAATATATGATTACGTAAACTATTAAAGCCTTCATTGATAAATATGGATTTAATTCTAGATGGATTTATTTCTTATTTTATCTTAATCTAACAGACAATTTGCTAGATTTTTGTGTAGCTATGATTAATAGAAAATCTACCGAATCTCCAGGAATATTGGTTAACCAGAGAGCTGTATTCTTGTTAACGAAACATAATGCAGTTTTCAGAATAGAGATAAAATTTTCAGCTTCGATTCCTTTGCAGTTTAATCACTATTCACTAAGAAAAGCTACCATTCAATTGTTTCAGCATCTGTATATTCCTTCAATCAACACTTGAGAAGGAGACGCGCTCAGTTGTGGTAGTGCTCTGTTGGGTTGCGCTCAATCGCCGCGCTCAGTTGTCTGGTCACAGATTTTTACACCCACCTGGCGTCGAACTCATGGTCATTTGATAACATTTGTTCCACTGGTACCATAGAAGATTACCTTATCTCCAACCTGCGAGATTTTGGTTCTTCTATCTTACCAAGAAGTGCCTCAAATAATTTTCAAAAATTCACACAATGCAATCTTATGGGAATATTCCTATTTTTGGCACCTTCTGGTATCAAACCCTTGATAGCTGGTGTCCATGCCTGAATTAATCTGGTGACTACGGGGCCAGTACGTTGTAAAAACGCTCAGTTGTCTTAGCAATGAGTTGTCCGTGCTCAGTTGGGATGTGCTCAATCGTTGTGTGCTCAGTTGTCACGGAACCGATATAACACGGAATTTATATAGAGGTAATTCATTAATTTCATATATGCAGTTTACCATTATTGTTATTTTTATTATGAATGTGATTTATTCTTGAAAATTGCTTAGACCCATAATAGTATTGATTATGTTATTTTACACATGTTTGGTATTTCAAGGCTCTTGATAGGCCACCATTTAGCTCCCAGACTTTCCACAGTATGAGGCATGTCTCTACTCATCTCACAATTTGTCACTGGTAGACTCTCTTGTCCAAATTATCAATTCTGCTCATAATGTAAGTAGAACCCATTATTGATTTTTTTGCCTTTTTTGAGTCTCGAGTCTCATATTGTGAAAGGAAACATTCTTTAAAGATGTGGTTTTTCTAGAATCCATTTTTCTGGGATTTGAGCAAATGTTTCTCATATCATCAGCTATAAGGCTGACTGTGGTTTATTTCTTTCTCTCTTTCTTCTGTTTCTGGGAATCTCAAAGTGAAGTTGAAAATGTAAACAAGTTCCATTTCAAGTGAAATAACAGAAAGTTATTTTTTCTTCTTTCAGTTATATCTAAGGATTTTAAAAATTTCCATTATATTCATTTGGCAGATTGTTAGGCCCACATTTGCCTATTGTGTATGGGGCCATGTCTTAGATTTCCCAATTCTCTTAGCAGCATAGCATAGATGTCATGATCATTTATGGTTCCTTTTAGTCTTTTGAAAGTATTTCAATTCTCAACACTGGAAACTTACTTACACTTGTGGTGTTTTTATTTTGCAACATTGTAGTATTGAAAACAAGTTGACTATTATAAGAATCTGTAATTAAAGTAGTACAATGATACCTTGGTTAATGATGCTAATCCATTCCTGGATTATCATCGCTAACCAAAACCATCATTATCCAAGGTGCATTTTTCCATAGGTATAATAATGGTAATTGATTACTGTATTTCCTGGCATCAAAGACACACCCCAGTTTTTGGAAGCTACCTTTTGGAAAAAGTTGTTTGGTTTAAAAAGCAAAATTGATTGGTGGGTGATTCATGTCAGTAACATCAATACTAGAAGTCGATTATGGTAATTCTACGTATTTGATTTTAATGCCGTAAAGATTTGGTAAACGTGTAGTGCAAATAACCTTCCTTTAGTATTGACATTGACTAAAGAAAAACGCAATCCTCTGCATCAACGATGCACTGCAATTTCAAGAGACATATTTCAGGTAATAAACTACATCCTTGACACCAGGAAATATGGTAATAATTTCTCGCTACTTCCCACTACCATAGTGCATGTCAAATATGCTGATAAAATTCATTTAAATGTTTTAAAAATGTGGTACATATCATTTATTCATTTGTATTTGCTAAAAAAATGTATTATTAATAAAATGAGTAGTTCATGACTACAGTTTTAAATTTCAGTCTTCATCTGAAGGACAATTTGGCTCATCCCAGAGTTTTTTGATTGTAGAACCTATAAAAAACATGTCTAGGGTTGTTTGCCTTTTCCTCTTTTGTATAATGTTTCTGAAAACTGCATGGACTTTTCATTAAATAGACCTACAGTTGTGATAACCTCAGATTTGTTTGGATTCCATTTCATACCAACATATTGAACTTCCTCCCACTTTGCCAAAACATTTTTAGTCTCAGAAGTTGAAAATTTTTCTTTCTCTACTTCCTCATCTTCAGATGGAATATACATTTTGTTTTCGCATTGCTGCTTGAGAAGTTCTTTCAGCTCGTCAGCAGTCAGTTCTTGGTTATGCTCCTCCAGTAATTCTTCAACATCTTCTTCATCTACTTCCAATCTTTAGCAGTTGTCACAATATCCTTTACCAAGTTTTGTTCTTCATCTGAGTATTCTTCATCACCAAAGGAAGGACACAGTTTCCTCCGTGCTACTTTAAGACATTTCATTGTTACTTCTTGCCAAGCCTTTAAAAATAACCTAATTACAATGACAGTATTGAATTCTTCCTTCCAATTTTATGTATGATCATGTTGGTAGCCTCACATGTTTCAAAGCACCTGGTAGAAAGTGCTTTTGTGATCAGCTAGTAATTGCAGTAATAACTGAAGTTTTTTGAAATTTGCAATTACACATGTATGCCTATTAGATGGCCACTTGCATTGTCCATAGTTAATGTGGCTTTTAGAGGCAGATTGTTTAGCTCAAGGTAGGCTTTAACAGTGGGTCCAAACACTTTGAGAATCCAGTTCCTAAATTCTCTTCTTGTGACCCAGGCTTTGCTGTAGGACTTCCACAGGACACTAAGATTGAGTTAAGAGGCATTGAACTTCTTGAATGCTCAGAAATTCTCTGGTTTTACCTTGCAGTCTCCACTTGCATTTGCTGCTAATAGCTATGTTAGAAGACTGGTTTATTGTGTCTTATCTGAGAACACTGCAAATGTCATTTTTCTGTGATATATTTTTTTTTCAATTGCTCAACTAATAAATAAGACTGAAGTTTAATAGTCAGTTTTTAAATTACATGGTCATTTTTTAAGAAGTAGAACACTGCTGATGGTTTTAGTATAATGGAGTCACTATAGATCACCAAAAATAGGAAAGGTACCCTATACGTATTTCGCTGATTTATTCATCATTGATTTAAAAAATGACTGAGTCACTACAGTCCAACAACTATCAAAAATTCATCCATCAAAATCCATAAAAAATTCAACTATCAAAAAAATTCATCATTGAAGATGCTGCTCTCAGCAGCAAAATACGTATAGGGTACCTTTCCTATTTTTGGTGGTTGTTGGACTGTAGTGACTCAGTCATTTTTTAAATTATTAATTTATGGGATAAATATCCAACCAGCCATCCCTGCTAATGAATTTACAGATTCTAAAGTGAATTATAATTTTAAAAGACATCAGATCTTTAAGATGTGCATATATTAGTAAGTTTATTGCTATGTAGACAAAGACAAGGGTTGAAGATGTGAAAATTTTTTAAACAAAGATACTACTGCAGGAGAAATGGGTGGGTGAAGTATGATAAGGATTGATTTAAAAGTAATTGAAGGTAAAAGACTGGGAGGTGATAAGAAAGGGATAGCAGGGCTGTGGAGTCCGAGTCATGGAGTCAGAGTTTGAATCAATTTTGGGTGGAGTCGGCAGAAAGGCAGAAATTTACCGACTCCTTTTGCTTCAGAATAAAAACTTTTATTTTATTGTTTTATTATAAACTTAATACTTATTTGGCTGGTTCATGCTACTAGTGCCATGCCTGGGCGGAAAGAGAAACTACGTACCTAACTACGTCGCTAACAATTATCTTCGAGGAAACTCATTCATATTTATTAGTATTATACTATTATTGTGGAGTGGAGGAGCTTAATATTTTGTTTGACCAAAAGGGGAGGGTTAGTTGCAGATGGTATTGCTGTTTCAATGAAACAAAGAGAGACATTAATATTTGATATAAGATTTTTTGGCAGCTGTTTATGTAGACCCCATGCACCGAATTCTGTTGGATGATAAGCGACTGACTAAAATGCTCTGTTTGAGGTAGCTGTCAGGATGAATAGAATACAGGAATGTGAGGAGGAAAAAGAAGTTGGTGATGCTGCCAATCTTCTCCCTCGTCAACTGAGGATGAACTTGATTTTGAAAAATATTTGAATCACTTGGAATATTGCCGCATAGAAAAGGATTCCTCCAAACCCAAAGAAAACAATATGAATAAATTTCAGATAAATTTCTCACTTGCATTAAAAAAAGTGGAAAATTTTGATTGTTCATCAAAACTAACAGTAAAAGAAGTCATTCCCTTATATCCTGAAATTGTGAGAGATGTTGCCATAGTGGTTACTGCTTTACCACCAAGCCAAATTAGTGTTGAGAGGTTGTTCTCTGCTCTAAAAATAATTAGATCAGATTTGAGGGCTATTCTTTTTCTGAAGACCAATTCTTCATAAATTTATTAAAAATATTAAGTATGTAACAGCTTATTGTATATTTTGTTCAGGTAATTTTCTCAAACATATATTTTGTAGTCTATTTATTCTTAATTTTGTAAACATTTTTATTTAAGAATTATCCTTCTTTAATTTATCATTTGTTAATATATCATACTATTCTGTAATTAATCACCATGACTCTGCTTATAAGGAGTAAGATAGTACAAAAACTGAGGAGTTGGAGTCGGACAGTAGAAAATAAGAGGAGTCGGAGGCTTGTGCACTGACTCCACAGTCCTGAGGGATAGACTAGTTATAAATTATGTATTAATTTGGGAATTCTATGGTATGTATGTTGTCATTGAAGAAAGGAGTGAGCTTAAAATTCTTAGAGAAAGTCTTTGAGAGAAGAATAATTCCCAATACAACTGAGCAAAGGTTTATTTGAATTCATACAGTTGATGAAGTTGGTTTTTATTATCAATGTTTCACCTTCCATAAATTTCAGCTATTTTAAGATGCTTTTGAGTTGTTATCTTCCTTAGCTTTTGATACTGCATGCAACTTACTGGCACTATTCAGCATCTTAAGTTTCTTTTTGCATTTCTGAGAGTAAGTATCACAGGATTTTGTCGCTTCACATCCTTGAAATTATTCCTCCATTATTTTTATGTACATTTACTAGATCCCATTGCTGAATCATTTGTAATGACCATGTTTAGTTATCATTAAAGTTATACAAAAGTTTCTTTCTTAGAGCTATCAAAAGTTTTGCTTTGATTTTTTCTTTGTAGTACCCTTTTTAGTGCATCATCAGTTTGCCATTGGTTTCCTTGGATGTGCTCATAAATTAGAGCTGGCATACTCAAAAAAATAAGTATTTGTTATTATTGTTTTGACATCACTAAAGTTATTTAATTTTTCTAATGTTACTCTCACAACTTATTGAACATTTCACATTAGCTGCATTTCACGTTTAATGTTGGTTATTAAATTAATAATCTTGCAAAATAATAGGAGTAAAATAAAATCTATATATCCAAATTTACTTTTGTAGTAGTTTGGCTGTTAGTTACATTGTCTCATCATGTGATATCCAAATAGCATTTATTCAGAATATAGTTATGGTTTTTGATCTTAAAAAAATTCGAAATGCTTCAGTTTGATCAATCATCTGTATTATTTATTGAATCACCTGCAAGATGCTTTACTAGGTAGGATAAAAAAGTACTACACCTATTATTTTCTGATTTACAGAGCTAATTTGTAAGTATTTGGGTTTTATGAAGCATTGAAAAAAGGAAAAAAAATTCGGTTGACTAATTTCATTTCAATTTTGTTAGAATTTAATTCTGTATCAACTATTCATTACATCTTGATAATTATTAAAGACATAAAAATTTAAACTTCTTTCTTGTTAAATCTTATAAGAAAGTAATTTTTGATAATTAATCTAATGAAAGTTTTAAAGTTTTACCTTAACTTGGCATTATTTCATTTCTTCATTAATCAGTGCAATGATACACAATATATTACCCAGTACTAGCACTGACAAGTCTTCTCTAAGATTAATTAAATTATGACTAATCGCAAGGTTGTTTCAACAAATGTAAATATCATTGTCAGAACTTTATAATTTGTTTGAATATCCATCCCCAGTCCTGAAATTGTCTTTGATGAATTGTGAAAGCAAGACTTTCCTCTCAAAGGAAAAGACCAAAAATATATGGTTAATTTAAATTTACAGATTCATGCTGATATAGGTTCAAAAGTAGCTGAAGTATGTGCCCAGATGCGGGCTGGTGTAGAGGAGCAGCAAATGACCAATTTCACCTCTTCTCCTCATACTTCTTCCTTTGATATTGGCACACCAATATTTGAACTTCACCTGGCCATTCAAGAATTTGTTTTGTGAGTAGCAGTTACATTTGTTACAAGTAGTAGTACTGTACTTGTGTATTATTTTTACCTGCTTATCAATGGCTTCAAATAATGGCAGAAACACAAAACTAGGTGCATTTTATTTGTCTCATATGGTAATGTGACATATTGTGAAATGCTTTTACCTACTAAATATAGTAATTTTTGTTTAAAATATTTAATTTTCTCTCACAAGGTGCACCTGCTTTGAATCTCAACATTCTCAGTCAATGGACCAAAATTTGTTTACATTATTCTTCCCTAATTGTCCATATGTCAAAAATTGCTTTAAAAATATTGAAAATTACTTAAATTATGTAAAAAGTGAAATAGCTCTCTTTCTACAAAAAGCAGACCATTCTTATAAAAAATGAAAAGACAACCAGCATTACCCAAGAATAGTTAGCAGACTGTACAGTACATTTACAGTTGTGACACGTAGAGCAAACTAAAATATATTCCTTTTGTTTTTAAAGTGAAAAGCACATTTTTAAAGAGAAAAAACCTTCCCTTCATTTCCCAAGGTAAAGAAATAAGAAGCTATCATAAACCAGTTATTTGCAAGTTCACTGCAGATCATTCCTACATTTGAGTGATAGCAATTAAGGGGGAATTTGGAGGGTTGCTTCTATTCTCTTTCTGCTCCCTTCCCTCTTTGTTTACTCTCAACCATTGTGTAAGATTTTTGGTAGGCTTACACACCATGCTTTTAGTTTTCTAGAGTTTCCTTTTGTTTCCTGTGCATGACACAGGGTGGTCCTTATTCATAAGGAAAAAATTTGCTGAGAATTTCTTTCAGGACACCTGAAATTGTTCCATTTGGTTGGAAAATAAATTAAGTAAAGTATTATTAGAATTGAATGTCTGGATGACTTTCCTCATTGCATTTACAGTTCATAAATTTCAACAATTTTGACTTTTCCTCAGCCATTACAGGCGATTAGGGAGTTTTCTGACTTTTTCTCTATTATTTTGGCAATACATTATGCAGTAGTTTTCAAGATCCATCCTCTGAAATCTATGGATCTCATATTATTAGCTCTAAATTAATTTTTATCATTGTTAATCAAGATAGCATGGTTTACAAACCTAATTAAGTGTTAAAAACATTAAATTTTAAAATTAACTATGGATAAAAGAAATAAAATCAAAATAAAATAGTAGTGCTATTTTATAATCTATCGATTTGGTTATAGGGAATGTTCAGTTGTGCAGTTCAGTATTTTTTCATTAAAATTAAAATTCATTAAAAAATAGCATTAGTAGCAGTATACCATAATATTAATAAAATACGAGGGTGATCTGAAAAATTTCTGACCCCAAATTTTTCAAATATCCTCAGAAAATTTTCAGAAAACATGTTGAGAAATGGCTAAATGTCGAAAACATTTCAGACCACCCAAGTATTAGGCTTTTGCATCGTTCGGTGTCTAAAACCTCACTATTTAAAATACATCATTTCTTCTAACCACCCGCCATGAAATCCGGGTTTCTTATATCTAATTCTCATCTAAAATATGTCTGGATTATATATATCTTCCTTTTCAACTTTAAAAAATACATTGACAAGCGTGTTCATTCGTATTTACTGCCAAAATCGAGAGCGTCATGGCAGTTTTGAAAAATTGATCTATTTATCGGTGTTGCAAAAGATAACTTCAGTTTCCTCTTCCGGAAACATCACAGAATAGTATGGTATAAGCTATCCTTTGTCCATCGATGTCCATTATTACTATTTTCCTTGCTTTAGGTAAAAATTTTCTCTAAAACAAGGGTTCGCCATTTTGTTATGTAATGAATGCAAATATTCAACTGTGACCATTAAAATCAACATAAACAGGGCCTCGATTCACGTAGCGCATGGAATGGCACTATCACAATTGCGATGAAGATGCATTGCAGTGCAGGGAATGAAAATTGCGTTGGAAGTGCGATTTTGTTACTCATCTCGCCAGTGATAGCAGTACAAGAGCTTCGTCCAAACGGTATTGCATGATTGACCTCTCTAAATTACTTGCTTAATTATCCCTTGAATTTTCGCTAAATATAGTTGTGAAAAATTAACAGTTTTCAGTTAATATCTCAAAGAAATATGAGAAACAATGATATTATATATATATATATATATATATATATATATATATATATATATATATATATATATATATATATATATATACACGAGTAAAAGTTGCTTGCATACTGCAAGCTATCAGTTGAATGCAGTATCGTATAAAGTACTAATAGTAATGCCTCAAATCAATTTCGAAAACTTCGCGCCAAAAACCGCCTGGCGACGAACTAAGGACCCGATCAGGCGAAACAATAGCATATTAATATTAGATAAGTTCCATTTTGAACTGTTCCAAAGATTCAATTCAATATCTTATCGGGAAGGTCCCAAAATAAGATTCCGTTTTCCCCGTTTGAAATGCATGGTGGAATCAGAATGACGTCCTTGCATTGAACCAAGGACCGCTAGAGAAACGGTGAACCTCATGAAAGAAGGATTTCAATCGCCTTTGTCACCATTCCGGGTTTTATCCTTCCAGCATATCGGGAAGGCATTGGAAAAAAATCATCAAAGATTTCAGTAATGCATTTCTTACAGAAGCATATCGAGCCCACCTGGCATCGAACACACGGTCATTTGGTAACATTTCTTCCTTTGGTACTATGGAAGACCATCTCATCTGCAAACACCATGATTTTGATTGCTCTACAACATCGAGAACAGCCTCAAAACGGATAGCAAAATATCACGCAAAAGACCGCCTGACGTCGAACTCAGGACCCTTCTTTCAGAAAAAATAGCATATTAATATTAGATAAGTGCCATTCTGACTTATTCCAAAGTTTCGATTCAATATCTTATCGGGAAGGTCCCAAAATAAGATTCCGTTTTCTCCATTTGAAATGCATGGTGGAATCGGAATGACCCTCTTGCATCAAACCAAGGACCACTAGACGAACTGTGAAATTCATGAAAGAATGTTTTCAAACGCCTCCTTCGCCACGCGGGGTTTGATCTTTCCAGCTTATCGGGAAGGCATTGAAAAAAATTTTCAAAAATTGCAGCAATGCATTTCTTATGGAAGAATTTCGGACCCACCTGGAGTCGAACTCACAGTCATTTGGCAACATTTCTTCCATAAGAACCATAGAAGACTACTTCAGCTTCAACCTTCGAGATTTTGGTTCCTCTATCTTAACGTTAAGTGCCTCAAAAAATTTTTCAAAAATCCGCGCAATGAATTATTATGGGAAAATTGCGATTTTTTGGACATTCTAGTATCGAATCCATGACACCTAGCGTCGATCTCTGCATTATTCTGGCATCTACAGGGTGGGGCCACTACGTCGTATTATTCTGACGTTGACGGCGCTTGTGGAACATGGTCAGAATTCGTATCCCCTATATATCTATTATATATAGCTAACTCTCCGGATATACCTATATACGAGTAAAAGTTGCTTGCATACTGCAAGCTAATTGCTACATATTTAACAATAGGTTCCCATTACTGGTATCATCTTCGAAGCTTATCCAGCAAAATTCTTAAAAATTGCCACAATACTTTTCTTACGTGAGAAATTTTCATCCATCTGCCATCGAACTCACGGTCAAATATAACCTTTCTTCCTCTGGTTCTATAGAAAAGTACTTCAAATGCAAACGCTGTGATTTTGAATAGTCTCAAGCATAGAGAAAGGCCTCAAAACAATTTTTAAAAAATTAGTGTGAATGACCGCCTGGCGTCGAACACAGGACCCGTTCGTGAGAGACATTGGCATGGAAATGTTAGATAAGTGCCACTCTCACGTTTTCAAAGTTTCAATGAAGTATCTTATCGGGAAGGTCCTAAAATGAGATTCCGTTCTTCCCGCTTGAAATGCATGGTAGAATCGGAATGACGCTCTAGCATCGAACCAAGGACAATAAGAGAAGCAGTGGACGTCATGAAAGAATCTTCTCAAGCGCCTCTGTCACCATTCCTGGTTTTATCCTTGAAGCTTATCGGGAAGGCATTTAAAAAAATCGTCCAAAATTTCACCAATGCATTTCTTACGGAATCATTTTGGACCCACCTGGCGTCGAACATACGGCCATTGGTAACATTTCTTCCTAAAGTACTATGGAAGACCATCTCATCTGCAAACAATGTGATTTTGATTGCTCTATCTCATCGAGAACGGCATCAAAACAGATTGCAAAAATTCGTGCAAAAGACCGCCCAGCGTCGAACTCGGGACCCTTCCGTGAGAGAAGATAGCAAAATAATATTAGGTAAGTGCCATCCTTACTTGTTCCAAAGTTCAATATCTTATCGGGAAGGTCCCACGCCTCAGTCACCATTCTGGGTTTTATCTTTCCAGCTTATCGGGAAGGCATTTAAAAAAATCTTCAAAGATTTCAGGAATGCATTTCTTATGGAAGAATTTTGCACCCACCTGGCGTCGAACACACGGTCATTTGGTAACATTATTTCCTTTGGTACTATGGAGGACCATCTCATTTTCATACACCGTGATTATGATTGCTCTATCGGATAGAGAACAGCCTCAAAACAGGTTGCATTTGTTGGTAGAGTGAGCACAAATTCATTAGTCTGATGAGGGATGAATTTCATCCATGTTTGTCTGATTACTTTGATGGATTATCGATTCTTGAGGAATCTAAGAAGAGTCGGTTGATTTTTTTGCTGTTTGACAAGATGGCTACGTTGCATATACAACTAGTTCCAACTCCATAATTCTTTAAACTCTGTTGAAACGTAAATCATCGCATCATTTGTGTTTATTGCATTATAAATTCGTTGTATTCCCCATTGTTAGATGCCATTTACTTCCTTTCCATGGTTATGGATATTAACGTTTGAATGACCCACCACTGTCATCTGAACCAACGGAACTTCATCGGGTATTAATCACGATGGTAATCATCGGAGATCCATCGGTGAATAAAAACAATTATAAATTCGTTGTATTCCCCATTGTTAGATGCCATTTACTTCCTTTCCATGGTTATGGATATTAACGTTTGAATGACCCACCACTGTCATCTGAACCAACGGAACTTCATCGGGTATTAATCACGATGGTAATCATCGGAGATCCATCGGTGAATAAAAACAATTATAAATTCGTTGTATTCCCCATTGTTAGATGCCATTTACTTCCTTTCCATGGTTATGGATATTAACGTTTGAATGACCCACCACTGTCATCTGAACCAACGGAACTTCATCGGGTATTAATCACGATGGTAATCATCGGAGATCCATCGGTGAATAAAAACAATTATAAATTCGTTGTATTCCCCATTGTTAGATGCCATTTACTTCCTTTCCATGGTTATGGATATTAACGTTTGAATGACCCACCACTGTCATCTGAACCAACGGAACTTCATCGGGTATTAATCACGATGGTTATCATCGGAGATCCATCGGTGAATAAAAACAATTTGATGGATCCATCGATGAATTTAAAAACATGTCCATAACGTTTCCAAAGATTTCTACTTTGAAACTGTATGAAATATGTGAAGAAACAAGTAAATATGAAATAAATAAAAGAAAATAAGATTTGTCAAATACAACTTCTCTCTTTCTAACGACAAATATGCAATAATTTATGTTTTAGATTAGTATGTTTAGCTGTAATTTTCTAACAATTTCAACTCTTTAACAGAAGTATGTATGTACATACAATCATTTCAAAGATTGGAAAATAAAAAACACTACATTAAAGTCATTTTTTATTCTGACAACTAAACATCTACTCACTCAATTAGCTAAATAAAAAGTAAATAAAATTGGACCTTTTAGATAAATTTAAGCCATTTTTAATGTTTTAGTGCATATATTAAACTCAAGTTAATTATAGCGATGTCTATTGTTATGCTTTACCTTGAGAAGAGAATAAAGATAATTTGTAAGTATTTATAAGAAAATTGAGACAAATCGTTGTCAAAAAAATGAATACCTTGGCAACCATACGAAAAAGTGGAAGAAAAGTAAATAAATAAATGAAATAGGAGAGAAAATAAATAAAATCTGATAATTAGGCAGAATATTACCAAATAAAATATGAATCATTTTATGTTATTTTGTCGTACGTACGCAAACATATAGAAATTTTCAATTAACTGTTGCAAGTGCATCAAATTGTCAAAGCTATATCGGTTCAATAGCACAGAACATAAAGGTCTGTAACTAATCAAAGGAAATTCATAGGTTCCCTTCGACCGTCTTAAGCTGCTCGACCAGGATTAAAGAGGGCCTCATTCAAAGTTTAATCAATTGAGGCATATTTTTTATCAAAGGTGTCGCTTGGATTTCGCCAGAATGCTTCCTTTACTTCCTTCTTTAATCTTAAATGTTAATCACCGTTGCGTATGTATTTACTTAGCAACAATTCCCGTAAGAAATACACGAAAGAATTTGGGGAACAATTTTTTTTTAACTACAAGATTGAACTATGAAATTATTACGATTCATTAGAGGACTGATGGCTTATAAAATGCATTGAAAGTTCCTCTGGATCGATTATAGTCTCCTTACTTTTGCAGAATAAGATTAGAAAATGGTCCAGCAAAATTGAAGTAAATTGAAGTAAGTAAAAGAATGGAAATAGATAAAAGATTCATATTTCGGTCGTGGAGCATCCTTTTCGATTCGAAATTTTGAGATTTATCGTAAAAATGACGAAAAAATTGTACAATTCTTTTATAAAAATCAGTCTTCTTGACGACAAAGGCGATTGGAGAACATACATTTCCCCGTGAGAATATATTCATTCCCATGTAGAATGAACGCCAAGAAAGGCTTTTGAAAATATGAGAAATTTAAAATTTTAATTTCATAATAATAAATAGGAAGTTTGGGATTCATATAAATAATGTAGTTTATAAGTTAATTAATTCTATTGGAAATTCCATAAGTATCCTTAAGACCTTTTAGCGAAAATCATGTTTCTAGAATTTTTAATAAGTAATACATTTTTATTATGTCTGGCTATGTAGGGTTTGATCTAACAATAATAATCTTCACAATTGAAATAAAATAGTTTTCGTCATTTTAGATGGGGGAGGCATGTCTCTGAGACATACATTCGTCAACCGGACCATAATTTCTATGCAACGGAGGTTAGCTGGAACAGATTCCATTCTGCCATGAATCAGTCACGGAGATCGAAGAAAATCTACTAAATCAGTAGACTCTAGGTGTAGCGCAATCAGTGACAACAGAATGCATCAGCCACTTCAACAGGTTCGCCGAAAATTGCTTTAGCCTGGCTACAGATCATTTATATGGAGTATTTTAACTGATGTTTCTGTGTTCATCAGGAAAGCATATGGTTCCCTCTGAGACACGTGCATATACACAGTGACTGGCATTCCGAGATCATCTGATGAGCTTTGGGTGTTAAAAAAAAGAAAGACATTTTTTTAAATAATATGAATTCCAAACTTTTCCGCAGTAATCGAAGGAAACAAAACTGAGTACCATTTTCCAGAAATTACTTTGGCATCGTTCCTACAAAGTTTCTATAATTTAGATTAAGAGTCACAGTTCCAAACCATCAAACAGAGAGATAAAAAACCCAATGCGCATTTTGATGCTGAAGTAGCATCATCTTCAGGAGATTCTTCCTGACTGAGTTCAAGGGGGTAAAACCTACAGAGGATTCAAAAAAACAAAGGACAGTGGACTGACGCTATGTATAATCCAGTAAACTGTATAAAGTGTTATCAAAATCTAAGTCGTTATTCATTAATCAGTTGTATATAAACTTTATATATATATATAAATCATATATATATAAACCGGAACTAAATATATATATCCTGTAGATTACAGGATATATATATTTAGTTCCGGTTTATGCTAGAATAATTCAGACATCGCCGATAGTTAACATGGGTTCGATACCAGAATGTCCCAAAAATCGTAATTTTCCCATAAGAATGCATTGCGCGGATATTTGGAAATTATTTTGAAGCACTTACCGGTTTGATAGAAGCCGACTATGTACAACTTTCAAACGAAATTTTACCGTTAATATTAAGCTATTTAGTATTCTATTATAGTGGCAATGATGTAGCTTAGTTTTTATATTATAATATCCTAATAACCTTAATATTAACGGAAGAATTTCGTTTAAAAGTTGTACATAGTCAGCAAAGACCAACATTTTAATATCCAAATTAATATTGACAATAAGTACTAAAAAAAACTCTTTCGCAAAACTGTTGCAATAACATTTCATTTGCTGCGGCACCATGCAGTAAAAAGGGTTATAAACGACGACATCAGTGCTTCTGTCTAGGAAATTCTCCATCGTCTATAGCCGACAAAAGTCTCGAAAGGGTTAAAGTGCCTTCCCGATAAGCTGGAAAGATAAAGCCCGGAATGATGACAGAGGGGTTTGAGAACATTCTTTCATGAGGTTCACCGTTTCTCCAGTGGTCCTTGGTTCAATGCAAGAGCATCATTCAGATTCTACCATGCATTTCAAACGGGAATAATGGAATCTTAGTTAAGGACCTTCCCAATAAGATACTGAATTAAACATTGAAACACGATCAAGTGGCACATATCTAACATTCGTATGCCATTGTCTCTCATGAATGGGTCCGGCATTCGATGCCAGGCGGTCTTTCGGAGTGAATATCACGGAGGTTGGAGATGCCATTATCTATTGTACTAACTGAAGATGTGTTACCAAACGACCGTGAGTTTGACGCCAAGTGGGTGCAAATTTCTCCGGTATAAAATGCATGGCTGTCAATTTTGACAAATTGCAATTTTCACATAAGAATGCATAGCATGGATTTTTGAAAATTAATTTAAGGCACTTATCGGTAAGATAGAGAAACCAAAATCTCGAAGGTTGAAGGTGAGGTAGTCTTCAATATTTCCAATGGAAGAAATGTTACAAAATGACTGTTAGTAGACGCCAGGTGGGTGCAAAATGCTTCCGTAAGAAATGCATTTCTGAAATATTGGACGATTTTTTAAAATGCCTTCCTGATAAGCTGGAAAGATAAAGCCCGGAATGGTGACAGAGGCATTTGAGAACATTCTTTCATGAGGTTCACCGTTTCTCCAGTGGTCCTTGGTTCGATGCAAGAGTGTCATTTAGATTCCACCATGCATTTCAATCGGGAATAATGGAATCTTAATTTAGGAGCTTCCCGATAAGATATTGAATTGAAACTTTGGAACAGGTCAGAATGGCACTTATCTAATATTAATATGCAATCGTGTCGCACGATCGGGTCCTTGGTTCGACGCCAGGCGGCCTTTGCCCGAAGTATTCAAAATTGTTTTGAGGCCTTTCTTTGTACGATACTGCACTCAATTGAAAGCAACTTTTACTCGTAATAAAATAAGGTGCGAGTGAGTGTGTGTTCACCTAAAACTCGAGTACCATAAATGGAATAACTTTCAAACTTTCAGGATTGTTATATCTACTCCCTTCGCAGATAATTGGCTACTTTTCCCCAGTCCCCAGTTCAAACCCAGTCAAGAAAAACCGTTCACATAAGAAATGCACGTAAACCTCACTTTTATTAGTTGCAGGCTACTTTTCGACTGTAAAATTAAATTAGAAATCATAGTTGTACAAAATCGCGATTAGCATGAAAAGAAAGAGAAATGAATAAAGATTCTTCTTATGCTTGCAAAATATCGTTATCGGGTCGAAATGGCCTGAATGTGGTTAAAATATATGGAAACTTCATTAAATTTTGTGGCTGTAAACAACCAAATCCCCTTGACGACCGAAGTAATTGTTGAAGCCAAGCTAATGCATTTTCCCTTACAAAAACACGGAGAATTTTTTTCCATATGAAAATAATCGTTAGAATGAATGATATGCTGTCTGAATAGGAGGCAATATTCTGAAATTTCAGCATTTGAAATTACAAAAGAAGTGGTGTTGATTTGCAGGACATTAGTGGGAATTACCATTTAGGAGTTCATCTTAATCAGCTAGGCTTTACAAGCGCTATGTTAATATAATGAAGCTTCTAAGTGTGCTTTTTTGTTAGGTAATCTACAACTCAATATGTATATTGTGAGTTTTCTTTCAGTGTGTGGCAGGGGGTGTACGCAACCTACTTTACCTCTCTAATTTTTTAATGTCACATATCGTGGTAGTAGATTGGGAAAATACTTACATAATTCTGTCTCTTTCTTTATACTATTATCAATGTACTATTTCCATAAGGGTAGAGTAATTGAAATTTTTATTGTAACCATCAGCATTAACTTCTGATTGAGAATCAATGGGCTATTCATCTATTCTATATTGTGATCTGAGAGAGGGTGTGGGTTTATTTTCATCTTAAACTCAAGAACCAGAATTAGTAAAAACCTTCAAACATGCATATGATTAAAAGTCATCCCCTTTGAGTTAATAGAATTTTTTAATCCATAATATTGGTTGGATCCTGGGTGATTCAAAGCTTAATGTAACGTAATAGAAGCAATTAGAGTTCATTCATTATCAATAGTTTCACCATTTCTATAGAAAATTTAATAGAATCATTGTAGAAGCTTGAGACAAGTTTCTTAAGAAGCATAATCAATCAAGACTTATATATTAATATCGTCGGTTTCAAAATTTTCTTGGTTGAGAGTTAAGAGGCACTTTAGTTAGTAATGTCTAAATTATTAATCTTATGAATCTAAGTTTTAAGAAAAATATCGTATTAACATAGAATTTTAATTTTTAATCTAAAAAATTTTAATAAAACTAATAGAGAAACTTTAACATCTTATTAGTTATAATTAATTGAGCATAGTTGCTTATTCTTTTCATTTTTTCAAACAATGCTTGAAAATTCTTTTCAGAAAGTTATGCTTTAATTTATCAATATCAATCCTAATTGGAAGCCATTTCTGTTTTTAACTCCTTTTAATGAATCATCAAATTGAGGTCAGCAGTAACGATTGAGTAGCTTTATACCTTACATATCATAGACCAGAAACATACAAGTGAAATAAGATGAAGTATTCAAAGGGCGATATTCTTTATCTTAAAAGAGAAATTCATCATTAGGTCATATCTTCTAAGTTTAAAAATTAATACAAACATCAGCTAAGATTCAATTAACCCTTTTGAGACTGTTGTCAGCTATAGACGATGGAGATTTTACTACTCTTAAATACTGTTGTCGTTTATACATGATCAAGTTTTTCTAACAGAAATGACTTTTAAATCACTCAAGCCGCCTCAGCAGGTTTATATGTTTCGTAAGGCGAATTTTTGAAATTCAAGGATTATATCAGTGTTAACAGGGATGACTTTTATAATTTTGTTAGTAGTAATAGCGTTGAGGATTGCTGGGTAGAGTTCCTTCGTATATTTAAAGAAGGCTTAGCTAGGGTCATCACAATTAAAACCATGAGGGAGCGTAAGGAACCATTGTGAAACCTAAATTGTGGGCGTTGCATAGGAGGCAAAGGTTTTTACATCGTTAATATTAAGGTATTTAGTATATTACCTTGTAAAAATTATACTACATAATTTCTATTATATAAGTATACTAAATGGCTTAATATTTATGGTTTTATAATTTTGATAATTTAATTTTGTTTAAAAGTTGTACATAGTCGACAAGGTACAAGATTTTAATTTAAAAAATTAATATTGACAATTACTGCTAAAATAACTTTGGCAAAACAACAGCAATAACATTTAGTTAGCCAGGGCCCCATGCCATGAAAATGAAGGTGAATTATCCGGTTCGGTGACAACTGAGCGCGCAACGATTGAGCACGTCCCAATTGAGCGCGGACAACTGAGCACTATGACAACTGAGTGCTAGGACAACTGAGTGCTAGGACAACTGAGTGCTAGGACAACTGAGTGCTAGGACAACTGAGTGCTAGGACAACTGAGTGCTAGGACAACTGAGTGCTAGGACAACTGAGCACTATGACAACTGAGTGCTAGGACAACTGAGCACGTGTCCTTCGCAAGCAATATTAATTGAACGAATGTAGGTAAAATAATATAAATTTTTGGCACTGAAACAATTGAGTGGTAGCTTATCTTACCAATTACTGATTAAACTGCAAAGAAATATATCCACCTAGAATTAAATTCACATTTATCAATGAAAGCTTTAATAGTTTATGTAATTATATATTTTAATCTCCTACCAATAGTGACAACAATTTCAATTCTCCTACGTATAAAGAAAATCAACTAAATCAATTATTTATAATTTATTTCTTTCGCTGTAAATGCTTATTGAAGATGTTCATTCAACGGAGAAATATGGAAATCTAAAAAAGAAAAATTTCACCAATATTAACACTATTTCCACCCTGCATGATTATACTCTAAAGTTTTTTACTGCGATAAATCCCCTATGAAAGGAAAATTAATTGCAAGAAAATGAGATTTAAATAATTTATTATGTATTACTCACACACGCCTCCTTTGTAGTCAACGTCAGTGTATAGAGCAGGGTTGAAGTGAAAAGTAACCCGCTATTATTACAAGGTCAGAAAAATTTTAAGCCTCAACACGAACATTGCTTGACTCGTCTAAAACATTTGGGTGACATGGTCGAGCCTTTCTAATGCAAGAATTCCGAATAAGAAGAATGACACTAAATCTAGTTAAAACTTAGTGTTGATTTCTTTCTATGTTAGCAGTGTAGTTTAAACATTTTCATTGTTAAAAAAAACAATGAAAATCAGATTTCCTTATATCGGCCTTAAATTTAAGCGTAAATCACTCTTTTCTAGAGGTATCGGGTGGACTTACTTTAGCTGCTTTAATTATCCTCTAATGAAAAATGATATTTTAAGCAAGATTGAAAAGAATTATGTTATAACAGTTTTTACTCTCTTGATGTCCATAGGACAAACTTTTAAATTTATTTAGAGGAAACTCACTACTACGACTTAAACAGAAAAACAGAAACGAATACTCTGCAACATATGAAGGAGTTAAATAATAAGGGGGAATCAAAGCAAAATCAATTTTATTTCAACTTATTAATGTTCCAGAAAATTGCTATCGAAAAGGGGAGCCTGGAAAAACGGCAAAACTAAGGAAAGCTAAAATGAAAAGAGACGTTATCTGGACAAATATACTGAAAAAGAATCATTCTAAGATACCCAGAGTAGAACTCTGAAAAAAAAATATGACAAAACATTTCACTGTAAAGTAAACCAAGTAAATTACAATCAACTACATGAGATAGTTAATTAAATATTGTAACATTTTAAATACTACCAAATCAAGTGGTCTAAACTACAATATTAATTGGTTTTGCTATCATGCTAATACTGTGGCAATTGTTTGAAATTCAAATTGATAATTTAACTTTCATGAGAAAATAACATACATATTAGAGTACCTTCAATTTAAATGCTGAGGGCTACAAAATCTTTTCAGCCTATGGAATTAATAATTCATTTACGACGAAAATAACGCCAACACTCTCGTAATACTTATGTGAAAATATTGTTCATTGTCAGTCTCAGAAAAAAATCCCTTCAATCAAGTTCATGTTCCTTACAAAATTATGTTGTTCCAATCTTTATCTGCTAAATTTCTCTCTTTTCCCGTAGTGCAAACTTTGGCTGGATTTCTTCACAATTGAATTAATCTGCCATACAGAGTATTCCTGGATATGTATCAACATGCAATTCTGTTCTTACTTCCACCAGGCATTCGTGATGACGGTTTAGATGAATCGTAATGATTCTGATATGAGATTTGGTGCAATTTCTGACGAATTCGTTCAGAAGTTTTACTAATTCTTCCAGAGGGAAGGGAAAACTTTCCACTTCACCCTTTCCATAGGAGTATCCCCTATTCATTCCTTTCTTTATTTCTTTTCCTTTTGTTTCATCCATCGAAAGGTATTGTCCATTTTCTCAAAGGTACAGTCCTCCAAGAGAAAATCAAACTGTGTATTCCATGATGCATAAGATTGAGGGGTTTCAAATGCCACTCTTTACCCCTTCCACCCACCCTTCTATTAGCTATTGGCAACACCGGAATATTCTCCCGAGGCCATCCCTTCAATTCGATCGTGGGCCGCAAGGATAAGAAATTTAAGAATACTCCGATCACTGAATTCCGCGTATGCTGAGAGATATGAAGAGCAGGGGAAGGAGTGTATATGACTGTAAGGATCTCGGAAACAGTAGTGAGGTCTAAAGAGAAACAAAGTGAACAGCGGGGGATGGGGGGGTCAAAGATGTGCGACAGATGCCCAGCCGTGAAGGTGCTTTAAATCTGAGTATCTCTTTTTTATCCTAGGGAGTTCTTCCTTGACCCTCTTTTCGACAAACAGCTACAAATACCTCACACTCCTCACTTTCTTTTCATAATGCATTTAACTCTCCTTGATATTCTCTGTGAAATGCTCATGGACAGTTTCTGAAAACTGGTTCCTGGCGTTAATCCTTTTCTGAGAAATTGCACCCGACGGTCCCTGAAATTCAGCGATCAGAGAATTCTTAAATTTCTTATTCATTAATAGCCGAATTCCATTTTCTTTACTTTCGCCAGGAAGAGTCTTTCTTCCAGTCACTTGTCTGTCTTCCTACCGATCGTGTGCGTGTGTTAGGTAGAGAGATGTCACTCCTCACTCCCAGGCGTCGAAACCAAGTGGCAGGAATGCTTGCCGCTAATAAAGGCATTTGCGCGGGAGTTGAATGTCTCCCACTCTACAATATTGAAGTTGATGAAAAGATGGGACTGAACCAGTCGATATCGTTATGCTATAGCTACTAACACCTTTAAATTACATTAGCTACTAATAAGTCTTAATTATACTTTCAACAAAATTATTTTTCCTATCTTTTCCAAAGTAAGTAATCCTACATACACAAGAAGACAAGGGGTTAAAAGGCTGATGAGAAAGGATTAATGAAAATGGAACTTATTTTATCATGGATACAAATTGAAGTTTTAGTTATTATACAGTATATAAAAATAAGCATAAGGCATTAAAGGAAGCGATAAGTAGGTTTAATAGCACTGAATAAAACACAGAAATCAAATGTAGATCGTATTTAAAAGCTAAGGTCATTCGATAACAAAGTAAGATCAATAATGAAAATTATATTTATAGGCGGCATTTCGAATGAAATATGTTCTCCTAAAAGAGTCCGATAGCTGTGTTATGATTATGCATACGGAGTGATACATTACGAAGGATAAAGTAAAACGCATCTTGTAGCAAATGGTTCATGATTTAAATGAATTAAACGAAATAAGCATCGGGAAGATGAGAGACTGTCGGCAGGGAGTTAAAGTGTTTAAGGGGATGCATTAACATAACTTGGATAAGAAGCAAAAAGGAAAACATATGTATTATAAAAAGAATCTTTCCAAGATACATTTATCAAACTGCCCTGACGGTCTCAAAGAGGTAAACTACTTGTGTATATCATATTCTTATTTTGTTGAGATACTATCCACACTTCCAAAGACAGGGAGCTTCCTTCTCATTACCGCTAGAATCCCGCAAAGAATTAAACCTTTACCAGAAAATTCAGAGATGACTATCTCCATTGTAGGCTAAGGATATTTTAATACATTAAAAGGCTAAGGACCTTTAACTCGTTAGAACCACTCTGTGGTTAAATCAAGAAATGAACGGATTTATATGAGGAAAGCTCGAAGATGAGCATATATTATTGCGGAAGACATGTTACCAACTTATTGTTATATTAATGATAATACTTATTATGATAGTATTAATTGTAATGATAGGGCCAGTCAGAGCAGAGGACTCAAGGGCTTTTAATGCCAAAATAAAATAGTGGCTTCCGGATAGTCATTTGAGCAGCGCATTTTTCTTGGATGAAACCTGTCCTGTGTTTGATTCCCGGTGGGATACCATGTGCGAAATAACCTCTGCTGTCGAATCCCTTTTCATAATACTTCTCATAAAAGCGAGAAATAATTAACGTTGAGTTATTGATATGACTTACGTGATGGTGATTTTCGTGGAATAATCACAGCATAAATATTTTACCTCATTATTTTGTATTAATATGGGTTCAGCAAGTTCGTAACCCTCTTTTATTTTAAAATACCATATAGTCTTTAACTGCGATTAATGACTTTTATAAAGCAACGGGATCCTACTGATTGAATCTTCATGACTTTTCTAAATTCTGACGAATTTAATGTAATCTAAACATGATATTTCAGGATTCACATCTTGCTCTTTGAAAATACTGCGAGAGCCAGGACATCCAAGACCTATTTGTCCGAATCAGAATCTTAACTTCTTTTCTTCGATTTAACGATTCATATTATTTCATAAATGAGTTATAGTCCTCAGTATTCAATGCAGCCGGGAATTATATGAAGGTGGAAAAATGTTGGGTCTCATAAAAAATGAAGAGAAATCTGTTCCTAATTTACACTTCTCTTTTAAAATATAATTCCTTACAATCTACCGAAAAATTTCCAGCAATTGCTGTTATCACTTTCCTTTGGACCTCGCAATAGCAGCCCTCCTGATCAGACAGAGCGTAGGCACATGGGTACGCTCTGGCATAGGCCTTCCGGTGTTGCAAATAGCTAACAGAAGGGCAGATGGTAGGGTTAAAGAGTGACATTTGAAACCCCTCAATCTTATGCACCACGGAATACACCGTTCGATTTTTTCCATGGAGGACTGTACCATAGAACTTAGTAAAAATAATAGAAATTAATAGCGGATGGGTGAAGGTGAACTCTGCTCTAAGAATAAAAAAACCCCTTTTCGGCATATTGTGGATGGTCTGACGTTTCAAGGGTAGCGAATGCTTGAAAGCGCTAATGAGGATTCCAGACCGCACCCCTGCTGAGCAGGTATCTAAGGTTAGGGTATGGTGGCAGCAACCCATCTAAAGTAAGATGAGAAATTCCGAGATTTGTAACGTACGCCGTTGGTTTTCCCTAGAGGAATGAAGATAATCAACTCTCTATTTTTGTGGTAGAAGACCTTTCAGGACTTTTTGCAAGAAATCCAATTTAAGATGGTTAACAAACCAACTGTTCAGAATGGCAATTTAAAAACTTAGACTGATTTGCATATTGCATATATTTCCAGATGTTCTACGCTAGAATATTACAAATTTACAAGTTAACACCTGGTTCAAAAGGACATTTCCAATCTTTTTGTTGGCTATTTGAGTAATAAGTAACTGCTATTATAACTTAAGGTTTTCTTCAGACAGAAACAATGGCATTTAATTATATTACCTTGCAGTATTACATCTTGACTGGATAAAGAGATGTAACCAAAGAGTATTCAGTGATCAAAGGTGTAGTGGAAAATTGAGGTGTAATGAAAAGATATAATTAATTAAATTGAAGGTAAACTCATTATCCGATTAAATTTCCATTCTAACACTAAGATGATCATCAAAACCATGCATTAAGTAAACTGAAAAATAATAACTTATCATGATTCGATGTATTTGATGATTCTTCCACAAGAGAAAACAGAGTTCAGAAATATTTACTGAATGATTAATTACCCAGAACTCAATGACAATCAATGAACAACCCAAAAATAGCCACAATTATTAACATACATATGCAGTTATAAATAGCTCAGGGAAGGAGGCATGAGAAACCACATAGCAGGATTCATTGAAATACTCTCCCTAATTTGCAAATATCACACAACGAAATCACTTGCTTTCTTTACATTTTCAGCAATATGTGTAGAATATCATCTTTCTGTTATTGATATGGATCGAATTTATCATATCATATGTATTCATTAAAGCTCCGAAATATTCCCAAAAATTTTCAATTAATGGTTTAATGCAGCAGAAAATTTCGCGTGCTTGGAAGATGTAACACTTATATGGTGTGCAGCTTCATAGGATAGTTTGTGAGAGAGGGACTACACAACTTTGTTATAGGTCGGCCCTTGAGCCATTAGACATTTGAGCAAACGTAGTGGCTCTTCAATTTTGGGAATTTAGGATTAGAGTTCTTGTTTAGTTTGTCTTTGGATTCTCTGAGTATAGAAGTATGGTGGCTTTGTAACTTATCGAACGTTGTTGTGGAGATTTTTCCCAAGTGGTTTAATTTTAAGTCTGTGCGATCATCGTGTCCAAAGAGAAAAGAAGTATAAAAGAGGCAAGCTGTGAAGTAAACAGTTTACGTTTTTACCTATTTCAGCAAGTCTCTCGGTGCTATCGAATTCTGCGAAGAAGCTGCAACTTGAATTCAAAATAATCAATGGAGAAGGAAAGATGCACACTGAGGCACATTCTTAATTTAATTGCTTGACGAGAAGCTAAAAAGGCTACACAGCCATATAATTATGCAATATACTTGATTTACTTGTGATGAGCATGGCCTTTTGCCCTGCAAAAAAGAATTTTTAGTTTAATGAGATATTTATTTCCAGCCAAAAATTCACAACTTTGTGCAAATATGATCAGTATGAATTCATTGTAAGGAAATACAAATGAAATTGTTCTTGTCGCCGTTGTAAATGAGAATATTCAAGATATCTCATACTTTCTGTAAAGCAGTTTGCAATTCCAATAATTTCTGATTTTTCAAACTTTACCTGCTAATATTCCCATCATTTTATTTTCATTTTCCATTTAGAAAGTTTCTTAAGATATGTTAAACTGCTAAACTCCTGCCAGTAATCCATTATTGTACTTTGAAATACCGATTTTCGAGATATTCATATGGTATTTATAACTTTGATCTTTTGCAAACTGAAAATATTGCATATAAATACCGTCTTTTTCTTAAACATTACTTTAGGAACTTTTTAATGTGCTTTCTCTTAACACATCCGGTAGCCAATTCAAATTTGGCACAGGAGTTGTGTGGCGAGTAGACTGCGAGTACGTTTGGCAACAGCGTTTGCTGTAAGGACAATACTGTCAACTTAATGTGGAATGGCCTATAGGAGAGTCGTTGTCTGCGGTTGTCGTTTTCTCTTAAAAATATTTTTAGTGATTTCCCAATAAGCTGGAAACATAATACGTGGAATGGGAAAGGAGGCGTTTGAAAACATTCCTTCATGCAGCTCACTGTTTCTCGGATGGTCCTTGGTTCGAAACTGAAACACATCAGAGTGGCACTTATCTAACATTAGTATGCAATTGTCTCTCACGAATGGGTCCTGAGTTGGTTTTTTGGGTGAATTTTTTAATACTGTATTGTGGCCTTTCTCGGTATGATAGAGCATACAGAATCACAGTGTTTGCATTTAAAGTGGTTTTCTATAGAACCAGTGGAAGTAAGGTTACAAATGACGGTTGCTTCAATGCCAGATGGATGCAAAATTCTCCAGTAAGAAATGCATTGTGGCAATTTTTAAGAATTTTTCTGGATAAGCTGCAAAGATGAGTCCTGGAAAGGGGAACTTATTGTAAATTTTCAACAATTAACTTGTAGTATGCAAGCAACTTTTACTCGTATATGTGTGTGTTTGTGTATCATTATCACCAGCCATTTTCAATCCGATATTGGATGTAGGCATCCACAAGCACTTTCCAATTCTCTCTATTCTGAGCTTCTCTTTGCCATGTCACCCCTAAATACTTAATGATGTCTCTGTTCCATCGGTCTTTTGGTCTTCTTCTTGGTCTCTTCACATCTCTTGGTGTCCAGTTCAGAACCGCTCTTGTCCAACGGTTGTCGTTTCTTCTCACCACATGGCCTGCCCACATCCATTTCAGTGACCTTACTTTATCTATGATATCTGTCACTCCTGTCTTCATCCTCACCCAGGTGTTGCATTTCCTGTCTATTCTTGTTATCCCAAGCAAATATCTTTCCATAATTCCTTGAGTTGCCTGAAGTCATTGCAGCATTTAATATTCAGGTTTCACTTCCATATGTCAACACTGGTAGAATGCATTGGTTGAAGACCTTCCTCTTCAAGACCATTGGCATTTTTGACTTCAGAATAAGTGCATTTCTTCAGAAGGCACTCCTGCTGAGTTTAATTCTTCTGTTCAATTCGTTAATTCTGTTGCTCTCTCCTGTTGTTACTAATAGTCTAAGATATGTGTATTCTGAGCAGGCCTCCAGAGGGGTCCCTTCAAATTTGATTGATTCTTGTACCACAAAAGAATTATACATTACCTTTGTTTCTGTTAAGTTTATCCTGAGTCCTATTTTTTGTCCTGCTGTGTTCAGTTCTTGAAGTCTTCAAGCTAGATCTTTTCCGTTGGTTGCAAAGTGTACTATAGCATCTTCAGAGCAAAGATGACTTGTTTCAGGAATGAGTGAATAACTTCGCTAAAACGTATGCAACTTCTGTTCCATCAAGTTTTAAATATTCTGCTAACACTCCATCTATGCCTCCTGCTTTTCTGTTCTTCATCCGCTTTATTGCTGCAATTACTTCTTCTGGTAGAATAGAATGGGGATCTTGTTGGTTTTGGCTTGCTTCTTGGTTTTCCTCTTCAGCATTTTCTTCCTTCTTGTATAGGTTGCCAAAGTATTCTGCTACCGTCCTTAGTATTGCTTGTCTGTTACAAGTTCTTGTACCATCTTCCTTCTGTATGGCTAAAATCTGTTTTCTTCCAATTGCTAGGCATTGTCTGGTCTTCTTCATACTTTTGCTGTTTTCTATAGCCTCTTGCACAATTCTCTCATTGAATTATCTCACGTCTTCCTTAATTGCCCTTCTGATAGCCTTACTAAGCTCGACGTATTCAATGTTATTCTTTTGTGTATCTGAATTCTTCAGTTCCTTACGTCGTTTCATCATTTGTCGGGTGCTGTCACTTAGCTTTCTATCTTTTGCTCTTCTTAGTGAGCTTGCCACTTCTTCTGCTGCATGCTTAACACCTTGCATGATTTTGGTTTCCAGTTCTTCTTGAAGTGCAGAGAATCTATTTTCAGCTCAAGCTGATATTTATTCTTGTTTTCTTCTTGTTTTTTTTATGCTTATTTCATGTTTCTTGCATGAAATCAACTTCTTGCATTCCATTTGGAGATTAATCTTCATTCTGCATCGTATGATTCTGTGGTCACTTCCAAAGCTAAAATTGTTCAAGACTTCACAGTCTGTTACTATCTAGAGTTTTTTAACCAATATGTAATCTATTTCATTGTTTACTCCGTTGGGTCCTCTTCAAGTCCTCTTCCTTTTAGGGTTCTTCTTGAAATATGTATTTGTTATGTGCATATTGCTGCATTCAGCAAACTCTACGTAGTGACCACGTTTGTTTCTCTGTCCCAGTCTGTATTGTCCTGCAACGGTGTCATTGATTCCTGTTGACCTACATGAGCATTATTGCCCATAATTATTTTATAGTAGTGGGCCTTGTTGTCATGTTCAGTGACCTGAGTCTGGTAAAATTTTTAATTTCTTCTTCACTGCTTGCCGCAGTTGGTATGAAAACTTGTATGATCTGAATAGAGAATGGCTCATTTATCTTGAGTATAAGCTTGCAAATTCTGTCAGATATACTTTCTATCTTCTGTACATTGTTTTTCCATCTCTTGTTGATGAGGAATCCTACAACTGCTAGTCTTCCATCCTTAGTACCCCTGTAATAAAATAAATTACTTTCCTTGAGTGTAATCAAGTCTTCTGATTTTCTTCTAACTTCGCTGAGACTGATGACGTCCCAATTTATCTTCTCTGCTTCATTCAGTAGTTCCAGTAGTCTGTCTTCACTCTTCAAGCTGCAGCAGTTTTAAGTCGCGTAGTGGAGGGTGGTAGCTCTTTTCCTCATGATGGACCTCTGTAATGCCACCACCTCAGAGACATTCGAATGGGTGGTTCTTTTGTGTCCAGATAGATTTCTATTACAGAAGCTCATCATGAAAATTGTATTTGCATTTGGGGGATGAAGGATAATAATTCATCAAGCTGTTCTAGTGCTGATTGGTGAATGCCACTTTCACAATTTGGCCGGAGATTTTGTTGAAGCATTCTTAGCATGGTTGAACCTTCGCTATACATCACCTCCAACCTCCGTTAACACCCCTCTGCCCCATTGAGGCAATGAACTGAGGCAGTGTGAGAAGTGGCGATATTGTGTAAGCAAATATTGTAACAAAACCACATTTCCATCCCCTCAGTGCTTTATCATCTCTTCCAAACGTAGTTGAGACTGACTTATTGTGAATTTAAGGTGACATACGAGAGCTTTGTACTGTACATATGATCAACGTTAACAAAGGAATGAAGAAAAATACAACATACGGCATAATCTAATAAACAGGAATCACACAGCTATTTAATTGAGCCAGGAATTACCAGTAATAACAAGATTTATTACAATGAATCTAAATACAATGTAAAATACGACAAAATACCCCCTTTTCAAAATGACAAAAGCAAAAAAATTTTATCCAAAATCACAGGTTTATTGACATTCCTTTCTAAAAGTATCTGGATGGAAAGAAAATTTAACAATAAAAAAATGACTCGGTGAGTGAACAGTGATTCCTAAGAATCTTCGTCATCAGCAAAGATAATTCAACACAGCAACATAAAAGTAATCAAAACAATATAACCCCAACCAAAACCTTACCCTCCAAAATACTACGAGGGAAATACTAAAAAATACTACTCGTACATGACAAAAGTGTCTACACAAGAAGATGTGGTCAAACAAGAGACAAAGGACACATTAACAAAATGACAATTAATTCGAACCTTTGGAAATCTTCCCTAAGTATCATTAGATTCACACTTAAACAAATAAGATGTCCCTTTGCAATGCACCAAATAATTAAGCAAACATTAATTTACAGTTCTTAATTACCCTTGTATGGATGTGATGAGTCTGAGAATTGCGACAAAGATGAACTAAAACATAGAAGAAAATACGCACCAATTAAATTATACCCTGATTTAACACAGACGAACAAAAGATACAAGAAACACAAGATATTTACCCTGTACAATGAGCGCATTTGACTCTGGGATTTAAAGCACAGATCAAATCGAACCTGAAGTCTAGAGGTAGCAGTGCAGTGAAAGTCTGAATTGGGAATGAAGAGTTACTTGCCAAGCAACAGAGATTGAGATGACTTAGTCCTAAGCGGCTTCTCTGCGTCACCTTATTCAACTCTCTTAACTCCACTTTCTCTCCTAACTGCTCTCTCCTCTTATCTCAATTCTTAACTGCTGCCTCCTCTTCACTGCACTTCTTGTGTCACTGTCCTTGCCCCCAACCACTTTTGAATTCGCCACACACAAAAAAATTGTGAACTATGTCAGTTGAACGTCTAAAATTCAAACGACACATAACCTACGCGTGGTATATCATATTCAAACTTACACAGGAAACAATATGAAACAAAATGATAACAAGAACACAAGTAATACAAAATTAACATCCATTGATTGTAACGGGGAATAGAATTATCCATTAAAATATATTAAGTATAAGTTTTAATTCTCCATATGCAAAATATATTGCTGGGATTCATCCAAAAATAAATTCATGCATATACATTCATACACATTTAAGCTTATATGTATGTATATAAGCATATATAAGCTTAAATGATCTCCTTAAATATCATTTATACAAAGCTTTTACATTATGATTAACTTAATAATACTATTTAAACAAGAAATCAAGATATTTTGTGATATAATTCATAACACATTATGAAAATTCACAAGCATACACATTTTAACTCACTTAAACTTCTACTGTTAAGTTTTAGTATACTTGTTCTGACTGAAGAGTAGTCCATGGAAAATTTGTGTTCTATAACTATCATATTATTCCTAAATACAGTGATGAACATTAGCTTTCTAGGGCAATGAATTGAATGAATTTATTGTTGATGAGCGAAGCAAATTGCTTGGTTTCATTCTTGTCCTATGAATGGCTATCTTGATTTTATTTCTTCTTCATTGTATTATAATATAGTATTCTCCTCCTTCTTCCATGATAGTATTAGAAAAATTACTTTTCTAGTGTGAAAATGCAAAGTGACTTTGACAGAATTTAATTTGATGTTTCACTTCTTTTGTTTTCCCCACTGTATTCCTAAGACTTTAGGTAGAGCTAATGTTATGAGTGAATGAAATAAACCACTTTTCAAATTTATTTTATACCTTAATGAAATACTACAGAAGGGTAAGGAAATATTAGTACTACAGAAAGAAGTAAAACTTTGCTGTACTATTCTTCCAAGGTAATTCTGAATAAAATAACTACTAGTCTCTATTTGAGAAGTGGTGCACTTCATTCACTCATTTCATTTTGGAATACTACAGAGTGAATCATCATTCCATCAAGTTTAGCTAATGTTAAATAACTGCTTTAACAAATAATGTTAGCGAAGGTTGCAAGTTTTCCTAATATCCGATCTTTGAGTTCAACCTTATTCAACTCACTCTCTCATGAATGAATGTATTATGAAATGAACTGTTACTTGAATCCTCATATAAGGTATATGCGGCCCACTATTTCCAACTCTTCCTCTATTTCTTCTGCCTGTTATTATATTATTGCCTCAAACAGATAAGTCGCCCTCTTCGCCGTTTTTATGAGTTCCATCTACTCAGGAATCTTCCGTATACGTCATAAATACATCTCTACAATAAGCTTTATTAGTAATGATAATTGCCAATTATTTTCACATCAAGGAAATTATTATTTTATGTAATAAAACCAAACATTTCACAATATTGCTTACCTCGGCTTCCAGCTGAGGTGTTAAAACATTTGTTAGGCCATCTACATATATTATGATAATTATGATACCTCCCTAAAATGTTCTGCTGACTTGCATTTGAATTTAAAGAATCTGTGAGACTTCTGCAGTCCATCATTTCATTTTATTCTCATAATATTTCATCCAAGCGAGCATATTACCGCCATGTTTACGGTTTACAAAGCAGATTTCACAACTTCTTTCTGTCAATAGGAATTGCGTTACTAAGGGAATTGAATTCCGCTCGCATTCGCAATTCTGAGTTATAAAATTGCAAACGCGATTCCGGTCGCAATTTTTGCCAAGATGGCCAACAATTACGTTCAAAACCCAATTCAATGCGTTACACAAAATCGGGGCCCTTGAAGTTGAAGAATTTCGCAAAAGAATCGAAGACCGGCGTTTTTCACGAAATTTGGTCAACTTTGACCACCTGTATAATTTAAATGTGTAGGAATCAACGTAAATGACATTTAAATGCAGAATTTGTTCAAGAATGGCCATGCGAAGATTCAAATTCCTAACTCAAAAAAACCACTCATTTTTGGCCAGCTTTTTCGATTATAGCGTTGTGATTCGTAGCAGCCGTTGCCACGGCGATTCTCAGATATAAAAATCGAAAACTAAAGTTCTATTCAAGATATCTCCCCAAAACAAATGGTAAATGAAAATTTCATCATTTGCCACAATTTTTCTTGCAACAACTTATTTTTTCATGTGAGAAACAAAAAAGTTTTAGAATACATATAAATTGGGCTGCCCAACCAAAATTTTTGAGGCTATGTTCCACATTATAATGTTTTACTTACTTTTGGTAGTTCAAAAATAAAACTTGTATAAATTTTTTGCAAACTGATGATACAAAGAGTGATCAAGGAAAAAATCGGCATCTTATGTTGGATTCGAAGGGAGTAATGGCAGTATTAAAAATGTTCATAGGTGAAAATGCACACTTTCATTCCTTTTTTGCTTTATGCAATGTTATCATAGCTATAAAAGCATGAAATCTTCACTGCAGTGTTGATAAAATCATTCATATTCAAATCTAATAAGAATTGAAGTTGAAATTCCCCATTACTGAAGAGTGATACAAGTGGAGTCTGATCCCAGACCAAATTCAAATTGCTCGTGCAGGTGGAGCTGAAATACCATAGTGACATCTTAGAATAGTAGCAAGTAAAAGTAAAGTCAAGTACATGGCATGACATCCCTACATGGGATTTGTAAACACAGTATTCACTGTGGGTGACACATGGTCAGTGCATCTGTTGGATAGCAGAATTACCATAGTGACATCTCAGAATTGTAGCCAGTATTGTGTCAAATTCCATATCAAACTAATATATGGAGGGTGGCCCTCTATATATTGTATGGTTTGTATGAACCAAGTCTTTTGAAATTTTATCTCTTCGAGTGAAATTTCTAATTAAACCCTATTATTTTTTATACCTCCTGACTTCTCAGATTTCGAGAGCATCTCCAGTCTCAAGAGAAGAGAGCATTGGCAGTAAATAGTTATCATGAATGGTTTGAACCAGCGCTCGAGAAATGGCTTCAGGTTGCCAAGTACAAGGTGACTCTTCCCTTTTAATCATTGCAATTGATAATTGCAACATACAAAAGTAATCTTTGGATGCATTTTTTTAGAATTAATAAGGCATTATTTTAAGAATTAGAAGCTGGAATAATATATTTATTAAACATTTATGGGAAAATGCTTTACAGAAATTATTTGAATAAAATTCACTCAATATAAACTTGTCTTAAAGTATTCTTTTGATCATTTTATGAGATGAAATGCTGTTAATTGAGTTAATTTCAATTTTAGAAATGATGTCTAATTTAATATGCTAATCTGTTTTGCAAAAAGTGATTGGGAATGGAAATAAATCATACATGTTTGATCCGAAGATTACTTTATGTTATTGATCCTTATGACATGAATAAGTAAATAAAGAATGCCGTTGTGGATTCAGATTATTTCTTTACTTTTAATTTTTATGGATTGTGATAAAACATTAAAAAACAAAAGTTGTTCAAGAAAGTAGCAAAATATATGTCTCTGTTGTACGATATAAATGCTTATTTAGTATTATTATCTAATTTTTTGTTGTAAGTTGTAATTAATACACATTTTATCTGGTTGGAGCCGGAAGCAAGACTGCCCTTCAGGTGTTGAGGCTTCCTCTTTATTGAAACAACATTGTGAATCATGGTAATACAAGATGGTGGCAGCACAAATATAGTCAGACCATAAGATCGTTCTCCTCCTTCAAAAACAAAAGTTTATTTACATACACTGTTAAGAGAATACAGGAACATCACTATACACTATTACTTTAAGAGGAAATAGATCAATCAAAAATAATTACAATACAAAAATTATATATACACAAAAATATAATTACTGTGCAAAGACTTACAATTTAGAAAATGGAACAACAACAGGCGTTAAGATACACTTCATAAAATCAGTGATACTAATTAAAGATTCCCCTCTCGATTAGGACTACTCCCTATTTGCTCTATCGTTTGTGTGATATGTCATTCTCAATTACCCTGATTTGATGTAAATGTTGGTGCCATACTAAGACCTTGTCTGTTTTCAGAATACAAAATTTCTTTCACAACTGATCCTAATGCCCAGTTGTCATTCTCCCTCTATTACCACTCTATCTATAAGGTTTTTATTAAGGCGAGATTGAGACTGAAGTCTCTTCTTTCATCTAACCTTTCATCAATGATATTATATACATAAAAAGTTTTGTGTAGGTCTAAAGAAATAGAGAGGAAAATGTAAGAGGAGTGGATGTTAAAAAAAACCTAAGGTGATATCTTAGGAAAAAAGATCCACTGCAGAAAAACACCCACAAAAAAGGGGGGTGTGAAAAACCTGGAAAACCTGCTGATAGTACATGCTAAAAGATATAATAGAAAACTGTGTCTGAATTGGAAATTACAAAAGCAGCACCATCAAGAAATTATAAAAATAATAATAAAATAAATTCAGGAAAAGGAAAAATTGCAATAGTAAGCAAGGAGGAAATAATAAATATAATAAAAACATTCAAATGAAATTAGAAAAATAATAGTAAAATAATAAAATCAAATCAAAATAGAGGAGAGAGATTATTACAAAATAGAGGAAGTTGCAGGAATACACTTCACATACAGGAGAAAATAATAAATATCACGAAAAATAATGGAATAAAACAATGAAATAATAAAAACCGTTATGAGAAGGAAACATACTAAAAGGACATGAGAAATTTAACAGTTAATTTAAAATGGTAATTTAATAAATACAAATGGAAATAATTTTTTATAAAAAGGACCAAGGAACAAGTACAAAGGACAAGTAATATATGTATAATGGTGCAGTGAGAATGAACAGTCATCAGTTTTGATCTGTACTGAAGTAGCTATATTGAGGGATAGGAGCAGTATCAATTGGGTGATTAATTTTCTAGAAGATGAGTGCGGCATTTTTTCTTGAAAGAACGGGTTGAAATAGATGATTTTATATGAGGTGGAAGGGCGTTCCAAAACTTAACGGCAGTTACTATAAAGAATTTGTGAAACATCTCCATCCTATGATATCGAATGAGTAAGCTGTTTTACCCCTAGTATTGCAATTGTGAATAGATTCTAAGCTGGAATATTCGTAGAAGAGGTATTCTGGAGTTTGCATTCACAAGATGTTGAAAACTAATCTAAGAACATAAAGTCTTTGATGAGGTTCAAGTTTAATCCAAGATATTTTCTTGAACGCATCAGAAATATGGTCATACTTTTTTAATTTAAATATGAAGCAAACAGACACATTTTGGGCATGTTGCAACTTCGAAGCTATTTCTTGCGATAAATCTTGGTACACAATGTCACCATAATCAAAGTGAGGCATGATTAATGAGTTTACCAGTTGAATTTTAACAGAGGGTATAATGAAACTTCCTAAGCATCTGAGGGAATGAATAGAAGAACAAACTTTTCTAGAAATTTTCATGACATGCTCCAACCATGTAAGATTATTGTTTATGCAAACACCGAGATTATTAACAGAGTTACAGAATGGGATCTCGGTATTGTCCAAGATGAGCTTTGCATAAATGTTTCCAGTAAATCGTTTTAATAACATGGGATATCATATAATAATTGCTTGAGATTTTAGTGGATTTATTTTCAAAAAATTGTCCTTGCTCCATTTATTAATTTGTTCGAGGTCATGGTTCATGTACTGAATACATTCCGAGAAGCAGGAAACTGTAGAATCGAGATATATCTGCAGGTCATCAGCATACAAATGATGCTTACAGTATTTAAAATAGCTTGAGGACATTCATTGATATATAGGGAAAATAGCAGTGGGCCCAGGGTCGATACCTGTGGAAGACCGCGATCAATGTTTAACCAAGCTGAAGAGCAATCATTGACAACAATTTGTTTACGATCATGGAGAAAAGAAGAAAACCAAACCATGGACAATTCTGAGAAACCCATATTTCTCAACTTTGCAAGCATGATATCAGCATCAACCGAATTGAAGGCTTTACTAAAGTCCAGTAGGATCAAGGCTGTTAATTTACTATTATCCATCAATTTACGAATATCATCAGTTATCTTAACTAAGGCCGTATTGGTGCTATACGACTTCTGGAAACCTGATTGTGAGCAGTCAAGAATCAAATTTTTATGTAGATATTCAGTTATTTGATGATGTGCGAGTTTTTTTGAGGACTTTTGATAAAACCGGGAGGAAACTGATGGGTGAAAATCATCAGAATTCAATTTAGAATTTTTCAAAATTGGTTTCACTAGCACGCGTTTCCATGGCGTTGGTAATTTTCCAGTTAGGAATGATAGGTTAAAAATGTTTGTTATCATAGGTAGCACTAAATAGCAAAGTTTGTTTATGATAGTAATAGGAATGCCATCAGCAGCTTCAGCTTTCGACTTAATGCTTTTTAAAGTATTGAATATTTCATATTGTGTAACTTCTTTGAATGAGAACTGATAGAATAGAAGATGGAATAGTTTTCTCCTTCAGAGTTTGTAACACTCGACATTAATGCTTCAAATTAATTTCAGTTGGAGGAAAGGAAAATTTCTGGTTTAAAGTGTGAAGAGACATTTCACTGAGTGTGGGAGGTTCCCCAGATTTTCCTATTCCCAGGTTATGCAAGTTTTTCCATAAAGCTGCCGGAGTTTTACTGTCTTTTGAAATAGAATGAGCATATTTTAATTTCGCAACTTTAATCATTTGCTTTACTTTATTTCTGAGTTTCTTGTAATCGCTGCAACTTATGGAATCGTTATTGTGTTTGAATTCTCGGAAAGTAAAGTCATGATTTGCTATTATTTGTTTGATGTCATAATTGAGCCACATAGCTCGAGGTTTAGAAATTCTGACTTTCTTTATTGGAGCATGCTTACTAAGTAAAGTTAACTGAAGATCATTTAAAATTTCAACTTTGGTATTGACTTTGCAGGCAAATTCTATTTCATACCATAGTACAATTGCATCTTCTAGCATTTCTGCCTCATTTAAGTCATTTAGATTATGGTACTGAATATATATCTGTTTATTTTTCTTAATCTTGTGTGAGTATGAAATGAATAGAACATCATGTCAGATTCCAGGTGCTGGTAATTGACCGTGAATTTCGTCCTTTTACGGATTGGCAGAGGCAGTGAGATCAATCCATGTTGACATAGTGAGAGTATTATGAGTAGGTAGCAGCAGAAGAATGGTAAACTTGTGCGCATCGAAGGAATTACGAGTAAAATTTAGAGTCATTGCTATCAGAATTCAGATTTGCGTTAAAATCGCCAGTGACTATTATATGATCGTAATTGTTACACAGATTCGATAATTCTTCATCAATATCCAATAAATGCCCAATATTTGGTGTTTGATAGATGACGCCAGTTTTTTTATGCTCAATAACTACTTCTAAAAATAGAAATTCAGGTCTCTTACAATAGTTAGGATTGCTGCTAGAGATGATTTTACAACGTAAATCGCTCCGAACAAAGATACCAATCCCACCTCCTCTTTTCCAACACGATCGTTACGGTACTATAGCTGGGAATATTAATAGTTGAAGATTGAATCATTGGATTGAGACATGTTTCATTAACCGCAATTGCATGTACGCCGGATTCAGGAATGATGGAACAAAGTTCCTTAAGATGAGGAATAAGACTTTGAGAATTCAGGTAAAGAAGCTTAAAGGTATTCTGGTAAGGTAGAAAATGTTTCTGCAAGATATCCTTTGTTGAAGAATGGAATGACTTATTGTGAGGAAAAGTATTACTAGGAAATATTGAGTGTAACGTGGAGTGAGGAGCATGATATGCATCTTCGGGCATGCATGAGGGATGGAACACTGGTGCCTCTGGGTTGAGAACGGACACCTTGGAGTGCAAAGGGATGAAAGCAAGGGCATTAAGATCGAGGTGAAAGGGAGAGGGAACAGAAAAGGTGGTTGAAGAGAATGGATTATTGCAAAAAAAACAAGTTCTTAGAATCCATTTAAGAAAAACAGGAGGGAAAGAATGAAAATGCACCTTCAGAATAATGGAAGGTCAGGAAGAGAGAACATTTCAATGACAAGGAAGAAAAATCACCAGAATTAAAAGAGGAGAAGAACATGAGCAATAATGAGATATACCATGTCAGCATGTATTTTCGTTGAGAAATAGTTCTTATGACTGATAAATTATCTAGTTTTGTGAGATTATAATTTAGTGAGTCGATAGAGTTACTTAACTTAGTGTGGGGAAAAATAATAGCGGTGATCGATATATCATCACACCACACTGCGCTATCCACCGAAAAACACACGGGATGCCACTGTAACCCAACTTACGATGTTGTAACACTACACTTCACTCAGCCACTATGGACACTAAATTATACACAATTTCACGGCACTGTTGTAATGGGAAAATATTAAACACTAATAATGGGGATTCAAGGGGATAAACTGCTGCTGCATTGGGTACTGCCTCGAAATAAAATCGGCATCTATTTATGTCCTCGTCACTGGTTTTCGTGGTGGTCCTGTCCTGGTCTTTTGGTCCTCACTTGAAGTTTCCAGATTTCTCACAAGTCTGTTGTCCAAATTCTTTGCTTAATTTCGGCGTCTGCTCCTGAGTGCATTGCTGGGGGTGTCTAATGGCATCAATGTCTTTCGTGGTCCCTTCAGGATACAGGAAGACAATTTTGCCATCCTGTGTCCATGCATTTCGCAGGCCCACCAAGTCCTTTGCAGCATTTAGTACTGCTTGCTTCAGTCTCATGAGGGATTCTGTTATGAGGGTTCCTGAACCCTTTAAGGACTTTTTCTGCAACCATATTTTATTCCTGTCCTGATAAAATAGGAATTTCACAATAATTGGTCGTGGTTTGTAAGGAAAATTTACTAATGGCTTTCAGTTTGTCAAAAGTAAAGGAATTTCACTGACTCTTTCATAAAGGTGCCCTTTGTTGACTTTAAAGCCACTAAATCTCTGAAGTAGCACTTTCAAGTTGCTCAAATGTTCTTTTTCCCTGAAATTATTTTATCCTTGTGGAAGCAAGTCTCAAGTCCTTGCATCCATAGCTCTCTGTAGCAGGGGCAGATGCTACTCCAAAAGGCAATCTATTACACCTAAACAGTCCCTTACGGGTATTAATCGCACTCAACTTTTGAGACTCTTGGTCCAATGGCAGCTGTTGGTATGCTTGAGAGAGATCTAAGTTGAAAGCTTTTCCCCTCCTTGCAATTTACAAAATAACTCTTCTACTCTTGGCAAGGGATAACATTTTACTAAGGGTTCATAGTAACTTTGAAATCTCCACAGATCCTAACATACCCATTGGTCTTTAAAACGAGAACCATGGGAGTGGCCCACTCGCTGATTTCTATAGGATGAATTATGTCCAATTCCACCAATTTTTTTAGTTCATTGTCAACTTTATCCTTCAATGTGTATGGAGAGCTCTCGATTGACAAACAACTGGCTTTGCTCCTGCCTTCAGATGAGGTTTCAATTTTCCTCTATTAAAAGTTCCTATTCCACCATTACTAAGATCTTTAAATTCACTCCACAACTTATCTATTGCAGGATTTAATGATGTGGAAAGGCTATGAAATGGCAGGGAAAATTTAATGCACAATACCAATCTCTACCAAATAAAAGGACCCCCCCATTGGGAATTACATCGAGTGGCAAATGCAGAATTTCTTTCTTGACTCTAACCCAAGCACACCCACTAGGAATAATCAAGCCAATGGAATATGATCTCAATTTCACTGTGGTGCTTTCCAAAGGAAAACTTTCTTTTAAAACAAGTCTCTGAACCCGAGTCTATCTCCATTCTGATCTTTGACGTCCACTAATCATGGATCAATTTTCTTACTTTTACACTGAACATGGGAAGGTGTCTTCTGCAGTCCTCATTCTGCCACTCTTCTTGGAGAAGATATCTCTTTGTGATTCCTTCGTTCTGCCTTCAGATGGTTGTTTTCAAATGTTGCAACTATAATTGCAAAAGCTACAATTACAGAGACAGCTGCAGCAACTATGTTTCCATGGACCCCAATTCTGTTCCCAACATGTCTGGCCTGGAAGACTTCTGGATGGAACCACATGGCCATTCTGCTGATTGCCACATATAGTGTTGCTTTCTCCTGTACATAACAGCTTTCTCAAATTTTAGCGTTTTGTCCTCTAAATAAAGCAACTGTACCATTTGAGCATTTCTTAGCGCCAGATCCAAATTTACAGTACTGTGAGCTCTTACTTAACCCAGCCACAAATTGAAGTACATTTTGCACCCTTCTGTTGAATCTGTCTCTCTCCTTGATAACAGAACACTTGGGTGCGTAATGAGCCTGTAAAAGTAATAAAATTTCCTATAAACTGTGTGTTCTGCTGGCTTTTTCGGTTTGCACAGATCCCTTAAACTTTGTAAGTCTCTTTCCTGAGCGAAGACAACAAAATAGCCTTTTCTTTGTTTTCTTGGTGCCTATTTCCTTAGCAATGAAAAACTGCACGAGTTTGTGCGACTCCCAATTATCTTCACCTCTCCATGATGTAAGCCATATTCTTCACCAATGTAATAAATATGCATGTTATCTTGTTTGAGCCAGAAGCAAGTCTGTCCTTCAGGTGTAGAGGCAGTTTTGGCTTCCTTTTTATTGAAACAGTAGAACATTGTGAACTATGGTGATACAAGATGGTGGCAACACAAATATAGTCAAACTATAACACAAGTACAGTATGAATTTATCAATCTGCTGAAAGAGATACATGTGTTACGTGTTTTGTTTGTGTATCTCTTTTTTTTCTTGTTAAAGTTAATGAGAGATAATGGACATGTTAAATCAGTAGCTTTTCCAAAAGAAAAGAAAATTAATAGAAAATCTGATTCATGTCTTTCATGTTGCAATTTCTTTGAAAATGCAAAAAGAATCATGTTAAATGACATTTTTCTTAATTATATTGACAATAGACTTGTTTACTATTTGTATTTATGTATGTATACATACACACACATACTATAATGCAAAGGTAGTTTATAGCAAACGTAAGATGCACATTCAAATATATTTTCCTAAAACATGAAAATAATTATTTACTCTCACATCAGACTTACAAATGAAATATTTAAATTAGATCTATGCCTTCTATGATTTCTTCAAAAATAAATTTTCTCATTAGCTATTTCCCTAAGTCTATTTTATGTATACTTGTACTAGTATAGCCTTTATATACTTTGCTAAGAGTAACTAATTTATTTTTGTAGGCAATGTTAAGGGTGCGCAGAGTTTGTGAGCAAGGAACTCCACTTAACTTATGCAATGTGGGTGAAGCTCCACCTCACAGCACTTCAGCCATTGATTGTGTTTCCTGTTTTCATCAAATTGAGGAATTCTGGAGACAACTATCATGGCCAGATCCCATCTCTGGATACACTCACCTCTGCAAAATTGTAGATGTAAAGTTCTTCATTCTTTTGATATACCTGTTTCAGAACAATTTGCAGTCATTTCAATATATTATTTTATTGATATATTGGTTATACTCTTTGATAATTCAACCTCTTTTTAATGCAGAATTATGTATAATTCAGAGTAGCAAACTTTATGAAATTCAATTTGGTATCTAAATATTTCAGATCAGATTGTATCTTTTAAGCTGATTTATGATTTCAGAATATGGCAGTTGTCTCATTTTTAGTAATTTATCCTGGTATGAGACAGTTCTCAGCACTTCAAATTAGGAAAAATGGGTTTTTATCAATTTCCATGTGCATTCAAGACAACTCAAAACAACTGAATAATATTATGAAATTTATTAGAATTTTTTGTTTCTTTTTCAATTTTCCAGATAAATAACCCTATAGATAATGCTCATAATCTTTTAAATTGATATTTTCATATGTATAGTGTGGGTTACTATAGCATCTATTTAAAAATTCAAATTACTATATTTCAGGTAGATAATGGTATTTTTTGGAGGATATAGATGATAGAACTCTCTTGCATCTTTGTAAGAATCACTTCCGTATTACAGAAAATAGACTAAAAATGTGACACTCAAATTCAATGTGTCATACTGTAGATTTATAGATGATAAATATGTACATCAGTCTATTCTAATCATGAAATAATTGCATTATAATGAATAAAACAATTAACACTTAGTTATTTCCACAGATATATTTTTTAAGGTAACTAGTTTCATCAATGAATGACATCTTCAGGCATATCGTGTATTGGATTAGCCTCATCAATTCCAATTTTACCCTTTCAAGAGGTCTCCCATCCAATTTCATTGCATTTGAACTCTATTTCTCATTTGAAAGATCTTTTTGAAATAAAAAAATTAAGGGAGTTTTTTCTAACAGAAAGGGAAGTAATCCTATTGCTTTTGCAGTAATTGATGATGCTCCTTCCTCAATTATGACGGCATACTAGAATTTTCATCACCATTTGACCGATAGGCTAACTAGATTCCCATTGAAGTTGTATGATATGTCTTTTATCATCTTCTCTTTTTGATCTTTATCAAAATCTCTTTAGATTTTTATGGAAGTTTCATACTCATTCAAATACCACTCTGCAGCATCTGCCCATCCAAGACACTCCTTCCAACACAAACTTCTTGGTTGAATATCTCTCATAATAATTTTTAATCATTTAAATTATGCTATGAGGTTGAGAAAGGAGCAGGAAGAAGGTTTTACATATTGTAACATTGTAATATCAGTCTTCGCTCAGTCATCAAGGAGAGAGGTGGTGAAAGTGGAAGGAGCAGGAAGAAGGTTTTACATATTGTAACATTGTAATATCAGTCTTCGCTCAGTCCTCAAGGAGAGAGGTGGTGAAAGTGGAAGGAGCAGGAAGAAGGTTTTACATATTGTAACATTGTAATATCAGTCTTCGCTCAGTCGTCAAGGAGAGAGGTTGTGAAAGTGGAAGGAGCAGGAAGAAGGTTTTACATATTGTAACATTGTAATATCAGTCTTTGCTCAGACGTCAAGGAGAGAGGTTGTGGGAAGTGGAAGGAGTAGGAAGAAGGTAGGGGATATAACAATGGCAAACATGGGGAAGTGCGTTGAGTGTAATAAGGTCTGCAAGAATGGGGTTAACTGTAGTCTGAGTAATGATAGATATCACTTTAGATGTACGAAAGAAAAATTAGTAGAGTGCATGGGGGATAAGTGGAAATGCAAGAAATGTAAAGGAGGCAACACTGAAAAGCTACAGAGGCTTCTGGCGGATCTCGAGATAGAGAGACTAAAGGAGGAGCTGAAGAAACAAGTTGAAGAGTTGCTAAGTGAAAAGGAATGATATAGCTGTGAAATGAAGATAAGTAAGGTGAGAGTAAAAGAGAAAGAATGTGCGTTGAGAATTATGGGGGACTCGATGATCAGGTATTGCGGTGAGTATTGCAAGAATAGCAATACGTTAGTGAAATGTTTGCCAGGAATCAGGGTCGAACAGCTGGAAAGAAAGATTGAGAAGTTGGAAGAAGCAAAGGAGGAAGAAGTGGTGATCCTGCATGTGGGAACAAACAATGTGAAGCCGGCAAAGTCTGCCGAGCACTTGATGGGGTGGGACTTATGTACAACGGAGAGGAAAAAGTTCAAAAAGGCGAAGATAGTGTTAAGTGGTGCTATAAGAAGAAGGGACATTTCATATGGTTTTATTAGAAAAATTAATGACTGTTTAGACTGGGTGTGTAGTGGACAAAACATCATGTTTGTGGATCCAAACGGTAGGTTAAGTGAAAAGGATTTGGGAAGAGATGGTTTGCTCCTCAACAGGAATGGTTCTCAGAAATTTGGAAAATTACTAAAGAGGGTTGTAGATAACAGCTACCATAAGGGAAACTAAACTGCGGTGCGGCAGGTGAATCGTCTCACGATTTAGTTGTGAATAACAGAAAACATGTTGCTGATTGTCAATTGGCAGGGGTTCTAAGGCTTTTGCAGGTTAACTGTCGTTTATAATAAAATCGGGGAATTAGGTACATTAGTAAACTCATGTAATGCGGATATAGTAATAGGAACAGAGTCATGGTTAAATGATGAAATTGGTTCCAGTTTTCCAGAAAGGTATAGGAGGTATATAGGAGAGATAGAGAGAGTAAAGGCGGAGGTGTGTTTATTTGCGTCTCTAAACGGTTTTCGAGTTTCCTTATTTCGAAAGATAAAGACTATGAAATTCTGAGTGTTGAAGTTGAAGACAGGCTAACATAGAAAAAAATTAGTGGGAACGTACCGGCCCCCCAGGGAGGACCTTGCTATTGTTGAGAGGCTAGAAGAAATGACATGCTGTGATAGAGACGTTAGCAAATCGCTCGTAATTGCAGGAGATTTGAATTTACCACAGTTTAACTGGTCAGGAAAAGAAGAGACTGGAGGTAGGGGGCAACAGCTAATAAACGCTCTAGTGAGGGAGGGTGGGTTCATGCAGGTAGTCAACAACTCCACTAGAATAAATATTTTATTGGATATATTTCTTTTAAATACACCGGAGAATGTAAAAGGTTGTGAGGTTTTACCTGGAATAAGCAATCATGAGGCAGTATACTTAGAGCTTTATTGGAATAACAATAACAGTATGAAAACTAAAAATAAAGTAGTATACAGCTTTCATTGAGCTAATGTTGATACTTTCCATAGTTACTTAATAAGAGAATTTAAGGGTTGGACCAATAAGGGATCAAACATAGAAGAAATATGGGAAAGCTTTAAGCAGATTCTAAGTAAAGGAATAGAGATGTATGTACCAGTGAAGAAATTATAAGGGAATGCGGACCCTGAGTATTATAACGCAGAGATCAGGAGATTAAAATGGAAATCAAGGGAATTGCATAAAATGAGAAAAATCAGAGAACAGCACAAAATTAAATATTGGGAGATAGTAAAATTGTTAAACAGCAAGTAGAAAGAGGCAGAGAATAAATTTCTAGAAAATTTAATGACCAATAACGGTAGCAATAGTTTTTATAAGTTTGTTAAGTGTCGTAAGAGAGGAAAGCGTGAAATAAAAGCGATAGAGGGATCTCGTGGAAATATCTTAACTGAAAACAATGAAATTGCGGATGAATTCAGAAATTATTTCACAAGCACTTACAAAGTACTGGATCAAAGGAATGATTTGAATTCACTTGACTGCAAACCGAATTCATATGTACCATTTATGATAAACTCTAAAGATATTTTGGAAAGAATTAATAAGTTAAAAAAATAATCACATGGACCAGATGGAATAAGGAATGAAGCCTTAAACCTAGGAGGCCTGGAGATAATTCCGTTTTCAAAACAAATATTCAATGTAACTATCAACAACGGTCAGATACCAAAAGATTGGAAATCTGCAACAGTAGTTCCTATACATAAAAGAGGAAGTAAAAAGTCTTTAAAGAATTTTAGACCTATCAGCCTAACTAGTGTCGTGTGTAAGGTTTTCGAACAAATTATCACAGACTATTTGAAAAACTTTGGGAGTCAGAAGGGTGGCTTAACGAAAGTCAGCATGGGTTTAGGAAAGGTTTTTCTTGCGACACACAAATGCTAGGGTTATATCAAGATTTAATAGAAGCAAAGGATGAGGGAGAACAGGTAGATGAGGTAGTAGTTGATTTAGCAAAAGCCTTTGACGTAGTAGATCACAGCTTGTTAATCCAAAAAATGAGTATGATGGCGGTAGATCCAAGAATAGTGAAATTATCAGACCCAATTCAAGTAACTTCAGCGGTAGCGCAGGGTAGTGTACTAGGCCTGCTACTCGTCTTAATATTTATTAATGATATGCCGAGCGTCATAAAATCTCGTGTACGACTATTTGCTGATGACTGTGTTATATACAGGGTTATAAAAGGGAATGGTGATTGTAATAACTTACAAATGGATATTGATGAATTAAATAATTGGGTAAACTCAAACAAATTGGATATCAACAAAGATAAATGTAAAGTAATTAGCTCTAATAAGAACAAATTTCAATATTCCTACAATATCGGTGGTAAAGTTCTATCAAATGAAAATAATGTTAAGTACTTGGGAGTTACTTTCAGTAAATATTTAAAATGGCATGCGCACATTGAGAACGTTACAGGTAAAGCCAGTAAAACATTAAATATTGTAATACGTACTCTCAAAATATCAAGCAAGAAAATATAAGAAACTGCGTATAAATCACTGGTTAGACCAATACTAGAACACGGTGAATGTATATGGGACCCTTATCAAATTGGACTTAAAAAGGAATTAGAAAAGATAGAAAGAAATCCGGCTCGGTTCGCGTTGGGGAGATATGAAGCAGCGTTTCTCAGATGTTAATGTAAGAATTAGGTTGGGATAGGTTAGAAAACAGGAGGAGGAAGAAGAGATTATCAGTATTCTTTAGGTCTTTTGTAGGAATTCCTGCGTACAAGGAAATAAGCGACAGAATAAAAGAGGCAGATTACCTAGGTAGACATGATCATAAATGCAAAGTGAAATGTTTAAAGCAAAGAATCGATAACAGGAAACACTGCTTTTTAAACAGAACTATCGAGGAATGGAACCCGCAGAAGCCTTTGAACCTTTCCCAAAAAATGTGAAATATTTTATTAGGGGTATTTGTAAAATAAGTAATATGAGGAATGAGCCAGCTGATGACGAAATGTGGGACAAGTAGGGGATCGCCTGATAGGGTGATGTATGGTGGGGACTTCAGGGGCTCCATAGCCGCTTCGGTAGCCATGAAGGCCTAACAGGAAACCTGAGAAATCTCCCAGAACAAGATTTACTAACATGGTAGATATTACTTTGTATTGTATGTTTTATTATGTGTTATTATGGTTATTTGTGTATAGTGTCAAGGATTGTAAACGGATTGTGTAAATGTGTAATATCTGTTATATATATATATATATATATATATATATATATATATATATATATATATATATATATATATATATATATATATATATATATATAATCATATAAGTTACCACCGGACAATCGTCCACCTGTAGCTATATTTTAATTAAAGAATTAAAGAATGAGTTTAGAAATGAAAATATGATACTGTTTGCCTAGTAAGTATTTGATTAACTTAAAAGATGTACTGTCATTATTTATAGCTGAATCAGAGTGAAGAGAACAATATTTTCTGAAAGACATACTGTGAACTAGTATATCTGTCTTTAATATTCCAGAAAAGTTTTTCAACAAGTAAAAATCTATGTACTTGAAGTATATGATAACTTTATAGGCTATAAGACCATGCATTTAACAGAAAATACAATAAATTGCTCTTAAAATATTTCAAAAATATTCCTATATTTGCAAATATAGGAAAACCCCACATGTTTTATAGGCTAAGTTAAGGAAAAATCCTTGTTTTACAATAGGGAAAATATTATATATATATATATATATATATATATATATATATATATATATATATATATATATATATATATATATATATATATAATCAATATCAGCCATTTTCAATCCGATGTCAGATGTAGCCCTCTAGAAGCGTTTTCCAATTCTCTCTATTCTGAGCTTCTTTTTGCCATGTCACCCCTAAGTACTTAATGATCTCTCTGTTTCATCGGTCCTTAAGATTGCTTCTTGGTCCTTCACATCTCTTAGTGTCCAGTTCTAAACTGCTCTTGTCCAATAGTTGTCGTTTCTTCTCGCCACATGGCCTGCCCACATCCATTTCAATGACCTTACTTTATCTATGATGTCTGTCACTCCTGTCTTCATCCTCACCCAGATGTTGCATTTTATGTCTCTTCTTGTAATTGCAAGCATAAATCTTTTTATACTTCTTTGCATTGTCTGAAGTCGCTTGGTTATTGCAGCGTTTAATATATAGGTTTCACTTCCATAGATGTTCTTCTGTTCACTTTGTTCATTCTGTTGTTCTCTCTTGTTGTTATTAATTGTCCTAAGTATGTGTATTCTGAGCAGACCTCCATAGGCGTCCCTTCAAATTTTATTGGTTGTTGTACCACAAAAGAATTGTACATTACCTTTGTTTCTGTTAAGTTTATCCTGAGTCCTATTTTCTGTCCTGCTGTGTTCAGTTCTTGAAGTCTTCAAGCTGGATCTTCTCCGTTGGTTGCGAAGAGTACTATATCATCTGCAAAGCGCAGATGACTGATGTGTTCCCCATTAATCCGCAGACCTTTCTGCTCCCAGTCCAAGGTTTTAAAAACTTCCTCCAGAACAACTGTGAAAAGAATCGGGGAAAGGCAATCGCCTTGTCTAACTCCCTTCTCAATTTTGAATTCTTCAGTAACTTCCTGTAACATTAGTGAGGCTGAAGCATTTTTTAAATGCTTTGTAGGAGACAGATGTACTCTACATCTACTCCTTGTTTTTCCAGGGTATAGGTTGCCAAAGCATTTTGCTACCATCTTTAGTATTGCTAGTCTGTTGCAAGTTCTTGTACCATCTTCCTTCTGTATGGCTAAAATCTGTCTCTTTCTAATTGCTAGGAGTTGTCTGGCCTTCCTAATACTTTTGTTGTTTTCTATAGCCTCCTGCACAATTCTCTCATTGAAATTTCTCAATTCTCCCTTAATTGCTCTTCTGATAGCCTTGCAAAGCTCGATGTATTGGATGATATCCCTTTGTATATCTGAATATGAAATATGTATTTGTTATGTGCATATTGCTGCATTCAGCAAACTCTACTTAGTGACCACGTTTGTTTCTCTGTCCCAGTCTGTATTGTCCTGCGATGGTGTCATCGATTCCTGTTGACCTACATGAGCATTATTGCCCATAATTACTTTATAGTAGTGGGCCTTGTTGTCGTGTTCAGTGACCTGAGTCTGGTAAAATTTTTCAATTTCTTCTTTGCTCCTTGCTGCTGTTGGTATGTAGACTTATATGATCTGAACAAACTAAGGCTCATCATGAGTATATGCTTATAGATTCTACCAGATACACTTTCTATTTTCTCTACATCAAATATAATAAAATAAGGTGTGTGTATGTATGTTTGTTCGCGTAAAACTTGAGAACCATAAATGGCATAAATTTCAAACTTTCAGGATTGTTATATGTACTCCCTGTGCAGATGATAGATAAATGAAAATTTATATATATATAGTACGTTATATACATATATATATATATATATATATATATATACACAAGTAAAAGTTGCTCGCATACTGCAAGCTAACACTTGAATGCAGTACCGTACCAAGTAATCCCACAAAATAATTTTGAAAACTTTGTGCAAAAGACCGCCTGTCGTCGAACTAAAGACCCAATCGTGCAACACAATTGCATATTAATATTAGATAAGTGCCATGATGACCTGTTCCAAAGTTTCAATTCAATATCTTATCAAAAAGTTCCTAAAATAAGATTACGCTATCCCTCTTTGAAATACATGGTAGAATGGAGATGACGATCAGGCATCGAACCAAGAACCGTCAGAGGAATGGCGAACAGCGAATATGAAACAGATGAATTGCCTCTATGTACGTTCCATTTCATATCATTCCCGGTTATCGGATAAGCATTAAAAAGTAATTGTCAAAATTGACTGCTATGCATTTGATACCGGAGAATTTTTCACCCACTTGGCGTCGAACTCACGGTCATTTGGTAACATTTCTTTAGTTAGTACAATAGATAACCACGGCATCTCTAACCTCCATGATTTTCACTGTTCTATCGCTCAGAGTAAGGACTTAAAACAATATATATATATAGGCAGCTTAATGTTGAGTTTGGATCGATAACCACTTGTGTTAGGAATGAAATTGCAAGTCCTTAAGCATTTTTATTATTAAAAGTAACCCTTCCTGAGGAAAATTAACTTTTCCTAAGATCTTTAATTCTTTTACCCAGACAAAGAATTAGTCTAATTCTATTCAACTTTGTTGTTCTTTTCTTGCGTGAATGTACCATTTTCCTCTTATAATTATGATGGTTTATTGATTCTTTGTAGTGACTCCAATAATATGAATTAGTTCCTCCCTAAAAAGGATTTATTAATAAGATTCTTCTTGCATTCTTTTGCAGATTATTTGTTGTGCTGCAGATTATTTTTCTGAGCTAACTAATCAAAGATTACAAGAAACAGGATTTTATGAAGACCAGGGTCCATACAGGTTTTGTGCTGAGGTAAATATCTTGCATACTTTTAGAATTTTGGACCAAGCTGCAGTTTTAATTTTGAGAATTTCTCTCTAATAGTATATCTTAATATAATCCAAATAACATTAAATCAATGTGGGAAATGGGTTTAAATTTTCCTGATAGAAATTTGCATTTCCTTTCTTTATTATATCTAAGCTTATAGCATGGATTCTTATTCTGCTTCATGATTCCCTAATTTATAATAATATTGCTTTCAAAGAAGTAGGGAGTCTGAAATTTAACTTTTCTTAGTTCTTTTGATTCAGTATTCTAATTCTGAATGTGTTATTGAAGAACTTCTGTTGCAGCAATTTGGGAAAATCTTAGCAAATATTATTATTCCATTATCAAAACAAACTTGTTAACATATTTAATAGCAAATAATGTTTTGATCAATTTATATTGAAATTTCATGCTGATTTTTAGGGGAAATATTCAGTTATTATTTCATTTAAATTTATTTATTCATAGCTTTATTTAAGAGCATTTTAATCCAAAACCAGCTATTTCCTTGTACTTAAATTGAATATTCACCATTTTTAATTAGATTAACCCCCAAAACAGTATTTCTTGTGATAGCTATGGAGTTACAATATTTAAGGGAAAGACATGATTAATCTGTGTTTAAAAAATTTTGTTAAAAGTTAGATGGTCACTACAACGAAAAACTCTCTTAATAGAGTCCACAAAACTTTTTTATTAAAACAATTATTATTATTAGGTGATGATGTTATTCCATAGTGAAACATGTTTTATTAAAATGTTTTCGTGGTCTCTACCAAGTGAGTTTTTCTTTGTGTTTGATCATGAAGGAATTTCACCATAACTCACCTAAGTCTGTCATGTTCTTCTTAGTCACATTTTCACCTGATAAATCCATGTATTTCATTGCTATGATTGATCTTATTGCTTCTCTTAACTGTTAGTGACTATAATTAAGAATTTTCTTGCTGTTTTTCATAAAATTTGAACCAATGTGATGGAAGATGTGCATGGTGGTGAATGATCTAGAAATGGTGTTGCATTGCGTAGCCACACTGCATGACAACCTTGGGATGAGTCCTATCATGGCAGCTGTAGAACAACAGTATAGTGGAGGGGATTATCTGACTGCTGGACCAGATTACAGAGGTGCTCTCTATAACCCAATTGAAGCAATGCAGAATCATCTTGGAGGAATGCTAACAAGAATCATTGGAAGGATTGGAATTCAGGTGAGTGTAATGGTTCATCATTATTGTGCGTGAACTCATTGAAATGTCACCTCCAGTATGGTTTCCCACTTTGCAAATGTAACTCAGTTCACTGGGTATCTGACACCCAGGATACTTTTTCTGTTTTTAATTGGATGTAAATTTTATTTCTAACTACATTTTACCTAATATCTAATTTAAATATTTATTTTATACACTTATTACTTTTTAGAATTTTATTAATTCTTTTTATTATTTTTATTAGAATTTTAATTTTTCTCCTCACAAAGAAAATTAAATTATGCTAAAATCACTTTCAATATACTCTAGGTATATAAAACCTGAGCTACTATAGAGTTGGATATAGCAGAGATGAAAAAATTTCTAAATCAGAAAATTCTCTCGGGTTTCCAGCCAGGTAGGAATGATCGGAAGTACCGACGTTTCGGCCGCTATCACTGCTGCCATTTTCATTTCCGATCATTCCTACCTGGCTGGAAACCTGAGAGAATTTTCTTAAATCGATACACCAGGAAAGCATTACATCATTTCTAAATCAGTTTGGATTTAAGCGATGAGAGTGTATTGGATTGCCAGTAGGACAGAAATAATTTCATCCTTTTTACCTATAAATATCCATAAATATTGTTTGCTTCACATATTTACCATAATATTTAATTCTATATTAAAAGGCAACATTTCAGCCAAAGTAATGGGTTGGAAAGTGTAATGTTCATTGTTATTATTATGACTTTTACAATGTGGGCTTAGAATTGTCTCTCCCTTTGTAATGAATGAGCATGCTCAGTATGAAAAATGTCTTAGATTTAACCCACATGACATCTTTAGACAGTCAATGTCAAAGATCAGAAGGATTCACTTGGAGCAGGATTTTGTGTCTCTATTTTAATATGTAATATTCATTTTTTTGTAGTAGCACGGTAGTGTCATTAGAGAGTGAAATACTCCCTGTAGGCAAATAACCTCTTATTATGGCCAATACCACTTCAATGCTCTTAGAATAGTTTCTCTGGGCTTTGGAAAAACTTTCCTTCCTTGCCAAGAGATTTCACAGACTATACCCCAGAAAAAGAAATTTTTACATTTGGAATCTTTTATTTATCCAATATTAAGAAAGGATGTGTCTTTAAATTGCCACTGAATTAGTTAAACCCATTTGCTCTCTTTTCTTACATTTTCTTCATTCAGTATCTATTTGATGCATTCTGACATTGATGGTTTACAGAAAACTAGCTCCCAGATATTTTTTGATGAATTGCAAAATTTAATGTTTTTGTAGTGTATATAGCATTCAAATTTCTCCAACAAAAATAATAAACTTAAAATTTATTTTCTGAAAGTAACAGTATGGAAATGGTGACCAATACTGCCTAAGTGGAAAAGTTTCCACTTTCTTTGAAATATTGTAAGTGGAATTGCTTGGCATCTGAAAATGACACATGGTTCACCTCATGATGAGAACAGTCCTATGCCTTAGAATCCCTATTCATTCTGCAAAAATAATAATAGATCGACTAATTTCATTCAAGAAGAAGTATCTAATGGCCTCCCTGTCTAGGCTGCCAACTTTCCTCAACTGCCCATCATATGGAAAGTTTGATTTGGAGTTTGTTTTTCAAGCTCATTTATCATTATATTCTTGCCTAAATTAAAATTTAAAGTGAATGGCATAAGAGAGTATTCTGGTGTAACCTAACCAAAAGAATTCAATAATAATGAAATGTGAAACTCAGCGATATGCACATTTCCCTCTACTCAGCTACTATATGCTCCTTCTCCCTTTTCTTCTTGCCTTTGTAGCATGTTTAACACTGAATAACCTTTAAAGATATACTGAATTTTTTTAATTTTCAAACTTTGAATATAATTCCCTCTTTCCAGCTCCGCCAGCCTCTTGAGAAAGCAGCGTTTCACCTAGCATGGTCGCCTGAATCTTTACCAACTCGAGATGCAATGACTCCTTTGTTCCGTCTTCTTCGCTCTGCTATCAGTCCACTTTCTATGGCCCTTCTTCCTCCCAACTTCACGCGTGCATTAATTGCTATCTGGGATGCCATCTTGGCCCAAATAAGAAGGCAAATGGAAGCATCAGCAACTAGTGGTGTAAGTACTTCAACTTTCTTCTCACAACTATCAGGAAGTCCTTTGAATTATTCAGAAAAAAATGTGTATTGTTCAAAATATGAGGCACTCTTCTTTCCATTCTAATATATATAGTTTTAAACATATACATTAGGGTTATCCAAAATTGCAAGAAAATATAAAAGATATAAATGTTCATCTCCACTAAGTATTGAAATACCATGCCACAATCAATAGGATGATGTTTAGGGGTCCCTATTATTTAAACGTTTTGAAGAAATACGCATTTTTTTAGTAATCGCTTCTAAATGTTTGCCATTTACAGATTTGTCAGAAAATTGCTGGACTATTACAATGTACTGTAAATAGACAATTTTTCCTTAGTTATATCAGTTCTCAATAGATAGCAGCACATTTGTGTGTTTAATGAGAAAATATTTCCATAGAACAACACTAGAAAGCAGTAGAGAACCTCTAGTATCAACTAGGTATTCTCATCAAACTGACTGGTGTCCATTTTGTGCCAGCTGTCAGGTTAATTGTCATACTTTGTAAATCTCTACTCTATGGTCAGTCTATTGTCTTGGGCACAAAATGGCAGTGGTCACATGATCACTGAGAATGCTCCCCTTCTATGGAAAACGTGAGTAGCTGTAACAGTGCTATGTTGATTTCAGCAGGTTAGGAAAATGAAACTCCAAACACTAACACATGAACAGAGAACCACAGAATGAAAGCAGAGAGCACCATCTTACATCAAATTTTCAGTCGCAAAAAAATTGAATAAATTCACTCAGTTAGAGTAGAGTAAAAAATCAAAATGCTTTATTCAAATAATTCAATTGAACCAAATGATCAAATTATTTGATTGTTTTCATTCTATTGTTCCCACCTCTATTAATGGAGCTTAGTGAAGTAAACATATTATAATCTTGTATTTAACATAGCTTTTTAGAGGCTTATTTACCGTCACATCATGATCACTTTGCATTATTTATGTATTCAGTTATATCCAATTGGGCAAACATGTGGATGTTAAAATTAATTTTGGACCACCCTAATATACATCATATTGCTACTGGTGTTTATTAAGAACTACCATATTGGTATCATACCTATGAGAACTTTGTGAATTTATAATATAATTATCTGAACATGAATTAAATTGATTTGCTGAGAACACAAGGATACTTTCAAACTCAAGTTTGTTAGGATAATGTCCCTTTCATGTACATCCTTTAAAAGCAAATAAATTAAAGTTAAAGAATTTTAAAAATAAAAATATTCAGATGTAAATAATGTGAAAATTCTCAGTCAACCTGTTGGTTTCTCTTTAATGGTATTTCTCAAAAATGCTTAAATGTAAATGATTTTCATGTTTCGATAAATGCCTATCTCTTGCCAATCTTCTGCCAGCAAATTGATTTTATTCTATTAATTTATTTCTGCAATTTCAAAACTCCTGACTGGAATTATAACCTGTTTTGCTTTGAGTAATAAAATACAGAAATGTATTTAGCATTCCATCACAGCAGAAATAGACAGTTTTCTTTTAAGGGGGGTCGATACCTTGCCTGAAAATCCGTTTGCAGGCTGTTGGCAATTACATCGCCATGGGGGCATGTAAATCGATAAAACATTTTGTTTTCACAATTCGAATCTTGAAAGATGAAGCTACGCTACCATCCGCCCGTTTTTTGATAATGCAAACCATAACAGAGAAAAAAGTTAGAAAACATTGAAGAAATCGACCATTTTTGATTTAGTGGCACTCGGTTATAAGTAAAGATACGAAAATTTTGTCGGATGGGAACCTAGCTTCATCCTTTAACTTTGAATTTAGACAATTTTCAAGTTTCTAAGTTTTATAATAATCCTGTAATCGTGCAACGCGAGCAAGATGTACAGCATTTTTCGCAAAAAGGAACTGGCGCTGCAATCCACTTCCCCTCATTTTCCCTCACACTCCTTCTATTTGACGAGGAAACATAGTCAAGCGATGTGAGGCTGATAGCAGAGCCGAGTGTGAGAAAATAGCGCTCGAACTCGCCGATAATCTCTCAGCTTAACTCGGAAAAAGTATCATTTACGGAGAAAGAGTTTAAATGGTTAGGTAAGATGGACTTGTTTTTGATTGTAGGAAGGAATACCATCAATCGCTCCATCGTGCAGTGGGCTAGAATCGAAAAAATCTGGCCCAGAGGCCACAAATGGTTTTTTTGAGTGCGGGTTCTGATACTTCACCTTGATATTACAAAATGATTAAATTTTATACTCCCGTTTGTCGTTTTTCGATGTCCTAACGTGTTAGAAAGACACATGGCGTCAAACTTGAAAATTTTTCACAGAAATGGGCAGTCTTGGATTTTTTGTATAAACGTTCAAGTTTGCTGCTATGCGGAGGGTTTAAAAATATACTTTTGGAAAAAACAACGATGCAATGACCTAGGACGATTCTTTATCTTTTGACTGGTTGCAATTATCGCTTTCAGAAATGATTTATTGCTTATTTAAAGTAATAAAATGGCGGACACCTTTTTCGGACAATTTTCTAGATGATGTAAGGAAAATAAATAGTAAAACGGCTTTTGTGCGTCGAGTCTCTTATACCATGTCATAGTCAGAAGTATCTAGATGTGGAATCCAAAGAAACTATTTCAATTCAGTTGCCAACTTGGGAAGTTTCGCTTACGAAAAATCGCACTGCGATTTTTTGTAATCGCAGTGCGGTCCAATTCACCGCCATGGAATCTCCGAATACAGTTTCGCTGTCTTTGTGGTGATATGAATATGTTAAATTCTGGTTAATTATTCTCAAAACATATGTGAAGGTAGTGTAAGAAAGAAATTTTATACCTCTACTTTACTCAAAGGATGTAGAATTAAGGAAAACTTAACAATCAGGTAAAATGTGACTGCATTTTAATTTTGATCGTGAAAAAACTTATAGTAATGTTTTCACTCTCCATAATGGTGGAAAATACGGTCGACAGAAGTTACTTTGTGAAATCTTCACATCTGGAAATTTTTACCTACCCTTGTGTCAGGGTCTGGAGTAAAGTACGGTTTATGTCACTCCCGTGCCTCACAAACACATGCGCATCCGCTCATTGGCTAAGTTTATTTAGTGAGTGCCTCATGGATTGTTAGGAAAAGGGAAAATATTTTCGTAGTTTCAGTTATAGTCTATGAAAGCAGAAAGTTCATTATTTCTATTTAAAATTTGAGAGGAATGTTTTTTTTAATAAAGAAGAACAGATATTTATGCATGTTTTATAAGTTTAATAATTTCTTAAGAATCTGGAGGGAAAGGGTAAAAGGGAAGTCCTCAGGTTTGAATGTCCCTCTCTTCAACAATGAGGAATGCAATTGGAGTAATTAGGGTACTCATAGAACGAAGCTTTAATTGAACAAATAATGAATTTAAAAGGGACGTTTGTGTATGTTTTGTTGATTTTGAAAAGGCCTACGATACAGTTCAGTGGCCAAAACTGATGTTGATACCAAAGAAAATTGGGTTGGATTGGAAAGAAAAGTTAGTGCAAAATTTGTATTTAAATCAGACCACACGAGTAAGAGCTGCTAATAGGGAATCAGAATGGGCAGAGTTAGGGAGGGGAGTAAGAAAAGGTTGTCCTTTATCACCATCTCTATTTAACATATATGCAGAAGAAATGATCAAAGAAGCTTGGGATGAAATAGATAAGGGAATAAAGGTTGGTGAGGAACTAGTGAAGTCAGTAAGATATGCAGATGATAAAGCTATTGTGTGCAATTCTGAAACGGCAAACTGAAAGCAAATACTAGTAAATGCACTTAACAATAAAGCAAAGGAGTTTAGGACGACAAGGCTATTGTCTGCAATTCTGAAAGGGGTTTACAAATCCTAGTAAAAGCATTAAACAATCAAGCAAATGAGTTTAGGATGAAAATCAATGTAAGAAAGACTAAAATTATGAGGTTTTCAAAGGGAAAGAAAGCTAAGTTAACGATGAGGGTGGATGGAGAAAAACTAGAGCAAGTAGATCAATTTCCTTACTTGGACAGCCTTCTTTCTAAAGATGGAAGATGTTCGACAGAAATTAGAAAAAGGATACCATTAGCAAAAGAAGCATTCATGAAGCAAAGGGAACTGATGACAAAGGGACTTGATAAAGGAATCAGGAAGAGATTGGTAAAATCCTTGGTGTGGAGTGTAATGTTGTATGGATGTGAAACGTGGACATTAAGAAAAGAGGATGTCAAAAGATTGGAGGCTTTTGAGATGTGGGTATGGTGTAGAATGGAGAAAGTAAGTTGGGTCGATAGAAAAAGAAACAAGGAGGTTCTAGAGGTGTGATGACTGTATCAGTTTTTGTTATAGAATAGTTCATGTTTAATCATTATATGTTAAGAAAATTTTATTGTACATGTAAAGTACATTATTAGGCAAAAGAGGTATCTGTGAGAATTTTGTTTGCAGTATCATCATGGTATTCTTAGTTTACTCCTTTTAATCACATCTCTTATTAAAAGACTCCTTTGGGAATAGTGGAGATGTGCAGTCCTCTGTACCCTGAAGAGGCACTAGTACTAATCTGTGAAAGTTTATCCCTCAGTGAAATTTGAATTACTGGAATCGAATGTCATAAAAACTTCCCTACATACATTTTAGGTAATATCTATCCTCATTATAGATTGAAGAGAGAGATTATGTGAATTCGAAAAACTTCAATAAAAATACTTTGGTAAATTGGTATCTAATCTTTAACTTGGTGCAATGAATTTTTAGGTCTAAAAATGGATAGGGTCTTTCCTAGCAAATTCAAAGTGTTGGCAAATCTTAGCATGAAAATAAAATGGAAATATAGACATTGGCAGAGTATATGCAAAATACTAAGGAGACTATTCTTTCTAATATGTTATTCCTGCTGATATGCTTATGTTCTGGAGGAAATGAATGGATTTAAGAGTATAAGGATTGAATGTGTTTTAACTCTCTTCTCCAGCGACATACAATGAAACCTATGATTGTGATTGTTTTGCACAATGCCTACTACAAATATTTCAAGAGCCATAGCTATGGCCACTTTTTTCAAGGGCTTTTTCTCAGTATGTGCCACTTTTTATATATAATTTCTGCATTATTAATAATAATAATAATTTTATTAATCCAAAGAACAAACATATGTTATAGGACAAGTCAAAAAAAAAAAAAAAAAACATCATCATACATCACCATCATACAAACATTACTATTTTACAGGACATTTACAAATTAAATACATTGTCAGTACAATATTATAAATTACATTTATGAAATCTTTTCATTTATAAATTCATTCAGACTGTAGTATGCTTTAATGAGCAAGAATTTTCTTACTTCCTTAGGAAAGAGTGTATCATTTGAGTTCTTCAAATAACTAGGCAGTTTATTGAATACTTTTAGTGGCATTATTTCAAAGCTTTTTCCTGTTAGGCTTAGTCTGTGGGATGGAGCCCTCAAGAAAAACCTTCCTCTGGTGAGGTGGTCATGATTATTTTTCTGCTGTTCATATTTATCTCTGTTTGAATGAATGTGTATCACACAAGCATAGATATAAGCACAAGGCATAGTTAAAATTCTCCACTCCTTAAATATAGGCCTACAGGATTGTCTCCCTCCAATCTTTGCCATTACTCTGAGAACTCTTTTCTGCATTACAAAAATGTGCTTCCAATGAGGGGAATTACCCCATACCAATATTCCATAGTTCATTACTGAATGGAAAGTGGCAAAGTAGGCAACTCTCAGTACATTTAAGGTAACTGTAGAGGTTAGTTTGCCAATCAGGTATGTTGCTTTGCTTAATTTTTTACCAAGGTATCTAATGTGGTCATACCAGTTTAGCCTTTGGTCAATCTGAACACCTAGGTATTTTACTGATGTTTGATTTATATTAGCTGCATTCCTTGCAAGAGTGATCTTTAGGGACTGGTATTTACTTTGGTTTACAAATAGTTGATTCTCACTGAACCAATCGGTGATTCTTTTATATTCAGTCTGCATTACAGAGTCAACATCATCATAATTCTTGCTTTTAACAAGGATCGCAGTATCATCAGCAAATTGAAAGATTTTGGCAGTACAAGAGTTGCTCAGGTCATTAACATAAATTAAAAATAGAAATGGTCCAAGGACAGATCCTTGGGGAACTCCATACCTCACCAAAGTTTTTGTGGACAACTTATTATCAACTGACACATATTGGTATCTATCAGTAAGAAAACTCTCAATTAGAAGCAAAGGAATTGCATTTCAAGAGGAAAGAATACTGCCAAGCAGAAAACTATGGAATAGCTTTTTTGTTGGTATGGAAGGTTGCAGACAGCAGAAATAATCCTCTTGTTATTCTTTTGAACAATCATCTTTATCTTATCTGTCTCTTGCCACTGCCACATGTGTGCTGTTGGTTTTCAAGGACTATTTAATCACATAGAGATGTATAATCACGCACTCATTTAACATTATAATTGTAATATTACCTTGGTTCCTTCTACCATACATTGGTAAAGAGAGTATGATTTCATTTGTCTTTAGGTAGAGGAAAATATAGGTTTTCTCTTACTTTTGTCTTCCTCTTGCTCACTTGTGATAATTAGAATGCCAGTGAGGTGTGTGTGAGGTTAATTATTCCCGTTTCATTGAATATACAATGTTATGAACTTTTCTCTTATTTTAATACAGTATTACCTCGAGATACGAGTTTAATTTGTTCCGTAAACATTCTCGTATGTCAAATTCTTCGCATCTCAAAGCAATTTTCCCCATTTAAATTAATTGAAATGCCATTAATTCGTTCCAGGCCCCAAAATGCCACCCCAGTTGTTCTTGTTACATGTTTTTGAATACGAAAAATGTATTTATAAATGATAAATATTGTATAAAAACATAATAAAAGATAACTTAAAGAAAATAAATTGGCTTTATAAAGTGTATTTGTATTTTGGTCACTAAAATGCAACTTACACACAACTTAAATGCTGCTGTATGCTTAATTTTAGTTACTGCTTTTTTCTTCACTGGTCTTTGCCTTTTTTGGCCGGATAAAAAAAAAAATGTCCAAGGAGGTTTGTTCCTTCTTCCTTTTTAGAATGTTACGGAAATGAGTTAGGCGATTAATCTTCTCCTCTGTCGTTATGTAAGTCCTATTCGGCATCTTCTTCCAGAAAAGCTCCGTCTCGTCACAGTTGAAGACTTGCTGGGGGATGTGTCCATTGGCTTCTATCGGTTCGGAAAAAGTTTTGAGATAATCCTCAGCTGCCTTCAGATCTGAACTCGCAGCCTCACCATGCCTGGCAACGGAGTAAATGCCGGTCCTTTTCCTAAAGGTTTCAAATTTGCCTCGACTGGCTTTAAACGAGTCTTACGATGCCTCGTCCGTGGAAATGCACAGAGTCTGATTCCGCAAATCACTGTAAATTGCTCGTGCTTTCTCGCATATGATGCCCTGTTTTAAAATAACGCCTTTAAGCTGCTTCTCCATAACTCAAACAATCAGCAGTTTCTCCATCTTTCCATCGAGAGAGCTCCAGAGCTTAGAAATTATTGTAACGCCCTTAGCTGGTGTTATACCCTTTATTGACTCCTTCTGTTTAAGCACAGTAGATACTGTGGAAGTACTACGCCCGTACTACCTTGCCAAGTAAGCTACTTGCACATCTCGCTCATTTTTTCTATGATTTCACGCTTTAATTCAATAGACGTCATCTTCTTTTGAGCATTGACCTTACCACTCACTTTCTTCGGACCCAAGGTTATAAAAAGAAATGTGATAAAGTATTTAATTGCACAAAAAGCACAAATCCCTAGAAAAACTTATCAAAGATGTTTCGACAGCAAGGTAAACAAGTATACTGGGGGGATGCATGGGATAATGCGAGATGCATGAGGCACAGTAAACTGTTGGGTCGTGTGTAGCCGGCCATTTCTCGTATCTCAAATGTTGCTCGTATTTCAAAGCAAAACTTCGCTTGCTCGACGGCTCGTATCTCAAAAAACTTGTATGTTAGGGCACTCGTATCTGGAGGTACCACTGTATTGACTTTTTCATTTTTAGCATTGTAGCTCAAAAATAGGAAGTCTTTCTCTTCTTATCATTCCCTTTTTTACATAACATGGAGGGGACAGCCTTTGGGCTGATGATATTTGATTGCATACTTATTTAGTCACACTGAACACAATATATGTGGCATGAAAAAAGTGATTTAATATTTTTATTAGAAAAGAACATATTGAAGATTAATTTATGAATATTGTATAGCATTCTTGGAATATTACTACCACTACTCTGCCAGTAAAAACATTAATACAATAAGATCTTCACTTTTGCATAATAATAATTTGCAAATTTTGCACTTTTACATAAATCAACAGATTTAATCAATTTCTGTCAAAAACAAATCATGTTCCATGGATTGAGGTGTTGAAATGGGAAACATTAGATAAAATGGCAAGCATGAAAATTGAACTAGTTTTTGTTACTCTTCCATTTAGGAAAAGCTTCCATCATTCTACAATCGCCTTTCAGAAGCGCTGGGAATACTAGCGCATTATTTTTCAAATGGAGACAATGGTCACTGGGATGGTGAAGACGGTCCAACCAGAGCAACTGGCCCCCCTCCACCACCTTTGACACCACAGTTATTAGAAACCCAAGCGTACTCATCCACTCGCCAGTTGCTGTCCTACCACATTTCCTCCACACCCCAGCTGATAGATCTGTACCATATGGAGAGACTACGTTTACAACAGCAGCTCATGGCTTCTGGTTCAATCAGTGGTGAAACAGAACGAGCAGAATATGGAATCCTAACAGTGAGAGCATATTTTAACCATGATTCTCTCTGCGTGGAAGTTTTAAGTGCAAGGGACATCATTCCACTGGATCCTAATGGTGAGTTTAATGGGAAGGTTGATCGACTGCAAGCAAACATTATAACATGGCCATATAATAGTATAAGTATATAGAGGGTCAGCCTCCATATTTATTAGTGTAGTGTGTATTAGTTTGATATGGAATTTGACGCAATACTGGCTACAATTCTGAGATGTCACTATGGTAATTTTGCTATCCAACAGATGCACCGACCATGTGTCACCCACAGTGAATACTGTGTTTACAAATCCCATGTAGGGATGTCATGCCATGTACTTGACTTTACTTTTACTTGCTACTATTCTAAGATGTCACTATGGTATTTCAGCTCCACCTGCACGAGCAATTTGAATTTGGTCTGGGATCAGACTCCACTTGTATCACTCTTCAGTAATGGGGAATTTCAACTTCAATTCTTATTAGATTTGAATATGAATGATTTTATCAACACTGCAGTGAAGATTTCATGCTTTTATAGCTATGATAACATTGCATAAAGCAAAAAAGGAATGAAAGTGTGCATTTTCACCTATGAACATTTTTAATACTGCCATTACTCCCTTCGAATCCAACATAAGATGCCGATTTTTTCCTTGATCACTCTTTGTATCATCAGTTTGCAAAAAATTTATACAAGTTTTATTTTTGAACTACCAAAAGTAAGTAAAACATTATAATGTGGAACATAGCCTCAAAAATTTTGGTTGGGCAGCCCAATTTATATGTATTCTAAAACTTTTTTGTTTCTCACATGAAAAAATAAGTTGTTGCAAGAAAAATTGTGGCAAATGATGAAATTTTCATTTACCATTTGTTTTGGGGAGATATCTTGAATAGAACTTTAGTTTTCGATTTTTATATCTGAGAGCCATTATTCGCGATGGCTACTACAAATAATGACGGACCGAAATTGAGCAAAGCTGGCCAAAATTAATTATAGATTTTCGAGAAGTTTTCATGCTCAGGATTTTAATTTATACTATATAACTTAAACATGCTAGCAACTCTTAGTATATGTCATATAGCTAGCTATGCGTTTTCACCTGAATTATTAATGGATATGAATGGCAGACCTTCTATCAGAAAAGAAGAAGGAAAATCCTACTTTTAAACATAGCTTTCCAGCCAATTTGGTGCCCAATCATGGCATGATCATTCTCTCCAAAAACTGGAGAGAATGATCACATAATAATTTTAGTTAAGAGGCCAAGACATTTTTATCGATGAAAATCAGTGAATTCATACTCAATACACGATGAAAGCCTTGGCACAAAAGTTTCAATTATTTATTTTAAAGTGAAAATATGTCGATTTGGGGAACTTTTAACATGTTTCCTAATAGCAAATTGAAGTTCAATAGTGTCATAGTCGAAGAATTGGAATAGTTTGAAATGGAGATTCCTTGATTAAGAATAATATTTTTATTGCTTCGTCTATTGCTTGATGGATATCTTTCATTAATTGAAAAACTCTGATTCAGTGCGTGAATAAGATGGAATTTCACTGTAGATTAGCAGTAGTTATTTTTATATTTCGTGTGTGAAAAGAAAAATATAGAAAATGAATAAGCAACACTGATACAGAAGGTATGTGTTGTCTAAATTCGCTATGTGGTAAATCCATCAAGAGAATTGAGGTAGGATAAAATATATAGATCATTATAGCGATGACCCATGATTTTATTGCTAAAAGGAAATTTTTAAAACATTTATGACATTTTCTGACTATATCTAATATATTTGGGATCTATTTAGGCTCAAGTGAAAAGGCATTAAAAAATGCAAGACTTAGAATTTTCTCATAGTGTTTCATCGCTGAATATGTAGATAACGATATCTATTGCTTAATGAAGTATATCGATACAAACACTGATATAGAATATGAAGATGTGTAATTTTAGGTATGTTTTAGTGTTTGTGAATTTGTTTGCAGTGATTATAGTGTATGATGAAATGTATTTGGGTGGGGAAATTATAATGTTAAAAATGGATAAACTTATAAAGAGATTAAGAGTATCAGTGTTCGTCTGTGAAATTTTTGCACAGTGCAACTAGTAATATATATTTAAATTTGTATAACTTTACAATAATGTACTAAATATATAAATACTAATAAGATTTAAACTGGACACAAGGTGTGCACCTAAGATGATATCAAGCAAAAATTGACTCCAAAAAGAAACTGATGTAAAGTTTTATTGACTCAAGTGAGACTCAAAAGTTGGTCTCCAAACTATCAAGCTGATTCAATTCCACTATTAATGGTTAAGTGAAACTCCACAGACATACCATGTCTGTGGGAATGTGGGGAATGTGAACCTCATAGAGGTCATTGGCAAGGATGCAAAGCCATAAAAATTAATTCTAAGAGCATTTCTTATTGATAACCTTTGGGGTGTGGCAATACTGTAAAACTGTTAAGATGCTTCTCAGGGGACTAAGTATAAATGGCAACATGTTCAGTGCATCATTATGGAGGTCTTTATTTTCAAAACTTTGAATTTCTTTCTGGATGCCCCCTGAAATTGTTTGATTTAATTAGAAAATAAATTGTGCAAAATATTATTAGAATCAAATAATGGAAAGATATGCCGCATGGAATTTAAAATGTATTAATTTCAACAATTTTGACCTTTCCTCAGTCATCACTGGTGATTTTGAACTGTCTCATTTATTTTATCAGTACATTATTAGACATTAACTGTGATTTTCTTAGAATATTTATTATTTCCGCGTAATAGTATTCAAATAATGAGCGCACATTGTGAATCTGCTCAAATCTATAGAGTTCACCACCATATATCTCCTCTTGTATTACCTCTTTGCTTAAAAAATTAATAATTTATTTTGTTTTTGGGGGACTTTTGTAAATTTATCTAGATGAACATGTGTAAAACCTTCCAAATTTCAAATGGTGAATTCCAGTGAAAACTGCCCAGTTTTTTGTACAGCATGTATACTATACCGTCATCAGTTTCACCAGAATCATCTACTACTAAGCAATAGGTGTAGGGAATTCTTTTTGGAATACAGATTAACTTCTTGATAGTGTAAGATTTTATGATCCAGTTTTTGCATAGCCTTGGCAGCAGGAATGACATTTCACCTGGGGGAATCCCTCAATGATTTTTCTGCGCTAGTTCAAAACTGGAAGCAAGAATTAAAGCTTTGCTAATTTTTTTAATAAATATTCATTTTTATTTTAATCAAACAAAATATTAACTGCATACTTAATATTCATAGCATTCATTACCAGAGGCAATCGTACAGAGAGTATTCCTTATTTAAATTATGTTTGAGATGGTTCTGTTGGCAAAATCTGAAAGTAGCATCAAAGAAATTGAAGAATCCACTTTGATAGTAGAAAATGTATCGAGTGACACTCAAAGCCCAAAAAGGAAGACAGCTTGTTGAACTATTATATGTTTATTTATTTCTAAGCCACTTACTTAAGTAAAAATTGTTGTTTTTATTTCTTGTGCCATTGTCTTTAAGTTAATTGGTATATTTAAACAAATACATATGTTGCTTACCAGCATAATGTATTTTAGCATTAGGATTATGTCATAGCAATTTATTTTCTAAGTTTCTTTGTTTGTGTAAAGGATGTGTGTGTGTAATGCACCCAATCACAGGTGCTGCGTTTCGATTTCTACCAAATTTTGCTTGTTTGACCGCTGAAAAAATTTTCTAAAGTTTTCCTAAATGGTTTTTCTCCTGAATGGTATCCATATGAAGTGTATCTTAAGCCATCTTTTATCTTGGGCTGGTTTTATATCCTTTAGGAAATTAAATTAGCAATCCCAAGAAAGAATAGATATGAAAAAAAATTCTACGAGACCATAGGAACCCTGGTTCCCGTTGGACTTAATGCAAGGCTATTATTTCTAGGGATTTTTCCTTGGTGCATGTGATCTCATGCAAAATCATCTTTACCCATTTTCTTAAATTAGAAATAATGTATCAATGAAATTGAGACAATACTATAAGTAGGGAAATTGAAAAAAGGTTAATATTTTTGTATACCATATTGGATTTGAAATTGCAGTAATTTTTATAAATAGACTAGCTGAAAATGTGTTACATTGCTTGGGAAAGATTTTTGTATATATAAAATATAAGGCCATTCATGTTAGATTAAAAATAAAAAATAGAAATTGATAAAATGAAGCGGAGTTCGTCATAAATGTCAAAGGCATAAATGGAAATGAATGAGAAAGATGATAGTTGGGGAAATTGCTCAATTTTACAAAATGTCATTATATTTTATGAATCTCTTGGTGAATTCAAATCAAAAAAAAATATTTCCACTATGAAAATAAAAATCTTCCTCAAATTTTCTTTGTTGGCATGCATTCCAAGATTGTGTGACCTTCTAATTCAAATTTGAAAAACTAAAAGATGCTGTAATCAAAATGAAACAACACTTACTAGATGCCCCATACGAAACTTTCACGGACGAACACTCAATTTTCCCATGCAAATATCATTTCAACAAACACTAATCACTATAAACGAATACACAAACACCAATATATACCTAAAAATACACTCCCTCATATTCTGTATCAGTGTCCGTTTCGATATACCTCTATTTTAGCGATAGATATCGTTATCTACATATCCAATAAAGAAACTCTACTGGCAAATTCAAGGTCTTGCGTTTTCTAATGCCTTACCATTTGAACATAAACGAATTCCTAACTTATAGGAGAGGTTTTTAAATCATATTAAATGTCATAAATGCTATAAAAACTTTCTTTTAGCAAATAATGATGAATATGAGGCATCATCACTATAACGATATATGCATTTGATTTTATACCTCAATACCTCAATTTTTATATCAAATACCTCAATTCACTCGATGGGTATATCACATAAAGAATTTAAAGAAAAATCAAAACATCACTAACAGCTTCATGTTAACTGTCTGTATACTGGTAACGATATGTCACTTTAAGCTTCAGGTTAAACGTATATAGCCAAGGTAAAACAATAAAATATACCTTCTGCATCCATGTTACTTATTTATTTCCTAGATTTTACTCTTCACGCTAAAATATAAAAATAACTACTACTCATCTGTAAAGAAATTCCATCTTATCCATGCACTAAATCAGAGTTCTTCAATTAATGAAAGATGGGCAATGGAAGATGCATATGAAAATTATTCTTATTCAAGGAATCGCCTATTCAAAATGGTATCTAACTAAACAGGGATGTTTTATAATACACACCATTCCGCTTACCATCAATTTGGTCTAAATTCCAATTTAGATTGAATGAATATTAAGCATAAATTTATAATACTGGGCAAAAGTGAGACATAAACCTTTTTATTCAGAAGTGCTCATGTTTATGTGACTGTTGTTCTGCTCCCAGAAGTTTATACCGATTTATAAAAATATAGTTGCATATGACGTCTTTGTTCATGAAGACTACAATATTGATTGCAAATCCTGTTTCAATCATTATAAGACAGTGAATAGACAACTCTATCCAATTATAAAAATTTTTTACAAACGTTTCTAAGTAAACAAAAAAAATTCTGTATATAGCATCCCGCGTATCTTTTCATCCAGGACACAATGCGATGATTAAAATAATAATTAAATTTGTTTAACAAATTGTGGATTTTTCATTTGTCTGATTATTTTTAGCAGGAACCTGGAAACTTTTTCTTTCAAATGGTCATTCATTTATATGTATTGGTGGAGTAATAAAGCCCCGGTCACCAAAAATCTATGTTTTAAAATGATATATAGAGGATGTTTGATAGTTTTCCTGACCATATCAGTACAGAGTAATCTTTTAAAAAATAGGAAGATACAAATAAATAAAATATTCCAATATTTTCATTTGGTTGTTCCCAATTCTATAAATGGAATCTTACACATGATACCTGGATGCCAGCTTAGAGTTTTCCAGATAGTCGCTTCATTAACACTCGGATTTTTGAAAATGGCCTATCTAGCACTTTAGGATTGGGCTAGAAATTAACATATTCTATTGCAATCAGTCTTATTTACCTATATAACAGATGATACTCTTCTAAAATATTTTTAGAAGATCTTTCCCCCTTGAGGACAATGATGTGATCTAGTGTTGTTCATTGATTCACATTATAAGGACCACAGTTCATTTCAACCTCTTCCAAAATGGTGGTAAATGGGAATTAACAGGATAATAGAAAACAGAAAAGATGCATTAAATTTGTTCAATGACTAAGAGAGAATAATGAAAGGATGTGATGATTAGCCATCAGAACTCAATGCATAAAAATCCATAAAGTAAGTTATTCAAAAAAAATTTTCTAGCAATATTTTACTGGTAAAAATATTTAAAATTTAGCTTGTTCTAAAGTATGATGTGCAAAAATTTCAAGGAGAGAGGATGTTAAGTGTTCTTAAAATTGTAAATTTCTTTTTCAGGATTCAGTGATCCATTTGTGATCATTGAATTACTTCCCAGAGCTCTATTTTCTCACTGCAGTGAACAAAGAACAAGTGTCCAGAAGAAAACCCTTAATCCACTCTTTGACGAATGTTTTGAATTGTAAGTTTTGTGAATCTGTCACAGTTTTCAACTCCAGGAAATATCTTTTTAAAATAGCTCTTGGGCTTTCTGTCTTTGTTATATGTAGAATCTTTATTTTCCTTAATTTTTAGATACAGGTATGCTAATTTTAGTGAATCATTTTTTTATCTTTTGATCTTTTAATATGCATATTCAGTTATTATGTGGGATATAGAGAGAAACATTTTCTACGTACTGCTTCAAATTTTATGATTAGCACTTTAAACTCTACAAGGAATTTTCATTCTTGATGGTGGATGATTTCTTTCTTGATATGCTGACCTTTTTCTACTTAGATTTCAAATATTTTAATTAGGATGACAATTGTGACAGTCCAACCAAAATTAAAAACATTGGTCACACATCAATGTTACTACACATTTGACCATAATAGAGCCTTACAGAGCCACAAGATGTTTTGTCTTTTAGATGGAGTCAGGATGAGGATTTTTGTCACTAGATAGCACTCAATGTCACATTGGGATTGTTTTAACTATCCTTTTACATGAAGAGATTGTGTGACACAATGGCACTATTTTCCATGTATTGGATAGAAACATGGCCATATATGATTTATGTGCTTAAATTATTGGTGTATTTAATTCAGATTACCTGTTGGGTGCTGAATCATATGTTATGCTCTATAATAATTGTGAAAATTTAATTCATAATACCTCTCTCATTGCTTTAGTCAGCAAACAAATTTTTAAATGCAGTAATATCCATTTCAGTAATGGCACAGCTAACATATTTTTCAATATATATATCTCTTGAGGAAGTATGATACCTGGTTTGAAATACTGAAAATGTTACCACAAACTTGATTCATATTACTAGGAAGGTAGTTTTTATCATTTTAGGTGCATGTCTCTTTGCAGTTCAGTGTCCCTGGAGCAATGCCGCATGGATGGATCAATGCTTTTGTTCACTGTCATGGATCACGATGTTCTCACAGCGAATGACTTTGCTGGTGAAGCCTTTCTCTCCATCGGAGACATCCCAGGAGTATCATCTGCGAATGCAACCGTTGACAACTTCCATGGACTCAAACACATAGATCTTCCTCTAATGCACCAAAAGAACAAACGTAAGCAATCATTTTAGAAATTATTAGCTCAAGTGAAATGCTTGGCTCAAGGACTGACTAATCAATTAGATTAAGCAATGCTATCACAACCCCATTCATTAAAAAAAAGGGCTGAAAATTGAGATAAAAAATTCAATTAACAAGATTCAAACCAGAAACCATAACCACCATAGTCAAACTGTTGGGCCACCAATTATCTTCTGACCAACCTGCTGATGCAAAAATTTCGTATAATATAGTATTAGAAATTTTTTTTCTTTTATCTCTCAAACCCATGTCTATGGAGCCAAAGACCGCTTTACCTTTTACTACCTCTCCATCCACTTTCACATACAATTGCTTTTATCATGATCTATCACTTTTGCAATTCCTCCTTTTTATACCACATTTTATTGCAATGTACCTATCGATTCATCACAATGGTGCTCCAATATAACAGTGACAGGTAAATATAACAATGTAATTTTTACATTTGTAAAACATATATGCATGGCTTATGTGACATAGACATGATATCAAATATTGTTCCAAAAGAAATTATCTGGCTATTTTAGTAATTCTTGTTAGAGTAGGGCATGCATTTAAATCAGAAAACATCAATTTCCATTCTATTCTGCAAATAAATTAATTATAAAATTTAGGTTTACAGGACTTTGTTTCCTACACAGTTTCTCTTTCCTACTTCTCAATCCCCTTAGACTCAAATTATAACCAAATTTTACCTTACTTAAAAATGCACATCTAGTTGCAAAACATGATCACCTGTGTAATTAAGGCGATGCTTTCTGAGAGAGAGAGTATGGCTATCATTTGCTCTTCTTTTGCTTTGGCTTTTCTCTATGCAACAATTTTGAAAGTCGCGCAAGTATAGCATTAAATCAAAGTAAGATTTGTTAAATTTTACCAGAAATTTTAACATTATCACTCTTATTTATAAATCTCTTGAGGTATAAGATTAAAGTTACTCTTGTTTGCCAAATTACCTACTAACATAAGAATTCTTCTGTTTGGATAGAACATGATTTCCACCATTAACTCTTACACAACATATTTTAACCCTTTCAAGATGGCCATATTCTCTGCTCTGGCACCTAATACCTTCAAAGAAAGAACAACTCGTGAACACGGAAGCTTTTTCTGACTCAGATGGTGGCAGGTATAGAATTGAACCCTTTTGAGTCCTAAGCAGGGCTCCTTCCTTGGCAACCGCAATCAGAGGAAAACTGTCGCCCGGGTAATTCACCCTCCTTTTCATAGCATGGGGCCATGGCTAACTAAAGGTTATTGCTGTCATTTTTCTAAGGAGTTATTTTTAGTGGTGATTGTCAATATTAATTTGGAAATTAAAATCTTGTACCTCGCCGACTATGTATGACTTTTAAATTTAATTCTTCCATTAATATTAATCTATTTAGTGTACTAATATAATGGCAATAATGTTGCATAATTTTTAAATGGTAATATACTAAATACCTTAATATTAACAGTAGAATTTCAATTAAAAGTTGTACATATTCAGCAAAGAACAAGATTTCAATATCCAAATTAATATTGACAATTACTACTAATAAACTCTTCCGCAAAACTGTTGCAATAGTGTTATTAATTTGCAGCAGCACCATGCTGTGAAAAGGGTTATGAATGACTCCAGGGGCTAAGTTTCCACTGTTTAGTGCTGATGGAAAGGTCAGAATTACCCCAGAAAAGGGTCAGAATGGTAAGATTATGATACCGCAATCCTCTGAAACTGCATCTACCCTCGTTTTATACCTGCAGTACCATCTATAGACTACAGTCTTTGTTTGTGTAGGAAAAACTTGGTTGTGTATAAATGACAACAGTATTTAAGAGTAGTAAAATTCTCCGTCTTCTATAGTCAAAAAGTCTCAAAAGGGTTAATTGCATCTTAGATGCTGTTTGTATTCATTTTTAAACTTAGAAGATATGACCTAATGATGAATTTCTCTGTTAAGATAAAGAATATTGCCCTTTGAATACTTCATCTTATTTCACTTGTATGTTTTTGGTATATGATATTTTGCTGATATGATATATGATGATGATATTATCTTATGATATTTTTTAAAGTGTTAAGCCTAAAATGGGATAAGAGCAATTGTTAAAAGAATAATATGTTTATCACTGATAAAGACCTGATATTTAAGAGTACGTATATAGTCAAGAGTTTTTAACACCACAAGGTTACAGTCATTCCACATAACATCAACCCTCTTAATTTTTGAGAAATAGATACTTTTTTTAATTCCCCTTCATCTTATTTTTCTAAATTGCAGATAACCCGATACTTCAAATCCTAGAGATGAGACATGGTGAGAAAATGGCTCAGGACTTTGTGAAGAAACAAAAGCCTCGAATAGCTTCCTCGTAGAGCCATGTGAGTAGAAAAATTGTCTTTCTACTGCAAAAAAATTTCCATAGTATTTTCTACAATTTTTCTATTTTTGAAACCTTGTTGATCAAATTGTTCAATTTCCTTCTAGGGATAATCGCAGCATTTGACATGAAGAGAATGAAGAGTTTGATATGATTAATTATTTCAGTTATTTATTGAGTAGCTGTTGTTTTTATTTTTTATTAATTATTTTTATTTGATGATTATCCAACTTCTAACATTTTAAGGTTGCTTCGTTATTTCCTCTAACATTTCACTACCAAAAATTATTAATTATGCTGTTGAAGAAGAATTAGGTCATCCAATTTTGATTTAAAAATTTAAGTTCTAAGTCTACGATTTATTGTTGGCTTTTTATCCATTTGGCTGATAGACAGAGAAAAGATTATCTTTAAAAAATTATAAGTAAGAAAATCATCAAAGGAAACTGTATGTAAGGTTTTAACTCTTAGGTGTTTGATTATCATTTGTAGTAACCAACGTTTAGAATGCCCTGATTTTCTTTCACCTTCTCTTTAGATAGTTTACTGATCTTTTTGGAGGTTAACTACTATAATATTTTGGCATTATAAAAGAAAGGATACTTTAGATGGATCTATGTTCCATTTTGCCTTTTCTCATAGGGTTGCATCAAATTAGACCCTGTCAGTTTAGCATGATGAAATGACAATCATTTTTTAGTATATTTTAATAACAGTATTTATCAAGGCTTTGTTATTTCATGAATAAATACAGGGTTCATCAGGTAAAAAAAGAAACCTTGCTCAATATTTGTAATATTGATTGCCCTTTCCTAATCCCTGATTTTTAATTAATGAGAAAGAGTATTGTTTAAATATTTATTTACTTCTGACACATGCACAATTTTTTTCAGTACTAGCTGAAGTCTTTATTAATACTCATTTTGATTGATTGTTGATTATGTGTTTTTACTATTATGGTCAATAATAATGTTGGCATACTCTCTGCAATGGAAGTAGTGTTAGTGAGATCATGTGATTTTGTTTGAGGTTAAGTATCTCATATCCTAAGAACTTATATACAAAAATTATGGGAAAATTTAGTATTTTTTCATGATATGGAGAAGAATATATTTCACAAATAGTCATAATTTGGTTTCTATTGTCACCTTTAAAGCACATATTTTTCCACTGTCTAAGAAAGAAAAATTGTTTGAATGTGCAGTATTTAAAATTGACATCTAAATGCAAAGTATATTGTGAATATAAAGTTAATTATAAAGATCTGTTAATGTTATCTGATGTCAAAGATTTAAAAGAAGTAACTCCAGTTGGGTGACAAAATGCACACTTCAGCAGTATGCTTATAAACAAATTTTTCCCTTTGCTCAAATCTTTCGCCTCAAACTGAATACTTAGTCAATTACTTACGTTTTCAAAATTTTCTATGAAATTTAGAATCACTTTCTATACACAAAGAACTACAAAGACCTCATGATACAAACAAAAGGTGAAGAGCATTTATGTAGCAAAACAGAGAATGATCAGGAAGAATACTTTTATGTAGTTTTTAACAGTAACCATGAATCCTCTAATTCTTGGGCAAGTTCCTTGTAGGCTACGAATTCCTTGTAGCTGTCATATTGATGATAACTACAAGGAACCATTTATTCAAGTCTTTTGAGAAGCGAGTCTCCACAGCCATGACAAGAAGGGATGAGACAAATGACATCTTTGAGTTGATAAAAGCAGCATTTATAAATTTTGAAGAATGGAAGAATTTTGAATCAGTTCTTTGTTCTGGTTTTGGTAAAATAATGAGTCACTCTGTAACTTTGGTCTCCTTGTTGGGACATGATAAGCAGCCGTTCATCAGAGACCTGTGTTATTTTTCACTAATTCTCCCATTTCTAGTTGTTCTTCCTTACATCTTTACTCGTGGGAGTACATTATTCTTATCTCTGTAGAATACATTTTTTAAGAAAACAATTCTTTTAGGGGAGATATAATTGGGATTTTGGGAGATCATCCAGTTGCAGTTGTCTCAAGGTTCTGTTATTTGTAGCTTATTATCACAACCTTAGCTATAAGCAATTACATATAATTAGTGTGACTTCATGGAATTTCACAAAAGCAATCTTGAAAAGAAAAATACTTTGCAACATCCACAATAAATTTTTAATTCAACACATTTCACCTGAAGATCAACAGTCAACAGGTTGATGAAACACCTAAATTTAAAATCTGCTGAAGAAGTTGTAAAGTGTTTTTTTCCAAGGTGAATTAGCAATTCGGGGAAAATATTTTGTCATTTGATCATTTTATTCTTCCATGAGCACCAACTCTTATTATTCAGAATTTCAGTGATTATTCATGCTAATAAACTTTTTCCTGTTATATCCAAGTACCAAGAAGTACATTTTTGCAATTAAATTTTATTGCCAACCTTCCTCCTTCATCTGTTAAGCATATCATTTTTCATTGATGTTTAACATGAAAATTAGTCCTCTCTTTCCTGATTGAAGTTCTTTTGATCCTCATACTGGCTGCTTACTCAGTGGCTGATGAAACTCATCTTTTCTTGCTCACAGCTCAAAGTTATTTCAGAAATGCCTTGCATCATTTGCAAGTTTTGTCATCAGATTTTTATTAAAACTGAAATCTAATTCAAGTAAATAATTGAAGACTTATTTCGTTAGTATCTTGTGTACCATCACTGAAACTATCCTATCAAAAAAATGGGATTTGCTCTCTAACTATTAAAAACTATTCTTGTGGTTCTGAGAATAACAGCCTTACTGCCAACTGTTATTACCATTTTCAGAAAATAAGATCACTATCACAGTTTCAATCTATGTTAAGGATCTGATGTAATTGCATATTAAATTAATTTTTTGGCCGTGTGGTTTTTTGGCTCTAGTATCTTGGATTGATCTTCCAGAATCCCTTAGAAATGCCTCTTAATATACTATCCTCAGAGTAAACCCTTTAATAGTTTCAGAACCTACACTATTCTGTGGGTCAACAGTAGACTCATGTGATGGAGAATCAACTCTGAGATTCCTAGATGCATCTAAGATGAAAATGTGGCAACTTCATACTTACAGGTGTCAGTTGGCTCATTGCAACAGTCATGGTTTAGACTTCCAGTTAGGTCATTCTCATCCCATTGCAGTATAACTCCTTGATTCCTATTTGTAGCTTGATAATGATTTCTGATGCTAAATGCACAATATAATCTAATGATGGCTAAGGCCTGTACCAAATGAGATGCACTTCTTTAATATGAATTTATGTACGATACAAATATAAACATAAAACTCTTGCCTGACTAACAAAGCATTCTCCAAGCCACGGCTGTGCTTTATGAAATTTTTATACTTCTATTCTTGATTTACCACATTCATTTTCCAAAGAGGCCTTCTTCAATCAATGTCCGACACAAGTCATAGTGTCTGGATGTGAAATATACTATTGAAATCTAGTGTGTAATTTGATGATGAAGTAGAAAAGTCTTTAGATCAAAGTTGTAAGAAGTCTTAGTGCCACCATTTTAAACATTACACTTGACAAAATTGGTGTCAAATAAATGTGTGTGTAAAAACACAATATTTAATATATATATATATATAACATTGGATGTATTTTGTGTCAATATTTGTGTTAAAAGTTTATGGGGACCAGGTAACTGGAATCCTGTTGCCAATTGCAGAAATTTCCAGTTTGAACTGGTTGAATCTTTTATACTATGTTGAATATCAAAGCATTATATAAGCTCCTTATTTTTTGCATATCGTATAAACCTCTGAAGGAGTGATGAAGTAGCTGCCAAATGGCATAATTTTGGAGATGGATTTTGATTTGAATTCATGTCTGTATGTTGATTTTAATAAATAGAATGTGGTTGTATCATTACCCATATTCATTCATGCTCTTGTGAATCAAATCAATGGTAGTCATCCTGATTTCAACTTCCTTTTATGAGCTCTATGGAAGTAATAATACCCTCTTGCCTTCAACTATTTTTACAAATAAAGATCACAGCAATGAAATGCAAAAGTGCGAAAAGTTGATGGTTGAAGAATGATTCCCAAATAATAATAACTCTTCTTTATTAATTGGGCGTATTTTAGTCAAACAAAGCATTCTAATAAAAAAATTATTATGGATAAGTATTTTATTGACGTCTGACTTTATAAAATGTACTAGCCGAGTTTTGCTGATCTAATAAAAGATAGATAGTAAAAAGATGTTAAAATCGTCTTCTCTGCTTGTTGGAAAATATCATAAATTAAGCTAATCACTAATTAAGAGTTGAATGTGCAGCTGCCTGCCGTGATGGGCATAAAAGGGCTAGAGTTATATGAGTTTTTATCTCAGGCTTATTCTACTCGAGCAGGTGAAACGCCGCGGGTCGCCCGCTCCGAAATATATTCTATTCTTTTCTACACGGGCGGTTGAACCGCAGCGGGTGTACGAAGAGTTATTTGCCGACCTTCGAACCGCCAGTAGTTGTGATGGATGTTGTGGAAATCAGCGTAATGATGACACTATTTCCAATAGCGTAATAGTACTGTTTCCAATGCCTCTTTCTTCCTCTCCAACTACTTCAATGGAATCGCACTCATTAAACATGATACTTCCTATCTCTATATCCTTTTATCTTTATTCATCGAATTATAGGCCGGTTTCCTTAACGGTGGTAAAATAATGAAGCATATAATTGCTGCTTCCATATACGCACACGACAAAAGCCTACGGCTTATCATTATTCTCATTATATATTATTGTTCTTAAAGTGTTGTTAAGATAGTGAAAGTCAACCACATACATACATCCCGTGATTGATTTTCGAGTATCGATGCACATACTTTTCTTGCATAAATACTGTTCATAACTATCGTAATCGTACAAATGATGCTTTTGTACTACGTTATGATATTCTTATTATATTTGATTTTGATAGTATGATTTTGTTCGTTATAATTCGCATTAATATCATATATTGCAAGAAAAGTAAGCAGCGATATAGCAATAGATAAAACTTAGTTAACGATATACGAGAAGACTGTGAATTGTATGAGGAGCCGTTCAACAAGTCCTAAGAAAATCTAAGATATGGTGATCGTAGTCTCATAAACGGTTTGTTTTTAGTAAGCAACATTACACACTAGACAGCTGTAAAAGAGACTTTTATTCAAAGTTATGGTTATGTTCATTATTTCATTTTTATTGTCGATTAAAGAGAAACCTTTTTTTATTTAGAAAAATCGAAAAAAGTGACTTTTGAGTGGTGACACTTATGTTTGAAACGCCGAAAGCTGAGTTGGATGGAATTCATAGCTCCTGTGTCTGTTTAAAATCGGGTAAATTAGTTTAAACATGGCCGTACATCCACATAAGATGAACATCGTTCAGTAGAAGTGACTACCCCAGAAATGATTGAAAAAATCCACGGTACGGTTTTGAGTGATCGACGATCTAAGTGCGGGAAATAGTTGATGCCACATGCATATAGCAAGGTACCGTGTTTTTACTTTAGAACGAAAAACTGAGTATGAAAATATTCTCGGCAAGATGAGTGCCGCGTTTGCTCTCAGAGGAGAAAAAACGCAATCGTATGGTCGACTCTGAGCCTATTTTGGTGCTTTTTCTTCACGATCCTGACGAGTTTCAGCATTAATACATATTTTTGAACGAAACATGAATACAATAGTACAGTCGTCCAAGAAAAAATCGTACGGTGTACTACGTGGTGCATAAGATTGAGGGGTTTCAAATGTCACTCGTTACCCCTTCCACCCGCCCTTCTATTACATTTTGGCAACACCGGAATTTTGCCTTTGCCGCGGCTTGGCCGGTGCGTACCCATGTGCCTACGCTCCGTCCGATGAGGAGGGCTGCTATCGCGAGGTCTAAAGGAAAGCGGTACCAGCGATTGCTGGGAAATTTTCGGTAGACCGTAAGGAATTATATTTTGAAAGGGCAATGGCCATAAGCTAGAAACAGATTCCTCTTTATTCTTTACGAGAACCAATATTTTCCACCCTGACATAATTTCCAGCTCCCTTGAATATTGAGGACTACAACTGATTTATATAATAATATTAATCGTTAAATCGAAGAAGAGGAATTAAGATTCTGATTCGAACAAATTGCCCTTGGATGTCCTGACTCAGGCTTTCAAATAGCAGGAAGAGAATCCTGAAATGTCATATTTAAATCGCGTTAAATTCGACAGAATTGATAAAAGCAGCCATAAAGGTTCAATCTGTTGGAACCCATCATTTTTACAATGTCGTTCGTCGTAGTTAAATGACAATATCATAAAATGCATGAGGACTATGAGCTTGCTGAAACCATATTTACACAAACGAATGCAGTAAAATATTTATTCTACGATTATCCTAAGAAATCACAATCAAGCAAGTAATATCGATAATTAAACGTTCATTATTTCTCGCTTTTATGAGTTGTATTGTTAAAAGGCATTCGACTGCGGAGGTCATTTCGCACATGGTCTCCCACCGGGAATCGAACCCGGGACCGCTTTCATCCAAGTAGAACGCGCTGCTAATATGATTATCCGGAAGCCTCTCTTTTATTTTGGCATTAAAAGCCCTCGAGTGCCCCGATCTGACTGGCCCAATCATTACAATAAATATCCAAGTTGGTAACATATCTTCCGCAATAATTTATGTTCATCTTCGAGCTTTTCTCATACAAACCTTTTCATGCCTTGATTTAAGTTATTTTTAACCACAAGTGGTTTACCTCATCGAGACCCTATGGGCGATCTCATAAATGAATCTTGGAAAAATTCTTTTTATAATACATGTTTTTACTTTATTCTTCTTATTCCAGTTCTGTAGATGAATCCCCTTAAACACTTTAACTCCCTTCCGACAGTCTCTCCTTTTCCCGATGCTTATTTCGTTTAAGTCATTTAAATCATGAACCATTTGCCATTAGATACGGTTGACTTTATCCTTCATTATGTATCACTTCGTATGCATAATCATAACACATCTCTGGAACTTTATTTAGAGCTCTTATTTCAGTCGAAATGCCGCTATGCCTAAAAATAAAATTTTCATTAGGGTCTTAAATTGTTTACGAATTACCGTAGCATTTAGCTACTATTTATTTGATTTCATACGTTTTCCAAACGTTCAGTACGAATAACCCTATTTTACGCCTCCTTTTAAACCATACTTATTTTTATATACTCTATTTTTAACTATAACTTGAGGTCGAATATCCCATGCATCAGTCTTTTTACACAGTGTTTTTTATGTATGTAGGGTTACTTACTTTAGAAAAGATACCGGGAAACGAATTTCGGAAAATCTATCATTTAAGACCTACTAGTAGCTTATTTAATTAATAAGGTGTAAGTAGCTTAAGCATCACGATATCGATTACATTCAGTCTTCTACTTATTTCAGTCACATATATTTCACTTCATCGGAGTTATCCATCCAAAACGGGACGATATAGAGAATTGATTAGACGCGGAAATTATAGTGGTAGAGAAAGAGAAATATCACTCGAAACGGTAAAGGGTTAGAATGTTCTTTAGGATATCGGAAGGGATTTGAGGTTTGTAGTTTTGTAGCTTTCAACGAACTAAATCATAATATTTCTACACAAACTAGCTGAAGTGTCACATACAAAATAGTCATAAAAAACACCCCGTCTCGGGGTCGAAGGGCACCTTAGACACATGTGTCCGTACTAAGAACGTTAATGCTGCAATTCACAAAAAATAGAGACAAAGATTTGTTCGGTCATCTGTAGTTACCATACACCATGTTTTTTTCCGAAAAAATTACTTACCTCTAAACAGTGTTTTCGGAAACGTGAAAGTGAAATTTCTGAGAAGATGAATTTCGCCAAAATATACTGAAAATCATTTTGAAATCTTTCACTAACGGCTGCTTCTGGAAGACATTAAGAAACACCCGAAATCACGTGTGGGACTAAGGAGAGAAAGATATGCAGATAATACAATAGATGGGGGGTTGCTTAGTTAGGTAGCTGGTATAGAAAAGAGGTTCACTGAATTCCGCGTATAGTGAGAGTTATGAATAGGGAGGAAAATGGGTGAATAGAACTGAAGGATCTCGGAAAGAATAGAAAGGTCTAAAGAGATACGAAGTAAACAGCGGGGGATGCGACGGATGCCAGTCGTGAAAGTGCTTTTTAAATCGCCTTCCCTTCCTAGGAAATTCTTCCTTATCGCTCATTTTCTGTATACCACTCAATCAATAGATCAATAGTATTCTTACCATACGCAGATTGAATATTTTTCTCTGTGCTCCACAGCTCGGATTCTTTCTCTTATTTTCGAGGAATAATCTTCAAAAATCCCTATTCAATCCAAATAACATGTGACAAAATAAAATCGTTATTATTAATCATATAATATCGAAGCGGCAAGCACTATTCGTTATGATTCAATAACTGCACTAAACACAGTTGATGCAAGATTTTCAATTAAGAATATGATAATCGGAAAATTCCCTAAAACTTTTGATTCTACATCATTCCATTAGCAATGAAATTTAAAAAAGAATATTATAAATATATAAATTATATATATTATATATAATACTATATATAGCGTCCGGCTCGCTGTCTGATTTGTTAGGAATTCTACTAGAAAATTTCATGCAATATGGCAGAAAGACTGCTTTGAAATGGTCCCAAACCAACTTCTTCATTACAATCTTTTCAGGACACCGCTTCCTAAAAGGAGTTAATCCTGGAATCCCCGTTCACTACCTTCTTCCCATAAGTGAAACCAAAAAACCCCACCCCAAAACCCCTCTCGCACGATAAACAGTTACATATACCTCAATCTCCACACTTTCTTTTCATTATGCATTTAACCCCCCTTGATGAGAAAGGCATTGTCTCCAAAATGCGCATTAGGTGTTTCTGAAAACTGACCGCCGCACCTGGGGTTAATCCTTTTCTTAGGAATTGCGCCCGATGGTTCCCGGCATACAGCGATTGGAGAGTTCTTGAATCTCCCATTCCCCAAAATACTTTTCTTCTTTTACCTTATCCCGATGATTATCAGCGTTTCAATCATAAAAGGAGTAATTTCGCTCGTTTACCGATACCCATTGAACTTATATTAATATTCTTAGGTAGGCTCGTGGTAATCACAAATTACTGTTTGAGGAGAGAAAATCTCATATTCAGAAAGTTTAGAAAAAAGATGGGACTGATTGTATATGTACAGCTAGTTCAAAAGAAAACTTACCACCTAAGCCGCAACCCGTATAACAGGCAGTGAATTTCCTCCGAGCGAGCCTTAAGAAGTGAGAGAGAGAGAGGGTCAAACATGGCGGAGATGGTCTGCTTGAGTCATAACTCCGCCTGCAGAGTTGAAATGGATTTATTTGCTTTGTTAATACTGCAAAGATTTATTAGTATCCTGAGTTTGGTGGCATTGGCCTAGCAGAATAGAATTATAACAATACAGATGTCGTAATGCAAGAATTCAGTTATTATAAAATGGTTATAACGAATCAGTATATATTCTAGCATTGCTTCTCGCACAGAGGGAAAGGTCGCACACGAGGTCCCGTTATTCCGAGGCAAACCCCCTTCCCCTCATAAAATTTGAGTCTGAGGGCGAAAGGCACGAGCATGTCGAAGGAAATTTTCGTAAAATCTGCCTCTGAGCCGCTCTGAGCTTATGTTTAGGACTGGGATGGGAGGAAGAAAATTTCCGCGCAGTTTGAATCGGTGTCGGACCAAAAATGTATAGACCTCGAATTCGACGCCTTCGCTTGGAAAACTCTGCGGTTATAATGGGTGGTATTATATAATATAATAGTAGCTAATATTATGCATCGTTCAAGAGAGCAGTTATTAGCCGTTAAAATTATATACCAAAGGAGTCTACATCGATCACCAGTTTTATCACAGCCTGTGTGAATGCAATCTACACAAGTAAAGTAAGGCACACTCATGGCCATCTAGGCTATTACATTAATATACTACATTAAAAAACAATAAGTAAATATATAGTATGAAGTTTTGAGGCATTCTCTGCGTATTTTAGATAAATTTTGTTTCATTTGATAAGCATCGAAATTAAAACTCGATCGGTAAAAAATCAGTAAATTTTATCATCTATGCAGTTGGAATTTTTACTATACCGTCCAAATCAATTGAGAGAAAATGTGCTAGGATCGATTTTCCTCAATGAATAAAGATGACGGATACGAGACTACCATCTTTCACATTAATTTTGAATTCATTAATTAATTATTTTCGGTGTCATTGAAGTGTGAATCGAATAAACTTGATTTCTTTTGTGGATTCCTCTTGAAATGGTTGCAGTCACAAATCATTCCGTTCTTAAACATTCTTCTCGCTATATTTATCACCTTTAAAAGTTATAAAATACACAAAAAGATAGTGCGAATGAGGTTTGGTCATAATGCTCATTGAATGCTACTGTTAGCTATGAATGTAAAATTTTCAATTAATTTTGAATGTATACAAAACTACCTACATTATTTATATTTCTATTGTTTATTATAACGTTTACAATTATTATAATGTAGAAAACGTTAAAAATACGCAAAATAATAGGGACTTGGTGAAATAGTTTTTCCCAGGGCCTTTTTACCTGTAATTCCAACCCTGTAATATCACATGGGGAAGCACATATGAGGCTCATGTTGAAATTTTGCTCCCCTCGGCTGATGGCTGGCCCTGCGTAACTCTCATATTTTTCGACAGAATTTTAATGATTGAGATGAATGGGTGGTGGTTTGGTATGGCTAGTCTATCTACATATTTATCGCTTGGTGATATTGAAAATATTCCTTCGTATTTAAAATGTATTGACTATGAGAAACTTTTCATCTCTCCACATTCCTTGACAAATTTGAAAAGCAAGATAGAGGAGTGATTGGAGGAAGTGAATAAAGCAATGAATTCACCAGGACTTCAAGAGGGGGACTGTTTTGATAGAGATAGGGAAGTGAGAAGGGACGGCAACAGTAATACATACACTCACATGAATTTAACAACCAAAACTGTAAGAGGTATGTTAATTCTAGATTTTTGGATGAATCACAATAGGTAGGCGCATTTTTTGCTTTCCTAGTCGACCAATTGTTTACTTTGAGTAGAAGGAACGACCTCTTTTAAAAGTATAACCCACTCGCTCACCTTCTCAATTTTCTCATCCAACATATATTTTTTCCGTTTATGACTGCCTCCAGAGAAACTACTCATTTATCCAATTTAAGTAATATCTTAGTCAAACATGGTTAACATTCAAATATACAAGATATAACGTCGATGGCTCATCATACTTTCAGAAATTTCCTTCTCATGCATCAGTCTATTCCCAGGATCTCCGAAATTGTATACTATATCGATGTTCAATGTTTTATAGCAACCTTCTCTTAATTCTATAAGAAAGTTCGAGTAGTTCACTAAGCCAGTAACTAAACCATCTTCTTATCAGCAATTTATTTTGGAAAGAGATTTCGAGGTTTTTTAAACCAATAGAAATCGCTAACATTAGTATTACTACCTATGAAAGCCAATGTTTTCTTCTAAATAACTTTAGAGATATAATTTATCGGTATTCGGCGTATAAACTTCAAGTTTCTGCGACATTGAATATGCGGAGTGTCAACTATTCCGTATTTACGTTTCAATTCATATTTTATTGACATTATAATAGAAACTTTAGTCGATCTAGTAAGATCATCTTCAACGCTCTATCTACTTTGTATCATAGATAATGTAAGAGAAGTTAAACGATTTGGTTCTCGTAAGCGTTAAGAATACATATTAGGTGGTATTTCTCTAATTAATTTTTCATTTCTCAAGTAATTTCAAACTACGAAATTTTGAGCTCAATATAGAGACAAAATAAAGCATAAAAAACAATATTTATAAATAAACAATCATTGACGAGGAGCTATTTTTTCCTTTTTTTGTTGAATTAGTTATTTAGTATAAGCTAATACAGTTTATGCCATTCACTTTAAAAGCAGAATATAGAGATACTATAATTCTGATATGATACACCCAAAAATTGTCAACTTTATGTTATCATTCAGATTTTCCGAAGGTCCGATTTCAACTAGAATGATCTTCCTTGCATTACTATTTTAAAAAATTCGAAACATCTTCGCAAAGTTCGTAGAGAATTATGATGTGCCTAGGATGAAGGATGTTACGAAAGTCCTAGGAGTGAATGTTTTAATAATGGATTACATATAGAACCAAGAATATTTTAACAGCTAAGGTATGAATCATGAGAATTAGAGGAATATTCTCATGTAAGTCTGTTTACAATCCGTTGGTTTCCATTTTTTAAGGTATTCTTCCATGACTCCTTTTACCCATCATTCATAATTATTGACGGTGATTTTTCTTTTAATTATTATACATATTATGCACCATTCAAACAATTCGGGTTATATAGTTCACTTGAGGCATTCAGAAACCGAAGCAGCGATCATTAATCATTAGTCTCACTTTCACCGAGCGCATAGTCCTGAAAACCATTTCAGTATAACAATGGAAATCGTGTTGTGGGTGTTTTCACACCCCCTGACATACGTCATACGGCGGCTCGCCGGGTATAAATGAAAATGTAAATGAAGCAGGTGTTAATATGTAAACCTGCAATATGCAAGTAAGGAAAACCTGGAATTTATACGCAATATGCAAATCAGTCTTAAGGTTCTGATTTTCCATACTAACTGTCGTTTCTTAACCATCTTAAACTGTATTCCTTGCAAGAAGTCCTGAAAGGTCGTCTACCTCAAAAATAGAGTTGAATATCTTCATTCCCTAAGGGAATACCCGCGGCGAAGATTACAAATCGCGGATCCACCATTTCCCACCTTACTTGTGATCGGTCGCCGCCACCATACCCTAACCTTAGATACCTGCTCAGCAGGGGTGCGGTCGGGAATCCTCATTAGCGCTTTCAAATTCGCTACCCCGGATACATACGACCATCCACAATATGCCGAAAAGGGGGTTTTTCTTCTCAGAGTGGAGTTCACCTTCACCCATCGGCCGTTTTATGGTTCCTTTGAGAAAATAGACAATACCTTTCGATGGACGAAACAAAAGAAAAAAACAAAGGAATGAATAGGGAATACTCCTAGGGCCAGTGTCGAGGGCCTCCCCTCTCTCTGAAAGACTTAGTAAGACCTCAGACGCGTTTGTCAGAAACAGCCATATCTCATCTCAAAATCATAATGCTTCATCTGATACCATCATCACGAATGCCTGGTGGAGGAACAGAATGACGTGTTGACACATATATTCTAAAATACCTAATGCTCCGTTATTTGTCGTATCAAGCAAATTTTATACTTCTCTGTATTGCAGAATAATTCAACAGCAAAGAAATCGAGTCAAAATTTGCACCACGGGGCAAGAAAGAGATTTAGCATCAGATAAAAGTTGGGACAGCATAATTTTGTAAGGAACATGAACCTGATTTAATTAAAGGGATAGTTTTTCTGGGACTGGCAATGAACAATATTTTCGGAAAAGTGTTACGAGATGCTGGCGTTAATTTCGTCGTAAACTAATTTTTTATTCGATATGTGAAAAAATTTTGTAGTCCTCAGTATTAAAATTAGGAGTGCTACTATTCTAATATCTATGTTATTTTCTAAAATACTAAACTAGCAAGTTGAATTTTAAACAATTGCCTTAGAAAATGATGATAGCACACCAATTAATATTTTACTTTCTATCAATTGATTTGGTGGTATTTAAAACTTTTATACGATTTGATGTGATTATCTGATGTAGTTGATCGTAATTTACTTGGTTTACTTTATTGTAATATGTTTTGGGTCTATTTTTCAGAGCTCTTTACCAGGTTGACTTAAAATGATTCTTTCTCAGTGTATTCGTCCAGATAAAGTTTCTTTTCATCTTTGCTTTCATTAGTTTTGCAGTTTTTTCATGCTCCCCTTCTCGATAGCATTTTTCTGCAACATAAATCAGTTGAAATACAGTTGATTGTGTTCTTATTCATAATTATTCTTTATCTCCTTACAGAGTTTTTGTTCATGTTTCTATTTGAGTCATAGTCGTGAATTTCCTCTAAATAAATTTAAAAGTTCGTCCTGTAGGCGACAATAGCATAAAAACCGTAATAATATAATCCTTTTTAATCTTGCAATGACATAATTTTTATTGGATAATTGAAGCAGCTAAAGTAAGTTTACCCGACGCCTCCAGAGAAAGGTGAATTACGCAGAAATCTCTGGCCGAAATAAGGAAATCCGATTTTCAATCATTTTTTAATACTATGCTGCTGACATAGTAAAAAGTAACACTAAATCTAGTTTAACTAGATGCTAATAAAGACGGTACAAATACGTTCAACGCGTTTCACAACGGTTTAAAAAGGCGCCTTCCTTCCAAGAGCCAATAGAATGCGTGGAAAACTCTAGACTCGCTCTCATCGAGCTTCACGTCTGTTAAGCGGGTTGCGGCTTAGGTGGTAAGTTTTTTTGGAACTAGCTGTACCTAAACCAGGATATGGCTCCACAAATTATGGAAATACATCAAAGCGTTTCTTTAATGCTAAGGATCGAGCGTAAATGACCTCCATATTTGTATGCAGGATTCATTAATAATCAATCATGCGAAGTTTCGAGGTCCGCACTCAAGAAAAGCGTTTTCGTATTTTTGGCTTTTTTCGATTCTAGCCCACTGTGCGTCCTCAGGAAACGATACGGATACGCTCCGTGTCTGGGAAGGGTATTCTATAACTCGATTCTGATAGGAATGTCGGCCATGTTGTCGGAAAGTAAAAGATTCTGACTTGAGGGAATTCCCATGCGATTCTATAAACTCAAAGTCGGAATGTGGGCTAACTTCAGACGTCTGAATTAATCGGAATCTTCTCGACACCGATAAGGTGTCGGAAAGCTAGGGACGGATTCCGGGCGCATGCGCTCTAAGATAAATAGCTTATTGCAGCGCGCATCTTTCAAGGTATGTTAAGTAAAATAAAGCTATCTTTTAATAATAAATGAAAATAACCGTCAATAATTCATATGGGTAAAATGATGGGGACGCTTGTAACCCGTTGCATATTTTGAGTGCATGAGTTTACCAAAAATATGAAGATCCTACGCCGACCTAGGTCTCAGACTTGCTTCGTTTAGTTTGTTGCTTCTGTCTTGTGAACACCGTTCGCAAGTGTAGACGTTATATATGATACTTGAAGAGTGCCACTAATCCAGGCAAAACTTTTTACAGGTATGAATTATGTGCGAGTCCTTTACACCGTTCAACATACAGACGTGGGAGGATTTTTCTTTTAAACCCGATACAAATGTGCACACGTAAATTTGTCTTGGCAGCAGTACATTACTAAACTCTCACAACATGCCTGTCCATGCATGGTTAGGAAGCGCTCTAAGTTCGTGCTTCAACATCTCATCTAGAAGTAATTAGTTTTAATTTGTTGAAAATGCGTAAAGATGAGACCTACGTAAAGGCTATCCCTCCCTCATAAATTTTTTAAACCTCCGGTTAGAGAATGATTAGTCCTGCTAAGATGTTTCGATGAATGGAATATTTTTCATTTCCTTGTTTTCAATTTGAAGAAATGAATCTTCATTCAATAATAAGTCAGGTTCTTCAGTATCTATTAATAAAAAGTATAATCAGATGGTTACACTTTTTATGTAGATATTATACGACTATATCGTTATATAGATATTATAAGACTTCAACAGGAATTTTAGTAATTATTGTTCCCGATTCGAAATCAATGTTAAATATATATACCAATCATTAAATATCACATCAGCCATCACCTAAAATGGAGGTGTTTGGCGAGTAATTTTACAGAAAGTATTAGTCGAAATTAAATTGTAATGTTTATAACGCGGAATATATTTCCACCCCATAAGTTGCAGTGGTAATACCATCCTTTCGTTCGCAATATTTACGTACAACATAATTAACATAAAAAGTGTAAACGAATTCAATTGCAGTAATTTTACTCCATGATGCCTTCGTCACCGCAACTTCATCTAACGACAAAATTCTACCATGATATATAAGTCATATCTGTCCTTCTGCTGCCGGGTATGTTACACGCAGAGTTTCATTCTTCATGTGTTGATTTGCTTGCCTTCCGTTGGTTGAGATGAAGCACGTTACCATTACTGAGTGTTTCACCGTCGAACATTATTGAAACTGCTATTACTCTCTTAAAATCCAACATAAAAGGCTGATTTTTTAATCAGATGCTCATTGTATGATTTGGATGCATAAAAGTCACATGATATTTATTTTCGAGTAACCACATCTTAGTAAAAAATATTAAGTAAATTTGTTTAAGTAAGTTTAAAAAAACTTCGTTGTGTAGTATAATTTACGCGTCGCCTAAAACTTTTTGGTTTTTTTAAGTCAGGAAGAACTTGTCGCGAGAGAAATCGAGGTAAATGTTGTAATTTTCATTTCAGTTTGTTTCGTGATGATATCTTGATTCCAAAAACACTGCTTAGAGTTCGTGGAATGTTTTGGATAAAAACCATGGACCACACACCTTACAGATGACCGAAGAAATCTTTGCTTTTGTATTTTTTTAATGATTTGCAGTATTAACTTTCTTTGCACATGTCTGCGATGCCCTTCGACCCCGAGGCAAGGTATTTTGTGTGGCTATTTATGTGAGACTTCAGCCAGTTTATGAATAAATAGTTCGTCGAAAGCATCAAATCCCATTCCAAATATTTAGAGCATTTAAACAATATATTAGCAATAAAAACAAACCTTTTTGTTAACTAGATATGTAATAAAGAGGTTTCTATACTAGTTAAAAAGGAGGACGATGTATTTGAAAATTGTCTGAGATTTCATTGTTTATACCTGCATCCACCGATCTGGCGCGCACAGCCGTTGTTGTAGTGATGTCACAATTTGTCGAATAACTAACAGAACCGCAGCTTATATTTTGATATCTTATAGTTAAAAGATATGCAAATCGAGTTTACTAAGTGAGAAGGCGGTGGTAGACGGTGGTTTTTTATAAATCAAAATATTTTTCATTTATTGTGAATTGAAAGTAATCCAGGGATATACTATTTTTTTATCAGAACTAAGGTTAAATGGAATAAACAATTGTCATAAAACTCAACAGCACAATTCTTTAATGCTTTCGAATAATTTTCGTGGCAAATGAAGCAATTCTACCAAGGAGCGAATATGGGGAAAAATTTTTACGAAATTCCGCCCATTAATATCACCCAAGTTTGAACGCTAAATTTTCGGCAAAAAAAATATAAAAGAGGAAAAATGACCATTTTTGATCGAAATGGACTTTTATCTCATACGCCAGTAAGCTTTTGAGTCATTTCTAAAACATTTTGAAAATCGACTTTTGGCCGCAGAAACGGACCATCGCGTGATATAGGTAAGCTACGGTCTGATTTTTTACTTGAGAGTGCGAATTGCCAATCTCTAACAGTTCTTATGGATCCTAACTTGCAAGAGGCTACAAACATTTTTCCGCATAAAGACACCATGAACAAGGGCTCACGAATAGTATTATATATATTTTGTTATCCCTCGATAACCGGTGGGACCCCTACGGACTACACCTTGACGTGGTGAAGGGGCTTGCGTGTTCCTAAGAGAGCTATACTGGCTGGAACTTTGTTCCTGGTAGGGTCACTCATGTCAGAAAGGTCAATAGGTAGGGGCCAGACGAAAGGTAGTCCACGCAGCGTCTGTACCCCAGTGGGGCGGCCTATATGAGTGATGGTGTCACGTTAAAAACACTCTTGAGGAAGGCAAGGGGAGACTACCTTGACTATCTATCCCATGAAAATGATGTGCCGCAATAATTATATAGTCCCTGGCAAATACGGGACTCAGCCCACTAGGGAGAGTGTCGTGCCCGGCAGGGATGGTGGTAAGGCCATCCCGGTCGTCATTCCACGAAATCCTTACCCAACGACACAAGAAATGAAGAAGATGACCAAGGAAACCAGGGTAGGGAGCTGGAACGTCAGAACGATGCTCAGGAAAGGGAAGTTAGAAAACGTAAAGTTAGAAATGAAGAGGTCCAACATTAACATTCTGGGGCTATGCGAAGTAAGGTGGAAGGATGGGGGAGATTTCTGGAGCGATGATGTGAGGGTCATATTCAGTGGGGGAAATGATAGTCAGAGAGGGGTTGCTATAGTGTTGGACAAGGAAGCGGGAAATGCTGTGATAGCCACCGAACTAATAAGTGACCGAGTAATGTCTGTAGAAATTAAGGCTGAACCAGTAAACACTGTGATAGTGCAAGTGTACCTCCCTACTAGTGATTACAGTGAGGATGAAATCGATTTAGTTTGTGAACAAATAGAAGAGGTTATTGGAATGGTGAAAGCCAATAAAAACCTTATTGTAATGGGGGATTGGAATGCTGTGGTTGGGCAGGGCAAAGATGGGGACGAAGTGGGAGAGTTCGGACTAGGAAATAGAAACGACAGAGGACAAAAATTGGTAGACTTTTGCTAAAGGAATAACCTCTGTATCTCCAACACTCTCTTTCAACACCATAACAGAAGGAGGTACACATGGAAGAAGCCGGGGGACACGGATAGGTACCAAATCGACTATATTTTGGTAAGGAAGAGGTTTAGAAATAGTGTTAAAAACTCGCGAAGTTATCCTGGTGCTGATGTAGACTCGGATCATAATTTAGTAATGATGAAGACCGAGCTTAGATTCAAAAAGATTTATTGGGCAAAAACCGTACCCAAATGGAACGTATAAGTCCTCAGGGGTAGGAAAGCTAGAGAGTTTCAAGATTCAGTCAACAGGGCTCTAGATGGTATAGAAAGGGAACTCATGGTAAACGAGGGATGGGAAAATATGAAATCCAGCATCAAGGATAGTTCCCAAAGAACCATTGGGAGGGCAACCAAAGCAAAATTAGGAAACCATGGGTGACGGTTGAAATGATAAATAAAATGGAGGAAAGAAGGAAATGGAAAAGTGTTAACACAGAACACGGGCGTAGAATGTACAGGGCACTGAACAATGAACTGAGGAGAGAAACAAACAGAGGTAGAGAATTGTGGTGGAAGGGACAGTGTAACGAAATAGAGAAGATGGCTGAAAGTCGGAGGGTCGACCTATTATATTGAAAAGTGAAACAATTAACGGGGAATAAAATTAGTAATTAAATAGCTACTTTTAGGGATATCAGGGGAAACGTCCTAAGGGAGCCAGCAAGCATAAGGGGACGATGGAAAGAGTATGTCGAAGAACTGTATTCTAAAGACATGAAGCCTACCCACGTAAAGGTAGAAGGTATACAAGAAATAGAGGAAGACGATGTAGTGAACTTGATAGAGCACTGAGGGACATGAAGGGGAAGAAAGCAAAAGGTGTGGACAAGATTCAAATAGAGTTTCTTAAGAATCTGGGGGGAAAGGGTACAAAGCAATTCTATGATTTATGTAGGAAGATTTACGATGAAGGAAAGTGGCCAGAGGATTTTACTAAATCTATCCTGATTTCATTATAGGAAAAGAATAATGCCCTAGAATGCCGGGATTACCGCACATTTAGAGATTAACTCTCATGCTGCAAAAGTAATTTTAAGGGTTGTAAGCAAAAGAATGGAGGGCAAAATTAAGGAATTCATAGGGAATTATCAGTTCGGTTTTCAGAGAGGGAAAGGGACGAGGGATGCAATTGGGGTTATGAGGGTTCTCGTAGAACGAAGCTTAGAATTTAAAAGGGACGTTTGTGTATGTTTTGTTGATTTTGAAAAGGCCTTCGATAGAGTTCAATGGCCAAAACTGATGGTGATACTAAAGAAAATTGGGATGGATTGGAAAGATAGGCGTTTAGTGCAAAATTTGTATTTAAATCAGACCACACGAGTAAGAGCTGCTAATGGGGAATCGGAATGGGCAGAGTTAGGGAGGGGAGTAAGACAAGGTTGTCCTTTATCACCATCTCTTTTTAACTTATATGCAGAAGAAATGATCAAAGAATCTTGGGATGAAATAGGTAAGGGAATAAAGGTGGGTGGGGAAGTAGTGAAGTCAGTAAGATATGCAGACCACAATACTATTATGTGAGATTCTGAATTGGTTTGCAAATCCTAGTAAATGCACTAAACAATAGAGTAAAGGAGTTTGGGATGAAAATCAATGTAAAAAATACTATAATTCTCAAAGGTCTTCAAAGGGAAAGAAAGCTAAGTTAACGATGAGAGTGGATGGGGAAAAACATGGTAAAATCCTTGGTGTGGAGTATAATGTTGTACGGGTGTGAAACGTGGACGTGCTAGGGGAAGTCTTGGTAAGTATAGTAAAGAGGGGAAGTTGAACGTGGTTGGGGGTACTCAACCAAGCGTCCAAGTGTTCGGTTATCAATGGGATGAGATGATCTCCCATGCTTTTGTTTTTGCTATTTTTGCGGTATAGAATGATGGACATTAAGGGCGAGAGGAACGAAAGCGAGATTTGATGTATGCCTCAAAAGGAAAGCAGGAATACTTGTTGATTGAGATGCAACGTGGAAGTTCACCTATAAAAATATGCAATGTTATTCATTTTCTAGTAAATCACCCCGTCAAAAATGACAAGGGCTAAATTAAACTTATAAAACATGCATAAATATCTGGTCCTTCTTGATTAAAAAAACATCCCCAAATTTTAAATAAAAATAATGAACTTTCCGCCTTCATAGATAGACTAAAACTGAAACTACAAAATTATTTTCCCTTTTCCTAAAAATCCAGAATCACCTGAATTGAAACAGTTTCTTCGGATTCCACATCTAGATACTTCTGACTATGACGTGGTATAAGAGACTCGATGCACAAAGGTCGTTTTACTATTTTTACTATTTATATTCCTTACTTTATCTCGAAAATTGTCCGAAAAAGGTGTCCATCATTTCCTTACTAAAATGAGCAATATATCATTTTTAAAAGCGACGATTGCAACCAGTCAAAAGATAAAGAATCGTTCTAGGTCATTGCATCGTTGTTTTTTCCAAAAGTATATTTTTAAACCCTCCGCATAGCAGCAAACTTGAACGTTTATACAAAAAATCCAAGACTGCCCATTTCTGTGAAAAATTTTCAAGTTTGACGCCATGTGTCTTTCTAACACGTTAGGACATCGAAAAACGACAAACGGGAGTATAAAATTTAATCATTTTGTAATATCAAGGTGAAGTATCAGAACCCGCACTCAAAAAAACCATTTGTGGCCTCTGGGCCAGATTTTTTCGATTCTAGCCCACTGCACGATGGAGCGATTGATGGTATTCCTTCCTAATATCCAGAACAAGTCCATCTTACCTAACCATTTAAACTCTTTCTCCGTAAATGATACTTTTTCCGAGTTAAGCTGAGAGATTATCGGCAAGTTCAAGCGCTATTTTCCCACACTCGGCTCTGCTATCAGACTCAGCTCGCTTGACTATGTTTCCTCGTCAAATAGAAGGAGTGTGAGGGAAAATGAGGGGAAGTGGATTGCAGCGCCAGTTTCTTTGCGAAAAACGCTGTACATCTTGCTCGCGTTGCACGATTACAGGATTATTATAAAACTTAGAAACTTGAAAATTGTCTAAATTCAAAGTTAAAGGATGAAGCTAAGTTCCCATCCGACAAAATTTTCCTATCTTTACTTATAACCGAGTGCCACTAAATCAAAAATGGTCGATTTCTTCAATGTTTTCTAACTTTTTTCTCTGTTATGGTTTGCATTATCAAAAAACGGGCGGATGGTAGCGTAGCTTCATCTTTCAAGATTCGAATTGTGAAAACAAAATGTTTTATCGATTTACATGCCCCCATGGCGATGTAATTGCCAACAGCCTGCAAACGGATTTTCAGGCAAGGTACCCCCCAAGTTGCCGATTTCTCGCGGCGAATCACGTCAGATATAAAAATCGAAAACTAAAATACCATTCTAGATATTACCCCAAAGCCAACTGTAATTGAAAACTTGAACATTTGTCTCAATTTAACTCGCGACAAGTTCTTCTTCACGTGAGAAATAATTTTTTTTAGCCGATATATAAATTGGGCTGCACGATGCCATTTTTCAGAGGTTACGTTCAGCTTAAAAATTTTTTGCAAAGTTTTGGTTTATTTAAACTAAATAGCATATGGTTTGTATTCATGCTTATGATACAAAGAGCAACTGAGGAAAAAAACAGATTTTAATATTGGATAGGTAGAACGTATCAGCAATTTTTAAAATGATCACCGGTGAAATATTCGGGACTAATTCTTATTAAATTCTTAAAATTTAAGTTAATATAATTCATAACATACATAACATAAAAGTATAAAACATGCATGTTCGAAGAGAACAACTCTTCCTTAATGAGAATATAATTATATTATGTAACATTATCTCAAAAATAGCGTCTATTCCAAAAGACAACTGTTGACTCCTAAAATCTATGAAACGAGTGCTCTGACCCACTCGTTCCAGTGGGTTTGCTTTCGATTGAGAAAAGTGTTGAGTACCGACCAAAAGTATTTCAATGATAACTCGCATAAGCAGCCATGTTTTCGCCGAGAGCTCGTTCTTCCGTGATAACCCCCCTGGTCGAACGAGGAGGACATCGTGAAACAGTATTTTGAAAAGTTTTAAAATATCTTCGCAAAATAATTTGTTTTTCTATTGTTTATAAGGAATTATTGTAACTCGTTACTTATGACAGCATATGTTTTTACGATTACCATAGTCACAAACAATATTCAAGCGATAACATTAATATTCGAATTCGAATAGTCCTGAATTTGTACATCATACGAAGGAGAACCAGTCTCTGCATCATAAATAAAATTGCCGATGTCGAGCCTAACAAGTTTCAACATGATCGATCTATGAATGAAATGAATAAATGACTGAATATTTCGGCGTGCACCCTGCTCGTGTAGACACGTCAATTTAAACACATCTGTTTCAGAGGCGGTTTTGGGGCGGTTCAACCGCTCGTGTAGAATGAGCATTATTCTCTTACTGGGGAAATGAATAAATGTAAGATGTAGTTACCACTTATATATCCCTATGATGAATATATAGATTTACCAGAGTGATGAAATTCAGTACGAAACAAATCATTTGACTTGAGGGAGTTTGAACCGATTCTCGCAATCGTCGGACAAGAACGTGTTATCGCTCCTCAGCTGTGATGCCAAGGATTCGAGGTCACTGGAAAGAAGTGGCTGTTGACTTATTTCTTCAACTCACAGGGCCTTCTGATTTCTCCAAGCACGACGATTTTTCCCCTTTCAATGCAGCGGTGTCATTCGCAATCGGTCCTAACAAATGGGAGTTTTACTCGGGCTTATTTATTGGTGACTGTTACTTCATTGAGATTCACGTCGATATACAGACAACCAAGGCAAGCAAAGAAGATTATGCATTTTACATTGTAAACAACTTTACTAGGCTTACAGTACGCTAGAATTTTCTCTCAGGAAGAGGAATCAGGTGCTGGTATCGACTGAGTACTCAGCTGAGCGTAATATTAATCGGTCTATTTTCAAGGCTTCAGTTTCGTATTCTCTATCCAAAGTGCCGTCATATCTTTCAGAGGAGTAAACAAATCAATACCCACGATTTTGTCTCATGAGATTCTATGGTTTGGACCATCTGAATAAAGGATGATGATTGCACAGTATAATCATTTTGTGGAAACATTGAAATCCTTGCTGTCTGATATAGCAAGTTCTTTAGCTGAGAACATCATCGGCGAAATCGAAGCCACATTCTTCAAATTAGATTTACATTCCCCTATATGCGTAGCTTTTGCGGAACTTACCATCGCGATGGTCGCAATGATACAAATAGTAGCACGAGAACTGCTCAATGATTAGGAAATTGTCATCTTCAGCGGAAATAATAGCACAATGCTAGTAAGTAATAGGACTAAAAGTCGGAATTGAAAACGCATTTAAACTATGCTAATCATATCTTCCTTAAAAAGGGCGGAAAGGCCCTCTCTGCTTTGTCACCTCATGGATAATGTCATTTTAAACATATCTTCAATGTCGTATAAGAAAAGTAACTGTTACTGGAATAAAGAATGCTTCTTCTCATAAAAATGGGTTGTCTAAATTTCTCTCTAATTTACTCACTATAGAAATTTCAAGGTATTTACGGAATTACATTCCATAGCTCCATCAAAAAGAACTGTTTTATTATACATGAAAATTTTACCTGAAGATTTTTTGCACCGAGGAAAACGTAATATCCATCGGTGATCCATGAATTTGAATTACGGATAATCAAAATTTGACCAAATTACGTATGCAACGAATGATCTTAATAGCCTGCCATTTAACGTTTAGAAAAATAATAGTAGAGCTGAAGATTCAGCATTTAATAACTGACAACAGTGAGGCCACTAAAAATGACTGAGATTCGGTAAGAAAAGTTCTTGAACACTTGGGGCTAGAATTAATTTTATCAAAAGGATTTTTATAATGCCTTATGCTGTGGAAAATTACACTGCTCAAGAGAAAATATTAAGATGAAAATTGGCAGTATTTTGTGGAATGATATTCTGAAAGGAAAGAAAAAGAACTTCTTAAGCGCAAAGTTTATGTATAAAATCTTGAATTTCTAATATCATTTTGTTTTTTGTTCTCTTTTGCAGTTTTATATTACTTTTATTATTCTTGAGGATGTCTATGCATTCCGTCTTTAGTTCATATTTTTACCTGCGTAAAAAATAAAAAAAATTGACATGTTACAGCCTAACTTTGTGGAATGGTGCATTGTACGTCGTCCAACAAAAAATCGAACGGTGTATTCCGTGGTGCATAAGATTGAGGGGTTTCAAATGTCACTTCCACCCGCCCTTCTATTAGCTATTGGCAACACCGGAATATTCTTCCGAGACCAACACTTCAATCCTACCGTGGGTCGCAAGGCCCGCGGTCGAATTTTATGGTATGGTCTACGAAACACACAGAGGTCTTGAGAGGCCGTTTCTGCGGACAGAAGCCGATTTCCAAAATGTTTTCGTACGGACCCAAAAACTTATTGGTTAGAACTCCATTTCGATCGGAAACGGTCATTCTTCATCTTTGAAGATGTTTTTGCCGAAAAGTTAGCGTTCAAACTTGGGTGATATTGATGGGCGGAATTTCCTAAAAATTTTCCCCCTATTCGCTCTTAATATCTCCCCGGTAGAATAGCTTCATTATCCACGAAAGTTAATCGAAAGCATTAGCGTATTGTGTTCTTGAATTTTATAAGGATTATTTTTCCATTTACCCTTATGTCTGTTAAAAAACAGTATATTCTAGGTTTACTTCCAAATCACAATAAATAATAAAGATTCGACGTTATTTCTAAGAAGCTCAAAATATTTGGAATGGTATTTGAGGACTGTAATTTTGAAGCTTTCAACGAATTAATTCATAAGTATCTAATATAATAATCACGAATGTGTGTATATTTTGAATAATAATCACGAATGTGTGTATAATTGAATGAAAACTCATCTAGTTTTGAGTTATTCTGTATCGATTTCTTTAATTTTAAATTTTCTAAATTAATCCTTTGATTGTGTTCTTGTATGTGTTGCGCAACGCTTGATTTATAAATTTGGTTGTGTCTGAAGTGAGATAAGTGTTCTTTGAATCTATTCTCTATTTTGCGTTTTGAATAATAGATTCAAAGAATAGATTCAAAGAATAGATTCAAAGAATAGATTCAAAGAATAGATTCAAAGAATAGATTCAAAGAATAGATTCAAAGAATAGATTCAAAGAATAGATTTAAAGAACACTTAGCTCACTTCAGACATAACCAAATTAATACATCCAAAATATCATTGATGCGTTCAGAGGTCGGTGACACGATCTCAATGACCACCAGGCTATCTAGTTTCCTCCCTTTGTGTCCGCGTTCCAAAGGGTTCTCCGCGAATGCAGATTGGGAAGCTCCCAATCGGTAGTACCTTAGATGTTCGGCCACTCTCACATTTATCTTTTTGCCGCATTGCCCGATATACCCCTTCCCACAATCATTAGAACTGAGCTGGTAAACCCCCGGTCGGTCTTTGTCTTCCACCTTATCTTTTACAGGCGGTAATGACCTCTCTAGACTGCATGGAGTGTAGAAACCTGCTTTCGAGTGGGCAGGTAGAAAGAATATTGTATATTGTAGATGGTTTAAAACTGCACCTTGTAAATGAAAGTTGAAATAATATATGCTTTCGTTCTCAAAGCATTGATAATTTTCGTTGAAATGATTCCGAAGATAACAATATAAATAAATGGTAATATTCTTTCAGCTACTAAATAAACAAATACTATCCACATCGATATCTTTATGAAGGCTAGAGTTTAACATTACGGGGGATAAAATGGAACTTTCAGAAGGAAAATGTTCGGATCCTCTCTTATTTAAAATATATAAAACCATTGTGATAGTTAAGAACGATATTTATCCCGAGTACTCTAGCGACAACTTCTTCCTCACATGAGAAACCAAAAAGTTTTAGGCGACGCATAAGTTAGACTGCGCGACGAAATTTTCTTAAAGTTACGCTCCAACTAAATAATTTTTACTTAGGTGTGGTTACTCGAAACTTAATCTCACGTGACTTCTATGCAATCAGATAATAGAATGAGCTGATGAAGAAAAGATAAGCCTTTTATGTTGGATTGTAAGAGAGTAATGGCAGTTTCAAAAATGTTCACCGGTAAAAATCTCGACAATTCATTCACTTTTCTCTTTTCCGCGGCATTCATTGCTCATTGTCAAATCATTGTATTATCCCGGAAAGCGAAGGTCCATCCGTGCATCGTAGGGAATCGAACCGGAGACCACATAATGGCGATTCAAGGCGGTTTGCAGGCTTCGCTAACGTCTGCTTGTGAAAAATTAGGAAAAACCCGGAATCGCGTGTGGGACTAAGGAGAGAAGGATTTACAGATAATGGACTGGCTAGGGAGTAGCAGGTATACCAAAGGCGTTCACTGAATTCCCCGTATGCTGAGAGATATGAATAGCGGGGGAAGGAGTGTATAGGACTGAAGGATCTAAGAAACAATGGTGAGGTCTAAAGAGAAACGAAGTGAACAGCAGGGGATGGGGGGTCAAAGATGTGCGACAGATGCCCAGCCGTGAAGGTGCTTTTTAAATCTGAGTATCTATATCAGCCTTAATTTGGAATATTTTTAAATATCAAAGTAAATATATATGCCTTTACCAGGAGATTTCAGCTTTGTTGAGAAGATTTATCAAAGAACATGAAAAGTATGCTATTTTTGGCAATCTCTCACTTAATAAGAATGATTTTTTAAATATCAAGCTTAATATGCCATTCTTCAGGAGAATTTTTGCTTAATTTAGTAGATTTTTTAAATATCTACATCTACATCTACATGAATACCCTGCAAGCCGCCTATCGGCGTGTGGCAGGGAGTGTAAACACCAATCGATTGAGCTACTTTTTTAGCCTATTACTATCGCATATAATATATAATATCGAGATAAATACACATTTTGGGGTCCTCTAGCTTAAAACAAATAAAGGAAAAGAAAAGAAAGAAAAGCTTTTGAAATTTCAAGCTAAATTTGTCTTCCTAAATTCACCTTTTTCAGGGAGTTATTTTTCTCAATTTGTAAGATTATTCAAATATCTCGATAAGCCCACCTACTTATTGGATATGATTTCCAGAATTTGATGTTTTTCTTAAAATATCGAGTTATATACTCCTCTTTTCAGGCAAAAACAGCCTTTGTAAGATTTTTCATACCTTGAACTTAATATGCCTTTATTCAGGATATGTTTTGGTTAATCAGGAAGATATTTGGAATATCAAGATAAAGACCTGCATTTTCTGGTGATCCTTCGCTGAATTTGGAAGACTTTTCAAATTTCAAGCTACATTCGCCTTACACCTAATACACGATAAAAGCATAAACTCTTTTAAAATTATCATATTCTGTAAAATATTCGTTCATTCATTTGCAATTGGTCATGATGTGCTGGTTATGCTCTGGGAAAAAGAGCAAGAATTATTTACAATAATTAAAGGGCAAAAAGGAGTAGTTATTACAGAACGCTTTGACAAGGAGGAAAATGGGATTAATTCAATGAAAGATGCTAATAGAAATTCAATTTACAAAACATAATAAAAGGAAGGCAATTATAAATTTATAGAATTAGTAATAAAAAAGTGATAATGCCACAAAATCAGTAATTATCGAATATTTTACCCCTGAATGATTGTACCATGTTAGAGGTTAGAAATCCCAGAGGGAAGTGGATATTAATATAAAATTAAAATTAAAATACAAATTTTAACTTGATTTTTGACCAATAATGCATTTTCCCATAGGATTTCGTTACTGTATGTGTTGATATTTATCTCTATTGATACAAAGGAGGTATATGAAAAGGATGCTGTTACCGTATGTGAAGGTGTGTATTTCGGTATTTTTTAGTGTTTTTGTATGTTTATAGTGATTGGAGTGTTTGGTGAATTGTATTTGACGGGGAAATAGAGTATCAGTGTCTGTCTACTAAATTTTGGCATGGGAAAACTAGTTTATCATTATTATAAATAATAACTATTGGATCTTTTAAGACATCTAGCTAGGCTATCTGACTTCATAAATTCAAGAATTTTTCAAATAAAACCCTCTGGATAGCACAGTTGGTATACAAGCTGCCAGTAGAAAGAAGATGGCTGGTTCGATACTTTGTCCCTCCATATTTTTTTCTAACCGATTCTCCGTGGGATTTATCCTAAGTAGAAGCCATTACGAGTAAAATACCTTAACTCTTAGCAAAGTGGTTGGATATTTGTAAACGTCGATGATAGCTTTCATGTGCAGTTATATCCAAAGAAAACTTACCATCTAAGCTGCAACCCCCATAACAGACGTGAAGCTCGATGAGAGCAAGTCTAGAGTTTTCCACGCATTCTATTGATTCTTGGAAGGAGGCACACTATGATGGCACCTTTGTAGACTGTTGTGAAACGCATTGAACAATTTTGTATTGTTATTATTAACACAAAATCTAGTTCAAATTTAGTGTTCCTTTTCACTTGTTAGCAGTATAGTATTAAAAAAATATGAAAATCGGATTTCCTTATTTTGGCCTGAAATTTAAGCGTAATTCACTCTTTCCTGGAGGTATCAGGCAAACTTACTTTAGCTGCTTCTACTATATATATAAGTGTTCTACCTTTCGTTGGTTCATGTGCCCCCACATTTAATTCCCTCTCCTTCAATTGTTGTGAATTCACCCAACCCGTTAATTCGTCTAATAACTTCTGTCTTTATGTTCCCCTCTGTCTTTTCAGTAGCATTCTTCCTTCGATCGCTTTCCTCAGCAATCCTTCTCCTCTAAATATATGATCGACCCATTTCTTTTGTCGATTTTTAATTACTTCAGTTAACACCCTCTTCTCCCCAACCATCTCTAGCACCTCCTCGTTCGATTTTCTATTGACCCAGCTTCCTTTCTCCATTACCCAAATCTCAAAAGCCTCTAATATTTTAACATCCTCATTTCTTAACGTCCAAGTTTATCACCTGTTCAACATTACACTCCAGACCAAGGATTTTACCAATCTCTTCCTGATTCCTTTATCAAGACCCTTTGTCATCGGTTCACTTCACTTCATGAATGCTTCTTGCACTAATGCTATCCTTTTCTAATCTCTGTTGAGCATCTTCCATCTTTAGAAAGAAGGCTGCCCAAGTATGGAAACTGATCTACTTGCTCTAGTTTTTCTCCATCCAAGCTCATCGTTAACTTAGCTTTCTTTCCCTTTGAAAACCTCATAATTTTAGTCTTTCTTACATTGATTTTCATCCTAAACTCATTTGCTTGATTGTTTAATGCCTTTACTAGGATTTGTAGACCCCTTTCAGAATTGCGGACAATAGCCTTGTCGTCTACATATCTTACCAACTTCACTACTTCCCCACCAACCTTCATTCTCTTATCTATTTCATCCCAAGCTTCTTTGATAATTTCTTCTGCATATATGTTAAAAAGAGATGGTGATAAAGGACAGCCTTGTCTTACTCCCCTCCCTAACTCTGCCCATTCCGATTCCTCATTAGCAACTCATACTCGTTTACTTTACTACTACTTCCCCACCAACCTTTGCTCCCTCATCTATTTCATCCTGGGCTCCTTTAACCATTTCTTCTCTCTACCATTCTCTTCTCTAAATAGAACTTGCTAACTTGAATGAAGAATTAATGAACTTCAGATGCATTTTTACAGAACGCTTTGCCTCATCTGTGGTCGAATCTGAGATTAAATATGTACATTAAAGTAGGCGAGTCCTTGGATTTTAATAACCTGCAGGTTTTTCAACTCATCCTCCTCAAGTTTTAAGCGACCATAGAAAGCCACACTCAATCTTTTCATATGGAATAGCTGAGTTGTCCCTTGCCTTCTCATTTCTAATTGCGACATACTCGATTTTCTCGAAAGCAAAGGATTAAATAAAAAGTTACCTAAAAGTCTACCTAATCGAAATGTTGCGATAAGTAAAAATTAGAGGGAATTACATCAGAATGACGTCTTTGCATGCAATGTCAAGTTTCTAAGATGCAGATTTTTCCCTACCCCAAATGTACTGCAACCTGTTGTAGCCAATCATTCAACTCATACAATAGACCAAAAGATTCTCTCTCTTCTCTAAAAGGGTGAGTCTCTTCCTTTGATTGTCTAATATAATGAGAAAGACCTGAAGATATCATGAAGGAGAGCTATCTATATACCACTGTTTGAGCCAATATAAACACTGACTTCCATATCACTTTTTATCAGAGTAGAATGTAAATAAAAAAGTTTCTTTATGGTGTTTCTTTTGGTCATAAACTTAAAAATTAAACATATAAAAAAACATTAAAGGCCGTCCCTCTTCTGTTAAAAAATTTCATCCTTCTTTCCTTATTGTCTATCTGGTAAAAACCATGAAAAATGACCAAATTAAGTAACTAAGATGCTCTCTTTGTGGGAAAACCAGACCATTCTTCAAACACATGATTTACTACAATCAGCATTACACAACCCATTTATAATGCTACCCCACTTCAGATGTGGTTTTTGCTTGAAAAGAATCTTTATCGGGTGTTACTATATATATAATTCTGGACCATTTTGACAAAATAGTGTGGCGGCCACTCAATTTTTGTTGAGGCCATCACCAAGCATTTGTTTAGGTCATAGTGAGAGTGGCACCATAATCACTGAGCGAAACTTAGTGGTCGGCATATTCCTTGTAAAACTACATCACTATTGAATTCTCTATCAAAAGTGACCATAATTTATTAAGATCACCACCCACTTCAATAGGATTAACTATGTCCTCAAGGTTATTTCTCTCCAAAACACTGCCAAATGTTTATCTGTTTAGTGGATTTTTGTCATGATTTAAAAATACATTGCACAAATTTTTCAAAAATATTCTGGAAAGTTCTCAGTTAAATAGAGAATTCAAAATCATAGAAGGTGCAGATGACACCATCTACCAGTGGATGAAATGTCTCTAAATGGACATGAGTTCAATGCCAGGTGAGTTCTCCCCTTTAAAATGCATTTGAAAGAATTTTTTCACACTTTCCTGATAAAATGGAAAGGTAAATCCCAGATTGTTAACAGAGGTCATAAATAAATTTCATATACGCAGTTCCTCTAATGATGCTTGGATCGATCATTTCAAGTGGGGATAACAGAATCTCTTTTATAACTTTCCCAAAATGATATTGAACTGAAAATTTGGAACATGTCAGAGATGTCCCTATCTAATATCATAACATACAATTAACTTTCATGAATGGATACTGGGTTCTTCTCAGAATGTGAACAGCAGCCATGAATATTTTTTTTCAAATGCAGTTTAGTATTATCCTAATGGCCATTAGTCTGACACCAGGACATGATTTGCATTCTATCATACAATTAAATGGGGAATACATATAGCTTTAAGACTTCAGGAACTAAATATGGCTGGACAGAAGATAGGACTCAGGATAAACTCAACAAATACAAAGGTAATGTATAACTCTTTTGTAGCACAAGAACGGATGAAATTTGAAGGGATGCCTCTGGAGGTCTTGCTCAGATTCGAAGTATCTAGGACAACTAGTAAGAACGGGAGAGAACAACAGGATTAATTAATTGAAAAGAAAAAAATAAGCTTGGCTGCAGTGCCTACTGAAGAAATGCACATATTATGAAGTCATAAATGCGAATGATCTTGAAGGTCTTCAACCAATGCGTTATACCAGTGTTGAGCTATAGTAGTGAAACCTGAGTGTTGAATACTGCTATAACACAGTGACTTCAGATATCACAAAGAAATATTCAATTATATATGCTTGGGATCACAAGAAGAGACAGGAGAAGAAACACCTAGGTAGATGTTGTAGATAAAGTAAGATCATTGAAATGGATGTGGGCAGGCCATTTGGCGAGAAGAATCGACAGCTATTGTACACCAGCAGTTCTCAACATGATATGAAGGAATGCAAAGAGACCAAAAGAAAACCAAAGGACAGATGGAACTGAGAGGTCATTAAGTACTTGGTAATTTGGCAAAGAGAAGTTCAGTTGAGAGAGAATTATAAAGCACTTGCGGAGGCCAACATCCAACATCGGATTTAAAATGGCTGATAATAATGACACTTCTTATCATATATAGCGAAGTAGTTGCAAACAGTAACTTTAACGATGGATTCACAGTATATTACAAACTACAGAATCTAAACGTTTGTTACCACTTGTATAAGAATCATCTATTTCATATATGCCCAAATTTAATGCTAGCTTAACTGATACATCTTTCATTGAGAGTTAGGATTACAAGGATTATCAACATATTTCTTACATGCTACTCCAACTTGCCTATACCTCCTGTACTTCTTTGGAATAAATGAAGCAGCAGTGCATGTGTGTACTATTGGCACCACTGGTGTGTCGGACCACATTACCTCATTGACCATGCGTTTGTGACATTAGTGAGAGATACACGAGCGCTTTTTCTGACTGTTATAAGGTTTTCCTTTTTAAGAGTTTATTACTTGGGCTCATAACTTTGTTCAAGATGCCAAGTTCTTGCATCGCTCCTATATGCAACGAGGGATACGGTTCAAAGTTATCATTCTTTTCGTGCCCAAGAGACCCAATTAAAAAGGCTAAGAGGCAGCGTGCAATCCCAAGATCAAATTTTGCATTGAAAGCTGGCCAGGTGTTGTGCAAAAAGTACTTTTCTCTGATTGATATTATAAGGAAGAAAATATTTAAAGATGCACATGGTAACATTATTGCTGAGGTAAGTATTATGTTTTGATAGTATTGTTTGGCAATTGATTGTCATTTATACTTATTAGTTTACATAAGATTGTGGTATTACAATTTTTTATCAAATTACAGGTGAATTTACAGAAACCCATGCTTGCTGAAGATGCAGTACCTACTTTGTTCCCTGGTTGCCCTGTGTATTTAAGCAAACTGAAGGCCCATCATTAGGTCAGAAATTCGGTGTGTGAGTAAGAGAAAATGTTGGAAATGAGGAGGAGAGTGAGGCAAATGTCACTTGAGGAATTTACCATTTATGCATCCAAACTGACTATCTTCAAAATGCTGTATGGTAATCTGATCAGTGTTACTCTCCCAGTGGCATGGAACAGATGTATTCCTGCATTTGGTCCAAGAGCTGTTTCTTTTATACAGATTATTTCATGCAAATTACCCGATGGAAAGGTAGCTTCTTACATTTATACCTCTAGAAAATTGTTCTCAGCTGAAGGATATTTTAGAGAAAGTAAATGCTGTACAAGTTTGCAAGGGCAATGGAATGGGTCCTCACTTTATAAACCAGCTACGTTTGCATGATCGACATCACAGGTCAGTGGAGACAGCTAGTTCCAAAGAAAAATTACCACCTAAGCCACAACCCGCATAACAGGCAGTGAGTTTCCTGCAAGCGAGCCTTAAGCAATGAGAGAAAGGGAAAACATGGAGGAGATAGTCTGCATCTGTCCTGGCTCTGCTTGCAGAGTTGAAATGGATTTATTTGCATTATTGATATTGCAAAGATTTATTAGTATCGTTTGTTTAGTGGCATTAGCATAGCAGAATAGTATTATAACAATATGAATGTCCTAATGTAAGAATTCAGTTATTATAAAATGGTTATTACGACTCAGTATATATCAGCTTTGCTTCTCACACTTCGCAGAAATCGCAGGCACTTCGGGAAACATCGCAGACGAGGTCCCATTTTTCCGAGGAAACCGAGGCAAACCTCCTTCCCTTTCCTTCCTGTCATAAAATTTGAGTCTGATGCAAAAGGCACGAGTAGCATGAAGGAAATTTTTGGTAAACCTGCCTCTAAGCTTATGTTTTGGACTGAGATGGGAGAAAGAAAATTTCTGCACAGTTTGAATCAGTGTCTGACCAAAAATGTATAGATCTTGAATTCGACGCCTTCGCTTGCAAAGGTCTGCAGTTATAATGGGTTATATTATATAATATAATAGTAAGTAATATTATACATCGTTCAAGAGAGCAGTTATTAGCCTTTAAAATTATATACCTAAGGAGTCATATCGATCACCTGTTTTATCACAGCCTGGGTGAATGCAATCTACACAAGTAAAGTAAGGCAAACTCATGTCTAGGCTATTACTTTAAATACATTAAACAAATTCTAAGTAGATGTGGCATGCTTTGTGTATTCTAGATAAATTTTGTTTCATTTGATAAGCACCTAAATTAAAACTCGATCGGTAAAATATTTTTATCATCTATACAGATGGAATTTTTACTATACCGTCCAAATCAATTGAGATAATATGTGCTACGATCAATTTTCCTGAATGAATAAAGGTGACGGATACTAGACAACATCCTTTCACATTAATTTTGAATCCAAAATTAATTTCTCTTTGGTGTCATGGAAGTGTGAATCGAATAAGCTTGATTTCTTCTGAGGATTCTTCTTGAAATGGTTGCAGTCACAAACCATTACGTTCTTACCTCTATATTTATCACCTTTAAAAGTTGTAAAATACACAAAAAGATAGGGCAAATGAGGTTTGGTCATAATGCTCATAGAATACTGATGACAGTAGCTATGAATATAAAATTTTCATTTAATTTTGAATGTATAAAAAACTACCTTCATTATATATATTTCAATTGTTTATTATATCGTTTACACTTATCATAATGTAGAAAACACTAAAAATAGTAGGGACTTAGTGAAATAGTTTTTCCCAGGACCTTTCTACCTGTAATTCCAACCCTATAAGTATCACATGGGGATAAGAAGTGCATATGAGGCTCATGTTGAAATTTTGCTCCCCTCGGTTGATGGCTGGCCCTGTGTATCTCTCATATTCTTCGACAGAATTTTAATGATTGAGATGAATGGGTGGGGGTTTGGTATGGCTAGTCTATCTACATATTTTTCGCTTGGTGATATTGAAAATATTCCTTCGTATTTAAAATGTATTGGCTATGAGAAACTTTTCATCTCTCC